>CM061225.1:17176004-17801153 GCA_030844895.1 Ambrosia x helenae | reverse complement strand
ATCACAAATATAAGATGCGTTAATGAAAACAAAAGTCGTTGATATCTCGGTATATATACAACAGTGTACATTGGTGTATATCAGTTTTTTTTGTTCATTTCATCATCATCATCAACACATATATACAACGGTGTACATCAGTTAATACATTGATGTATATCACTTTTTTTCTTTTCATTCAACATCATAATCAACACATATATACAGTGGTGTATATCCGTTTTTTTCAACTTACATGACTATAATTTGGACACAAATATACATTGGTGTATATTAGTTACTTTGTTTTCTTTCATTCATCATCATCAACACAGATATGCATTAGTGTATATCCGTTTTTTCCCAACTTACCTGACTATAATTTGAACACTTATACATTGGTGTATATTAGTTACTTTTTTTCTCTTCATTCATCATCATCAACATAGATATACATTAGTGTATATCCGTTTTTTTCCAGCTTACATGACTATAATTCGAACACATATACATTGGTGTATATTAGTTACTTTTTTTTCTTTCATTATTATCATCATCAACACATATATAGATTGGTGTACATCCGTTTTTTTCCAGCTTGCTTGACTATAATTTAAACACACGTATACATTGGTATATATCTTTTTAGAGATTAGGATGAAAACAATTTCCCTTAAAAAAAATAAAATTCATTACATGCTGACTTCATCTTTATTGCCGACATAATGCTATTAACCTGCAAAATCGATTAAATAAAAAAATAATGAGATTAGGAACAACATAATGAAAACAATTTCCCTTAAAAAAATAAAATTCACCACATGCTGACTTCATCTTTATCGCCGACATAATGAGATTAGAACAACATCACGAGTACACAATGGAGGAGGCGGCGGAAGATTCAACTATCTGATCTGCAATAATAAACAAATAATTTCGTTAAATTCATCACGAAAACATTCAACTATCACCAACTATAATATATAATAAATGAAGATACAATATTACAAACTACCGATTATTATTGTAATACGATGGAGGAGGCGGCGGAAGGAAACAATCAACTGGAATACGAAGTTTGATGACGATCGCAATTAAGTCGAGAGACGAAGGTAGTTTAAGATTGAATGTTTTCCCTAAATTTTGCAAACACAGCCTATTATATACACCAGCGTATAGTTTACACTAGTGTATACTAATTTTGAATGTTTACACTGCTGTATCGACTCTACTACAGTTTAAGATTGAATGTTTTCAAACTACAAAGTTTACACCAACGTATAATATAAACTATGTTGAATGTACAACCAATTTATAGTATACATTAGTGTATAATAAGCTATATCAGCATCGTATCTTCTTCATTTAACAACCAGACTAAAATAATTAGGGTTTCATTGACTTTTTCAATTTCTTTTCTTTATAAAAAAAACACCAACACTAACGTATACTTTCTTAGACTATACAATCACGTATTTGGATCTTAATTTTTTAAAAATCGTTTTCGTGTTTCTTAGAATCGTAAAAAAAAAAAGAATTAATGAATATAAAACGACAAAAATTAAGAAATAGAGTGAAAGATTGAATATACAAACATACCTGTATAAGAAATCTTGATCTTCATAAATTTTCTGAAATGTTCTTACTAGGGTTTTGATGAATGAGATCACGTAAGTTTAGGTCAGAAGAGAGAAATAATAATTGAGAGAAATAGGAGAGTTAGGTGAACATCTGACACAAAACTTATGGAAGTGTGTATAATTTTATGCAGTTAACAAAAATAAAAGATAATTAATTAGATGTCTAATTACCCTTATACCCTTTAGATCAAAATCAAGGATGGATGGTTAGGATTGGTTCCTAAGTTCCTAACTAGAGGATTGGTTCCTATTTGATCTTATTCCTATATATATATATATATATATATATATATATATATATATATATATATATGGGAGGGTTATCTTGAGAACGCTAAATATCGCGAGAACCGTGAGAACAAATGAGAAAACCAACCAAAATCATTTTTTTCAATACAAACCTAATTATAATCAAAATACAACAAATTAAAAAAACGAATTTTCTTTCCAAATAATTCATCTTTTCTTGAAAAAACACATTCAAATTAACTTTTTACACATGTTAAATGAAACAGTTTGCACATGTACAAACAGTAAATTTACACATGTGTAAAAACAATTTATTTCCGTATACATTTAAATTTTTACGCGTAAATTGTATTTTTTGGATTGTATTTTAGTAATAAAGATAAGTGCAAAAAGAAATTTTTTATTTGAATGGTTTTAGATGGCGTTCTCCGTGGTTCGTACGAAATATAGGTGTTCTCAAATTAACTTTCCCCTATATATATATATATATATATATATATAATATATATATATAGGGGAGGGTTATCTTGAGAACATGTTTTTGTGAGAACACTAAGAACAATTTCCAGCCATAGATCATGTTAAATTAAGGGCCAAGATTACAAGGGGTTTTAATGTGAAAGTAAACTTTAAATTGAAAGGCTATAGGGCATTATTGTCAAAACCCTTCCAATCATGAATCCCTATCTTGATCACCAACCCCGTTCTTCACTAACTGAACACCATCATCGTCTCCAATCAAGTCACCTTCTGCAACATCATTGTTCATGAACTCAATCGAGTATTTGCACCATTCATCGATTTAAGATGATAAAAGTTCCAGATTAAAGCATCAGTGCTCATGAACTCAATTGAGTATTTGTACCATTCATCAATTTAAGATGAAAAAGTTCCATATTAAACTGTGAATTAATTTTTTTGTTGGCCTACATCACCGATCGTCGTACCATCTGTTAGATCTTCTCCAATTAGTAGTTTCTTCATATAGCTATTGACTACATTAATGGAGCATGATTGAGTTACGTGTTGGTTCGATTATTGATAGTGATTCGGGTTTTCGAATTGCCGGTTAATATATATGCAATTCTTTTTGAATACTCGTTACGTTTGGTAGGGTGATAAAGTGTTCTACGAAGATTCTGAACAAGTTGATGTCTACAGATTTCTGGCTCGTCCTATTTCTAGAGGTATCATTTATTTACTTACGTACTTTAGTGGCTCGTGATTTTGTGAAATTTAACCGTAATAGTTAAATCTTTGTGTTCCTTGTAGATATCGTCAAATATGATAGTTTACGGTAATTAAAGCTAAATCTTAATGCTCGTTCTAGATCTTGTAATAGAAGATGATTTTATTCTATGTGATTAGCTTTTTCATGTTTATAAAGGTATTGTTTGCTAATATGTGCACTGGACAATGACTTTGTTTAATTTAATGGTATTTTAGTTTGAAGCTAAATATTCTAGTTTATGATAATTAAATCAGTTAAACCTTCATGTTCCTTGTGATTTAAAAGCATGAGAAAATTAAATTAGTTATGTTCATTTGAATGATTTAGAAGATGAATGACAAATTAAAATACCTAGTTATTATTAGCGTTGAAGTTTGTTATTTGGTTGTTATTATTTCATATTTTCATTGTTGTAATATCATGTAAATGTGTTTGAGGCTAAGTTTAAGCAAATCAATGGTAGGACTTTGCTATTAAATCATATATATGTAGGTTTACACATATGTACATCCTTATGCTTAAAAGTTTTGTACACATGTGTAAATCAACTTAGTTACTATTGCATTTGTGTAAGTAAGAAATTTACACATGTGTAAATTTGATGTACACATTTAAAATATGACACTAGAACAATTTTTTGTTTAAATAGTTGTAGTTATGAGGTTTAAACATGTGTAAGGGAGTAGTTTTGCTCATTTACACATGTGTAAGTTGGATTATTTGTTTAGAATAGTAGCAAAAACAATGGCTTAATGGTATTGTCTTTTGTTACTTTGACCAGGCACACATGAAAAAAAAAGCTAAATTCTACTCTTGGTTGGAAAATGACAAAGAGAACTTTTAGAGGTCGTAATTGTAAAGGCCTAGAAAATGATATGAAGATTGTACAATGAAAGAGAATATCCACTTTCGAGACGATGTGATCGAGAAAGCATTGGAGTTTAAGAGAGACAAAAATGAAAAGAAAAAAAAGACTAGATGACGTAATGGATTATGACTTGTTTCTATGCTACTATGGTTAGGATATAGCAAGGATTATGATTTTTGCTTATATGTATCATTGTTACTGAGGTAAGGATTATGACTTGTTGGCAATTTTCTGATTTTGATATTTGGACAAATCTATTTTGGTTTAAATCATACTTGTTGATCAATATAAATATAATTATGTTTGAGTTTTGTTATATACAATCTTGGTTTAATTAACAGTTTACACATGTGTAATTCAACTATGTTGTGTAAAATGAAAAAAAAATAAGTTATAGTGAACAATTTACACATGTGTAATTCAAATGCATCTGTGTAAATCAAAAACAAAGAAGTGACACTGAACAATTTACACGTGTGTAGTTCAGATACGAATATGTAAAACAAAAAACAAAAATGTGACAATGTACAATTTACACATGTGTAAACCAACACTTACACATGTGTAAAACAACTGAACATAGATATAATAGAAATAAACGATAATGAACAGTTTACACATGTGTAATACATATGCAGATGTGTAAAAACAAAAAACCCATAAGTGACAGTGAAAAACTGAACAATGTACACATGTGTAAAACAACACTTACACATGTGTAAGACATCTGAACATAAGCAAAAAAAAAAAAAAAAAAAAAAAAAAAACTGATAGCAAACAATGTACCCATGTGTAATACAACTGAATACATATAAAATAAATACCATAAGTGATATCGAATAGTTTACACATGTGTAAGTGAGTTGCAAATGTGTAAAAATACAAAAAATACGTGACAATTAACAATTTACACCTGTATAATACAATTACCCATATGTAAAATGTAAACAAATAGGTGACACTAAACAATATACACATGTGTAATTAAAGCTGCAAGTGTGTAAAATAGAAAGAAATAAGTGACAATGAACAATTTACACATGCGTAAAACAGAAAGAAATCAGTGACAACAAACAACCTACACATGTGTAGAACCAAAAAAATAAATGACATGAGAGGGACATAAATAAAAAAATAGATAATATTATGGATTATGACTTGTTTCCATGTTATCGTGGTTAGGATATATCAATGATTACAACTCTTTTTTTTTTTTTTTTATGATTACTCATGTGTAAATTCAGATAGTTACACATGTGTAAATCAGGCACTTACACAAAAAAATCTGATACGAAGAAGAAAAAAACCCAAGTTTAATGTACAAACAATCTAGACTGGACATTTGCCATTCAACTGTTAAGAATTCAGAGGTATGAGTTTGGAATTTTAAAGTTGAAAGATATATAATGTTTGTCTCTTATACATAAGAACACATTACATTTACACATATGTAAACATATGCTTACACGTACATTCAATCAACTATTTTATGTTCGTAAATATGAATAACACATAAGAATCCTTGCAGCATCATCCACATTCTCATTCATCCGATGCAACGTTGCAAGTAAGTTGAACACTTATAGATTTGATACAACCTTGTCACTTCAATGTCGCCCCATACGCATACATGTCCTCATATCTTCCAGCACTAGAATATCATTTTACAATAATAGGAATTGTTAAAAGTCTCTGAACATGACTCATGTATATTAACATGTCATAAACTTGATTCCTTTGTACCCTTCTTTGTATTACATAACTAGATCAATGGCAATTCTTTAAGAGTACACTGCATGATTAAGTTACAGTTCTGCCTCTACCCTTATTAGTTGCTTTAGCAATTCCAAAATATCCCTTTACCACCATTCGGATGACACCTCGCAAGCTCTTCCATTGGGAGCTCCTCTTTGATAGAATCCTCTGAACAGCTAACAAAATTGACAAAGGGCTACAACATGCAATAACACAAATTATGGAACATCTGATTGATATGTAAAGGTTTAGCATTATTAACAATATAGTTAAACATAAAAAAGGCTTAAGCAAGTACATATGTGTAAACAGATAAGGCAACGATGCAGGTAATTACAATTACACGTCAACAAATTTAGTACTCATGTATTATTGAGTGCACCGTATGTACACATAACCAAACCAACATTTCATGGAAATATTTCAAATGTATGAATGCTATTAATGACATATGCATAAGGATTCCGCCATTGATTCGGGACTAAAAGAACCAACAATCACTATGCTACTGATAAACAAAGGAGGTGGATTGTCACTATCTCATCAGCTACTAATAATCTTTTTTTCTAGCATACTAACTATCATCTAAATCTAAATAACTTTATAAATATGAAAAAAAAAAGCTTTATAAGATGAATACTTGGCTCAACAATTTCCGTTCCTTATGGTTATCAGAATCCATTCAATAGTTAAGATGAAAACCCATAATCTATCATTGATTATTCCCAATGTCAACATCACTGTAATATCCCTCCTTTTACGACAATCTCTAAGGTTTTTATTTTTTTGAAGTCCTCTTTAGATATTGAAATAACATAACAATTTATAACTATGACAAAATTACAATTTAAAGCATACTCCATTTACAAATATAAGTAAGCCTAAAGTGCATGTAAACACAAAATAAATTAAATATTTATACATCAACATTTACCTCAGAAGATTCAACTTGGCTAGGAATTTCACCACTACTTCTAACAGGTCATATAACACCCAAACAAAAAACAAGAAAAAAAATGCCTAGTTTATTAGGGATTCCAATAGACTAATAAGCTGGTTTGTGCTATATGTAAGATTGAATTACTTACAATAGTCATCGTCTTTATCATTGAAACTTATTTCGATCCCGAGAACAACCAAATAATCGCTCAAACAAGATTCGAACCAAACGCAAATCATAAATTGAAATCGTATCATAACAATGGATTAAAATTCGCAAACTAAAACCTCCAGATTCTGTAGAAAATCGAACCACGATCACTAAATAACAGAGATAAATAAGAGAACCGGAATATAAAATCGGGTTAAAATTAGGTAATCATGTGTACACACGATATCATATGAATCCAAAATCGATTAAGATCTGAATGATGATTGACACATGATAGAAATAGGGAAAATCAATTGATGATTGATTTTATGAAGATGAGGGTAATGATAAGAGAAACTGACGTGAATTATTCAATAGATTGCATAATTACCAATTTACCCTTTTCATTAAAACTTAGGGGTAGATAAATGAGTGGCTGAGATTTGTTCTCATGGTTCTCACAAAAGATGGGTGTTCTCATTTAAACTCTCCCCTATATATATATATATATATATATATATATATATATATATATATATATATATATATAGGGGAAAGTTAATTTGAGAACACCTATATTTCGTGCGAACCGTGAGAACGGCATCTAAAACCATTCAAATTCAAAATTTCTTTTTACACTTGTCTTTATTACTAAAATACAATCTCAAAAACACAATTTACGCATAAAAATTCAAACGTATACGAAAATAATTTGTTTTTACACATGTGTAAATTTACTGTTTATACATGTGTAAACTGTTTCATTTACACATGTGTAAAAAGTTAATTTGAAAGTGTTTTTGTAAGAAAAGATGAATTATTTGGAAAGAAAATTCATTTATTAATGTTGTATCTTGATTATAATGAGGTTTGTATTAAAAAAATTTTGATTTTGATTGATTTTTTTACTTGTTCTCACGGTTCTCACAATATTTAGCGTTCTCAAGATAACCCTCCCCTATATATATATATATTTATATATATATATATATATATATTGTGTTTAAAACAAAAAAAACTTTTTTTTTTAACTTTTAAACGAGTCAACAGACCGTTGGTGGCCAGCCAACGGCCACAAAATGGCTACTTTTGTCCGTGATGTGTGTCACGAAAACTTTCAATCGCGGGCGTGATAAATTAAGCCGGACGGTGTTTCACGACATCATACCAATCACGGGGTGGCCATCACGGACCACCCCGACCTCCATAAGGTATATAGATATAGATAAATCCATATTGTGTGGGCATCACAAAACACCCATGATTCACCCTATCCATAACTTGTCACCACTCAACTTCCAAACCCAAACCTTAACCCATAATCTTATGCTCCACCCATCCCTAAAACCGCTCTTCACTAGAGCCACATTCAGATCCCTATCAACAACCACAACCACCATGTCTCTTCAACCCACCATTAAATCTAGAATAAGGGGTGTTGTATTTGACATGGACGGAACCTTAACAGTCCCTGTCATCGATTTTCCAGCCATGTACAAAGCTGTTCTGGGTAAAGATCAGTACTTTAATATTATTGCGTCTTCCCCTTCTGGTGGTATAGATATTTTGCACCATATTGAACAGTGGAGCCCTGATAAGCAACAAAAGGCTTATGAGATTATTGCTGATTTTGAACAACAAGGGCTTGATCGGCTTCAGATTATGCCTGGTAATATAATATTATTCTGTTGTTTTATTGGGTAAAAGATGGATAATTGATGTGTTTGGTTTTGATTGTTGTGATTAATTGAATACCCATATCAAAGGGGCTATTGGGTTAGTGCTATAGCGGTATCTGGATGACTTTCTTTAGATTAGGGAGGTTGCGGGTTGGAGTCTTGTTTGAGACAAAATGTCATGAACCGGGCCGGGTTACCATTGTTGTGGTTTTTATCGTGTATGAGGGTGGTCGGGTTTTGTTGGACGTTTAGAAAATTGAATATCCACAAAAGATTTATTATGGGAGTGACATTGAAGTTGGTGAATAAGTATGGCCCTAGGCTAAGGGGCTGTTTGGTAAGCCTCTTAATGAGGCTCTGAACCATTCAGCGCCGAACCATTCAGCGCTGAATGATTCAGCATTCGGCGTGATTGTTTCAGCTTCTGAATGGAATGGTTAAGGCTGAATCATTAAGACTTGGGATATTGCTTAACCATTAAACAATGAACCATTAAGCACACTGAACTAGATTGAACCTTAATGAGACTCTCCTACCAATGTGGGACAAGAAAACTAACCATCAAGAGGTCCAACTTAATGATTTAGCACTTAACCATTCAGACCCCTTAATGATTCAACACTTAATCAACCAAACAACCCCCAATTATGGTATTACAATATTTGACTCGGTCAACGATTTAAAGGAATATATGACTACTGATAAAAAAAAGTGTTTTGGATAAGGATCTTGTAGACCTAAGTTGAAATTTTGTTGTCACTCAGGTGTAGTGTTAGATTTGTAACCTAATCATAATCTTGCATTTGAAAATTAATAAATTGATGTTTAAAGTCAAATTACAGGTCCTTCTTTTAAATATAAGGAGCTTTATGTTTTTTTCTTGTTGATTATGGGATGGCTGTTATGATGCAAACCGAAGGTCCCTCTTTTAAATATAGGGAGCTTTGTGTTTTTCTTGTTGATTACTTGATTACGGTACGGGATAGTTGTTACTTGTTATGATGCAAATCGGAGTTGTTGATTTCAGCTCCAATTATATTGGCAACAAATTCATTGGTTTTTGTATTTGGATATAATTGGTTTGATGTCAGAAATCAGCATTTTGTGATGTTTTATTTGTTGAAAATGAATGAGAATCTGAATGTTGGAAGGTAGCAAGCATGCACTTGGTTTTAAAAAGCGCGCATCAAGGTCCGGAGGCGGTGCTTCTTTCACGTTTGGGTCAAAATTAGGTCCGTTGCTCTGGGAATATAGAAAATAGCTACCTTTCAAAGGCTGGTATGTAAAAACTACCAAAAGAAAGAAAGAGATTCACTATTTTGGTTGTAAATAGAGCAACACTTCATGCCTTGGCTTTTGGGACCTAAACGCTGCAGATGCGTTGTGCCTTTTCAAATCAAGAGCATGCTAATCGACAAGTTCTCAAATTTGTTTCTTTTTTTTTTTTTGCTCCTAGGAAGAATCAAGTTACGCATTAGGTTATGACATTGAAAGGGAATCAAAACTTTGCTTTTCTAGTTAAACGTAAAAGCCATCTACATTTGTCACCTAATAGTAACAAATCAACGTGTTGTAAGTATCCGATTAGATTACAATTTGCTTCGGTAGTAAAAAACTTACCTTGTTGTTATACTTGAACCACAATGCAGGTGCCGAAGACCTTTGTGGTTTTCTTAACTCTAGAAATATCAGGTTAGATTTTTATTTTTGCTTGCTTAGTTAAACTTAAGAATGATATGATTCTTGTAATGTTTGACCTCCAGTGGGTCTAATGGGTAACAGATAAAAATATTTTTAAAGGAATGGTCAAACATGTCAAAAGGGTTGAAAATCCTACCCAAAGTTTATTTCAATGCATAAAACTTACGAACCAGTTTATAAAATAAAACCATTGTTGACACATCAACTATTTATATACAAGAATAATAGAAATTAGACAAAACGTACGGATCGATAGAACCTGACGACTGCAAGGTTTTCTGTTTTGACCCGGAACGATACACACTAGCTATTTTATTTTTTTACGCCTTCATTGCCCATTCAGATTTATTTTTGCAGACAAATATCGTTTTATGCACTGCTGAAATCGACCGAGTATAATAAAGCAATTGCACTTCTGATTGAATTATCGGTTTGTAAATTTTTATAGGCATGGGAGCAGAAAAGAATTCTTGATCTGATACATTTACATGTATTATTCTTTTTACAGGAGAGGACTAATAACTCGTAATGTCAAATCAGCTGTTGATTTATTTCATGAAAAATTTGGGGTATAGTTTTCCTCCTTTTTTGTCTTACCACAACAATCTTACCATCTCTTCTTTTACATTGTTTAGTTCTTAATTTTTTTTTTTTATATAATGTATATATTGTTGCAGATGTCATTTTCTCCAGCACTGAGTAGGGAATTCCGTCCATACAAACTGACCCGGCTCCCCTGCTTCATATATGTTCAACTTGGGGAGTTGAACCTAATGAAGTGGTGATGATTGGGGATAGCTTGAAGGATGATGTGAGTACTACGATACTAAATTCTTCCTTTTTTATAATTTAAAAATTCTTGATAAAAAATTCTTGAGGAACTACTTTTCATTCCATATTCAGAGTTTCAGACATGGCGACGTTTTTATCTTTAGAATTAGAGGTGGCTATTTTGATTTGGATTACGTTCTATCTCTAACGAGTCAAAAGGATTATCATATAAAGACGACGACAACAACCACCACCACCACCACCACCACCACCGTACTAGTAAATCCCACCATAACTAAAAGTTACTGTTAGGGCATGGGAGGGTAGGATGTAACCTTTCCCCTATCCAGGTGAGGAGGATAGAGAGGTTGCTTCCAGTGAGACCCCCAGCTCAAAAAATAACAGCTACAATAAATAAATAAATAATGTACCCGGACAAATAGTAGAAAACGTAGTAATAATAAAAAAATACATATACAAAAGATCAATTAGAGAATAGGTAAAAATAGAGCATGCAAAGTCTACACCAAGTGTGCCTAGGTCCCTAAGCCAAACACAAGCCTTAACTACCCTTTGACCTTAATCCTACTTCTCCATAAACTCCTATCACGAAGCATGTCCTCAGAGAATAGGTAGAAAACGGTCAAATAGGTTGAACGAGTTGAACCGATCAACCGAAGTGTATAAAAAATTCAAACATATTACAAGGTTTCTTAATTGCTTTATTGTAAAGTTTTGGATTATTTTTGTAATGAAATACTTTATAATCATAATTTATAACAACCCATAATTTCTGAAAATATGAAAATAGATAACATGAAGTGTTTTTAGGGGTCAGCCTCAGCCCAATCCATTCTGGTCCATTTTGACAACCTGAAGTCCTGAACACATCACTTGTTACCACCTTCCCATATTTCAACCACTATTGCAAGGTATATAGAATTTGGATTTGAGTGATTGATTTGTTAACCAAGCGCGCTCATTTGCATGTGTGCAAATCAACTGTTATTTTGTAAGAATAATGGCCTTTCCTCACCAGAAAGCCAAACATGATTGTTGAGAAGTCAATCACTCAACTTGGAATAGCTTTCAAATCTGGTAAAACAATATGAAAAAGGACTGTAAAAAGCAATCGCTTCCATTGTACGTTTACAGGACCGTTGAGTCATTACCTTTTTATGATTCTAAACTTATTATTTCAGGTGGCTTGTGGGAAGAGGGCTGGAGCAGTTACCTGTTTGCTTGATGAAACAGGGAGGTATGATTCCCCTAAATATGCCAATGTTGAACATAAACCAGATTACAAGGTATCCTCCCTTGCTCAATTTCATTCCCTGCTGGAGTCAAACTTTGACTTAACACCCTGACTTAACGGAGATCAAGACTTTTTAAGTGGAGTTCCATACAAGATTTGATTTTAGGATCCGAAACGAACACAAACCAGATCTCAGTTCTTCAACCTTTTGTGGGTCAAACCAATTGGTCAAAGAACTAGATCATCAGCATTGTAGATTGCCATATCAATGGAAGTATTGTAGATTTGTAAAATGATCTCTCTGTTGAACAAAGTCAACATTAAAAGTTGACCCGAGTGTGCGCATTTTTCTTTCCTTATTGTATCTTTCTGAGTATTGCTGGGATCGGAACTGTCTACCTGACAAATGGTCTGGTTGCAATCGTGTCTGACTCGACTGACAAATGGTCTCGTTTTAGTTACAATCGCGCAGACATATGGTTTAGTTTCAGCTCAGATTAGGTTTCTAGTCCTTAACATTAATGCATTAAGTTACTTTATCATCATAACTTTTTTTTTTTTTTGAAAAGTGAACTTCATAAAACTAATTCTATTTTGTGGTCCAAATGATCCTCATTTTTTTAAAAACTAAAAACCACAAGGTTTTAAAAAAGTGTAGAATTAATGCGCAAATTTAGTTAAATTTTGAGTTATGATTTTTTTGTTATTATTTTTTTCATTTAATTAGTTCTCGAATTTTCTCGATAAAATGAATTTTCTATTGAACAATCTCTTATATTTAGCGGTTAAATGTAAACTAAATCAACAGAAACCATGAAATATTTATTAGATACATTTTATGCTTCTTTTATACAATTAGCATGTTCTAATTTTGACTTACATTTCTAATCACAATAAACCTGACCTAATTTTGACATGAGGTTTTCTACCATAATCTTATTAAAATACACTCTTCGTTTCGTAAACACTTGACACACATTTTAAACCGATCACAAAAAAGAACAGAAAATGTTCTCATTCTTATAAACGAATAGCAAATACACCAACATCTACATCTTAAAGGATTTGAATTGTCCATTGTCCATTATTATATATAACATTTCTCATCGTTGGCTACAGTAGCCACCAAATAAAAACCCTTCATTTTTGTCATAATTACGAAAATGCCATTATACTAAATTTATTATTAAACAAAGCCACCAAATAAAAACCCTTCAGTTTTGTCATAATTACGGAAATGCCATTGTACTAAATTTATTATTAAACAAAATTAAAAGCCTTTAATTTCACCATATTTACGGAAATGCCATTATACGAAATTTATTATTAAGAACGTATACGTTGTGTTATCCGATTAGCAGACCCTCGCAATACCGTTGGTGTAACTCCGTTGTTCGTGGGAAAAATATGCAGGCTTTCACAAATCTGCGCCGGTTATGTTTCTACGCCGCGCTTAGCGCGGCGCGTAATTTACTAGTTAGTAATATAACAAAATAGAGGAAAACAACTTACCACTACGCTCTTCGGGTGGGTACTAAATACTTGACAAGTTGACACGAAGACAGAAATAGAAAGTGCCAACTGTCTGTTTTATCAGGACCCATTTAGATCCGGCCCTATAACAAAGCCAAAACAATAAAAAATAAAAAAATAATAATATTTATACAGGTGTTATCTTTCTTCCCTCTCTCGAGGGTTCTCTTTCTTGTAGCCTCCTCTGTATATTATTTTTCACCATAACCTTATTAATCTATATTATTATACATATATTCTAGATCCATCTATCTTGTTGTTCCTTCCTTAAATTATTATTATTCCTTAAACCCCATATCATAATATTAACTGGGTGTTCTTCAAACATTCAAGAAACACCCATCCATGGCTTCCACATCACTTTTCAATGGAAACCCATCATTTACATTCAACCCATTGTTCAAAAAACCTCCAAAGATTCAAACTTTATTCAAACCCAACACACCCATTCATCTTACTTCTCTTCATAAACCAAACCCTTTGAAAATCTTGAAAAAACCATGTTGTAGCAACCCAAGAACAGATATGGTTGACCCAGTTGTGTTTTACCTCAACAAGATCAAGAAAAAAGAAAATGAAACAAAAGATAAAGATAAAGATGGAAGCTTTAGTGGGATTCAAGATTTGTTGAATCTTTGTGGGTTTGGGTATTGGGTTCAAGGGTTTAGATGTTTTCCATGGTTGGCATTGAATTTTCATATGGCTAATAGTTTGAATATTAATCCTTCAGTGTTACAGTTGGTGCAGAACTCTGCTAATCTTCCTATGGTGGCAAAACCACTTTATGGAATATTGTCAGATGCTTTGTTCATTGGTGGTGATCATAGGTTGCCCTATATTTCCATTGGAGGTTAGCTGCTCATCTGTTCATCACATTGATCATACTGTATGTGTGTCAGTGTGTAAGAGTCATTAGGTGGTTAATATTTGCTAATTTTCACCTAATTGTATATGGGTAGGTTGATGGTTTTAGGGTCCATTCTTCAAATGATGCATAAAACCAGGGGCGTTTTTGGGGAGGTCCGAGGAGGTCAACCGGACAGGGTCCATAAATCTTGGGGGCATATTTGAAAAAAATAATAATATATATATATATGTATAATATTTTTTATATAACTCATTTAACACTTAAACTTGGGCCTAAGGGGCCTATTTTTTAACCGCTCGGATATGATACATAAATTTCCGGAGATTTTCAGGGACGGCTCTGCATAAAACTTTATAAGTTATTGGGCAATAATTGAAGTTTCTTTGAATATTCTTTATGATAAAGTTATTCCAAACTTACATATGTTGTGAAAAAGAATGGAATTTAATTTGATATAAAGTGAGCAAATGATGGAGCCTTTTGAAGTTTAGCATATTTAACATAATTCTTGTGTATTATTGAATTTGCCAGAAATGCATTTGATGAATTATATCTACAATTCAGCAATGTGTTCCTAAGGCATGTTGTTGGAAAATCTGAGTTAGAGGTGGGATAATATAGTAGGTTTGTGAGGACTGGGTAACGGGTCAAAATATGTAAATGTCGAAACAGTCGTAGCATTTTTTTTTAAATATTACTTTTTGTTCGTAATTTAACCTTTTTTAATAAATTGATTTCAGAGGTTTTTTTTTTTTTGAATACTCTATGGATGACTTTCAGCATGTTTAACTCGATATTTTTAGTTAAATCCTTCATTTTAACACATTAGACCCCCTGAAGCTAAAGCGTAATCCAAATTGACCCGTTTATTGGTAAATGAGTTAAAATTGCTAGCTTTAAATCTTTAATATTGCTAAAACATTTTTATGGTGGGAAATGAATGACCTAACATTGCTTATGGATTTAATGCGATTGATGTCAATATTTTCAGTTGTGCTGCAGATATTATCATGGGGTTCAATGGCATTGATCCCGGTTGCCAGTGAAGCGCTATTGATTCTCATGACATGCGTTCTTCTTGGTAACCTTGGTGCAGCAATTACAGAAGTTGCAAAAGATGCCTTAGTTGCAGAATATGGTCAAAAAAACAAAATAAACGGTCTCCAGTCTTATGCCTTCATGGCGTTAGCCGCTGGCGGAGTTCTAGCCAATTGTATAGGCGGTTTTCTTCTGTTGAAAACACAAAAACCGAAATCCATGTTTTTGATCTTTGCATCATTACTCTCGTTCCAACTCGTGTTATCTTTAAAAACAAAAGAAGAATCATTTTGTTTGCCTCGGTCTTCCCATCATCATGAATCAATCTCATCAAGTATCAAGAAACAGTTTTCCGACCTCATTTTGGCGATCAAGGATGATCGCGTTTTAAAGTCACTTTCATGGGTTGTAGCTTCTTTTTCCATGGTACCGATCTTATCTGGTTCTTTATTTTGTTACCAAATACAAATCTTGAATCTTGATCCTTTTATAATCGGCATGTCAAAAGTCGTCGGCCAAGTACTTCTATTAGCTGTAACTATCCTCTACAACCGCTACTTTAAAACCATCTCCTTCAGGAAGCTAGTCGGGAGCGTTCAATTACTATACGCCTGTTCCCTACTTCTTGATCTTGTTCTTGTGATGCAAATAAATCTTAAACTGGGAATCCCAAACAATATCTTCGTTGTTTGTATTTCGGGTATAGCAGAAATAATCAATCAGTTCAAGATTCTACCTTTTCAAGTGCTTTTCGCAAGTTTAGCCCCTGCAGGCTGTGAAGGATCGTTAATGTCATTCTTAGCATCGGCCCTTTGTCTGTCATCGATTTGTAGTGGGTTTTTGGGGGTTGGAATGGCGTCGTGTCTTGGAATAACATCCGTTGATTACTCAAATCTTCCTGTAGGAATTGTTGTACAGTTTTTAGCAGCTTTGGTGCCGGTTTTTTGGATTCATAATGTACCCACCTCACTACCTTCAGATGAAAAGGAGAAGAAGACAGGTTTGAGTAAAAAGAGGCGAAAGACCCGAAGGGTTGGAAGAGTTGTGTTCAATATGGTTTTTGTTTATAGAAGAGAACGAGAATCCGAGGCGCAGAGGTAAAGATTTACGGATCAAGAAGTTCTTTAAGATCATTTAATTTAAGCTAAGGTAGGTTAAATTCTTTAACTTGTGTACAGTTAGCATACATGTTAAGAATGCCAATTTTTTTCCTCTTATGAGTTCCAAAAGATGACATAAGCTAAGCCAACGACATGACACCGTCGTTGCATGGACAGTGACGAGCAAGTACTTCACACGCGTAACTCAGGGTTGTGTCTAAAATCATAATTTTAGTGTTTACCACATATGATGTGCACATGCAAGCATAACTTAGAATGTTGGGATGCAGCATCATGGTATTTATTGTCAAGTCAGTTTAATTCTTATTAAAAAAACTTTATCAATTCTATAGGATGACATAAGCTATGCCAACGACATGACACCGTCGTTGCATAGACATTGACGAGCAAGTACTTCACATGCCGACATGCTTAACTCAGGGTTGCGTCTAGAATCTTGATTCAAGTGTTACCACATATGATGTGCACACATTTATTGTGCTGTCAATTTAATTCTTATTCAAAAACTTTGTTAACTCTATAGTATGACATAAGCTAAGCCAACGTGGTTGCATGGACATTGACGAGCAAGTACTTCACACGCGTAACTCAGGGTTGCGTCTAGAATCTTGATTTAAGTGTCACCACATATGTACACATGCAAGCATAGACTTTTGATGTGCACATGAAAGTATAGAATTTTGATTGTGACACAACTTATGTCACTCCAAAAATGTTATAATCTTGGCATGGACCATATATAGTATTTGTTGTCCTCTCAATTTACATTTCTTATTCAATTGCTTTATTTTTCTCTTAATTTATAGGGCCTCTAACTTGACATCTGTTCTTTCATATAGCATTTTTTACATCTCCCTGATATTCTTTTGACAATGAAGCAAAAACCACCAGTAATATGAATAATAATAAATACTAAACCGTTAACTTTGCATACAGTTAGTGCTCTTGACCCCACATGAGTTGTAATAATCTTTGCATACATTTTAACTTCAACAAAATAATGTAACTTTCCTAGTCTTTTACGGTTTCAGTACTTCAAATCATGTTAAAGTGGTAAAATAATTAGATGTTACAAAACTAAATGTTTGTATATTTGTAATGGTCCGAACAATAGCCCCTTGAATTCAGGGGCTATCGTCTATCAATTCGTTTAATTAGAAAACTAGGGTTCATAATCATATTTTGGGAAAAATGATACTGAACCATAATCATTTTTATTTAAAACAAAATGCAAATAAACAACAACTGAGCCACATATCAGTTGGTTAATCAAATGTTGCATAAACCTTGGGTTCGATTCCAGGCACAATGTTTTTTTTTCCTTGATAATTATGATTAAACCTAACAAGCCTATATAATTAACTGAGATTGATAGTTCTCAGGGTCCAGACTAGGTGGTCTGGATGTGTGATTCTAAAACACGAACCGGCCATAGGCCCGGGTTCGATCCATAGCAGCCTCAACCATTTTTTTTAAATCTTTACTTTAATATTTATTTCTCTATATCTTTTAAAATGGTTTTAAAATACCAAATCTAATTTATAAATTCTATAAAATTTATTTTATGTTATACAAATGGTAAACTTTATTATACAATTTTTATTTTCTCAAAAATCATTTATTTAATATATATAATATATATTATAAGTTTATTCATAAATAAACTAAAAATTCTTGAAAAATACCTAAATAGCTTCATAAAATTTCACAAAAATTATTTTAAACTTATAAATTGATAAACTTTTCAAAACTAAATTTTATTTTTGGAAAAACAGTTATTAAGTATTTTTAATTAATTTATGCTATTTTAATCATAATAAATTCATAATAAATCCATTTTTCATCATTTTGCATCAAAATTTCACATAAATTATTTTTATTAATTTAGATCAGAAATATAATTTTATAACCTGAAATTTATGAAATTTTATGTTTTTAAATATTTTTAACATGTTTTTGATTAATAAGTTATATTATATTATTTACATTTAATTATGAAAATAATTTTATAAAAATAATTTTCTCACTATTATATTCTAGTACAACAATCTTTGATCAAGATCTTAAGAAAATTCTTTTATTTATTTATTTTCTCAATTTCTTTATTTATTATTTCGTTAATTATTATTTTAAATTAATTAATAAAAGATCGTCAGTCCCCAAATTAGGAACCATCGAATATCTATAGATTAGAAATCTTAGACTTTTAAGTTTTCCCAACACTTATTTTATTGCCTTAAACATAGGGTGATACTCGGAAACACTTGAGCCACATTTATTCTATCTCAAAGGATTCGATACTATTGTTAAGGTGAGTTTACATAGCCCCTTTTTACTATTTTACAATTTTTGGGGTGAAACATGTTACATTTTCAAATACAATTCAACATAAGTGCCTATGCGTGATTTCTATGTTGCATTATGTCTTAAACAATACTTTGGTAAACACAATTAGACTCGCGTAATCATTAACACTGCGCAAGCCGACGATACACAATGATAGATCTATTGGATTAACAACCCCACCCGGATACGTGTACCTCCAGTATGGGTAACGCGGGTGATTGTTATCGAACACATAAACACAAACGAGTGAACCATATGCGTATGGGATGGACCACAATAAACATGTCACAAGGGTTGATTATGCAAATGATTTACCTAGTAGTTTTGTTTTCACATATGGACTAGATTTGCCATGACACTAGAATTGTACAAGTTTTATACTCATGATACAATATTCAAACCTATGTAATTCTCACCAACTTTTGTTGACCCAAAAACATTTTCAAAATTAACATGTTTCAGGAAACAATGAAGCTTGAAGGTTAGAGTTGTGCTTGGAGAAGTTTATTTAAAGTTGTTTGATTATTTCCATGTTTATGTACTCGTATTTGAATTTCTTAGACAATGTTTCAATTTGGGATATTTTGATATTTTCAATAAAGTACTTAAAATCTCATTAATTACTATGTGCTACTGAACAATCATCAATACGTGACATCCCGATGTTTCCGCCATCGGTTGAGGTGTTACAGCCGCCCCGGAGAAGACATTCAGGTGATCATCAGGGTCTTTGGCCCCATCATATGTCTTTACATTAGCTCGCATTTTGATCTTATTAGGGAAGTCAAAATGAGCTATATATTTGGCAAAGCATTCCAACGACTTAGGACGATATGGCTCCGAGGGGGTAGCGTAAATTCTTAGTTCCGTCATGGGAGTGAGCACAGGAGGTTGGGAGGTCCCAGGACCTTGGCCTCCAGGAAGATACGTTCCCGGTACCTGGCTTAAGGGAGGTGGGACTTGCCACGGGTAGCCTCCTGGCCAACTTGGGAAGTAAGGCAGTACATAGGGCGAATACTGAGGATGCGAGTAACTGGGGTACACCACTCCTGGAGGAAGGAAAGGGGCCTCGGTAGGGCAACTAACTCCCATCAGGGAGGTGGCTACCGCACTTCTTGCCACGGGTAAGGATCCTAGCGCTTCCTCATAGGAGAGTGGTATTGAAGATGGCATGGAAGCCTGGGTGACTTCCAGCAGCTGCTCTACTGTAAACTCTTGGACCACGGGGGAGAGCACGGAATGGCTGGGACCTCCTCCTGAAAATATACTACCCTGATCGTTCACGTAAGGGTGAGGGTTCGTATTGAGGCATCTGGTGACCGGTGACGTGGTAGTCCCGATCACTGGAGGACTAGGTGAGAGGGTAACGACATGTTCTTCATCATAAGACAACCTGACCCTCACACCTCTGGATCTTTCCTCCTGTACATAGCCGTTCAGGAGGTCTCGGGGTTGCAAGAAATTCCTTCGTACTCCCTCCAGGGTAATCTCCATACGCTCAACGGGGAACAACACATCGTCTCTAGGTGACAATTTGACAGCCCTTGAGGACTGTGGAGTCCGGAAGTCAGGCATGTCTCCCAGAGACGGTTCGACAAGTGGTCCGTCCGTTCTATGTGTGTCCCAACTTACCCCGTCACCAGAAGTGTGACTGGTTGCCGGAGTTTCAGGGGGACCCTCATCTAGGTGGTTATCTCCACCGGTTATCACAGAAAAGGGTACTTAGGAACAAACGGGACTGTAGAAACTTCCAACGATTTTGTTCAAAGTAACGACAGCCCCACGGTGGGCGCCACTTGTTGCTACAACAAGGCAAATGACCGGGATTAGGTTTAGATATGTTTAAGGTTACGAGTGTATTAAGTTAAGAGGGTCCCTATGCTGCTGGATTGACCTGCACAATGAAGCAAACACCGTTAGCCTTAATGTAGGAGGGGGCCTCCTGCGTTTGGACTCCAGCATGAGAATAAGTAGATATTCGTTTGGAGTTGGGTAAATATGAAGTATAGAGTATAAGAGTGAATGGGATAAGTGTAAGTGAATGTGTAGGATGACAACCTAAGGGTCTCCTTATATAGGCGGTGGATTTCTGCCCAGGAGCTCCCATAAGGTAGCCTTCCTACTATACCTAGTAAGGGTTGACTCTCCTTCTTTGTCCCTACAGAGAAGCTTTGCCCATTTGGTATATTTTAAGCTTTTGCTACTTTTGAGGTCAGGCTTGGAGCTGTTTGTTGTTATTTACTTTTGACCATAGCAAGAGTTAAAATACCTTTTTGTCTTTCCAATGAAGTTATTGTTCACTTTGCAGTCCAGCGTTGTCGTATAGCAGCTTAGGGTATGTGCTGCCCTACGTAGGTTGCTCAACTCCATTAAGTCAGGCATCTTTAACACTTTACATTGCTTTATTTTTTAACAAGGGACTAAACGTGGGGGTTTTATTACCCACGTCATCAGTTTCTAAAATTGTTAGGATTAGTCGTATTTGTGATTACAATGGCCGATAACAAGTGTTTCCACATAATGGTCAGGTACTTAGGTGTGACATTGTCTTATCATGATAACATAATTTATACCTAAATGGCTTTGTACCATATTGTTGATCCTTCACTCGAGCAAAAGGTCCACATATAATTAGAAGTAGGTTTTATGAGTATTGAATCTTAATCATTTACAAGTTCTATTTTTTATAAGAAAATGTCTATTCCTTTTATGGTACACACATTTTGTCCGTTCATATTAGATTTTTTCTATCTCAAGTAATGTTTTCAAAACTGGACCGGACGTTGAACCGGAACCCCAACTGGTTTACCGGTCTGACCCGCCCAAAATCCCAACAAAACCCAAAAAAGATTAAAAAACAAGCGGTTCAATCCTTGGCCTGAATTCCCGGTTCTCCAGTTCGACGCCAAGTCGATGCTTGACCGTCCAACCCAAGTCCCGGTTCCTGGTCCGACCAGCCGGTCCGGTCATGGTTTAACAACAAAAGTTTTTTTTTTTTTTTTTTTTTAAAAAGTTATATTATAAAAGTACTAAAAGCTAAATATATATAAAAAAAGTGAAGGGACACTTTAAATTTTACAAAAAAAAAAAAGTGAAGGGGGACACTTTAAATTTTACAAAAAAAAAAAAAAAGAAAAAGATTTGAAATCAGTTACGATCGATGACCCTTCCGCTAGACCAGCCCAAAATATCGGGCAAAATCCATTATATATACATACAAACCCTAGAATTCGTTCTTCACTTTAATATTCACAGCAAACCCTATAATATTCCTTCTGAGTTGCAGTGACAATAAGGACCGGTTGAAGTTTACAGCAACAATTTTCAGAGTTTCGTCGTCTCAAACTAAGGTAATAAACTTCGCTATATCTCTTAGTTTACGAATAGTATTCGACTGGTTGACTTTCTAACAATTTACGAGTCTAGATCATTAATAAACTTGGCTATGAAAGTGTTTTGTGTGTTTATAAGATCAAATAACTTAACTTTTGTGACAAAGATAACATATAACCCTTGTTCATAAACCGTTGAAACTGACTGAACCATCTAACCAAGTTGATAGATGGTTTGAATATGCAGTTATTTTTAACATTGTATGATATTGATTGATGCATTTAGAGTGTTTAGCTGGTCGACATCCAACCAACCCAACCGGTTTGGTTTGTTGTTTTTTCGAAACCGGACTCGTAAATATATTAATAAAGATTAAATCCGATAATATCTACCTCCTAGAATATGTTAATAGACGCAAATCAATTAGGAATCCTAATACTTAATGGAATATTAATATTTATCTTATAGTATCTGATATATTGGGTTGTTACTGTAACCTTAGGAAGATTGGTTTAACATAAGACACAAATTAAAACCTTGTGTCTAGTGCACTAGGAAAAACATTTTATTTCTCCTATTTAAACGGTTGCTGTGTCTAGATGGATACCTCTGGTGACCGTTCATCGGTTGTTCCATCTGTCGGATGTGTAAAAAAGCGAATTTATTCGAACAAAAATGGTGGCGGTTATCCTAAGAAGAAGAAGAAGATTCGTTCGACTTATGGTAGATCAAGAAAACCTGAACCATCGCGGGTACAAGATTCTGTCGGTCTTAAAAGTATTGTCTGTACCCCTATGGAGAACATTGATTGTAAGAATTCTGGTGGCGTTGTTGGTGTTGCTTCTTCTAATGTAGATGTGTGTCAAAGCGATGGACTAGTTCGTAACGATGATAATCCGACAGTACTGGTTGATATGCCGAATGTTGGTGAGATGAAGGATCATAAGATTGGGGAAGAATTTGGCGACTTGTTGGCCCGACTCAACAGCGTTGGACCATCAATGCAACAGCGGTTGAAAGAATGTGAGGAGTCCATTGTTAGTAAAGATGAGGAGATTCTGAAGCTCAGAAACGAGCTTCAGGAGGAGAAAGCTAATGCTTCTCGACTTCTTCACGTTGCTGAACAGGCTCAGCAACGCGCAGATGGTTGTGAAGTGGAAAAGGAATCCACTTTGTCACTGAAAAACTTTTGACTTGTGAGTTAGATGTTTTGAAATCAAAGTATGTAGAAAAGGACAAGAGGATTGGTATTCTCCGAAGGGAGTTGGAAACCGCGAACAAAGCGGGCCGGGCTAGCATAACAAGTTGGAACAAGAGATAATTGGTTTGCGCGAGAGTAGGGCCCAATTAAACGCTTGCAACGTTGCTTTACGAGAGGTTATTGATAAACTTCATCAGGATCGTTGGTGGCTGATTACGGAGGGTTTTTCTTACGTGTTTGACAAACTTCGCAAGAGTGTTGAGTTTCTTCGGCCGTATGGCATCGCACGGTCGTTGTTACTTAAATCAAAATATCAAGATGGGTTGAGAGTTGGTTATGATTTGTGTTCACGTGGTTTAGGTTTTGACGTTCTGCCCGGTTATGACCCAGATATCGACTGGAAGCTTAACGTTGCGGTTGATGATTTAGACGCGCTTGTCTTTCCTTATCTTCGCGACTTGGCTGCTAATGCTGATAAATCGTTGGATGTCATTCGGGCTATTGTTCCTGATGCTTGTTAATGGTTATGCTTCTTGATGCTTGGTTAGCCTTTATATAGATTTTGTTGCTACTTGCAAACATATTTGCTAGTTTTATGTGTACATGATATTATTGTTTATATTATATCGTAATAGTAAAATGAAATAGACATTTTTCCTTGCACAAGTAAATAAAAAAAATGGTTTTTAGGTTTTAGTTATACATGTAACTCAGTAAATAAATAAATAATCGTCAAAAAAATAGACGCTATTAGACTAGTGGGAGTGGGGGCGGGAGAGGGGCGGGAGAGGGGGGGAACACCGCCGCCATAGGGGCGGGATGACTGGCGTGGGGCTGAGGGCGGGGAGGGGATCACTGGCGTGGGGGGAGAGGAGGGACAGGTGGCGGGGCTTGATTGGGTGAGACTATATTACCGTTTGAAAAAAAAAAAAAAAAAGAAAAAAAAAAGTATCCGTTTGAAAATAACGGCTAGTTTAATAAAAAAAATTTATTTTATATATATATATATATATAACAATAACTTTCTACACACAAACACACTCATTTTTTTCATATAATCCTCCCAATACTATCATATATTTTCAAAAAAAATTGCAAGATGTCGAGCGATTCTTCGAGTTCAGACGATATGTTGATCAACTCGCTTTGGATGACTTTGGCGAAAGTGGCGCAGAAATGTTAATGACAACCGTTCAGAACGTCGTTAAAGCTATAGCGGACGACGAAGGGACCTCCGAACCACCCAAGCGTAGAAAGTATATAGTTCGCGAACGCGAAACCGGAAATGAGTCATTGGTACGTGATTACTTCTCACCCGAATCAACATACGATGAACGAACTTTTAGGCGGCGTTTTCGTATGAGTCGTAATTTATTTTTAAGAATAACAAATGATTTAGAAAATAATTATGAATATTTCAAACAAAGGCCCGATGCACGTGGTCAGATGGGATTTACCGCGATGCAAAAGGTCACAGCCGCGCTTAGAGCATTGGCGTACGGAAGCAGTTCCGACGTAATGGATGAATATCTAAGGATGGCCGAGCGAACGGCTAGAGAAAGTACTCAGTTTTTTTGTGCGGGCGTCATTGATTTATATTTAAAAAGATATTTAAGAAAACCAACATTTAGTGACGTCCAACAACTTTTAGACTTTCACGAAGAAAAACATGGTTTTCCCGGTATGCTCGGGAGTATAGATTGTATGAAATGGGAGTGGCAACTTTGTCCAACTGAGTGGCAAGGCCAACACTCTAGCGGTTTTCATAAATCGCCGTGTATGATGCTTGAAGCGGTTGTGTCACAAGATCTTTGGATTTGGCATGCGTTTTTTGGTGTGCCCGGTTCGTTGAACGATAGGACTGTTCTTAATCAATCACCAGTCTTCGACGATCTTATAAACGATGTTGCACCAAAAGGAACTTTTTTCTTAAACGAGACATAATACAAGTACGGGTATCTTCTAGCAGATGGAATTTACCCTGATTGGGCTGTGTTCGTAAAATCGTTTACACGGAGGACTACGTTAGACCCTAAGAGAAAAAAGTTTAACAAAGCACAAATGGCTGCACGGAAAGATGTTGAGCGTGCTTTTGGTGTGTTGAAAAAAAGATGGCACATTTTGGCCCAACCCTGCCGACTGTGGGAAAAAACGCATGTACGAAATGTGATGTACGCATGCCTAATTTTACATAACATGATTTTGTAGGATGAAGGACGTGCAATATGCGAGTACTTTGGTGAGGAAACACAGCAAAGTCAAGAAAACATTACGGATGAAGAAAGAAACGTCAACAACTCTGAAATCAAGAATAGCCAAACACATCACAATCTTCGAGCGGATCTGGTTGATCATATTTGGAGTATACCAAGAGATTACCCATCTGATGAAGACGTTAGCGATAACTAAGTTGTTTTTTTTAAGGTTTTTTTTTTTTAAATTTCATGTAATTTTGGTTTTTAGTGTTTTTTTATTTAACTTTGTAGTTTATTATGAATTAATATTATGGTTTTTTAAAATTTTGTTTTTATATTTATTAAAAAAAACAAAGTTAAAAACAAGAAAAAAAAAAGAAAAAAGAAATGCCACATGGCACTTCCCCCCACCTCTTCCCCCCCTTCCACTCCCCACAATTATTTTCCCCCCAAAAGGGCCCCACAAGTGCCACATGGCGCTTCCCCCCACCTCTTCCCCCCACCACTCCTTATAGTCTTATATAATAAGGAAAATAAATAAAGCATTATAAAGTTAAAAATCTTGACAAATATAATAAGCTATATATTTCTAAGCTTTTTAATGCAAACTATATAACTAGCCTGAAATCAAAGGCCCAGTATCCCCAAATCCATGCCACAAAATCAAATCCATTACCTTTTCTTTCTATCCTTATTCATTTGACTACCGATAGTTGTGTAAACTCACCTCAAATGCCCCTATTCTCTCATGGTTTACCAACCCTTTAAATATATATCATATACATGCATTATAAGTCAAGTTGCCATTTTATAGTATATATATACACACACTTATACTTTGATTATGTATATTAAATAGATTTTTTTATAAGATTCGGATCTAAGAAGATTTTATATTTACGTATGTAATAGTGACTCACTTTCAATCGTTGTATATGCGTCAACTGAAAATTATTAAAAAAGCCTCCTATAAGCAAATAATTCATTTGCCATACAGTTCAATTGGTTGATTTTGTGTAAAACCGTAAGATCTTTATGAGGGATGTCGACTGTGTAGTTCACTTATACGTTGTAGAAATCCATATTGAGTTTTTTACAATAATATTTTGAGTTTCGATTGAATCACAATGTCACGTACAATTGAAGTCACAACTTCTATTGTGATTGTCAGTGTCAACTGCTCATTCGGTATGTTGATGATGGGTACAAGTCGACATCCCTTATTTTGGGAAAATCACCAAAATAGCCCGTTGACCGACTCCTTTACAAAAATGACCCCCTCCCGTCTCTTTGGAAAGACGGGTCATGACTCCAAAGACCTCTGAAACGTCTCTTGAGAGGTCTCCCGTATGGACCAATACAAAACCAACACCTCATCACTCTCTCTCTCTCCCCCTTTCTCTTTCCTCTTTCTTGAAACGTCTCCTCCTTTCCATACCGTCTCCTTCTCGTCCATACCTTTTGGCGTTTTCCATAAGATTCCATTCCTCTACTTATTGTAATATCAATTACAACCTACAATCCTCCGTTCGATTAATCAATGCGATTACCATATCTGTGGAATATATCTATGTGTTGAAACAACAACAATACAATCAATCATCTCAACTAACACAACAACAATCACAACCTACAGTCCTCCGTTCAACTAATAAATTAAATCACCATGTCTGTTGAATATATATATATATATATATATATATATATATATATAGGTTTAGGATCCTGTACAAAGTACATTTTTCGTGAGAAGTGTGAGAAGGACTAAGAATTGACATGTAGACATCATGTTTTGGATTTAGGAATGATTTTTTAGGTTGTTTTAACTTGAAAAACACCAAGCACAACAATCTAAAACACAATACAATGTATTATAGTCATTAAATTTAAAAAACAACTAAAACACACTACTTAACGCTTAAAACACACTGTTAATGTTCTTAGCATGGTGTTTTAAGTTTTAAGCCTAAAATACATTGTTTTCGGTTTTTAATTGTTATGTTTGGTGCTTTTATAGGCAAAACAATCCAAAACATCACGACTAAGTTCAAAAAATGACGTCTAAGTATCAATTTTTAATCCTTCTCACACTTCTCACAAAAAAAACACTTTGTACAGGATCCTGACCCTATATATATATATATATATATATATATATATATATATATATATATATATAGGAAAAAGATCAAATAGGAACCAAGAGCCTAGTTAGGAACTTAGGAACCAATCTAAGCCATTCATCTTTGATCTTGATCTAGGGGGTAGTTTATGTAATTAAACAATTATATATTATATTTTGATTTAAATAAAAGTTTTATATTTGGAAGTTAATTATAACTTCCTGCGAATAACATTCCTTTGTTATTTCTCAAATCTCTCAACTTCCCACGATTATTCATCTTTATCGTTCAAGATTGCCATTGTTTTCCTCGAAAATAACTTGCTGCGAGTATTCATCTTTGTAGATTAAGATTTCCATTGTTTTTCCTCAAAAAATCACGTTCGATTGAAAGTGATTGAAAGCGAATTCACTGTTTTTTTAAACTTCCGACTTCCATCGATTAAGATTTCCAAGTTATGAATAATAATTATATACATGAAAACATTCAATCAGTTTCTCACGCGATAGAAGATCATAAAACACAATCACAACCTTTGTTGCTAAATAGTGTTGAGAATCAAGGTAATTATGTATTGTTTTTATTTTCTTTAATTGGGTTTTTGTGCGAATTCACTTTTTTTGTGATTTGTAATTGCGAAATAGTTGATTTGTAGTATGCAGTTCATTTTTTTTTACGTTTATACACTTGTGTATAATATATTGTTATTCGATTAGCGTACAGATACAATAAGATTTATTCTTAGTTTCATAGTCTGTTATACACCAGTGTATAAAAATAAATCTATTAATTATTATACACAAGTGTATTATAGTTGATAAATGCCGTTATAATAAACTGCTAGTATTTTGTTTTGACGTTAACTATACACAGGTGTATAGTTAATTATAAAAAATGGAATGTGCAGTATGACACAGCCTGTGTGTTACTCAATATACACAGGTGTACCGTATAAGAGTTGTAGCATGTCTGACTCTATTTTTTAAATATTGGTAAAATTAATTTCTAATGTACATTTTTTTATTGTAGGTTCCTCGTCCAGCAACGTATATGAGTCTCCCGGTGGGACCAGATATTGGACGCCTGTTGTACCAGACAATGTTAAAACATTTGTAGGTGCCAAGTTTAGAACGTTGGACGAAGCTATCATAATGTATGAAAATTATGGATAGGCAGCCGGATTTGGAACTCGTTTGTCTACACGAAAACAAGTAAATGGTGTGACTATAAATAGGTACATTTTGTGTTCCAATGCAACGACACCAAAATCGCTTGAAGGTGACGCAAACGTTGAGGAAAAGGCCGAAAGATCTCGTTGCTCTAATATTAAATCTACTAGATGCAATGCGTGTGTAAGAATTAGGCGTGGAAAGAATTCAACAGATTATGAGATTTATAAATTCATAGAGGTTCACAACCATGGTTGTGTATCCACTAACAACATTGACTTGACTAGAAAAAAAGACAGTTAGACTATAATACACGCCAGTTTATTGCAAACTGTCGGACCATGAATATCGGCCCTACCAAAGCACATAAGCTGCATGTGGTTTTAAAAGGTGGTCCTCAGAACGTACATGGTACTGTTACAGATTACAAGAATTGGGGACGTGATATTCGTGAGTTTGTTGCAGACGGTGACGCTCAAATGTTGGTTGATAAACTTACAGAGCGATCTAAAAATCACGATGATTATACCTTTGAAACTAGAATTGTCGGAACTGAACTTCAGTCGTTGTTTTGGGCCGACAAGGTTTCAAAAATCAATTACCAGGTTTTTGGAGATGTGATAGCTTTCGATGCAACATACCATAGCAACATGTAAGTAATTTTTTTTTTTAAAGAATTAACCTAGTTAACTGAATGTCTAGTTTTTTCCATTATACATTCGTGTATAATAGTATTGTACAAAAAAATGTTGTGTATAACCTGTCAATCATACTAAACTACAGTAAGCCATCATAATCCTATCTGTACACTAGTGTATATATATTTATACATTTGTGTATATTACACACTGTACTTAAATCATGTATCTTAATATACAGTTATGTATATATAGTATATACTAGTGCACAATCTTAATCTTAATTATCTTTCGTTGTCATTTTTTTTTGTTTGTAATAGGTACGACATGATTATGGTTAATTTTATCGGTATCGACCATCATAAAAAGGTTACCGTGTTTGGAGCTGGTCTGTTACACAATGAAACTATTGAGTCTTACATATGGCTTTTACAAATGTTTGTGAAAGCTCATGGAAAGCAACCAACTCTAGTTCTAACCGACCAAGATGCTGCGATGAAACAAGCTGTGAAGTCAGTATTTAACAATTCCATCCATCGACTTTGTATGTGGCATGTGACTGATAAACTCCCGTTAAAGGTATAACTTTATTTTTATTTAAAATCCAAAATATTCATTGTATTATATATCTGTTTAATGCATTCATGAATTTCTTTGGTTTGACGTTTTATGTACTTAGTAGATCGACGGAGATATGATCAACAACACAAATATTAAAAAGCAGTTTCACAAGCTTGTTTGGGACGTTTATCTGGAACCGGCAACCTTTGAAAAGAAATGGCATTCGTTGATGGCAGAATACAAGTTGAATGACAATAAATGGTTGTCAGATATGTTCGAGATAAGGGAACAGTGGGCTCCATCCTATTTTAGAGAAACACCGATGTGTTGTCTAATGAAAACAACCTCTCATTGCGAGAGCGCGAATCACATGTTTAAATCCATATCTAGTGCGTCGAATACGTTAGTGCAGTTTATGATGTGTTATGATACTGTTATTGACGGACTCCGCAAACAGCAACGTATTCTCGAGCACTCAACCGCAACCACTAATCCCGATTTTAGAACACCGCATCTAATTGAACGTCATGCAAACCAAATGTATACAAGGAGAATTTTTAGGAAGGTGTCAAAGGAGATATACAAGTCCCTTATGTATTGCTACATTGTAGAGAGGAATATACTGGAGAGTTCATTTATGGTTGCTCACCAAGGGTACAAATCAAATTTCATAAATGAGGAGAATGTTCCAGATTATACACATGAGTTCAAGGTTAGATTCATACACTCAATCTTTTATAATACTTTACAAAATATACAATAAAAAAAATTGGCAATAATATACACAGGCGTACATTTTTGTAATATGTAGCACCTGCTGTATACAGTTGCCGATTGGGTACTTAGGGGGTGTTTGGGATTGATTATTCAAAACAGATTATGCGTTTTGAAAAATCAGGGGTGGAGCTGCTTATAGATTATTGCGTTTTGGTAGCCTAAATAACTGATTATCTGCGTTTTCAAAACGCAATCCAAACACTAAAAACAGATTATCTACGTTTTCAAAACGCAATAATCTAAAAATCAGATTCAAAACGCAATCCCAAACACCCTCTTATTCTTTATACACTTGTGTATATTATACGTCGGTGTATATTACATAAAGAACATTCCAAATGCATATACATAAGTGTATAATATACATTGGTGTTTACTACATAAATAAGATACTGGTATACACCAATGTATATCTTTGTCACTAATGATGGTAAATGAGAAGTTTTTTTTTTTTTTCAGGTCACTTTTGACAAGACCAACCTAACAGTTTCGTGTGAGTGCATGGGGTTCATTCGTATTGGATATCTATGTTGTCACGTTTTCTGTGTGTTTAGACATCACAACATCAATCAAATCCCTCTCAAGTATGTTCACAATAGATGGCGCCGAGATGCATTGCCTTCTTTTGTTCATGGCACCAGCCATCGATATTTGTCAAACCAAATAGAGAGTAGTATCGTATTGCATAGCATCACTAACAACTTTGACATGTGCGTAGACCGTGCAAGGGGTGATCCTGAAATGCTAAAAGAGTTAGACATGCAAATGCAAGCGATAAAGGATAATATTTTTGCTGTAGTCCCTAATCAATCCGAGCACAACAAAAAGAAAGTTGTCATTCCAGAAATCATCTCATACAAACAACCAGAAGTGGTTTCTTGTTCTGCACCCAAAGGTATACGGAACAAAGGGTGTGGTACTTATAAAAGAAAAATAGGAGCGGTTGAAAAGGTAAAAAAGCAATACAAGAAACCAAAAAGACATTGTAATTATTGTGACAAGATGGTTAGGGGACACGACACTAGAAATTGTCCGCTCAAGAAGGGAAAAGAAGTGGAGGTGGAGACAACTGATGAGGACGAACGGGAAGAAGCATCATCTGACGGGAACGAAGAATAGGATTTACATATTTCGTCATGTAGTTTTTTTTTTTTCAAAAAGTTGTTTTTACCATTTCCCTTTTTTTAGTATGGAAATAAGCCAATAGGATTTTGGTTTTTTTTTTTGCACATACATTAATTTATATGTTCAAAGTTTTATACAACAACGTATACTTATAATTAACCAACGTATACACAAACATATACCTAGTATATTTAACTTACAGTAGCTTTAAAATATGTATAATTATACAAGATACACCGTTGTATAATAGCAGCAGTATAGTAGATAATAGTTCAACTTAACCAATTACATATACAATGGTGTATATAATGGTTTGCTCTTTTTGATAGTGTTACACATTGTTTAGTGTTCTATACATTGATGTATATACATTGTTGTAAATACAAATAATATACACAGTTAACATTGATGTGCACTTGGTTAAATGTGATGTTATTATAAAATGTTTTATACCAGCCATTGGGCTTGTACGTACATTGGTGTATATACGATCTACATACATTACTTTGTATATACAATGATTTACTCAGTATACATTGATGTATACTTGGTTTAAATTTGATAGTGGTAACTATTTTTACAACTATAAACCATAAACACACCATTCCACTGACAATAATTGCTGATGTTTCCAAAACATAAGAAAACTAGGCATATCGTTCAAAAGTTGCAGATATGACAAAAGTTGTAGAAGAATAGCAAAAGACTAATCCATCAAAAATAGCAAAAGAGTAAACCACATAATAACATTCAGATCAACTTTTGCCTTTTCAAGCGTGCAAGCTCATTCGCCTCCTCCATAATACGATCCCGCTCTTCATTTGCATCTGAGGACATAATCCTCGCTGCATACTTTTTCCTAAGCGTTGCCAACTTCGACTTTAGTTTTTTCTTTTCGTCGGGTAAGCCACTATGCTAACGCTCATCTGTTATGCCCATCCATGTTTCCATGTGGCGCATCAAGAACACTCCACAATCTTTGAAATTATCCACCGTAGCATAGGTAAGCTCTACCCTATATGGTATGGTGGCAGCAATCTGCAATCTTTTTGGATGCTCAATAGTTATTAAGTACTTAGTCAAGATGTCCTTCTGTAAAAAAATCAGTTAATATAGAAGTTAGTTGAATAATACACCTGTGTATAGATACGAGGTAAGCATACTATAGAATTTATTTGTTTTACCGCTTTGTATGGAGTGGTTTTACTGAAGAAATCATCATGATCAGTGAGGGTGATTGGACTAACACTCGGGTCCATGTTGTCGATAACGACAATAGCCACGTTAACCAAGTCCACACCAATTAGATAGAAATGATTATATTCTAGTATAGGAAACAATACGACACCGTATTCCTTTAGCAATAAACCCTCTTCGTTCCCTTCGAGTGTTACTAGTAGATTTTCCCTAAAGTTTGACACTCGTTCATCATCTCGATAATTCACATTATTCAAAACATCTCCTGACTGCAAGGACATATTTACTTCGAATTAGACATCAAATATATATATATATATGTATATTGATAACTAGCAATTATAATATTACAATGTATACTTACAAACACATCAGTACTGCAAAAAAGCCTCGCCAAAGACCCAGGCCGTCGTTTACTTTCATCAGCATTCAAAACACATGCAAAACAATCTATGATCCCTTGATTTAGTTCTTGGTCTGGCGTAATGTCAATTAGTAATTGGTGTGGAAGCGACGCTGCGCCCATCTTATGGAAAATGGTTCCCCTATAATAAGACACAACGATTACACACAAAGACTATTTGATCCATTTAAACAAATAGCAAAACCATAACTAAAAAAACACATCACATACGAGATAGTTCTGTTAGTATTAATTTCCATCGCAGCTGTTTTGGCGTCCTCTGCAGACTTTTTTCCTTTGTTTTGTACACTACAAAATACACTAGTGTATCGAACTTACACAACATAATTTGCAACATATATATTATTATACATGGCTGTACATCGGTTTATATATTATTATACACTAGTGTATATAACTTAAACAACATAATTTTCAACTTACTTGTTACCAACAGCCCCTTTTGTAACACCTTCCGCATTCACAACAGCATCCTTATCCTTGTCATTAACACTGGACCCCCTTTCTTTTCTTTTGGTTTGAACCCTTCAAACAAACATAATTGTTATTAATTTTTAAAAAAATATACAACAAAACATAATTAACTTACCCCTTGTCAACAGCACCTGCCATTAGGTAGTCCCATAACATCCTTTCATCTTTATTTAATTTTTTTTCAACATCAACAGCGCGCATAAAGTATGGACTACAACCAGGCACCGATGGTTTTGTCTTCCTTTGACCCCTCCTTACGTACGGATTGGGTTCCTTCCCTGGTCAGGCGTCTCTTTTTATTCTTTCTGCCCATTCCTGAGCTACTGCGAATTCCTGAGTTAGACCAAGACTAAACGACGGAATGTCGTCGATTTTTTTTGGGGCTATTGGAGTGTCGACATATCGAATCTTATTACAATCATTAACAAACTCAACAAGATCTAGCTGCTCAACACACACTTGGGTAAAAGTCATTTCATTTGGCGTTTTACCAGATTCGTTCGAACCACCTGTATACACATAATATAAAACCAAAAAAAAAAATTATATATCAATGTATACATACAATATACATCAGTGTATAGTCCAATTGCTGCTATTGAACATTGTATAATTATACATCTGTGTATAGGCCAATTACTGCTATAGAACATTTACACTGTACCTTTATACTCAACAATTATACATTAGTGTATAGTCCACTTGCTGCTATAGAACAGTGTTAAATAGCAGCAAATTCAATAGTTATACATTAGTGTATATTCTGTATAATTATATTTAGCATTTTGTAAAAAAATATATAAAATTCAACATATATACATCATAGTATGTTAAGTAGTCTTATGGTGAACATCGTTTTCATCATAAAATTAAACCAAATATACATCAGTGTATAATGTGTATATCATCGCACTATACTTTCTAAATCTAAAATATGAATAATAACTAAACCACTAACTAATAAACTGTTACCTGTCACGCTGAATATATTCCTTTTTTTCCCACCGAATGGCGTTTCAAACAGATTAGACTTCTTTACCCCAATATTCATTTGATCATTAATGCTACTACCTCTCTGAAGAAACAATAAGTATCACGGTGATTATGACTAATCACCGTGTGGTTTATACCTATGTTACGTCAAGATTAATCCTTTACCCAAACCTCGTTGGTTAACCCGTAAGGTGATTTAGTGAGTGTGGTGAATGTGAGTAAAGTGTGTGTGAACACGAGATGTAAGTGGTTCGGTCGGAAATGACCTACGTCCACTGTAACTGCCGGAATATTATTATAAAAGAGATGTTACAAATGATAGGGTTACAATGGTTGATTTCTGAATGGCCATACAAGAAGAAGTATGTCCCTATTTATAGGCATAGTTGTGGGCCGAAGGAAGAGGCCCATGAAACATGTCGTCCACTTGGGCCCAGTCAAGGCCCAAGTCCATGTTCTTCCTGGAAATGGCAGGAAACAGCCAAATATTGTTGATGACGTCATGCTACAGTGTGGTCGTTGTTATAGGTGGACACGTGGCGGGTTCTGGATGGTGACCAGTGATGTTGTCCTTGCTGCAGTGGCTGGGGCTGTCATCGGCGTCTGATGTGACGTCTGACAGTTGGCAAGGTATGTCTGTTGGTCACTGTAGATGGCAGCACGGGTACAGTAGAGCCGTTTGGTAGTTGTACTGTCTGCCACATGTCCTTCTCTTGTTCGCGTGTGCTCTGACACAAATCCTCGTGAATCTTCCTTTGTTATCTTCTATACCTCGTACTAAAAGTGTTAAGGGAAGATTCCGCGCGTGGCCATACGCGCTTATCGGATGTAGCTTGCTGCTTATCAGCTGCCTTAGCGCGCTATGCTACTTGTTGTGTTGCTTGCGCGCAGGTGGATCCTTGCGCCATATCTTGGCGCGAGGATCTTGTTTATGGGGATAGGGACGCCTCCTCTCGGATTAGGCTCCCTATCCCTTCAAGTCCCCCTAGTCTAGGGCTTCTCCTGCTCGTTGTTGAGAAGGTGGAGCGCTAGACTCAAAATATGTAGTCGCGGGTGAGAGCTCATCTGCTCGTGGTTCTTGGAATTTATTGGACGTTCCTCGCCGTGGGATGTTGAAAGGCTGGGCGGGGAACGTCTTTTTCATTTTTGCGTCAAAGTTACACCGAGGGAGACGTGTTCCGCCGTACCTGTGTAGGAGTTGGGCGGGGAACGTCTTTTGTAATTTTACGTCAAATTGACGCTGGGAAGGACGTGTTCCGCCGTGCCTGTGCAGGAGTTGGGCGAGGAACGTCTTTTGTAATTTTACGTCAAATTTGCGCTATGGAATTGAATGCTTGCTGGTGGTTAATGCGGGTCTGAAGTTGTAAGAAATTTCAAATCATTGGCATTCAATTTGTCTCTCATAAATTGAAGTTAATGCGCCTGGAGGTCGAATGATCAGTTCCTTCTGATGGAAGTTTAATGGTTGCTGACGTGTCAGGTTGTTGCCTGTTGTGCAGACTGAGACATGTCACATCATTGTTGCAGTTACCAACCTTTCGTCTGGTGTCAGGCGCGTGTGGCGTCACGCGCCTGACGTTCTATCTTCGTGTGTCACACCACGCCAATGGCGGAAACACGTGGCGCGATGGTTCAAGCGTATAAAGTCAAGGTTAACGCAAATCACAAGTAATTAAGAAAACGGGTCATTTATTTAGGCGTCAAAACCATGTTTAAAGATTACACATAATCTAAGTTGTTTTTAACATAATAAAGGAGGTTTCTCAAATATATCCCATATATTTGGGAAATAAAAGTGAAACCCCGCAAAAACGTCCGACGCCCGCATAAGAGATTCCGATGACCCAGCTCGCCATGCCGTCTCCGTCTAGTTATCCGAAAGATATGTTTAAAATTTTGTCAATATATAAATATTGGTGAGTTCACAGGTTTTTAGTTTCCAAAACTTAAACACTTGGGAAATACCATGTTATGACAATATATAGGAGTTGCAAGTTCCTATAATTCTACTTGAGCTATAATCAAACCAAGACAATTAATAATGCCCCGCTCTAAGTCGTGACTCGGTATCCTACGACCTAATTTCAGAATACGTGCACCCAGGCATACGCCGATGCATAATCGACGCTATCGATTAGGGGTGGGCCTTGTCAGGCACCAATAGTACTATTCAAAATATTCCTTCGGTTTCATTTCCCTGAATAAATGATTATCGAAGAGAGGTCTCAACCCGAGTGGCGATCACATCTCAAGTAATTATTCCGTCAAACATTTTCCCTGACATATCTTTCCCCCGAAAACGTAAAAATAGTTTAAAATGGGGCCGTGAGACTCACCTGAATCTGTGTCTGGCTCACAAGGGAAAATAGCAAATGGGTGGTCTCGCACCTACAAACGTCCTAGACGTATAAGTCACAATTCCTATAGTGCATGTGCCTTGGCAAGTTGTACACCCAACTCCCCGACCACGAGTTATTCCAATTCCCGTTTAATTTAACGCGTATCCTAGGTTCGTTGGCGTTGGATTACCCTATTCTTACAAGTTATATATTGTCCTCGTCAATATTTCCTTGTTTATTATTATCCTTGACTCGACTTCACTTAACGTATAATTATTTTCCCATTCAAATAATTATACTTAAGATCGCATCGCTCGATATAATGTATTTTTAACACCCGACTCGACTCACTTTGCCGCATATTTATTTTCCCATTCAAATAAATATGCTAAGGTCTTGTCGTTCGGTAGTATATTCTTAACACCCGATTTGACTCGCCATGCCGTATATTTATTTTCCCATTCAAATAAATATACTAGGACCTCGTCGGCTCGGCATACACTTATATATATATATATATATTTTGTCTACTCGTCTCGGTTTTCCTTCCCACATATCTACTTTCCCATTAAGTAGATATACTAGAATTTCGCCGAGACGAGCATAAATATGTATATATATATATATATATATATAAACGTGTAGTTTTCTTGTTAAGTCCATACGTTTGCTTGACGTCTTAATCATTTACGTTATGTTTTTCTCCCACGAATAATTTCTCCAACACTTAGGAAAGTGTTAATTAATTTTCACCCATGTTATATATATATTTTACTTCCTAAAAAATATATATTCTTATCTTGCCGCAATGGCATTTTTCTCTTGTTTTGTCCGTTTATTGTTCGTTAACATGTCCAAGTCCGATATCTTCACTTGTATTGTTAATTTTTCCAAGTTTTTCCCAATATGTGTTTTATAGAAACATTATTCATATTTCTAATTCCTAACACATATTACTTGGAAAGTTTAAAAATATGTTTGTATTTTTAACCCAACTTGTTAACTTATATACAAAAATGTTTCCAACACTTTTATATTCCCATTTATATAAAAGTGTTCATTTTTGTGTAAGTTTCTCAAGTTTTTACTTTTGTTTAACATTTTTATAAAAATCTCTATTTTTATAAAATCATTATGTTAATACAAGTCCATATTTTTAAAATTTCCATTTTTATAAAAATACCTTTTTATACAAAATACATGAGTAGTTTACTAGTGTTTACCAAACTATCCTTGGAAAATTATTATTTATACTTTTGACACCAAACTTTCCATTATTGTATTTTTGGACTAATAGTTTCTAAAATATTCATTTTAGTCCCTAACTTTCAAGTTTACAACTTTAGTCCCTTAACTCACAAATATTGCATTTTTCCATCCTAACTTCCAAAGTTAGCATTTTTCTCCAATTTAGTGGACTTTGAAGATTCATCTTTTTAATGTTAGGTTATTTTTACATCATATCACTTTTAATAGTCTTATATTCCATAAATAAGGCTACTAGTATGTGTGTTTAGTGTATTTGTCCATCATATCCAAATTTCACTTATCTAAGTGAGTAGACTTTAATTTTGTAACTTCTATATTTATGGTTTCCTAACACATTCCATCTTATATTATACTTTAGATGATCATTTTATGATGATTGAAACTATCTTTTAACATATTCAAGTTTCTTTCACAAATTATATTCAAATCATCATCCTACATGGTGTATGTGTAGATTTTATAATTTTAAGAAACACTACATTATTATCATCAAATCCATGATCCATTTACATGTATTTAATCATCCATTTTACTCATGTAAAATCTATTAAAGCTTATGTTTCAAAAACCACATTTTAAACCCTTCATGTACAACTTGCTTCTAAGAAAACATACATGAATATTAATGATCAAAGCAAGGTTAAGAAGCTTACTACTAGCACAAGGCTAGGGAAGACAAAAACCTTGGATTTGAGAGGGGTTTAGTGTGTTCTTATAAGTGGTTAAGCTCCAAGCTCTTGAAACACACAATGGGGTTTTGATGGATGGATGTTTGGAAGTGATTTGGATGTGTTAATCTTGAAAGAATGATGTGTGTGGGTGGGGGTAATGCTACGGCCAAAGAACAAAGAAAGGAAGAAGTTTTGCTTTGTTTCTTCAAGTGTCTAACACATGTTATATAACCTTACCATATCTTCCATAGATTACACATGATCTTTCTAAAGATTTAAGGGATTTAAGTAGCACAAAAGGTGATCTTGGATGGATGTTTTAGAGGGGTTTTGGCCGTGAGTTTGTGAGAGGGAAATGATGATTTTGTGTATCTTATGAGAGATATCCTAAGCTCTTGTATCTTTCTTATAATCTTCCAAAGATTTTACATAGGTTAGGAGATATAATATTACTTGTACTAGTGATCTCTTGTGTGTGTGTTGCCTTGGACAATTGGCCGAAATGGGGACACAAAAGCAAAGCTTTGCCTTGCTTTTGTACTTCCTAATCTTACATAGTATCTTCCCATGCATGCTCACCACACATGTCATCTTATGGATACTTAAACAAAAAGAAGGGATATTGTGCGAGTGTGTTTAGGCCGGCCCCTTTGTGGGTTTAGGTGGGGTCCACCACACAAATTATTTACCAATGTTAAGTTAAGTTTAATCCCTCGTCGTTCGGGTGTCGTTCGGGTATTTTTCGGGTTTTAACCGCGCGTCATTCGGACATTTAAAATACCTTTACTAACCCTTAAACATAGCCTAATTTAAGCGTTGATTGGTTATTTAGGCTCTTGTCGGGTGAAATTATAAGTTATACGCGCACCGGGTGCGGTACGCGCACTTTATTCGTTACCGGGAGATTTGTATGGAGAGTTTTCACCTATGGCTTTGGAGTTCAAAAACCCATTATATTTTGTGAAAATACCCTTTATTTTATATCCTGGGTATCCGGGATCTTTTTGTTTATTTAATATTTACCGGGTAATCGCCAATGTCCATACCGGATAAGTCTACTCGCACATGATCCTATCATGTTTCGTCATTAAACGTATGCATTCCTATGCATTATTTGGAAATTGCTATCTCCTAAGGCCTTGATAAATAATCAACACATAATTGCATTTAATTACGTTATTCATATATTAATTAATTAGTACGGAATTACCTTATTTTTGCCGGTTGTTACATCGTGGTTGAAATTATGCCACGTGTCGATTAGCACGTGCTCCCTGTCAGGCGTGTGTGTTTCTACGCGCTCAATCTGTTTTAAAATGTGAGATCTGTTGACACGTGTCGTTCATCCGGCGCGTGTTCAGCAGAAAGCTGTCTCCCACTTATGATCTGGTCCGTTTGTTGACAGAGTTGACACGTGGCGTAATCTTGGCTGTTGAATTTGAAAAGGCGTGACGGTTGATTTATCTTTCGTGGGTCCCACTGCCATTAATGCGGTGGGTATATAAGTCTCGTTGAGGCTTATGTGAACGGTTACATTCCCATAATCCTTTTCTTCTTGTTTCTTGCCTTCCTTTTTCTCTCAACTTTCCGGCCACCGTCTTCTTTGAAGTTTCCGTTTAATCTTCATAGATCTTCTTGATCTTGGAGATTCATTGTTGAAACTTCAACTTTCTGCCTTCTGTTGCTTTGTTTGTGTGTTCTTTCTTCCTCTTTATTGGAAGCTTCTTGTGTTTTTTCAAATCCCTTGAAGATTCCGGCGAATCTTCAAGTTTTCCGGTCAAATTTTTCCAGATTCCGATAACTTTAATCTTTAAGATGTCTGATGCACCTATAAGTCCATCTCCGTCCGCCGAGGATATTAGGGTGGAACCGGCTGTGGAGGAGGTAGTGGAGGAGGAAATGCCTGTCAAACACGGCAAGATAAAGGAGAGGAAGCTGATGTCCAACACATATTGTGTCTGGAGTCAGGAGTCTTTTAATCAGTTTTGCATCATGTACAACATTCTGCCAGAGTGGGAGCCTACCCTTCCATCTCCGACTAGCACTGTTCTCTCCGCTGGGAGTGGTCGGCTGGCCTTATATGAAGCCCACTTTACTAAGTGTGGGTTTCGTTTGCCGTGTACCCGTTTTCAGATTGACACTATGGTGGCTTACGGCGTTGGGCCCACACAACTAACTGTCTTCGGGCTTCTGAGGCTAGTTCACTTTGAGGCCTCCTGCCGCGCCTTGGATATTGAGCCGACCGTTGAGCGGTTCAATGTTTTCTATTTTATGGCGCGAGACGAAATGTGGTTCTCGTTCAAGCCGCGCCCGAGGGTGCCGCCAATGGCCACCCACAATCCTAAGTCCTTGCATTGGGCGAAGGAAAATTTTTCTTTTTGAAGAGGGGGGTGATCCCATTAGTCTCCCCTGGAAGGTTATTGGGGATGGGCAGCGCGTGGCTGACATGGCTGTGCCCAATGACTTCAAGAAGCAGGCTTGGTTTATTACCCTCACCTCCAACGCCACCAAGCTGGAGTTTAAGAATTTAACAGAGGGTATCTTTTTCCTTCTGGGGATGAGTCGCCTTGGCATTCGCGCGGGCAAAGAACCTACATTGCATTAGAGGGTACGTACTTTATTTTTCCTTTAGATTTTTGTGCAACTTTCCTGACTGTTTGTTTGTTGCAGGTGTGAACAAATTCCAGTTTTATGCCGCCCGCGAGGAGAAAGGCATTAAGTGGCGGCCGGTGGCGGAGGGTCAACCTTCCTGTTTGGAGGCGTTTGTTGACCGCTTCTATTACCCTGATCTCTCCGGCGCGCCGAAACCTTACTACACAACCGGTGAGTCTTTGGATCCCTTCGTCACTAGCGTTTTCGGAGATGATTCTACTGATTCTTCAGTAGAGATCGTTCCGCACATGAACCCATCCGTGGGGCGTGGACGTTGGAAACACGCGCCGCGGAAACATAGGTATCGAGCAAAGGTTGCTCTTTCTGACTCGGGTTCTTCCGTTTCAGCAGGAGAGGTTGTGAAGGGACGCCGACGGCGGAAGGATTGGCCGCCTTCGGACGATGAAGATGAGGCTGAGTCCTCTCAGCTGGAGAGGAGGAAGAAGGCGCGTCCGGACAGCCCCGTGGCCGGTGGCGCCGCCACTGTGGAAGATGTGTCTCCTGCCTTGACTGGCGAAGGAGGGAGTGAGGGTGCTACTCAAATCCCTGAGTCAGTGGTGACTCCAGAGACAGTTGTTGAGGATGCTGGCAAGCAGAAAGTCACCTTCTCTGCTGGGGATCAAGGAGGGAGCGTCCCCGTTTTTTCTGTGGGGATTAGCGCTGCCCCAACTCGACAGCCTCTATTTCAGAAGCTGATAAAGAAGAAAACTCCTGGTAAGCAACGCTTATTGTCTTGTGGAATTTTTTATTCTTGAATTTCTTTTAACATTTTTTGTTTTCCTTTGCCAGTGGCGCCCAAGATCATCCCTACTCCTCCTCCTACGTCTCCAACTGCGGAGGTTGCTAGGGTAGAGGAGGAGAGGCTCTGGAGGGAGCAAGAAGCGGCAAGAAAGCAGGTGGAAGCCGATGAAGCCTTCAAAAGGCTGAGGCTGAGAAGATAGCCGCTGCTGCGAGGAAGCAGGCGGAAGTCGATGAAGCCTTTCGGAGGGCTGAGGCTGCAAAGGTTGCTGCTGCCAATGAGGCCAAATGAAAGGCTGAGGCAGAGAAGCGGGCGGAGGCGGAGCGTCTTCGCCTCCAAGAGCAACAGTTTCTGGAAGAGAAGGCTCGGCTGCTAAGGGAGCGCAAGGATAGTGAGCGCGCTGTTGCTGAGACCCAAGAAATGACCCACGAATCTGATGGGTTCGAGAGGGCGCTCTTAGAGCAAGGCGCTGCTGGTGCTGGCGATGGCTCATGCCAAACTCGGCGTGAGTCTTCTAGGGTTGGTGGGGAGCCATTGGGAATTTACGATGGTTCCTGCTGGGCTGGTGGTGACGCCATCTGGCGCCCTCGCTGGGCGATTAGGGAGAATACCTTGTTTTCAAACTCCTTGGCCGCCCTTGAATTTGTTAGCAAGGTGGTGCCTCCCTATGAGCGCACTCACCAGGATTTGTTTAGTCGTCCTGAGCTCATATCTGCTTTGTGTGTAAACCAGGCGATTCAACTATCCTTGATGGATTCGCTTCGACGCCGGGATGCGGCGGTTTAGCGAGATTTTGAGCAATTGGAGGCGGAGAAGGCAGGCCTTGCTGAGAAGGAGGCTGCCTTCAAGGCAGAGATTTCAAGATATCGCTGCCGTGCTCATGAAGCCGAAGCCAAGGTGGCGAAGCTTGAGGTGGATGCTGCTGTAGAGAGGCGCCGGTGGTCAGAGTCTTGGAAGAAAGCTAACGACGAAACCATGCGCTTGAAGGAGACTCTGGCCGAGGCGCAGGAGGAGAGGCGGGCGGTGACCCGCAAATTTGAAGAGAAGAGCAAGGCCCTCACCGAAAGGACCGCGAAGTATGTGGAGATGTGCAAGGAGCTTGAATCTAAGGATGCTGCTCTTATTGCAGGTACTGAGCGCGTCTCTTTTCTTGAGCAGGAGAAAGTCCGGATTCTTAATGCTAAAGAAGATCTGGAGCGGGACCTTGATTCTTCTGATCAAGCGCGTGTTGCGGCCGTTAAGGAGTGCCAGGCGGCTCAACACTTACTAGAGGAAGCGGTTTCTGCTCAGACCCAGATGCAGAAATCCATTCATTGGCTAATGACGGATGGAATGAATGGGGTAAGCTCTTGTGCTTTCTTTGTTATTGATGCTTGTTTTTTGCAATTGATTTGCTAACTTTTTGTCTTCCCTCTAGGTCTTTAAAAGGTTCTGGCAGGAGCCCAAGCTGGGCGATCAAGTTGCCGCCATTGCCGCCGCCGCCCAGGCTTTTGGGTACGGCGAGGGTTATGCAGATGGTTTCGTGCATGCTCAGAATGATGGGCGGATTGAAGACGCCGAACACTATGGGAAGCCGCTGAAGGAGGAGTATGAGGCGGAATTGGCCAAGTTTGAGGAGGTTGACTTCCCTATTCTCCAGGTGATTGCTAATTGTAATGACAACGCGGATCCCCCTGCGCCCTGAAATACTTCATCGACAAATCTGACGAGATGGCGAGGGCTTCTGGCGGGAGTACTTCCGGAGCGCATGGCGAGTAGGCGCTGTACTTGTATTTTTCATTGTAGCTTTCTTGTAAATATAAAGGGTTTTTAAGTCCCTCTTTTAATGAAATTATCAGTTTGCTATATCGTGTTTGTTCTCGCTCCAACCTTACTTATTTAACCAAGTCGTCACCCGGTGTGTAAGTATAAGTTAGGGCGCGCGTTAGGCTAGACAGTCCGACATCTAAGTGTTGTACTTTTGCCTTGAAGACTGTAGCGGAGCGCGACTTGTACCATTGAGTCCGAGTTAGGCGCGTAGGAGCCTTGCCTAGAAGACCTTTTGGCCGCATTTTGTGTGGCGCGCCTTCCTCTTGTCCGAGCTGTGTATCAGCTCTAGAAGACAAGGGATTATGCGCGCACATGTGCTAAGCGGGCTGATAGGTTCGACAAGTAAATCTGTCTTGAAGACCATTACGCGTTGTCCAAGTGTAAAGTGTATAAGCCTGACGTGCCCAAGGCGCGTCTTGAAGGCTCACTTTACTACATTGGTCCGCAGTTCTGGTCCGACAGGATTTTGCCTAAGTCTTGAAGACCCTGGCGCGGAAAAACAAGTAGAAACACAGATATATGAAACTTTTTCATTGATAGTATGGCATGTGTAGCCATGTTACAAGTTAACAAGTAACAGCGTCGCAACTGTGCGCCGTTCCAAGATCGCGGGATGGGGGTACCATCTAGTCTTTCAAACGCGTAGGCGCCTTTGCCTAGCACTTCTTGTATTTTGTATGGACCTTCCCAAGTTGGAGCCAGTTTCCCTGGCTTTTCAGCGTTAGAAGCTTCGTTGTTGCGGAAAACGTAGTCTCCGATCTTGAACGTGAGTTTTTTGACGCGCTTGTTGTAGTATTGTTCCAGCTGAGTTTTGTATCTGGCTTCTTTTATTGCCGCAAGATCGCGGCGTTTCTCTAGTAGGTCAAGGTTCATGCGGAGTTCGTTGTTTCGGCTATTAATACTCTCGCGGTAGGATAAGTCATTTCTGCGGGAATCACCGCCTCGGAACCATATGTTAAGCTGAACGGCGTTTCACCGTTGCTTGTTTTTGTGAGGGTGCGGTAGGCCCATAAAACATGCGGCAGTTCGTCTACCCACCCTGTCCTCTTGGTTCCGAGCCTTGTCTTGATGCCTTCGACGATTGTGCGATTGGCCCTTTCCACTTGACCATTGCCTTGCGGATGCGCAACTGATGTGAATATTTGTTTTACACCCATTTGAGCCAACCATTCTTGAAGGGATTGGTCTTCAAATTGTGTGTCGTTGTCGCTGACCAGTTGCATCGGCAGGCCGAATCGGCATATGATGAACTCCCAGAGGAATTTCTTGACGTGTGCGCCGTCGATCTTGGCTAGAGGCTTTGCCTCGACCCACCTGGTGAAGTAGTCGATGGCGACGATTAAGTATTTGACGTTACCCGGGGCCGTTGGGAATGGTCCGACCAAGTCGACAGCCCATTTCTGGAACGGCCACGCTGCTGTAACGGGCACCAAGTTGTTTTTGGGGCGCAAGGTGTTCGGAGCGTGGCGCTGGCAACTGTCGCATTTGCGCAACTCGTTGACCGCGTCCACGTGCATGCCCGGCCAATAGTACCCTGCGTTCATCAATTTCGCTACGACCATCCTTGGGCCGGCGTGTAGCCCGCATGTTCCCTCATGTATGTCTCTGAGGAGGAGGGAGGCGTCTGCGGAATCTACACATCGTAACAGCGGCCCTAGGTAATATCGGCGGTACAGGGTGCCATCTATGAGTTGGTATTGTAAAGCCTTGTGTTGGATCTTCCGGGCCTCTGATTTGTCATCAGGCAGGATGCCGGAGGATAAGAAGGCTTTGATTGGGGTCATCCAGGACGCGTTGCCTGTTTGGATGACATGGACTTGTCGCGGCGGAACAGATGGTTTTTCAAGGACATCGACTCGCACCTCTTTGGCCATATGTGCAAAGACTGTGGATGCCATTTTACTCAGCGCATCGGCTGGCTTGTTTTCACTGCGCCGGATGTGTTTGACGGTGCATGAGTCGAACCGTCGCATGAGTTGCTTGGCTTGTTCCAGGTACAGGTCCATGATTTCATCCTTTGCATCATATGATCCATTGATCTGTCGCGCGACAAGCAGTGAGTCGACGTGTGCCTCCACGTGCCTGGCCCCCATTTTTTCCGCAATGCGGAGGCCTGCCAGCAACGCTTCGTATTCCGCCTCGTTGTTTGTGCTTTTAAAATCGAGGCGGATGGCGTACGTGAACTCGTGTTTATCTGGGCTGATGAGGCGTAATCCTGCGCCGGCGCCGTCGTCATTAGAGGCCCGTCCGTGAATAGGGACCATTTTTGTGACGGGTCGTGCACCAGCGCGGGTGATTCTTCGGTTTTGCATTCTTGGATTTGGTCCGTAGGTATCTCCGTGGCGAAGTCCGCGAGGACCTGGCCTTTAATTGCGGGCCGGGGTTTGTAATTGATCGTATGTTCCCCCAGCTCAATGGCCCATTTTGCCAGACGGCCAGACAGTTCGGGCTTGGCGAGAATGTCATTTATCCGATAGTCCGTGAGGACGTTTATCGGGTGGCCTTGGAAGTACCTGCGCAGCCTTCTGGATGCATGGACAAGTGCGAGAACCAGCTTTTCCATTATTGTATACCTTGTTTCTGCGTCTAACAGTGTGCGGCTGATGTAATAAATTGGTGTTTGCACTTCTTTGCGTTCAACCATTAGAACTGCGCCTATCGCCCGCTCCGTGACGGAGAGGTAAAGTGTAAGCGGTTCTTTAGGAAGCGGCGCTGTTAGTGTCGGAAGGTTCATTAGGCACTGCTTCATTGCCTGGAATGCTGATTCCGCCTCTGGGGTCCAGCGGAAGTTGCTCTTCTTTAAACAGTTCTTCAAAGTGTCCACGAATGGGAACGACTTTGAAGCGTAGTTGGACAAGAATCGGTTTAGGGCCACAAGGCGGCCCATTAGTGTCTGTACTTCTTTGACGGAAGCGGGAGAAGGCATTCTCTCGATAGCTTGTACTTTTTCTGGGTTAGCGCGGAAACCGTCTCGCGTTACAATGACGCCCAAAAATTTGCCTTCTTCCATCCCGAATGAACATTTGCTCGGGTTCAACTTCATGCACACTTTGTGCAATTGATTGAACGTTTGTTGGATGTCTCGAAGCATGTCACTTTCCTCCTTGCTCTTGATTACCAAGTCATCGACGTACACCTCAAGTCGTACGCCGATTTCATTAATGAAGGCTGTGTCCATAAGACGTTGGTATGTGGCGCCCGCGTTTTTCAGGCCGAAAGGCATCTTGGTGTAACAGAAGATGCCCGCGTCTGTGCGGAACGCCGTTTTATCTTCATCTTCTTTAGCCATTTGGATCTGGTGGTAACCTTTGGATGCGTCCAAAAAGCATTTGAACCGATACGGGGCGAGGGAATCCACTTTTAGATCAATTTCTGGCAGAGGGTAGCAGTCTTTGGGACACGCCTTGTTGATATCCTTGTAATCGACGCACATGCGCCAGCCTCCGTTAGCTTTGGCGACCATGATAGGATTGGCCACCCAGGTTTGGTATCTGATAAGGCGAAGGATGCCCGCGTTGAGCAGCTCGGTGACTTGTTCGTTCATGGCCTTTGTTTTCTCCGGGCCCATACTGCGCTTCTTTTGCACTATGGGTTCTACGGAGTGGTAGACGTTAAGCCTGTGTTCCGCTAATTCGCGGGGAACACCAACCATGTCCGCTGGTTGCCACGCGAAGACATCCATGTTGCTGATCAGAAGCTGTTTCAAGTGATTGCGTATGGTTTCAGAGATTTCATGGCCAATGACCACTGTTTGCTCCGGAAATTTAGGGTTTAGCGCCCATTTTTCCGGTTCAGTGCGGGCATTTGTTTTGACCATCTTTGGAGGCTTGCGCGGTTTCAGTGGTGTGGCAGTCTTTATTGGCTCTGATGAAGGCAATACCTGTCTTGGTTAGAAAGCCGACCATCGCATGCGCCGTTGAAGCGTTGGCGTTAAAGCGCGCGATGCCTTCCCGACCCAATAGAATATCATGATTGGAGGTGGCTGGCAAAACCATAAAGTCACATATCTCCGTGCGCTCGTGGGTGCCATCAGACCATGTGACTGGCAGGGAGAGCATGCCCCGTGGCATGATGGTCTCATGAATGAAACCTGAGATTGGCTCATTGACTGGTACGAGCTTCGCTTTGTCTTCTGCATCAAGTTGTTGGAAACATTGCTCGTACATGATATCTGTGCTGCTGCCGCCGTCTAAGAACATGTACCGCGTGCGGTAATGTCCGAAGACGGCGGTGATGACTAGTGGGGCGGTGCAGGAAGCGCCGCCTCTGACTTTTGGCATGAGGACATCGACCTCCTTCCATGAGTCATCGAGTGGTTGTAGATGGGTGCGCTTGCCATGCTGGGTGTTTTTGCCACGCTTAGTCATGTTGCAGTGATGACGAGGGACGAGTGTGGCGGCATGAGTGTTGAGGTCACGGATTTTCTTTCGCGATCCCTCCCCTTGATTTTCGTCGCCTGCGTTACCCTTGCTAGTGCGGTGGACGTTCTTTACCAAGTGACCAAGCTGTCCCGATTTCAGCGCGGCCTCAATCTCCATCTTCAGGCTATAACAGTTGTCTGTGAGGTGACCAAAGTCATTGTGATACTCACAGAACTTGCTTCGGTCCACGTTCCTTCGTTTCCCCAGGGGGTTGGCTTCCTTCAACGTGACCTGCTCTGTTTTCAGGACCTGGGATGGTGTCTTTGTTAGCGGGGTCCAATCGTGGTTTTTCTTTGAGTGTCCACGCTGGTCCCGCGATTGCTTGTTATTGATGAGTTGGCGGGCATCGCCCGCGGGGGAGTATTTTCCCTCGTCGGCCGTGCCCGAGATGCGGCTCCAAACAAACTTGTTTTTGTGTTTATTACTATTATTATTATGGTGTTGCGGTTGGAAGCCGTGCATCTGGTTGAAAGATTTTTCAGAGGAGTATATATTTTCGTGGAGTGGATGAGTTCACCCCAGGACTCCGGAATACCGTCTTTGCCCAAGAGGCACTTCATTAGCTATGGGCTTCGCACGTTATGTATGAATGCTGCCAGGGTAAGTTCTTCCCCGCAGCCTATTTGCAAGGCCTCCTTGTTGAATCGAACTATAAAATCTTCGATGGACTCATGATCATGTCGGCGGCATAACAAAATATGCGCCTTGTCCTTCTTGTGCTTGCGCAAGTGTGAAAAGTGATTACCAAACTTGTCAGTGAGGTCTCGAAGTCCTTAACGCTCCCCGCGGGGAGGTTGTCGAACCAGACCCTGCCCGCGCCGGTTAAAGTCTGGGCAAACAAATGGCACCAGACCCGGACGGGCCAGTCTACCGACATACCTGCGCACTCAAAGTCATGCACATGGTCATCCGGGTCACGCAGGCCATCGTATCTACCGATGCTGCTAGGAAGCTTAGCTTTCCATGGTATTTTGGCTGTCGCTATGCGAGCGACAAACTTTGATTTCTCGGCAAAAGCTTTTGGCCTGAATGGCCTGACCAAGTCATCGTCCTCGTCGTTATGACGCGAACGGTGACGGTGTTTCCTTCCATTGTGGTCGGAGTCGCTGCTAGATGACTCATAGCCATCCGGTTCATCACGTGACTTCGCGCAGCCCCGAACTCTGGCGTCTCCGCCGAGTTCCCCGCTGCGACCGTCATCGTGAGTGGCCGAGTCTTTCCTTTTGTACCCCTTTTTTGATGGGGTATCGTAAGTGAGGGCTTTACCCTTCTTTTTGGCTTGTTGCAAGAGTTTGCGTTGGTATATCGCAGCGCTTTTGGCGTTCTGACGAAGGAGCCACTGGTCTGGGTCTTCCTCAGAACCGCCGTCACTATCATCATCCGAGCCCACGTCACGAATCTCGAGATCCGGCTGCTCGAGACGTGAGGTGGGTTTTTTTACGACAGTGTGTGGTGTGTTTTGGTGTTCCGGGGACTGAGCATCGACGTCCCCGGTTTGGTTAAGGAAAGAAGTGTTAGGGTTGGGTTCAGCCATGGGTGGGTTAAAAAATGAGTGAATAAAGCTGTTCTAACCGTCGGATGGCGCCAATGAAGAAACAATAAGTATCACGGTGATTATGACTAATTACCGTGTGGTTTATACCTATGTTACGTCAAGATTAATCCTTTACCCAAACCTCGTTGGTTAACCCGTAAGGTGATTTAGTGAGTGTGGTGAATGTGAGTAAAGTGTGTGTGAACACGAGATGTAAGTGGTTCGGTCGGAAATGACCTACGTCCACTGTAACTGCCGGAATATTATTATAAAAGAGATGTTACAAATGATAGGGTTACAATGGTTGATTTCTGAATGGCCATACAAGAAGAAGTATGTCCCTATTTATAGGCATAGTTGTGGGCCGAAGGAAGAGGCCCATGAGACATGTCGTCCACTTGGGCCCAGTCAAGGCCCAAGTCCATGTTCTTCCTGGAAATGGCGGGAAACAGCCAAATACTGTTGATGACGTCATGCTACAGTGTGGTCGTTGTTATAGGTGGACACATGGCGGGTTCTGGATGGTGACCAGTGATGTTGTCCTTGCTGCAGTGGCTGGGGCTATCATCGGCGTCTGATGTGACGTCTGACAGTTGGCAAGGTATGTCTGTTGGTCACTGTAGATGGCAGCACGGGTACAGTGGAGCCGTTTGGTAGTTGTACTGTCTGCCACATGTCCTTCTCTTGTTCGCGTGTGCTCTGACACAAATCCTTGTGAATCTTCCTTTGTTATCTTCTGTACCTCGTACTAAAAGTGTTAAGGGAAGATTCCGCGCGTGGCCATACGCGCTTATCGGATGTAGCTTGTTGCTTATCAGCTGCCTTAGCGCGCTATGCTACTTGTTGTGTTGCTTGCGCGCAGATGGATCCTTGCGCCATATCTTGGCGCGAGGATCTTGTTTATGGGGATAGGGACGCCTCCTCTCGGATTAGGCTCCCTATCCCTTCACTCTCCCTACATTTTTCCACAACAATGTGTTAATATACACACATGCATAATACATTATACAAAGCGTAATGCATTTAAAATCGTACCTTCACCTTTTCCACATTCTCGGTTTGTCTCATCTCTGGTAACACCATGTTGTTTACCAAGATTTCTTCTTTGACTGCCGCAATCAACAAAGTTAATGAACATAGAACTGCATTTGTGAATGAGCGGTGATAACTCTTTGTTATTCGGATAGTCCTTTCATGGCATCTAATATGGTGCATTCCAGCCTTTTCTTATAATCGACAATGGTATTATACATATCATCGATTTTTGCAACATATCCCTAACAAAAAAATGTAGTTAATACAGTATAAAGTTCATTTTAATTTGTTGAATCTATAAAAGAAACCTTTATTAAATTACCTCAAGGCTTTTATTAACATACACATTTTCGCCAGTCATTTTCTCATCGATCTCATCATCTGTTTCAATGTCATAATCATGAACATCAGCACGCAACTCTCTTATGTCGCCTAAACCAAACCCACCCTTACGAGACTCCAGTGTTTGTCTTTTAATTAGAAGGGTTCTTGACCAAAAAGCTATTGGAGCCACAGATCTTTCTACTTTTACCCCTTCACAAGCAACCCGTTCCAGGTATAGCAACTGAGGCAATCATTAAACATAAAGCATTAGGTAAATACAAAAAAAAACACATATAACCATATATTTATAGGTTAATGTACACCTGTGTATTTAAAAAAAAACATATAAACACTTACAGTAAAAAACGAGAACGGCCCGGTAAAGTAGAAGTCTGGATCAGTTGGGTTCCATACATCCTTACAACATTTGATGTTGTTGTAGATGAACTTGCACCAATCGTGCTCTTTAATCGCTGTATCAAGATGCAACCAGTCAAGTAATTTATACGCGCACGTACCGTTTCGGTTGCAAAAGACCATAGTTGAGATAAAAAGCATTAAGAAATCAAGGCTAAACATCATTTCATCGTCCGTGTCATCTCCGATTATATTTTTCAACAAATTATCTCGGCTAATTGATGGACCTGGATACCTATCACGCCAACTCACAAGAATGGGATTACGACCCTCAGGCTTCGTAGCCGATGAAATCTCAACACCCCGATGGGAACACCCAATAATGTACGAATTGCCGCAACATCAATGTCTAGATGACCTTTATTGACCTGAATTCTCATTTTATCTGTGTCTAGCTGATGTAAAACGTACGATCCAAGAGAACCTGGAATGTTCTCCATTTTCAATTTGAGGATCTTTCCGAACCCCATGGACTTCACTATTTTTTTTTTGCTTGTTGGTGAGATTACAAACAGCCATATACAGAGTATTCGGCGACGTCTGTGCCCTAAGAACATCCTTTTTCCTAGCTTTTGCTTTACCAAAACCTTTTACTTGGTCACGCAACTCACCGTCTTTAACCTTCCTTTTCCCTATGATAAGCAGTTGTATATTAAATATTATACTACAAATTGTTATTAAATTTTAAAAAAAAACATATATAAAGTTTTACCTTTCTCAACTTTCACACCCTTCTTATCAATCCTTTGAACATTCGTCTTTTCATCTATCGATTTCTTAACTGCAACAGTGTATATTATATTAAATACTACAATATTCTAATTTTAAAATTTTGAACATTATACATACCTTTCTCAGTTTTGGTACCAGTCTTACCACTCCCTTCATCCACTTTATTTTTTTTGTTCACGTATTTGACTAACCATATACATACACATCAAAGTACATATCATTAGTGTCTACTATACAACAGTGTATATTCCATTTAATATCTATTAATGTATATTATTGATACCTCTCTCTGTTTTCACACATTTAGTAGCAACTCTATCATCATGTAGTTTTTCCCTTGCTCGACTTATTACCTACACATATATATATATACATCAGTGTATATCTTGTTTTAAAACAGTATAATATAGAAAATATCTTTTGACCAGTCTTGGAATTGCTAGAAATATTGGTGTTCAACTTTTCAACATGATCCAAATCCGCATTCATCATCGCTACGTCTAAAACAATTTGTTTACCTACAACAAAAATAATATATTTATACAACAATCACAAAACATAAAAACATATATAAACAAACATGTGTATGTTTTTAACCAAAAACAATAGTAGTAGTATCGTCGTCTTCCAAACATTCTATTGGGTCGTCTGGTGTGTTCGAAAATTTACAAGCTTCTTTAATAGTTATACGTTCACTTTTCCTCCCTACAAAACACTTTAGTTATCTTACTAGACTATAATAATTATTTAAAACAAACTTGCAAGAAAACTTTCAACTTACTAATTCTCATAGCGTATTAACAAGAAACTGCAATTAATTTTTACTAGGTACAGTTAGAATAAAATATGATTGTTGGTTATATTATACACCATTATAAATTATAGCTATTGTTCTTGCCCAAAGACACTAAAAAAGGTTTATACAATGGTGTATAAACATCAAATTATACACCACAAACATTAAAACCCACAACAACAACATCTAGAATATACACAATAACCTAGTAGTTTTTAAACCCCCCAAAAAAAGCAACAAGGCTAATCCGGCGGCCACGTTGAAACCCCTAAGAATCGAAGAACCGAACAAATGGCTGAGGCAGCCACGTTGAAACCCCCAAAAATCGAAGAACCCCATATTGACATTACATTATACAATGGTGTATTAACCTTAAACCAATAAAACCATCAATAATCGAAAACCCCTAAATTTTTTAACTTACTTGCATGTACATCTTTCACACCATCAAAATCAACAATATAGTTTCAAAAAAAACGTCACTATATTAAAGCATTAACATCAAAGAAGTCAGATCTACTTAAACAAAATTACATACCTTAAATGGGGAAGAAGGAGGCGGCGACGGGAAATGAGGAGGAGGCGGCAACGGCAACTTAGGAGGAGACGGCGACGGGAACTTAGGAGGATTCGGCGATGTTTTTTGCAGAGAAGACGATGGAAGGGTTTTAAATTTTGATTCCGGTTTATGCACACCTATTAACAGCGGCTCATATAATTACTTAATATAAGTATATAACCCTTCCCTTGATTATCTACGTACCGTCATTTATATAAGGAAAAGATAATTTTTTTTTGAATGGTGATTGTTTTAAATTTGTTAGCTAATTTGTAGGAACATGATTATCTACTAGAGATTAAAAAAAGGGATATGATTTGGGTTTTCACGGTTTTCCATATTAATTTGATTCTAATTAATAAGTAGATTTAAACAAAATAATAAACAACACACATACCATAATTGACTTACTATGTACATAATTTTTGCCATCTATAATATCAACCCAGTAATATCTATAATATCAACCCAGTAATAGTGCACCATTGTATATTATCATAATATCTACTTGTACATCATTGTATATTCACGAACACATATACGACAATGAATAATAGCAGCAAAAAAAAAGAATAACAAATGAAGAAAAACCAATGGTACTTTTATTTGCAGTAAGCAAAAACATAATAAACAAAAAAAAGGAAAAAAAATTCGACAGCGTTTCACTCAAATACTAAAAACAAATTATTTAAAGGGGAAATGGATTTAAATACTCCCAACTATCGCCTATTGGCGGATAGCACTCCCAACTATCACTTTGGCGGATAGCACTCCCAACTTGCAACTTGTTGGCCATTATCACTCCCAAACTAACTGGGGTCTAACCCAGTTAGTGTTTGTGGCCAAAATGTAAAAAACAAAACTTAAGGGGCATTTTTTAAATCAAACCTTTAACTTATAACCCCCCCTCTCTCTCTCTCTCTCTAAACCACCACCACCACTCTCACCGGAAACCACCACCACCTTCCACCGGAAACCACCACCTTCCACCGGAAACCACCACCACCTTCCACCGGAAACCACCCTTCACCTTCATCCACCTACCACCACCTATAAACCCGACCCAGACCACCCTCTGAACCCAACTTAACCTGACCCGACCCGACCCACCGGTAACCCTACCCAACCCTTCACTCTGTAACGAACTTCCCCCATAAGTGCAGATCTCACATCACCTTGCTCATACACACTGGTGACGTAGTTATGCATTTCAATTATGTTCTAAAATTCACATCCCAAAAATTAAGCCCAAATTCATAGCTAACATACTTCTCCCCCAATTTCTCTTCAATTAGGGTTCCAATCAAACCCTTCACCATCACATCAACACCTTCTTCATCCAATCAAACCCTTAACCATCTCAACGAAACAGTTCATATCTTCAATCGAATGATCCGTAAGAAGCCTCTCCCTCTATTACTTAACTCAAATCGTACAGCTTAAGCGTTACACAACACCATATCATTTCGTGTGGCGTCTGAGAGAGAAAGAGACAGATAGTGTGGGTGGTACGATGGCCAGAGAAAGAGACAGAGAGTGTGGGTGGTCGCCTGCAATAGACGGTGGGGTAGCGATGGCCAGAGCAGACAAGGCATCCGCGTCAGAGAGAGAAAGAGACAGAGAGTGAAAGAGGGGGTGGTGGGTGGTGCAGTGGTGGTGTTTGGTGCGGTGGTGGAACGTGTGGGTGGTGCAGTGGTGGTGGTGGTGGTGCAGCGGTGGTGGAAGGTGTGGGTGGTGCAGCGGTGGTGGAAGGTGTGGTGGGTAGTGGTTGTTGGTCTGGGAGTTTCTCTTTCTCTCTCTCTGATAAAAGTTTCAGGAAGATAGAAGGAGGATAGAAGATGATGATGATGGAAGATATGAAAAAGAAGATGAATAATAATAAAAAGTTTAAAAAATGCCCCTTAAGTTTTGTGTTTTACATTTTGGCCACAAACACTAACTGGGTTAGACCCTAGTTAGTTTGGGAGTGATAATGGCCAACAAGTTGCAAGTTGGGAGTGCTATCCGCCAAAGTGATAGTTGGGAGTGCTATCCGCCAATAGGCGATAGTTGGGAGTATTTAAATCCATTTCCCCTTATTTAAATGGGCAGTGTCGTGCGTCATGATATCCCAAACGACCACATTTGGTACAATAACGTGGATTCCTATTAATGTACTCATAAACAAGATTGTACTCTTCGTTGCCAAAAATTACATCTCCAGGTCCAAACTTAAAAGCTCCGTGTCCAAGTTTGAAACCACAAGCATTAGTTAATTCACTTGTGGTCAGCTTGACCTTGTATCCGAAACCTTAAAAAAATTAAACAAAAAAACACATATTTAGAACGAGTTGTTACAGTATATTCCGACATTAATCTAATAAACATCAACGTATAGTATACACTAGTGTATACTGAAATTAAACACGCTGTTACTCATAAAGGTCTCTTGTATGCACAAATGTATACTTAATACATATGGTACCCTGTTTATAATCTCTATACACACTGATGTATATTCAAAGTATATTAGCAATGACAGTAATGATTTGCAATATTTTATTATGGTTTCAAATACCTTTTTTTTTAAATCAACACCAAGGTATACTTTTTTAGACTAACACTGGTGTATACTCAAATTAAACATGCTAGTGCTCATAAAGTCTCTTTGTATACACCAGTGTATAGTTAATACTTATGGTACAACTGTGTATATGCTGTATACACTAGTGTATATTCACATTATACTAACATCGACCCTCTTCAATTACAACCTGACAATATTTTATTAGGGTTTCAAATACCCTTTTTTTATAAATCAACAACAATGTATACTTTGAACATATTTATGAACTAAATTGGAAACACAATAATTTTTTACAGAAAAATAACATTCACGAAATATTCAACAACATATTGAAAACGTATTTATTAGATTATCAAAATAAATCGATAAACCTTGAACATCAAACGTCGTCGTTATGAAACAAAAAAAATCAATATAAAGGACGATTGATTAAGAATAAGAATGTAAGTTTGAATCTTTATACGTACATGTATACGATTGGTTGCACTTCATTCGATTTCTAAACATTCTTCTCGTATTTGGATGATATACAAGAACGCAAAATATGATATTATTGTGGTGTTGTCAGTTACAATGGATACTAAATAACCTATTAATAATCACATACCAAAAGACACTATTACCCCTTGATTTAATTAAATATTTAATTAATGTTTTACTTATTTACAATCATGCCATTGAAGATGGATGGCTCAGATTGGTTTCTATAGTTCCTACTTAAGGGTTGGTTCCTATTTGAACCCTACCCTATATATATATATATATATATATATATATATATATATATATATATATATATATCATTATAACTGAAACACATTTTATCAGTGTTGCCATGGTTCCTCAACAGGTTTGTGATAGATTATGGGTTTTATCAGTGTTGCCTTGATTCTTGATCTGTTCTATACCAGAGACGTCTCCGGTGAAGCACCGGTGAGTTCTTCGTCTTCTCCGGTGAGTTATTCATCTTCTCCGACGAAGTTTCATTATCCTCTGTTTTTTTCTTCACCGGAGACGTCTTCGGAGACGTCACCGGAGACGTCTTCGGAGACGTCTCAGGTCTGTCTCGGGATCAACAACGACACTTGGCGGTTCTCTGTTGGCTGGAATCGAAGGCCTCTCGGGAGATGCCTCAGACGGGTTGGGAAACGTGACCCGTCTCTCCAAAGAGACGGGAAAGGGCCATTTTTGTAAAGGGGTCGGTCAAGGGCTATTTTGGTGATTTTCCCCCTTATTTTTTTGAACGGCCAACGAATCAATTTTCGAGCACTCTCGGACATCCTTTTGGCGAATCAGGTACTCGAGAGTACCCGGGCCACCAATTGCCACCAATTCCCGGGAAAACCTGACCACTCACCCGCCCGAAGGCACGACAGTGAGATAATCGGTAAAACCGGTCGGGATCAGGACTCGAACCCAAGCCAATGGCCGGGTCATCCCTCATTTCCCATCCATCAATGTCCTCCAAATGTAGCTAGTGGGAATTGAACCCAAGCCTTCCATAGAAAACTTTAGGCCCTCAACCAACTAGGCTACAAGTGTTGACGTCAACATCCCTTATAGAAGTCTTAATTACACCTTTCACATAAGCACCTGACCAAATTGTACGATGGGAGAATTCTTGGCTCACATATTCAAGATATGGTAAATAAGTTCTCATTAATTTTGAATTTAAGAAGGTTTTTTTTTTTTTTCTACAATTTTTTTTTTTTTGAACAGATACTTTCATTAAAAACAGCGGGAACTCAAAACGCGAGCACCGCTAAGAATCACACATATACAACGGGTACTTGGCCCAATCCTTCCAAACTATACAACTAAATTTCGATCTATTTTTAAGCCAAAGAAACGCCTTCGATTTTATATCTGCCACAACGTCCATTACTTTCATTTGTTTACTTTGAAAAACTTTTGCATTCCGCGCATTCCATAGAGCCCATGAACCGATCCAGACGATGCCTCTTATAATTTTTTTCCTCCATTTACCACCGTGCACATTCTTATAAAGCAAAATTAAATCTTCATAATCGTATACAAAAAACGGCACTAACCTGCACCACTTGAAAATACTACTCCAAACACCATATGCGAAACCACAGCGAACAAAACAGTGGTTTAAATCCTCCGCATCCGAATTACACAAGGGACATGAGGTATCAGTGATATTAATTCGGCGACTGACTAACGCTCCCCTGGTAGGGAGCCTGTCAAGACTGGCTCGCCACGCACAAATGTTCACCTTCAAGGGAACCTAACTTTCCCATTTGAATTTAAAATCTGGAATGCCATTAATGTCTTCTGCCAGCAATCGTTTACATTTAGCTACTGAGAAACAGTCATTAGGATCCTTCCCCACGTCCAGAAGTCGTTTGAATCAGAAAAATTGACCGACGATAACATACGATCCAGATCCTGATATTTAGAAATCTCCTCAACCGTGTTCGGACTTCTATGCCAATTCTCCACAAACATCATCCCATTACCATTCCTCTGAATTCTGTCCATAAGTCGGCATCTCTTATTTGTTTCCAGCTTGTATAAGCAAGGCCAGCGAGTCTTTAATATGGTGTCTCCAAACCACAAATCACACCAGAACCTGATCTGGTCTCCTCTACCCACATTACCCCTCGTATATTGAACTAAAGGTTTACCTTCAATCTGACTCAGAGTCAATGCCTTCACAGTAGTCTTCCAGCTACCTGTCATAGAATTTTTAACCGGTAACATGTCCCATGAACCCCTCCCATAGTGCACAAAGTCTATAATCTTCCGCCATAATGAGTCCGGTTCCGTATTATATCTCCACCCCCATTTTGCCAAGAGAGCCAGATTGACGTCTCGCAGCCTTGAAATACCCAGTCCACGTTTTTTCTTTTCCACCGTGATCCGCTCCCAAGCAACCCAATGTATTTTCTTTAAATCATCCGATCCTGACCAAAGAAACTTCCGCATCAATGATGCTAAGATATCCAACACCTTCCCTGGCGCCTTGTAAATGGAAAGATAGTATATAGGAAGACTAGCTAACACTGATTTTATACGTGTCAACCTCCCTCCCATCGATAGAGTGTTCGCTTTCCATGAAGATAGCCGATTTTGGACAGTATCTATCACCGACGTCCAATTCGAACATCTAGACATATTGGCTCCCACCCGGATACCTAAGTAATCAAATGGGAAACAACCCACCTTGCACCCTATAGCCGAAGCCATATTTTCCACTTCTGCTCTATCGACACCTATCCCATATAAATAGGATTTATTAAAGTTGATTTTCATCCCAGAACATAAGTGAAAAACGCGTAAAACCCGAGCCACATTATCCACATTCTCCCTCGACCAATCTCCAACAATCAGGGCGTCATCCGCATAAAGCAAATGAGATAAAACTGAGTTATTATCCAGCTTAATCCCCTTAAATTCCCCCACAGCCACCGCCTTATCCATGAGACAATGTAGCACCTCCATAATCACAAGAAACAAAAATGGTGATAACGGGTCGCCTTGACGAACTCCCTTTTGACATTGGAATTCGTAGGTAGGAGATCCATTAACAAGAATAGCCGATCTAGCCGATTTTAACACACCTTTTACCCAACTACACCATTTCTCATGAAACCCCATCTGCTCAAGTGTAGAAATTAAAAAGGCCCAATTTACATTATCGTAAGCCTTTTCAAAATCTAACTTTAACATGAATGCTCTCTTACCGGTCTTCTTAGTCCATCCTATCATCTCATTAATAATAAGCGGCCCGTCAAGAATAAATCTACCTTTTATGAAAGCCGATTGTGTATTAGAAATGATTGACCCCATTACTATCGACATTCTTAAAGCCAACACCTTCGAAATGCTTTTACTAATAATACCTATCAAATTAATCGGTCTGTAATCCTTTAAGCCCACCGGAGTTTTACACTTCGGTATTAATGTAATAAATGATGAACTACACCCTTTGCCGAAAGACCCATCTTCAAAAAAATTATCAAACAAATTCACAAAATCATCTTCTAATAAGCCCCAAAAGAACTTAACAAACCTGAAGTTAAACCCATCCGGACCTGGAGCTCTGTCCGAACCACAATCAAAAATCGCCGCCTTTATTTCTTCACGCGTGAATCGTCTAATCAACAATTCCCTGTCATCTGCCCGTAACGTCTTCATATTGTCACACCGCAATGTAGGTCTATTACTCTCATTCTCGGCAAACAGTTTTCTAAAATGACTCAAAACTTCTTTTTTCACCAATGTCGGTTTGGATACCCAAGTACCTTCAACCATAATACCGGAATAGCGTTTTTAGCCTTTCTCCCATTTATAATCCCATGGAAAAAAGCGGTATTATCATCCCCGTCAGTGGCCCATCTAATCCTAGATTTCTGCTTAATGTCCCGATTCGCACACGAATTTAGATGGTCAACTCCCTTCTTACATTCCTCCCATATCCAAACCTCATCTTCCTCAAGACTACGATTTTCCATTATTTTTTCAATATTTTCCATATCTTCTTTCAATCTTTTCATCTCTTCCCCTTTTTTTATTAAGAACCCTCTTCCACCAGTTTTTCAAGACATTTCTAAGGAGACGAAATTTAGCATTTAGAACCTCATCCGGTCTTCCTTGAAACGTATTCCCTTCAATCGCATCAATGATAACCTTTTCACAATCTTCTCTTTGTAACCATGAATTAAACCATCTGAATGGTTTCGGACCATAATTCACATCCACAACCGTCAACAAAAGCAGACAGTGGTCTGATAGATTACAGTCCAAGGCTCTTAAACAAGTTGTCGGCCATCTACTAAAGAACGATTGACACACCAAAACCCTATCAATCTTACTTAACTTATGTTCACTTCCTTTACCGGACAAGAAGGTGAATTTGTAACCCCTCATAAAATATTCTACCAAACCCATGTCGTCAATAAATTCATTAAATTCAGCAGCTATAGGTTGATTAAAAAATGAATTTCGACGCTCTTCCGGATAGCGAACTGCATTAAAATCTCCCAACAGGACCACCATACCATGACATCCCCTCATTATACCCCTCAACTCCTCCCACAGTCGTTTCTTTGTCCCTGCCCTTTGAGGCGCATAAACATTAAAAATATTTAAAATCGTTCCATCTTCAACTAAATATCCCTTAGTAACAACACATTCTGTAAACATATAGAATCCGTTTTGTGAAAAACTTTAGGATTCCATATATTAATAACACCTCCAGATCTACCATCCGCATCCACTGACTCGAATTCTAAACCCCCATCCCCCCAAAAAGAAGTTATCTCACGTAAAGTAATCCCTGAAACATGTGACTCTTGCAAAGTAAGAAATTCGAGAGCATACCTTTTACGAAGACCACGTATCCATCCAGCCTTTCCCCCAACCCTGACTCCTCGAATATTTAGAGACAACATATTCATTTGTCCACCCCTTGTACACCTGAACCCAATATTTCTCTCTGAACCATATCTCTATGGTTATGTAAATCGGCTCCCAGTACACTTCCCAGTTTAATCGTTTTCTCCACTTCCTTCTCCTGCCCAGGAACCTCTTCCCGTGTATCGTCTTCGGAAACTTGAGCCACGGAAGTGTCATCAACTAATTTTTGAAGAAGGGAAAAAATGTTTGATAATGGTACAGCGGCATCCTCCCGTGAGATATCTTCCTTAACGGGCCTTCCTGATCTTCGTTGTTGGGCTCTAAATGCTCAAAGTCAACAGGCCCACAATCTTTGGGTTTCTTAGAGGTCTTGGTCTTTTCCAGACTACTGGAATATTCCACATTGGGCTGGCCCACCATGTTCCCCTGTTTCTTCTTTCTTTTTTGAACCTTAACAAAATTATTCTCCTCATCAATGTTATTAATAATATTGTCAAAGTCAAACATGTCCCCCGATACAAAATCCTCCTTATTAAGATATTCCATATTTATGCCCCCATTTAATGAAACATTATTCCTTTCCAAATTAACATCCGTATCCAACGTTTCCATAACTGTCTCCACCGGAGGTTCATCGGAACCATCTTCGGCCATCCCTTTTCCGTCTGCGTTTTCCACAGCCTCATCCACCACCACTATCTCCTCAACTTCCTCCTCCCTATGAACCTCTTCCTCCATAGGTTTAGACGATGAACTCTCGTCACCCTTCTGCAAATTATCATCTTCATTAGACGTTGAAACGTCGAAGAAAGCCGGCACCCAGTCCCCTGCCTCCTCCGACACCCAAACTCTAAACCTTCGTCCTCTCCACAAGATATCCACCTCAGCCGCAACCTTCTTCCCCTCACCCACCAAAACACCGATATAATCGTAGGAAAGATCAGCATCTCCCTCAGACCTCTTAGGCTTGTGAATCACCTTACCAATCTTCTCTCCCACCTTCTCAATCACCTCGCTACACATCAACTGTAAAGGTAACCCTTGTATCTTCAACCATGCCAACCTTTCGAATGCCAATGATTGGCCTTCCCAGAAGGATATGGCAGAAAATCTTCCAAGTACTTCCTTTGTTCCGACAAAAACCTTCTGAGCCACCTCCTTCGTTTCATACGTAACCATCACCAATAATCCCCCCAAGTATTGAACCACTCCCATGTGTTCGTCAATCTCCTTCAGTATTTTATTGATATTCTTGAGAGCGTCTAGATCTAACATTCTCATAATCAGAGCTCTCCCATATGACTCATGATACATACCTATCCTGTCATCGATGTTAACCACTGGTACATCATTTTTCTTCCCAGTCACCATGTCTTGAAACGATCGACCATTCTGCATGAAGGAAGCTGTCGCAGCCCTGTTTTCTGATTTTCCTTTCTCCCCGTACTCGTTGGTTCCCGGTTTGTTTTGTGTTCTAGGCTGAGGGATCTCTCCGTCTTCATACGTAAAACGTGCCACGTTTGCCTTCAGATTATATTCTCCCAATCGAACTCCATTCAGATTACTTATCATCACCTTGATCTCTTTAACATCTAAGAATGAAACAAACCCGAACCTGTTACCTGTTTTATCCCTTTTTCTGGCGATGTATAAATCAAATATCACTCCCAGATGTCTTATCGATTCCGCAAGATCCTTCCCACTACATTTGTCTGGCAGATTGGAGATGAAAATCTTTGTTATTCGTCCTTGAAACTTTTCCGGCAACGGTGTCCGGCGACTCCCCATGAGATGAAAATCTTTTCCCGAGCTATAACTTGTGTTGGTACTTTGCTTCATATACCCAACTTTTGCTCTATTGGGAGAACAACTTTACTTTTCTACAATTTTTAGTTAGACGCATATACCATGATTGAAAATAATAGACTACATTAAATAAGCAACAAAAAATTCTTGGTTGTAAATCTTATTAGGATCTACGTAATATATAAAATTTGAGGATTTACGTATTACCTGTTTATTTTTACTGGTAGTGCACGGTATATGATGTATAGGGTTAGGATCAAATACACAATGAAAGAAAAATAGGAAGTCGTAGGAAGGGTATCAAACGGACTCCGATTGAACACATTCAAGCGGCATTGGAATCGTCTTATCGAACCCTACGTCGTTAGTTTTTAGGTCTTCGTTTTTTTGGGGGTTTTAGCTTGTAGTTTTTAGAATATGCGTTATATCATTGTGTCTTTTATGTACCATTGTGTCTTTTTCTTATTTTCATCGTTGTGTCATTTTTTCAATTCATTGTGTCTTTTTTCTTCAGCATTGTGTTATATTTTTTGGCACTGTGTTATATTTTGTGGCTCATTGTGTCATATTTGATGATCTATTGTGTTTTTTGTATCCTTCTCACCCTTCTCATTTTTTGTAGCCTTTGTAGAATAACCCAACCCATGATGTATAATTATTTAGATGTCATGCCTCTTTATAAGTGATTAGAATATCCAAACTTTTTCGTAATGACAACATGTAATCTAAAACAGGCCGAAGATAAATGATTCCTTGAAACAACATGGTTAATCCTAAAGATAGACTTGATATCTTAAGTAGTTTTTAAAAATCAAACATGATGCATTGATTAAAGCCAAAAGGAGGCAATACGGTTAGGTTAAAAATGAAAGCGGGAAAGTGAGGAATGGAAATCGAATCTAATTGAATAGTGCAATAATGGTGAAAGGTCGTATACGGTACACCTGAATCGTAAAATCAAGATCATCAAAGTCCAACTATCTTTTGTTGCATTCTTGCTCTGATTCTTTTTACAATTAAAATCAAAATCAAAATATAAGGTTGTAGTTAGCGACTTAGTTCATTCAAAATCGTCAATCAAAATTGTTAATTTGCTACGCATCCCTTGAAGGTAAATTGATAATCTATTAACTTTTACTACTCAACCTTTGTTTTTTTTGCAGCTTACGGATTATAAAGCTAAAATATGACATAATGTAGATGTTAATTCATGTTTTAAATAAAATGCTAGGTTTTTACTGATATTTATATGTGATTAAAATAAAAGATCAAAAATAAAAATATTGATTAAAATTTCGTTATGTTTATGTTATTATAATTATAGCTAATACTTAAATTTTGATATTCATATTATGTTTTCAATTTAGGATGTTTTTGATGTCATATACTCTTGCTTTCGTTTATATCATCTGTTTTAGTGTTTAATAAATTAACTGTTATGATTCTACTTAGAATTTATTATTTCACAATCACAATTCACGATCCATTAACAATTATATATCCACTACAGTATGTAACTTCTTTTAGCATCATTGCGCTGACCTAAGCATTAGGTTTGTCAAAATGTCATATTGAGAAAATAAGGAAATCGATGAACGTGTAAGCCGATTGGGTAAAGCTTCTTGTGTGTTATTGATTTATTATTCTCACACCAACAAAGATGATTGAAGAAAAAATAGTCTAACCTCCTAGTAGGGATGGCAGACAATTGATCCACAAGGTTGATCCTTCACCGATGAAGCTAGGGCTGAGATAAACCTGAAAGATAAGGTGTAGGGTAGGGAGTGTGCTACAATCGTAGACGTTTATAACAAAAATCGGTTATGTTGTATACTACAGTTGTAGCTTCTCATGTTAGCAAAAAGTGTCATCTATAAGGTAATCAAGACCCGCTTATATAGAAGTGACATATACTAACATCACCAAACCCTAATTTGATGGGCCGAGGCCCGATTAGGTTCTCCTTACCTTAATGCAAGTTAGTAATCATAATTAGGTAATAAATAATTAAATATGGAAATGGGATCAATACCGCTTATCGAAGGGACAGGTGTCGTCTGTTGATTGGCGAAGTGTCCTAAGCTTATGTCTAATCACGTGGAAAGGTAGTTGGTGGAGATATCTGATGACGTGACATGCAACTTGTCATTGGCGAACGTGTACATGCGTCCCTGTTGCACGTGTGACTTTCTAGCTCTGTGCGTACGATACACTACCCGCCCTACCATTAGGTTGTAGAGGCACAAGGCCTGTGTTATGTTTCCGGATGTCTGCGCCCAGGGCTTTCCTGGCGTGGGATCCTTAGAAACGTGTGATTATGCTCTCCCAAGTGGTCACTTTTGGGACTTGCATTGTACGGGTTGGGGCAATCCATGTGTGAGGATTTGGTACCCAATCCATTCAATGATATAATTTTTTACTGTGGTCTCTGTTATGCTAAAAGAGCCTCAAATTTAAATTCGTTTTAGGCCCCTAAAATGGTCGAGTCGGCCCATGTAAATCACATAATACATCAACTTTTTAAAATTAAAAAAAAAACATTATTATACTCAAATTAAAGAGAATAAAATTCTTATAATTAAAAAAAATAAACGTATGAAAAAATTATGGTCGTTTAAAAATTGTACGGGTAGTTTCCTTAAAACAAGGGAAAACATATAACTATTATTTTTCGTCTAATTCAGTTCGTATTCGTTCTAGTTATTACTTAAACCTATCATATCATTTTTTTATATAAAAAACTACACCAATACTATACTCAAATTAAAAAGAATAAAATGCTCGTTTATATGGTGTAATAATATTAACAAAATATTAACGCATGAATAAGTTATGGACGTTTATAATCATAGGGGTAGTTGGTTAAATTAAGGGTGCAAAACAGTAATTACTATTTAAATGAAGCAGCAGCAAGATACCAATCAAATGCTGATGAGAGAAATACAATCTCTCAAAAGATCCTCAAAGAGACTGGTTGAAGATGTAGGAACACCACTACAGCCCAGAGTTTTTAGATTTCAATTCCAGCATCTCTGGGGCATTCACCAAGGAGATTTTATTCCTATGAACACTGGATTCTCTGTTCCTGAGACTACTACAGTACCCAGTAGAGATCCAGGATATGCTACTGAGCTATCTCGAGGATATGCTACTGAGCCATCTCGAGGATATGCCACTGAACCATCTTGAGGATACAACAACGGTAACAATTTAAGTTCAAGTACTTTTGCTACTAACGATATTGCTCATTTGCAGGATACAGGTTTAAGCCCACAATTGGCAAGAGAGCTTCAAAAGATTAAGGAATAAGGATATGGTATCTAGTGTACCAGGGATAGTACAACCCATCCCTGAAGTATCCTCAGCATGTCACAGGGTGTCTCGTTTTGCACCTCCAATATGTGATGCAGAGATTCCGAAGAGATTTCAGACTCCAAGCATGGATGGATCCTCAGATCATGAAGAGCATGTAACACAATACAGGGAAAGGATGGAAATAAATCTCAATCCAGCCCATCTTAAGGAAGCATGCTTATGCAAAGGATTTGGTTCCACCCTCACTGGTCCAGCCTTAAAATGACTGCTAAGTGTTCCTCCCTATTCTATTACTTCCTTTGCTCATTTAATTAATAATATGTTTAACAATCAATTTTCTTGTAGTCGAACATTTGAACGTTTGACAAGTGATTTGTACAGGGTAACACAACCATAGGGAGAATCCTTAAGGAGTTTATTACAAGGTTTGGGAAGGAAGCACTTGACATTCCAAACCTAGATGTCACAACAGTAGTGCAAGCTTTCAAGATGGGACTACAAAAGGATTCACCTTTCTATCAAGAATTGGCGATGAATCCTTGTAGGAATCTTGATGAAGTTCGAAATAGAGCTTTAAGATTCATCCGTCTTGAGGATGACAAGAAGATAAGGAGAGGATAGAAGCATCCTCAAGATACAACAATCCTAATCGAAAATCCAATCCCACATATGAAACTTATAAGCATAGGCCATATGCTAAACTGATAACAAAAAGGTCAATGTGGTTGAGGATGACAATGATGACGATTGTCCTAAACTTTCAGATTATTGTTTTTCTGTGGATGTAACAGGTCTCATGTATGTTATGAAGGATCTTGGAGAAAAAGCAAGATGGCTAAGAAAGGAAAACAAGTCAGGATGAAAAGACAAGTCCAAATGGTGTGCTTTCCATGAAGACAAGTCCAAATGGTGTGCTAGCATCCCAGAAAGAGCAGCATCTCCACCTAAGGATGCTTGTATTATCAACTTTATTTTAGGTGCTTCCGATATATGCGGTACATCCTATTCAGCATCCAAAAGGCATGTAAGGGAAATGAAATCCGAGAAAGGAGAAAGACCTACAAAGATCACCATGCTGACGACTGCACATATGATCAGCTTCGAAGAAGACGATCAAGAAAATGTCCTAGATCCTCACCATGATGGTTTGGTGATTATATTATATATTTCTAATCATCTTGTTCGTAGGATATGAGTTCAGTCAACATAATACAACTGGAGGCCCTCAAAAGAATGAACATTCTAGAAACTGAGATAGTTGCTAGATCTTCTATCTTAGTTGGTTTCAGTGGGGAAACCAAGAGCACAGTTGGTGGTATCAAACTGCCTGTATATGTCGATGGGGTAAATTCTATTCAATGGTTTTGTGTAATAGACTCTTTATCCTGTTACAATGTTATCCTAGATAGGCATTGGATACACGACATGAAAGCAGTGCCATCAACATATCACCAATGTGTAAAGCTACCAACTCCATGGGGTGTCGTTATGGTCAACAATGATCAGCAGGAAGAAAAGGATTGCTACATAACATCAATGAAGGCTTCATCCCAATAATAAATATATAGCAATTAAAGCAGGATGCACAGCGTTATCTTCAGGATGTCAAAGCAGTCTGTCTCGATGAAAACAATAAGGATATCACTGTGCAGATCGGTAAGAACATTCCTAATATATTGAACAATCTCTAATTTTGTTTTAAAATGCAGGATATCGACATTCGCATGGAAACATGAGGATATGACAGGCATCTCCAAGGATGCCATTACTCACAAGTTTGGAATTGACAAAAGCTTCAAGCTTATACAACAAAAAACGAAGGAAGTTTGCACCCGAGAGGAATGTTATCATACAAGAAGAAGTCGACAGATTACTCAAGTCCAAGATGATAAGGGAAGTCAAATTCCCAAGATGGCTGGCTAATGTGGTTGTATTACAAAAGAAGAATAGAAAGTGGAGAGTATGTGTAGACTACACAGATCTCAACAAGGCTTGTCCAAAAGATCCATTTTCTCTTCCACATATCGAATTGATGGTGGATGCTACAGCATGCCACGAAATGTTAACTTTCATGGATGCATCCCCAGGATTTCAACAAATCCAGATGGAACCAGATGACCAGGAGGATACTACATTCATGACACCATCAGGTATTTATTGTTATATTGCCATGCCTTTTGGACTTAAAATTGCAGGTGCAACATATCAAAGGTTAGTGAACATAATGTTCAAAGAAAAGATTGTGGACACAATGGAGGCCCGCATCGATGATATGGTAGTCAAATCCTAAAAAGCTGAAAACCATCTTCAGGATCTCAAAGAAGCCTTTGACATCCTGGATGCTTACAACATGAAGTTGAATCCGGCCAAGTGCAATTTTGGAGTTGGTGCTGGCAAATTTCTTGGATACTTAGTAACCAAGAGAGGCATAGAAGCTAGTCCAGAACAAATTAAAGCCATCCTTGATCTCAAATCTCCAACAAATATAAAGGATGTGCAAAGATTAAATGACAGGATAACAGCTCTGAATAGATTCATCTCAAAGTCCTCAGAAAAATGCAAGGAGTTCTATGACATCTTGAAAAAGAACAATAAATTTGACTGGGACAAAAGCATGAGGAAGCATTGCAAAAGTTAAAGGAATATCTTGCAGCAGCTCCACTCTTAATAAAACCTGCGGATGGTGAGCCTCTCAAAATATATCTTGCAGTTTCTGGAAATGCAATAAGTGCAGTGTTGGTGAAAGATTTTGAAGGACAACAACATCCTGTTTATTATGTAAGTAAAACTTTATTGGATGTTGAAACCAGGTATTCACATCTTAAAAAACTTATTTTAGCTTTAATCATGGTATCCACCAAGTTAAGACATTACTTTGAAACACATAGGATACATGTTCAAACTAATTACCCTATTAAAAATGTGCTTAGAAAACCAGAAATGTCATGCAGAATGACAAAATGGTCAGTAAAATTAAGTGCTTTTGACTTGGTATATGAACCTACAAATGCAATTAAATCACAAGCTCTAGCTGATTTTTTGGCTGATTTCAGTAGTGACATCCTAAGTGAAGTAGAAAAATAAGTACAACAATTAAATGAAAACATGAAAAAATGAATTTTATCCACTGATGATGCCTCAAATATGAGAGGTACATGCTTAGAAATACTACTAAAATCGCCACAAGGGGACATAATCAAGTCAAAAGTAGCCACAAAATCAGCTAGAGCCTGTGATTTGATTGCATTTCTAGGTTCATATACCAAGTCAAAAGCACTTAACTTTACTGACCATTTTGCCATTCTTCCTGACATTTCTGGTTTTCTAAGCACATTTTTATTAGGGTAATTAGTTTGAACATGTATCATATGTGTTCCAAAATAATGCCTTAACTTGGTAGATGCCATGATTAAAGTTAAAATAAGTTTTTCAAGATGTGAATACCTGGTTTCAGTATCCAATAAAGTTTTACTTACATAACAAACAGGATGTTGTTGTCCTTTAAAGTGTTTCACCAAGACTGCGCTTATTGCATTTTCAGAAACTGCAACATATAACTTGAGAGGCTCACCATCCCCAGGTTTCATTAGAAGTGGAGCTGCTGCAAGATAATCCTTTAATTTTTGCAACGCTTCCTCATGCTTTTGTCCCCAGTCAAATTTATTGTTCTTCTTCAGGATGTCATAGAACTCCTTGCATTTTTTCTGAGGACTTCGAGATGAATCTGTTAAGAGCTGCTATCCTGCCAGTCAATCTTTGCACATCATAGATATTTTTTGGAGATTTAAGATCAAGGATGGTTTATATTTGTTCTAGACTGGCTTCTATGCCTCTCTTGGTTACTAAGTATCCAAGAAACTTGCCAGCACCAACTCCAAAGTTGCATTTGGCCAGATTCAGCTTCATGTTGTAAGCATCCAGGATGTCAAAGGCTTCTTTGAGATCCTGAAGATGGTCTTTAGCTTTTTTGGACTTCACTACCATATCATCGATGTAGACTTCCATTGTGTCCCCAATCTTTTATTTGAACATCATGTTTACCAATCTTTGGTATGTTGCACCTGTATTTTTAAGTCCAAAAGGCATGGCAATATAACAATAAATACCTGATGGTGTCATGAATGCAGTATCCTCTTGATCATCTGGTTCCATCTGGGTTTGTTGAAATCCTGAGGATGCATCCATGAAAGTCATCATCTCGTGGCCTACTGTAGCATCCACCATCGAATCGATATGTGGAAGAGGAAATGGATCTTTAGGACAAGTCTTGTTGAGATCTGTGTAATCTACACATACTCTCCATTTTCTATTTTTCTTTTGTACTACAACCACACTGGCCAGCCATCTTGGGAATTTGACTTCCCTGATCATCCTGGACTTGAGTAATCTGTTGACTTCTTCTTGTATTATAACATTCCCATTACGTCATAGCCGCTGCCTGAGCCATACACGACAGTAGACACCCTCAAAAGACCTTGTGATTTGCAGTTTCTCACCATTATATAGCGGTGGAGATTCGATTTGTGTACAAGCTCTGTGTGTGCCTTAGGTTGAATCTGAGTGATCACCTCCATAATAACACCCGAGTGAAATAGTGAGAGAGATATGAAGTAGACACTTGAGGGACGTTTGATTAAGCACACCAAGGCTGTCTGAAACATATACCAAGGATGTGTTGAGTAGGTGGGACTCATGGGAGGTAGGTTGTTGTGACTTGTCACACCACACTCGCCTATTTTTACTCTACTTTCATTGCCTAGATTTGGTTTGCTTTGGGACAAGCAAACGTCTAAGTGTGAGGTGATATGATGAGCCCCAAATCCATGCTTTTATCTTGGTATTGTCACGGTTTGTTTCCTTTTGATGATAATAGCATGTATTGAAAGTGGAAAGTGAAAATAAGTGAAAACCGGCATAAAAGACTAAGATTTGAACACTTTTGGAGCTGATCCAGATGAAGCACGGTCGCGCTCAGGACTGTGCACGGCCGTGCACTTATCCCAGGTTGACCAGTCAGCATTTCCAAGTTAGCAGGAGGCAAAATTGAGCTTTTTTGATGTGCACGGGCGTGCCCCACATAGTGGCATGGGCATGCCTTAATGCAACGTGTTCTCCAAGGCCTAAACCGACCAAAACTGACAAGACGGTTATCCATTTCAGTCAGCACGGGGGTGCCAGCCCTGGTACAGACAATTCTGCGCTAAAGGACTCTGTAACAGTATGTGCTGTCGAGCAGGGGCGTGCCAAGACTTGAGCACGGGCGTGCCAGACCTGTTTTGCCTATAAATAGAGGCCTCCACTACACATTTTGGGCATCCCTTTTCACCTAAGTTTCTCTCACACTTCAGCCATCTTTGGGGTCTTACAAGTGACCTTTGGAGCTTGGGATCACTCCATAAACACTTGTTGATTGAGAATTGAGAGAGAGGGATTAGTCAAACTCACCTAAAACATCCTCTTTAATCCCGAATACACTCACTACTATGTGTTCCTTCAACACCCAATATAGTGTGCAAGTTGTAAAGCCAATGTTTCGCTAGATTAGTTGAGTGTTGCTAGGGTGAAGACTTATCTTGGTATGGATTATATAGTTTTTATTTGTTAAGTGGTGTTGTGTTCTTGTTTAATTCTTGTCACTTAAAACTTTGTTTGATGAATTAACTAATTAATTAACCAGTCTTTGGTCTTGTCACACCATCAAATTCCACTTGCGGGGTTTTACCGCGAGGCGGGTGACATACTAGGATCCAAGTCAACGATCACAATAAACAAACACTAAATATATATATTGAAACCAAAACATTATGCTTTGAGCCATAAACCAGCAGCGGAAGCATTTCTTGTTTACAACCAAAAGGCATATTACAGTTTACAAAACATTGTTTAATATGCGACAAAACTCTAGACGCTGTGCAAGACTCCATTAACTGCTACCTTAGCGACCTGAGAAAACATGCGAAAAATGTCAACATATAATGCTTGTGAGTTCACAGGTTTTTATAAAGGAGTTGTTATAAGTTTGAAAAAATCATATCCGTTACTACTAGGTTATAAGAACGTTAGCTAAACGTTAAGTGTTTTTACTACTACGGTTGGGAACCCATTACTAAACATGTACAAATGTTGAATCCAGCCCAGGTTGACTGGGTTACCGATGCCTCGGCAACCCGGAAGTTAGAGACAATATGCACTCACCCGGCATCCCCGCCGTCGAAGGTTTGGGAACCAAAACAATAACATTACAAAGGTTTGGGATGAAGAACACACCTTGGATTTTATCAAAGAAAGGAGTGTAAGCTTGGAAATAGTGGGTTTTGAAGCAAAACAAGTTTCAGAGGTGTTCTAAGGTGTGAGGGAGGCTTAGGATCAGTTAGGGTTGCACAAATGGTGTTTTGCAAGTCAAGGGTTGTATTTATAGGTGTTTTCAGTCGTCCAGAACAGATCAGACGATTACAGAGCTGCAACAGGCGATTGGGCTCCCAATCGCCTATACTGACTAGCGATTGGTGCCTAATCGCCCCCAATAACTGGCGATTGGGCGAATTGCCCATCCCCAATCGCCTGGTTCTGCTCCTAATCGCCCTCAGCATCCCATTTTGGGTTTTCAGCGCGTTAAACACTATTTTAACACATATAAACACGTATTCACATACCGACAAGTCACGTAATGATTATAAACACATAATGCATGATAACTAACACATTCATATCCGTTCACCAATTCCCGGGACTCGAGACTTGCGTGTGTGCGTTAAACCCGGTGATTCCACGAATCACCAATCCTTGTACACATGGTTATGGACCGACTCCCAACGATCCCGTGGATCGTTGTAACGACTCCTGATGATTCCCCGAACCATCGTAACGACTCGTCTGACCCAGTTAAACATGTAATATCCATGACTCGCTAAGGTAGACTTACTAGTTTGATCAATGTTACTAACATGAGTTTGCTGGGTGTCACAGGTCTTGTGGGTGTCTTGATAGGAAGTGGGAGGACTTAAGAGTGTACCCATGGTGTGTAACAACCCATGCACTTTTAAGCTAACTTACTCCCATGGGTAGTGATTAGCCCATTTGTGGGTAGAAATACACACACTTAGTGGCTTAATCCTCTACTATCAAAGATCTCATTTAGGGTCGGTACGGTCTTTATACTCGGTCCTAGTGATAAGTCAAGCCTCAATTGTGCGACTTAGCTTCATTGTCTATGTGAAAGCTTTGGTGCAAGTTAGGGTTTAATGAACCTGTGTTGAGAGAAAATGGTCTTTATTTTCTCTCATCATCATACTGCCGCACAGTTAATGATACACCACTCACTTTTTAAAAGGTTAATTGGTTCAAGTAAAGGATGCACGTGTTCTGGTTAGTCACGGCTCTTTTATGATATCAATTGGTTTCTTGTTCGGTCATGCTCCGGCCACCGACAAGTTATCGACAAAGGTTTTGAGTGATTAGATGTCTTTATTGCAACACTGGGAGGTAGATCATTCGGGGTTGGGTATACACAGTCTTGAGTAGTCCGTCTGTCATTGTTGAGAGGTGAGCTTACCGGTTCGGGAGACCTTCACATTAAAACAAGAACACAACTCGTCTTGATAAAACAGTCACCTCTGGAGAATGCTATAGCAACTCCATGTTAAGCATAAGTGTGCACTTGTTCACACCACTTAACTAAATAACTATTATTAATCCGTCCCAAGATTAAGTTAGAGCCTGAAGCAGCACTTTGTTTGGTATTTATTTTTACTCTGGTTGCTCTCATTCTCTTTCTTTATTTTATTTTATCTTTCTTTTTACTAAAGCAACTTAGGGCTGAGTAGGGGAAGTCGTATCTTAGGGTTCGATATTCGGTACTTGCCATAGTCTAAACTACGCCCGATAGGTCCACTTGCCTATCATGTGGGTTTAGAATAATCAGCTGATATCGTTTTATTTTTATAAATTTAAAACTTCGATAAGTGTCTTAATTTAAAGGTCTCATTTAATTACCCTTTTCACCGAGTCGTGACACTTCCTTCGGGAAAGTGTTAGTTTTAAAAAGGACGTTTAAAAAGACCTAATCCACACGACATCAAGAAGCTGATACAAGTGCTGAAGAACAAAGTGCTGAAAGGTGAACCAGACAGAACACCTGAAGAACAACTTTGTCATCAGCAGTTGTTTGGTCTTCAACAGTTACAGTAGAAGCTTCCCACCGCCTTATCTTCAGTAGTTTTAGTATTATATTAGTTTTTGTTACTTTATGTACAAGTTCCAATACTACAGCCTGTTGTAGTATTATTATATTGTTTCAATACTTCAAATGTACGTATTGTTCAGTCTAAAAATAGATGGGTTCATCCCTTCTATTTTAGACATCTTTTGCAGTAAAACATTTCTAATATATGAGAATCATTTGAAGCACTTATTACTATTTTATTCATTAATTGTTTGATTCTCATATTAACTGCTTTAGTTCTATAACTGAGGGGAGCATTTACTCCTGTTAAAAGTGATACTTTAACTTAGAACACTTAAAACATTCCGCTGTGCATTTACTTTGATATATCTTACAAAGTGTTCATTAGAAGAAACAATGATAAAGTGTCAAACTAATCCAACAATAAACAAAACGCAAAGGTTCTTCCCGCAGCCATGTATCCATCCAGAAGTTAATAGACGAATCATCTCCAACAATATCGACAAAGTAGCTATTTAGATCTCTCCCATTATCAAGCTTTTTTAAACCAAGTTTCACAATCCGTTTCCAACAACCACTAGCGAGGAACTACATGGGAGCATAGTCCAAGCTCGACTCGACCCATTGCACCCCACTATAACCTTTTTCCATAAGCTATTTCCTTCTTGTTTGAAGCGCCATGTCCATTTAAGTAGAAGAGCATCGTTTATGTCTTGCAATATATTAATGCCCAAACCACCCTTGTCTTTTGGTCTAGCTATCACATCCCAAGCTACCCATGGAATCTTTTTTTCTTCGCTTGAAACCACCCACAAAAATCGCCTCATAATAGATTCAATACTTTGAATCACCGCCACAGGAGCTTGGTAAAGAGAAAGGTAATAAATCGGAAGATTTTCGAGAACCGATTTAATGAGAACCAACCGCCCTCCTATAGATAAGGCCCTAGCCTTCCACGACTCTAAGCGTCTCTTTATAACTTCTATCACCATATTCCAATTGCTTATCCGGGACATATTCGCACCAACTTGGATCCCCAAATACACAAACGGAAAACCCCTCTCTTACAACCCAAAACCTCCATCATGTTATCAACTTCAATATCCTCAGTCCCAACACCAAACATATTAGATTTGTGAATATTAATACGAAGGTGTGAACAAATATAAAAAACCCTCAATATCTGAGCCGTGTTCTGAAGATTCTCACGAGACCATTCTCCCATAATGAGAGCATCGTCTGCGTAGAATAAATGTGTAATGTCGTATTCATGATCGGTAAAGTTGATACCTTTAAGAACACCAATCTCTTTAGCTTTCTTCAACATCCATGAGAAAGCTTCCATAACTATCAAGAATAGAAAAGGAGAAAGGGGGTCGCCTTGGCGAATCCCCTTTTCACAATCCCCTTGATCCAATTAAACCACCTCGAAGGAAAACCCATTTGAGCCATGATGGACATCAAAAAATTCCAATTCACATTGTCATAAGCTTTCTCAAAATCTATTTAAAAAAAAGGACTTTCGTTTTCTTTTTTTCAACCATTCCATCAATTCATTGACTACAAGTGGCCCGTCAATAATAAAACGATCCGATAAAAAAGCCGATTGTGACTCGGAAATGACCCTACCCATAACCTTCTTAAGGCGATTAGCAAGTATTTTGGACTTGACCTTACTAATCATCCCAATAAAAGTTATAGGCCTATAATCTTTGAGACCCATCGGCGTTTTTACCTTTGGGATCAAAGTAATAAATGATGAACCGCAACCGGGACTAATGCTAGCTGTCTCATGGAACTCCTCCATTATCCGAACGTAATCTTCCTCAAGTAAGTTCCAAAAACGTTTGACGAACCGAAAATTAAAACCGTCTGGGCCCGGTGCCTTGTTAGAACCACAATCAAAGGCCGCTTCTTTGATTTCTCTCCTGGTAAACGTATCAATAAACATAGAAGATAAGGATGGTTAGGGCATGCTTCTTTGAAATAACCACGATAGAACTGCATAATTTCCTTTTTGACTAAAGTTGGTTTTGAGACCCAAACCCCGTTCACCTCAAGCCTCAGAATAGCATTTATATCCTTCCTCCCGTTTACCATGCTATGAAAAAACGAAGTATTTTCATCACCGAGAGACGCCCACTTCACCCGAGATTTTTGTCTAATATCCCACGATCTATAAAATTCTATCTCGTCGAGACTCTTCTTACCCTCGGACCACACCCATAACTCGGACTCTTCCAACTCTTTTTGCTCCATCAAAATGTTGAACTCCTTTTTTTTCAGATCTCAATCGCTCCTCGTCTTCAATCTCTTTGGTTTTCCAACTTTTATACCAACTTTTCAATCTGTCCCGAAGAACTTTGAGCTTTGTACATAAAGTCAAATTTGAGGGACCTTCGCTATTGTTTTCCAATAACACCGAGTTAACCAATTCCTCACACCCTTATCTATCAACCATGAATCGAACCACCGAAAAGGTTTTAAACTAAAATTCGTATCAATCAAAGTAAGGATCAAAGGCGAATGATCCAAGAGATCTCTATTTAAGGCTCTAATACAAGCGTTTTGCCATTTGTTAACACATTAGAGCAAACAAGAATCCTGTCAATTCGGCTCATCTTGCAATCACCTCCCCTATTTGTCAAATATGTATATTTCATACATTTTAGATTGTATGAAATCGTTAAAATCTATAGCACAAACCGGATCAAAAGTAGAATTCTCTCTCTGACGGGTCTCTAACTGCATTAAAATCACCAAAAACAATCCACCACCCATGTCCTGCTTGCATATCCCGAAGAATTTTATGCCAAAGTATACATTTATCAACATTTTGTTGAGCGTAAACGTTGATAATGTTAAGGCGAACCGACCCATCAATTAACACACCAGAGACGTACAAGAAATTACCATTTTTCAACACAAAATGTTTCACAAAAATCTTCAGGTCCCAACATGAAACTATACCTCCCGAATGACCGTTTGCATCAACTATCTCTCAATCATAACCCAAACCACCCCAAAAATTCGACATCATCCCCGGTTGTAAACTATTAGACATGGTTTCTTGCATACCAATAAAAGAAATACCAAACTTGTTCTTTAACCTCTTTATCCACCTCGACTTCCCATCAACCCCAATTCCACGAATATTAATGGAAAGGCAATTCATATCTTACCACTTTGTAACCCTTCTTGTACAATAGAATCACGAATTAAAATGTCACTCGTTTCGATATTTGCCTGAGCTTTTCACCCAAATCTTTGGTAGCCTCAACCTCATCAATTAAAATACAATTATCCACTTTGATATTATCACCCTGTTGTGCATGTTGTACCTCAGGCTGAGAATTCAAATCAATAGGTTCATGATCAACAGTATTGACAAGGTTAGTATCTTTAGGAGCAACCGACCCTTCATCACTTAATCCCAACAAACTATTCAGCCCAAAGATATCTGATTATGCATGTCTTGTTTTCTTCACAACCTTCAAACTCTCGTTATTACTAGTATATGTATTGCTTGGCCGAACCGAACCACCTGCTCTTTTAAATTTCTTTCTTTTATTTACCTTCATACCATTCGATTTGGGACCATCATTATCATCAAAGAATTGTTCAAAAGGAAAATTAACTGCCGGCACGAACCCATCATCCTATTGCTGAACATTTGTATTCGAGTTATTCAACTGATCCGAATTAATATCGATAACTGCTGCACCAATCGAACCCCTATTTTCCGGATCATTATTCAAACTACCGACATCTTCTTGCTCGTCCTACTTCGTGGGATCTTCCTCCGACATATTTACCGACCCGTCTTCATCATCACTTCCCGAAACATTAGGCTCGTTAAAATCCGGGATCCATTCGCCCAATTCCTCTATAACCCACATCCGGAATTTACGATCTTTTCAATTCAATAAAACTTCCTCCGACACCCATTTCCCATCTTCTACCAGAACCCCTACATACTCGGATGATAGATCATCATCGTTTTTTGACCTATTCACTTTATGCACCACGTTTCCGAACACACATCCGACTGTATCTATGACCTCATTATCAATCAAATTGAGGGGTATTCCTTGAACTTTAAGCCAAGCTAGATGCTCAAAACCGAACGACTGACCTTCCTAAATAAAAATCTTCGAAAACTTTCCAGCAACATTCCTCGCTGCATCACGAACTGCTAAGGCAGTTACCTCATCTACAAAGGTAATCAATACGTCCAAACCACCCAAATATTGCACTTTGATAACTGACGTACACAAATCTCGAATAATAACTTTAACATTCTTCAAAGAATCAAGATCATTTATACTTGCTATTATAGCACTACCACAAACCATTGAAAGCATTAATCTTACCGTCACTGTTCACCGACTTACCCACAAGCATGTCTTTGAATGAACGATCACCTTTCTCGAAAGTGGCTAAAAGTGGCCGACACACCTTCCTGTTGAACTTCTTCTCCATGCCGATTAGAATTCTTGCGAGTAGTATAGTTCCGATCATCGTCCCTGTGATTGCTAATTTCACCCTCTTCCAACACCAAACGTGCCACAGTACACCACAGTCTATTCTCCCCCATTCGGATGTTACGTACGTTCTTGATCATATCATCTTTCTCCTTAACGTCGAGCAAAGACACAAATCCAAACCTATCGCCATGTATGTCTCTTTTTAGTGCAATGTAAAGATCACAAATCTGTCCAAACTCACGAATCTGTCTGGCCAAATCGAGTCCACTTTTGGGAAGGTTTGTGATGAAAATCTTGGTGATTCGATGTTGAATGTCGACGGGAATGGGTTTCCGAGTGGTCGCCCCTTAGGGTTTTTGGTCTAACTAATCTCATATCTAAATAGTTGTTTCAAATATTTCATATTCATTTTGAATTCTAATCTAATATTTGATTTAGTTATATTTTATTAACTGAACTAGTTTAAAGATATATATAAGGTTCTGGATTTGTGTTTGACAAACTGAATCAATGGTTGTAGTAGAACAACGAAGTTGGCTAAGAGCCTAAGATGATCAATGAAAAGGGTCAAAGTAGTAGTCAACAGAATGTTGACTCCAACTTGCCAAGAACACGTAAATAAAATATTTAAAGATATAATATTATATATTAGTAAATTATAGAATGTGATCATTTGATAATGTCATAATCTTGTATTCTTTAGTAATTTGCAAGCATCACTACCACACTAACATAGAGGAGATAGTGAATGGGTAGGCAAGCGAAAAAAAGTAGTCAAAGTCAACATTTCAAGGAGGGTCAATTTCTGATAAACTCATATCTTTCCTTATTATTAAAAATAGAAATACTTGATTATTATTAGCATAAACTCATCTGAACTCAAGCTTTAGCTCATACATACTTGAACATAGCTCGTTTAAAAATGGTTTACCTAATTTTTTTTTTTAATAAATTACTTTCATTCCTAAAACAAGGAAAATTACATTAAGATAGCGGGCAGACGGTCAACAAGTTGCGCCGCCACCCCTTTACTTAATTTTGTTATAATTTATATTATAATTTATTATGCTGCAATTTATATTTGGGTGGGCCGGGGGAAGCATGTTTGTGTTGACTTGACAGGTGTATCTCCTCTAGTTGGGTTGAGGGATAGTGGCTTTGTAGCAGGGCAAACGGTGCGGAAAGCAGAGGCAAAGAAGGTAGAAAAACATGCTAAAGCCTGCGAGGAGAACCAACATGTTTTTGTACCCTTGGCCTTTGATACCTTTGGCTCATTAGGCACCGGAGGCTATCCGTTTCCTGACCAGGGTCCAGCGGGTTATTCATAATAGTGCCTCGGCTCCGGGTGGGCATGGTTACGTTTTTAGTAGATTAGGACTTGCTATTCAGAAAGAAGTGGCGGCGCAGCTTCTTACCCGTCTGCCCGCTATCTTAATGTAATTTTCTTAGTCACGGAATGAAATAAAGAAAATGAAATTGGAATAAAAAAAAATTATGTAGTTATCCATTCATTACAACTAGTTGATTACACGGAGCGCGCGTTGCGCGCTTTGTGATTCGGTTTTACCAAAAACGCTAATAAGCTACCATTAACTAAAGTCCCAGTTCATAGTCCATTACAGTTGGTTTAGCAAAGACCAAACGTAGCGGTCTGCAACTTTTTCACGCCCCTCTCCACTTAGTACCTCTCAAAACATCACGAGCCACATTATTTCATATTTACGTTTAGACATGAGCATAGTTATCGAATGAAATGAAAAGCAGATAGTATATTAGTTTTCATATTATTGGAACACCTTTTTATTAGTCTATCATATTATTGGAACCTTCAGACACCTTTTTGTAGGTTTAATAGTATGGTTAAAAAAACCATTCTAACAAACTGGCCCACTGTATTTGTTTGAGTACCACTTTTAATTTTCCAAAAAGACTACCTAAGACCTCCTGTAATGAAGCGTTATTGGCCTTAAACCACGCTTAACAACGCCACAAATCCAGTACACGTGAGCGAAATGAACTTTTTTTTGAAGTGGCGTGTTTCAAATAACGCCAATGTATGCAATTCTTCATTAAATGCTTCTGTAATTAATGCAAAAAGTAACTAGAATTGTAATGGTGGACCAAATAATAGAATAATATAATATTTGTTTGTTTAGCCACGTTTCCTTAACATTTGGTATTTAATCATTTGGTAATGATTGAAAATGCAAGAAAGGGGCTTGAACCACTACACTCTTTTTTGGCTAAAAAATTCCTTGCTGACATGGCATCCACATGACAAAAAACGCCCCTAAGAAACTTGAACCATTACACATGGTCTAAAGCCCTACTCTTTCTTCACCTATACAAGAAGTCTCAATACTATAGCAGTGACCCGGTGACCAGTGTACCATCAACACCTTTTGCAAGAAAAAAGGTGGCGTCAACGGTTGCCGACAATACCGTTTCCCGTCGGGACATCTAAGCGGTTGAACCCGTCATGATTGTAGCCAATACTGTTTCATGTCGTTAGATCCAAACGGTGGAACCCGTTATGACAGTACGACTGCTAGCGGTGGAGGTTTCTTATAGAAAGGATCCCGGAGACAGAGGTATAACTAATGAAAGCACAAGACGGGGAAACCCATTCGCCATCGGAGGCAGAAAGTACGGGATCTATCGTGGTCCGCAGACAGAGTTGGGGCCGGCGCAGGATAAAGAAGGTTGGTGGCTGGCGGCGCACGTTAGATAGCAGGGTATTCGACGAAACGTTTAGAGTTTGGTAAGTCTCCGTCGGTCCGCGGCAGAAGGTGGAGGCGGGGCATCGACGAAATGCGGCAGAGGGTGGAGATGGCGCAAGGCAGAGCTAGCAGGGGTGCATGTTAGATCAGATGGGCTATGGCAGCGAGAGAGAGAAGAGAGAGGCTGAGAGAGATAAAAAAGAGAAGAAAATGGCTGGATGTAAAAGACGGGAATACCCCTAGAAAATAAAAGAAATACAACTCTGCCAAAATAACAGCACTATTCATGGGAGTTTCAAAACTAACATATAGGTAATATACAAAATTAAAATTATTTTATTTTATATACATAATAGACTCATTTGAAAATTGAAATTACAAGCATAGTCGAGCTTCTATGTGAAGCTCGAGCTCGAACTTGTTTAATAAAATAGCCATTGGCGGACCCATACCTTGGCCAATAGGTGCGGACGCCCATCTTGAAAATTTTTTGTAGTGTTTATATATAATCCCACCCCTTGGATTTTTGAAACCGAGGAAAAGCAAAGAAACAAACATTCCTCTCCCCCTTTATAAGCCTTGAAGCTAAATCTTCGATCCATACGCTTAGTAGAAAGGTTGGTGTGTATATATTCCTAGTTTTTTTCGGCGAACAAGGACTTGGTAGAAAAGTTGCAGGTCTCTCTTAATTTGATATGAAAAATATGAGCTATTTGTTTTTTTTAAGTGCAAGAAGTTAAAATACGTAAAAATATGGTTACAAGAAGTAACGTTAACTTTTAATATGTTTTTCTTTTTATTTAATTTGTTTTTAGTTTATTTTACTTTACCTTTAATTTAGTTTATTGTCTATTTTTTATAAGGTTTAATAAGATACCAGGTAGATAAGATCAACTACAATGAGTGAGACTATAGTCTAGTGTAGATAATTCAAATGAATCTAACTATTCAATTCGATTCTGGTATGTAAATCCAAGAATTTAGAAATCGTTTTAACGAGGTAACATATGAGTTACTTGTTTGTATTTAAAGCTTGAGTGCTCATGATAATTTTGGTGCGTTTGATGTTCCAAAACTACTATAATTAGCCGATATGTATTCACAACTTTAGATTTTAGAATTTTGTTATGCATATGTAGCGACGTTTAAATTACTTTTGGATTTTGTTGATTATATAATTTTAGTATTATTATTTTTGGTATACGAGTCGACCTGACTTGATCCGATCCGTGCCATCTGATGGATAAACGACCCAGAGGCGTAGAGATTCCGCCCACACCCCATGAAAAAAAAAAACTTTAGGTCCGACACTGAAAATAGCGACTCATTTCTCGTTAAACATATATGGTCGCGCTTAATTTTATGTGAAACTCGGGCTCAGAGTTGTTTATTAAATAACTTCAATTTTGACTCATGTTCAAGCCTAAGCTCTTTTATATTCGGCATGATTCGAGTTTTAGAAAACTCATCCCAAATAGCTCAGGAACGGCTCACCTCGTGTACACCACTATTTTTAAGTTGACAACTAAAACTACGCAAACATGTAAAAAATTCTTAACTCATGTACACCGCTATTTTTAAGTTCACAACTAAAACCACGTGAACATGTAAAAATTCTATATTTATTATTCAGCTACCATAAAAAAAAAAAAAAAAAAAAAAAAAAAACTGTTGGAAATTTGGGTGAAAAGAGTATTTTCATAAATATAGAAAGTCGCTAAACATGAAAAAGCCTGCATGGAAAATCAACATGTTTTCGTACCTTTTGCTTTTGATACTTTTGGGGGCCTTGCCCTCGAAGCCATCCGGTTTTTGGATATGATGCAAAAGGTGATGCATAATAATTGCTCGACAGCCAGAGACCAAAATTTCATTTTTAATAGAGTAGGTTTTGCTATCCAAAATGGGGTGGCGGCGCAGCTTGTTGCCCGCTTACCAGCCGTCCACTTGTAATGTGTTGATTTTAATTTTAAATGGAAAAAAAATATTACCTATAAAAAATAAAAATAAATAAAAAATAATTATAAGAAAATGAGTTTTTCCTAACTTTGGATTAAAATATATATAGTTGAAACTGAGGTTTATCTATATATTTCTTTGTGGGTTTATGTTTTATATTGTTTCATGGAAGCACACACTAGTGGACTCGCAAAGGGTGCGGAGCTCCGCACCCCTAACTCCCACACGCGCGTGGCGTGAGCGATGGACGCAATGTGGCGCTTTGATGACGCACTTTGCACTTTACACACACGCATCACCGCGGGTGGCGTTCCTGGTATGCGTAGAGGCTTCCAAGATGGCACGCGGGTGCCACTCCGCTATTGACGTAGAATGTCAATGACGTTTCGCGCACAAGTACACGCGAGGAGGCTTCCAGGTGGCACGCGTTCGCAATGTAGAACGTAAAAGACGTGTCACGCAGACCTGCGGGCCTGATCCGCATCTGACGTAAACCATGATTCACGTGTCATGCGGGCCCGCAGTCTGACGCGCGCGCAGAGACGCATAACTTCCAGCAGCTGTTGTTTCAGTCTGTGAGTTGCAACAGACGAGTCAAACAGTAACGGTTAGAAATTAAAACATAATTAAATGGCGTTGAAGACGTTCACTGCACTTTAACTTTCGTCTTTAATTTCTTTGACCGGTTTGACTCAAAACTTCACTATAAAAGCAAGGAATCCTTTGCTTGGAGACACACCAATTTCACAGAATCCTCATTAAACACTCCAACATATTGTTCTTCTTCTTCAAGATCTTCAAAGTACTCTTCAGGTTTTAGAGCAGACACCGACATTTGTTTTAAGGGTCCCGTGTTCAACACGATTCTCAGCCACAACATTCTATTTCTACTCCTTTCTTGTATTTTAATTATTTTTCAATTGTAATTTGTATTGTAATTTTTGCTTTTATTTCGTTTGTAATCATAATAAAGTTGTTTATTTTATTTATACGCGAACAGTTACTACAAAAGGTATTTAGGAACCATACACCCTCTAATTAGGATTCATACACATTGACCTACATCACACACCAATAGGAAACTGCCACATACCCATAATGTGATGTCATGGGATATATGAATTCTAGAACCCCTACAAAAACATGTATGTTCCTTATATGATAATGACATGGACTTAGTTTCACCAATCAGTAACTTAGTATCCAATTATGTAAGTTCCCACTTTTGACTTTACTTTAGTACCTGCCTTGACAGGGAATTTGTCAAAGTAAAACTCAAATGATTCAAACGTTCAATGAATGGTTATGCTTCCATATTGCGTACCTAAAGTTTTGATAATATCTAAAAGCCCATTATTAGTAATCTTTTGGGTCGGTTTTTTTTATCTAGCAGTATTAAATTCTGTTTAAGATATTTATCGAATTACTGGTTTATGGTTTAAATGTTACTTAAATCACAAATTTAAATACTTTAAAAAAGTTTCGCATCATGAACTTTGTTTAATATTTCGGTAATAGTTTTGTTTTCAGAGTGAGGAACATCATAAATAAATCAAATTCATAATTGCAAATACACATTTCAAATACTTAATTTAGGAACTTAGATAGTTAACTTATCTCCACCTCTTGAAACTCAACTCAGCCTGCTACCAAGAACTAAAGAGTCTAGCACAGCCAGTTTCTTCGTTAGACGCGAGTATTGCTCCCTTAGATAACATTGTGAAACAACCTTAAATGTTTTAAGTATGGATGGTTACATGATGAGGCTTACATTGACGAATTCACCCCACACCTATTAATTAACCATAGTCCTCGTTTAGAGGATAACATACAAGAGGCGTCTCGTCTCTTGGTGTGGACGTTGACTCACACTTATGAGTGAAATCATCAGAAAAGACTGAATCCCTCCTTGGTAGGGCTTAAGTTTCCCTTTATAGGGATTTGGTTGGCTCCAAAAGACCAAAACTATTAGTTCAACACGGGCGTAGGTACATAATGGCCTACGGGTTCGGCCGAATCCGTACAAAAATTTTTATTAGTGTTATATATACGTGTATTTCGACATCGCACCCGGTGAAATTTCAGATCAAATCCATAATAACTTTTACGCTGAATCCCTAGAAACTTTGACATCGAACCATTAGAAACTTGACACCAAACCTTAACCCACATTTCAATTAAAAAAGAATAACTTGTTAGGCCCAAATTTTATTAAGAAAAATAACTCATTAACTCATTTAACCAACATTCAATTAACAAATAACTCATTAGAGTTTAAGCACACCACACAAACCCATAAACCAATTAAATCCAAGTATAAGAAGATACAAGGTTTGTCAACTTGAACAATAAATCTAGTCTTGTGTAATTGACAGTTGAAACAAAGCAACACATTAATTTTACGTTGATTTACCAATTATTAAGGTTCACTCACATTCAACCCGTCGCGGCTGTAACTTTCGAGAGATGCTTCTTGTTTTATTGACAAAATGTTTAGAAAGGTTTCGATAGAAGAATAATTCTTCTATAGAAGAATAATTCTGCTGCCCCTATAGAAGATGTAATGGATATGTTACAAAAAAAAAAAACCGAAAACCTTGTAAAAAACTACTTTATTGAATTTGAATTATTCACTTTTAATATTTTATTTATATACGACCCGAACCAAACCGATTAACCGAACCAAACCGATTAACCGGACCAAGCATACAAATCTAAAACTTAGTGATAGACAATCGGTTGCCCAATATCTTTCAAAAATTTCCGAACCCGAAAGGAAGAAATCCTGGCTATGCCAAGTCTAACCATTGATGGGTTAATCATTCATAGGTCATATCTTATGAGTTAACTATTAATGGGCTTAAACTCATATAAAGGTTACCGTCTACAATGATGATTTTTATCATCTATATATTCATCTCTCACATTGTCGTCCTCTTTCCAAAACCATCGAAAACATATAGAGATGACCTATTTCAGCGACAATGGTTAAAGAGATGTTATTCGATAAATTAAGGGTTCTGTAATTTTTTAGCACTTAAAGAGTTTTGAAGACACAATGTAAAAAATAACCATAAAGTTTGCGTGCACTAAGCAAAATCAACCGTGTGCAAATTGGCTCTATCTCTATATGCATAAACTAAAGTAAAAAAAATAATAATAATAATCTATCATAACGCGTGGACCCTACATCAAACTAAAGTTCAGTACGTGTTATGAATTACGATCTTCATTAGTGACGTGTACAGTTCGTGTTCCTTAATATTAATTAACTATTCAACAAAGTAATATTATATAATCAAAACCATTACTTAAACTAGAATCATTTAAATTAATTTAACTAGATATGACAGTGATTACCCAAGATTTGTCACCTTAAGAAGTAAGCAAACAAAACATGCGTCTAAACCTTATTGGCCTCAATAAATTTTGATAACTCTTCATCCTTTTTGATCATCACTTTTGTTGGCACACTTTTTGTGCACATTTTTATAACACTAAATTTTATCTTTATTGGATTACTTCTAGATTATTTGAATATGTCAGCAATTTTCTTTCCCTAAGATACCCTCATTGGTATACATTTTCAAGAGCCATTAATCACATGACCCGTATAGATATGTTGGTCGACGTGAAGGGTAGTTTGGTCAATATGAAGTATTAAGGTGGATTACTTTAATAAGGGCAGGCTTATAAAGTGAAAATGGAAGGTAGGATGGTCTTGATGGAGACCTTATGAGTTTGATATGGTCCGAAATATTATTGCAAGGGGTTATTGTGGTATAAATATGACATTAATGTTAGATATTTAGAGACAAAAGGTAGAAACACTAAAGTCTTTTATTAGGGTTTTGTAGAAAAGGTCCATAGTCCATATAGATGGAGGATCAATTAGGGTTTTGGAGGAAAGGTCCATGGACTGCCGAAGAAGATCGATTGCTTGTTGAACATGTCAAGTTGCATGGCGAAGGACGATGGAATTCTGTCTCGAGCCTTACTGGTATCCGCTCGATCTTTATAATCTTGTCGATATATATAAACTTAATGTGCAACGAAACCTACATGTTATTTTTCGTGAAAGAGCATGGTGTATATTTTCTTCAGAATATAATTCGGCTTTATGAAAGAAAAAAAGGATCATATAGCATTTCACGCGCTTAAAAAACAAATAGTATCTTGGTTTTGTATTTAGCAGGATAGACTTTGCAATTAAAAAGGAGATAGCGGCGCAGCTTGTTGCCTGCTACCCACTATCCAAAAACTTGTTTTGTTGAAATAAATGGCTAATGAAAAAAAAAAATGTTATATTAACTAAGAGATCTGGTATTGCAATCAGGTTATTTACCTTTTCTATATTAAACTCCTCATTGCAGAAGTTAATTATAGTTTCTTTGTGTTTAGGGCTGAAAAGGAATGCAAAAAGTTGTAGGTTGAGATGGGTGAACTACCTCAGGCCAGACCTAAAGAGAGGTCGGATTACACCTCATGAGGAAAGAGTTATACTCGAATTACATGCTAGATGGGGAAACAGGTTAGCCCTTTCAAGTTTTTGTTTCATTTAAATTTAACAAAGAGATGCACGCGCGTCTTGATGTTAAATATATTGTCTATGTAATTTGTAGGTGGTCAACAATTGCAAGAAGCTTACCTGGACGAACAGATAACGAGATCAAAAATTACTGGAGAACCCATTTCAAAAATAAAACAAATAAAACTTCTGAGGACGCAATAAAGCTAAAAGCGCGTCTACTAAAGCGAAAAATGTTTCAAGAAGAACAACAAAAGCGACTTCAGCTAGAAAAGGAGGAGGACATGAAAAAGTTCTTGTTAATGTTTGAGGAAAGTGACAACAAGGTAGTCTGGAGGCACCAAGATATGGTTCTTGAGGATGTACAAAGTGTCTTGTATCCTCTTATGTTTAATAATCCTCAACGTGTGGTAGAATCCACCATAAATGAGGATTATATTTTGTGGGATGGCTTGTGGAATATGGAGGATGTTCATGATGCTACAACCGAAGGTTGTGTGCAGAATTTAGGCATGTCTATGCCTTTCTTTTGATCATCATAAGTGCCCAAATAAGCCACATAACTAATTTTGTACCACTATTTTGTCCTTTATGCAAGCCTAAATTAATGAAATAAAATTGAATTAAGGTGACTAAAGTTAATAATGGATTGTTATAACTTGATAGGGACATTGTGCTTTTTTTTTTTTTAACTATGGGCATCCTAATCTTCTAACACCTCTTTTAATTTGATTATGTTTTAAATGTGATAAAAATATATTATGGAGAGTGAAAAATTTTAAGTGAAGGTGTCATGATGCTAGGCCATTTGGTAAAGTCAATTGTCGTACGTGAAAAAATATATTTAAAAAGAGTAGAAATTGTATGTCGTACGTGAAGAAATATTTTATTTGAAATAGGTATATTTAATAGAGAAAATTTATTATAAAAATAAAGTTTAACGTAAAAAGGATAAGAAGCATTTTGGGCTTTTAATCAAAATAAATCAACGGATGAGATTAAAATGGGAAAAGTATACGTTGAGTTTCTAAAATAGAAGGAGAATGGCAAAAGAGGTATAACCCACAATTGTTAAGTTACACCTAGGGCTGGCAATTTCAGACACGAACACGAATACCCGACACGAACCTACACGATTTTAATAGGTACAGGTATGACCTTAACAGGTTTCGTGTCCTAAACAGGTAGACACGTTATGTACCTGTTAATTTTCGTGTCTAAACAGGTTAATTACATGTTTACTTGTTATGTACATGTTAATACATGTTAAAAAAATTATATTTTTTAAAAATACAGGTGGGGCTTGGGACTTGGGGATCTCACTTCTCAGATCTAAGAAGATAATAAAAAAACCCAACAGCTCCAACCCTACTTCCCTTCTCTCTTGCCATTCACCGCCATCCTTCCTCTCCGTCTCCCTTTCTCCATCGGTTGTCCATCCTTCCTCTGACTCTCCGCCGTCCCTCCACTTTCCAAGGTCGGCGGTCCATCCTCTCCACTCCTCCTCTCTGTCTCCGGCCATACCTCCCCCCCCCCCCCCCCCCCGCCGTCCCTCTTCCCTCTCCGAAGCTTAGTGTCAATTATAATAGTTAAATTCTACATTTTTGTGTTATGTTATGGTTTCTACTTCTGTACTTCTAATCTTCTATTTGGATTATGATGTTCTATTTTTTTAGATAAAAAGATTCAGAATATTCCACGATACTACCTGTTTAGATTATGATATTAGTTTGTTAAACAAGTTCTTAAAAGTGGATTGAAATGCTCTTAAAAGAAGCAGATTGAAATGGTCAAATTCTAAGGGGTTTCGTTGTTTCTTCTGGGTTGGTTCCTTTCACCATTGTATATTATTAATTGAATATTAATAATAATTTAGTGTTTCTAAACAGGTAGTATCGTGTCTTATCGTGTAAATCAGGTATAAACAGGTTCGTGTTCAGGTTTCAAAAATAGGACACGATAAGTTATCGTGTCGTGTTCGGATATACATGTTTCGTGTTCGTGTCTTATCGTGTACGTGTCTTAACAGGTCGGGTATACCCGATTTGCCAGCCCTAGTTACACCCCAATTTTTTAAACCTCCATAACTTTTTTCATACGGCATTATTTTCCTAAAAAAAATATACCATAAAAACAAGTTTTTTTATCCATTTTCATTTGCACACCCTATTGCTATACTTTAAAAAAAAATTGTTAGGTTGATAACTTGTGTTTTATCATGATACTACTTGCGTTTTTTGTCAGATATAACTAACATCTTTTTATCAGGCATAACTTGCGTTTTATCAGATATAGCTTTCGTTTAGTCATATATAACTTGCGTTTTATCATTTATAACTTGCATTTCATCAAGTCGTTTCATTATGTCGTCTTATCAGGTATAACTTGTGTTTCTAAAACGCAAGTATACCCTCAATAAAATGCAAGTTGATCTTTAGCACTTGCATTTAATTGATCTAAGTATTATAGTGCTTAATTTAGCTCTGTTTCTTCCATGCAAGGATTGATCTATGTGCATATATCATATTCATCATGCCATGAGGTTCTTGATGCTTATAAGATCAAAGATTTGGACTTTTATGGAAGTTTGATTTTGTCGTTTAACATCACTCTATGTTCTTTATATTGTCTGGCCTCTGGTAATCGGATTAGTATTCATGATCTTAATATCTGATTCTTTATAACTTTTGGCATTCTAGTGAAACATTTCAGGAGTTTTATAACTTGTGTTTCTAAAACGCAAGTATACCCTCAATAAAACGCAAGTTATCAACCCAACAATTTTTTTTAAAGTATAACAATATGGTATGGAAATGAAAGAGGATGAAAAGCTTGTTTTTATGGTATAGTTTTTTTTTAAAAAAAATAATGTCGTATGAAAAAGTTACGTCCATTTTAAAAATAGGGGTGAAACTTTAATGACGCAAATAAATTACCATCGTGCCCCTGATTATCTAATTTAATCTATGGCTAATAATCCTTATTATACTTTTTACGCTAACCTCCATTTTACGTTAACCTCACCCTATTTGGTAAGACAGTATATTAGAAAAGGAGTAAACTGCCATTTTGTCCCTTGAGTTTTGGTCCAAAATGCCACTTTAGACGCAAAAGTTTGTTTTTATCACTGGAACCCCTGTGGTTTCATTTTGGTGCCATTTTGGCCCATTTTTTAAACGATGTTAAATAACTCAGTTAAGGTTAGGGGCATTTTTGTCATTTTAGGGTAAAACTTTTAAAAACTTATTTTAATAATCTTCCACACTGAAACAATTTGAAATATCTTCTTCATCATTTCCTTCAAAAACTCTAATACCCAAAAATTCAAAAATCCCCAAATCGAAATTTGTCAGATTCTTACCGCATCTTTTTAAACCAAGACATGTGTTGATTGATTTGATGTTAGACCTAGCATTAAAGTTCCTAAGCTTCTGAAGAAGGGTGTTCATAGCTATGTAAACCGTGTTTGATGTTAGACCTAGCATTAAAGTTCCTAAGCTTCTAAAGCAGGATGTTCATAGACATTTAAACCGTGTTCGGATCACACAGTAGTTCTATAGTTTTTCTTGGTTTTAATTTTTAATATTTGGACGCATATAGTTGGTTTTTTTTATAGTGATTCATGGATCTTGAAGTTCGTATAAATACATCCTTCTTTTTCTATCAACTGTGTCTGCAATCTGTTCATAGACATTATGGAATGTTTTTTATGCTGAATCTTAAAATGCAGGTACAAGTTGGGATTTTGCCCAAACGGTCCTGACTGTCGATATAGGCATGCAAAGCTCCCGGGACTGAAGGAAGTACTCCAAAAGATTCAGCAATTAACTTCCTACAATTATGGCAATTCTAATAGGTTTTTTCAAAACCAAAATGCCAACAACTCGCAACAATCTGACAAATTTCAGTTTCCACACGGTAACAATGATGCAAATTTTGATTTGGGGATTTGAATTTTTGGGTATTAGGGTTTTTGAAGGAAATGATGAAGGAGAAGATGTTTCAGATCGTTTTAGTGTGGAAGATGGTTAAAATAGGTTTTTAAAAGTTTTATCATGAAATGAAAAAAATACACCTGACCTTAACTGAGCTATTTAACATCGTTTAAAAATGGGCTAAAATGGCACCAAAATAAAACCACATGGGTTCTAGTGATAAAAAAAACTTTTCTGTCTAAAGTGGCATTTTGGGCCAAACCTGAGGGGCCAAAATGACAGTTTACTCATTAGGAAAGAAATGGTTTGAAAGTGCTGAAATAACAAGGATAATGACTGGTTTAGGATAAGGAGTGACGTCCACAGCTCAGTGCTTCCTTGAATATGCTAACAATAACAACATCGTTAATCTCACCGCGGGAGGGGGGTCTCTTATGACCAGTCTCTGGCGTGAGAATAAGTATATGTCCCTAAGATGTGATAAAAGAGTGTAAGAGTCCAAAGAGTAAGAATTGAGTGAAAAGAATATGAAGAATGAGTTGACTAAGGCTACTATTTATAAACAGGAGTTTCCTACTTAATAGTTTCTTTAGGCTAGCTCACCTTCTATACCTGGTAGTGCTTATCTCCTTATCTTCACTACCTTCCCTTTTTGGTGTAAGAAACTACTTGTTCCTTTTCCAAGACTGACTGGTGAGTTCCAAGACTGGACTCATAGGTCAGAGTGTATGAGTCAAATCAGTTAACTTCTTGACCAAAGTTAATATAATAGCACTGTAGCTAGATATTGTTAAGCTACCGATGCATGGGTGAAAGTCTAAGATTTTAGTAGTTAAGATTGTGTTTTTATGCAATTTTAAGCTTTTGGACACACTACTTTGATAAGGTTTGGGTTTTGCAAGTTTAACGAAGTTTAAGGTGTATTTCAGAGCTAAACGAAGCTTTGGATTGGGGCTAGGATGATTCAGGAAGGAAAAACAAAGAAGAAAAATTGAGAAACTGGTGAAGGCCCGTCGCTGACGGGCGCTGTTAGTCAAAGTCAAAGAAATCAATGTTTTTAGGGGATTTAATGGGACTTTGACCAAGACTTTGACCATGGACTTGGAACTTTGACCATTATAACCAAGACTTAAAAGATTTGACCAAATTAAATGGTCATTAAGAAGAGTTTGACTATATATTTGACCATAACTCAAAGTGGAGACTATATAATCAAGTCTTGGTAGTAATCTTTATCTTCTTTTCATCATTCTTTACTCTCTACAAACCAATTCTATTATCAACGTTGGTATTGCGAACCAAAATTGAAGATTTGAAGATGCACTTCTTGAAGATGGAAGGCTTGTTCTCCTTGGAATCACCCGGTGTAGACTTGTAGCTTATGGTTCTTAAACAATTGGGTATTTTTTTTCTTTCTTTTTATTTTGTATTTGAGTATCTGAACAAACATGTTTATTGTGTTAATCTTGTTTTGAATTCACTTTGATAATTGTTTCTTGTGGCAATTACTAGTGAAACAAATTCGGTTAATCATGCTTTAGCATGTCATTTGGGTTTGTATGTTATAGAGTAATGAAGTGTAGTTTAGTCCATCTTTGATGTTGATAAAACTTGACACCTAAGCCTATTGAAATAATTAACCTGTTAATCCTCATTCCAATAATCTAATTAATCCCAATGTATGATAAAACTCTAGGTTGCTTGTTGAACCCAGTGTGATCTCCATTTTCACAATCATTGTTTACAATTCAATATTTTCAATCAAGCACTTTAGTATTAATCAAAGTAATCATTACTATTATTTCAATCATCATCTTGGATCACCTGTTGGTTCACAAAACTTTCAAACTAAATTCTTAAATAATCGAAAGCTATAAACTTTATAGTTAAACAATATTATCAAACTTCATAATTGTTTTGCATACTTATGTTGTAAATAGCTTAGACAAACAAACAACTAATGTGACGCTAACCACATGCTCCTCGTGGATTCGATACCCTACTTATCCTAGCCACCTAGGTTATTTAGGTTTTGCATGACCTCGGACGACAAGGTCATCAGCTACTAAGCTGAGAAACTGGCGCTTGCAGCTTCTAACTTCTAAGCTTCCTAGCTTGAGCCTGTTAATTTTCTTAAATATGTTTTATTAGTATTTCTCATAAACAATGTTTGTGATCACCATGTTCGTCTCACCTTGCATTTCCGCCTTAGGCGGGGTGTGACAAATTGGTATCAGAGCCATTGGTTATAGAGAATTAGGTCTCATGGAGAGATACCTAGACTATAACCTAAGGTCCACTCATTTATACTTTAGGAGTCTTTGTGCATTGCTTAACCTCTATATGTGATTTCTATGGACGCATGGAGTGACACAAGTCAATGTTTATAAAACATATTAGGTACAATATATAAAGGATTGTGATCATATTAGGTAGAATATATCTTGGAATATACCGATAAGAGATAAACTACCAAATCAAGAAGATTATAAAGGTGCGTACATGACCCTTCCCCTTTTTATTATAAATCTTTTGGGGTGATTACATGCTTGTCTAGTCGATTGTCAAGTTATATTTTGTGTTTATATTATAGAAGTATTATTAAGAGATTATGTAACACCCCAACCGATGGCGGAATCATCGAGGTGCCACGTAGTGACGATTGTTCAAAGCTCATGGTACTAAAATGTAAATATTTGATTATTGAATATTGTTTTACAACATGTGAAATTCAATACAAGACATCAAAAAATAAAGATAATTGATTGATTTAATCTAAGTCCAAAGTCCTATGTGAAGCGTCAAGCAGCTTATCCTGAAACATGCACGAAAATAATTTTGTCAACATATGATGTTGGTGAGTACTACTTAGTTTTGTACATATAGTATAAGTTTGAAAAGGTAGTACAATTCATGTGTCTAGCATCACCAAGGCATTATGTAAACACGCAAGTAACCAAACAAGACAAGATCAAATGTAAAGTTTGTACAATGAAATTGATAATGAGCACCTCAACACGTGTGAGTCTAAAAGAGCACCATAACATAAGTTATGTCTAAATGAGCACCGTAACATAAGTTACGTCTAAATGAGCACCGTAACATAAGTTACGTCTGAGTGTAAAGAGCACCATAACATAAGTTATGTCTAAATATATGATTTTGTATGTAAGCTACGTTCATGTTTAAGCATAAGCACAAAGATAAACAAGACACGTATATGAATTGTAAATGAATAAAATGTATGTGTAAGTGAATATGTAAGTTTTGTATACATGTGCATGAATCGCCCCAAAAGTTGTAAAAGTGAAAAAGGGGATAAGTAATACTCACCTTAGCAAGGTGATAAGTCTCGTGGAATTGAATAAGTGTAATCCAACATTGCCAAGTATCACCCTATGTATAATGTAACAAATAAGTCTAAGTCTATCTAGTCTATAAGTATTTTCTAGGGTTTCGAATTGGGGATAAGTATTCGTTTGATTAATAAATTAAACGTTTAATAAATAGGAGAAATTTGGTAAATAAATAAACAAAAGTCTTTTTGTTAAATTTTAAATCAAAGATGGTCACAATATAAAGTTTTAAGTGTGAAAATAATTTTTATAAAATTATTTTCTTAAAAATAGAATATTTAATCTATTTATTTCAATTTGTCAAAATATAACTTTAATATCTAAAAAATAATAAAATTAAAGAATTTTTAGATTAAAAATTTTATTTCTGTTCCAAATGAATAGAAATAATTTATGTAAAATTTTGGTGCAAAAATATTGAAAAATGAATTTATTATGATTTATTTATGATTAAAACTAACAAAAATTAAATAAAAATAAAAAAACGAACGGTTTTTCAGAAATAAAAATTATTTCTGAAATGTTTATTGTTATACAAGTTTAGGATAATTTTTGTGGAATTTTATAAAATCGTTTAGATATTTTTATTGAATTTTACAATTATAAATGAATAAACTTGTAATATTTATAATATATATTAAATAAATGATTTTTGAAAAATTAAAAATGGGACAGCAAAGTTTATCATTGGAATAACATAAAATAAAATTTTGTAGAATTTATAAAATAGTTCTAGTATTTTAAAACGATTTTTAAAAGAATAATGATAATATAAGTGTAAAGGATAACACAAAAAAAAAGTTGTTTATGGTGGGGGTCGAACCTGGGTCAGACCCGGTTCAATGTCTTTAGCCAAACACCCCAACCAACTGGTCTGTACCTTAGATTTGTAAATGTTTCAGTTTTGAAAATATTTATCACATACGTGAATTGGTCATCTTCCCCAATTTGAATGATAAGAACCCTAGTTTCTTGAATCGAATCAATTAACGATCAAGAGCCTCAGTAATGTTAGGGCTATTGATCGATTGATCATGAATAACAAAACCCATCAAAAATAAACAACTTACAAACACTAATTCGTGTATGATGCTTGGTCAAACAAAAAGTCAACGGGTCTTGAAATCGTGAATTAAAGTTTGGACAGAAAGATTTGAGAGAAGGGAAATGATTTTCGGCACCCATAGGCTGTAGGACAGAGTTGAATTTATAGTATTACTAACAAATTCGTTTGATTGGAAAGTTGACCTATGTTTTAATACAAAACGCGAATTATCACTAATTTGGTATATTTTTTATACGAATTCATGGCGTGGTGATGTGTTGGTCAAGTATGTGTTGCTAATTATTAAAGTTTTCCAAAAAGGATAGCTCACTTAGAGGGTCAAAGATGGAGTTGAAAAAAAAGAAATAATTAATGTGGGTGATGGCTGGTCTGCGTAACAGCAGAGAAGGGAGAAGGAAAAGTGGTTTTAAATGGGCTTTTATATATATCGAGTTGGGTTTAATTCAGAAAGGAGGTGTAGCTCAATTGGTTTCAGCGTGTGTTGTGTTTGGATCGACCGGCTCTCTGCCCGGGTTCGAGTCCCGGCAGGAGCGTTTCTTTCTTTCTTTTTTTTAAAAATAGATAAGGGAGCAAGGAGAGTGGGCCGGCTGATGGGCCTCTGATGTTGGGCTTCGAAAATCCACAAAGGAAGGGTTTGGGCTTCATTGGGTTTCAAAGGGGTGGGTTTGGTTTGATTATGGTTTAGTGATGGTAGGAAGAGAAATATATATATATATATATATATATATATAATGGTTACTAAAAATCTGAATTTTATTATTATTATTATTATTATTATTATTATTATATAATAAGATAAAAAGAAAAGTGACGGATGTCACAGATTATGATCATTCACATTAGAAACTACGGGAGATGGGTCATCTAGTTATTATTTCTAATAATCATTCTTGACTCGTAGGAGGGAGTTAAGAACCAACTATCTACCATTGACAAAGTGGTACCATGAGTTGTATTATTATATATGAATGATCGGTTATTGAATTATCTATTATTATTTATTTAGTTATTATATCATTATGTCTAAATCTCGATATGTCTCACTAGTATGAAAATACTAACATACTTTAAGCATGTGGTCAGGTATCTATACAAGATTGCTAGAGAAAGCTGACGACTAGAAGATCCTGGATAAGAAGAGGATATCTTGGTTACCTTTTATGTATTTCATTCGTAGTGGAATTCAGTTTAAATGTAAACATTGCTATTAAATCTGTTAAATGATAATCCGCTGCGCCACTCTGGTCGTTACACTTTAGCATCAGTTCCATTAGGGTGTTTTACTTTGATATTCAAAACAGAAAGGTGAACAAAATCTTACAAGTATTTTTCAGACATAACCATATGTTGGTTTGCTCTTGAATCAATTATCCACCCTATTAGAGCCACTATATGACTAATACTAGCAAAGCTATAAATAGGTTTACAAAAATTAATCACGCTCCGATTTCCACAACATTAGATAGGTATTTTGAGAATACACCTTAACGACTAGTGGCTAACAACGGCTCTGATTGGCGGTTTTTTCTAGAATAGGTAATAATGAAATCACTGGTTTAGTAAATGATGCAGAGAAAAGTAGTGACATTGATCCACAAGAAGCTCAACAAACTCTTGAAATAACGGAGGCTTCTTTGAGAAAAGCAAAAGGAAATAAACAAACAATCGAGGACTCTCTGACAGGCTAGGACACGAGTAGAGGCTATCAATGTCGTTTCATAACCAGTTAGTGAGTCCAAATAATCATCAATTAATATGCCCTATATCCGGTTGTTTTGTTTGACTTGATTATGTCGATTAAATACAATCAAGTGCAAGCACTAAAACAACTATGAATATTACCTGACATATTGTTGCTTATATGAACGTCATTAGAGTTTTCACTCAACATACTCACTAACTTTGAAACTTGTTTTGATGTTAATGTACTTGTAGGAATAGAAGAAAAATTATCAAAAAATTCAGAATTAGACACACGTCACACACTGTTAGCATTAATTCTTTTAACTGGATTTCCTTTGGACTATATCCAAGAAGGATATCCAATTAACTCAAAGAATATCTTAATCATATGACCAACCTTATCACAATATGTACATTTTTAATTATGACTTAGATTTTTGTTAAACTTTCTTTTATTAACAAATTTACTTAATTTTGAAGCAAAATCCATTGTTTGTGTTTGTCCTTTCTGAGACCTACTACTAGAATTCCTATATGATTCTTCCCTAGATATATTAACAAAAGTTTCATTTACCGAGGAAAGTTCTTCTTTAATCAATAAACTAGTTCTAACCTAATGATAAAAATTGTCAAGTCTGGTCAAGAACTCCACCAAATTAATCATACGACTAAAATTATTAAAACTCATTTGATGCATTACAAGTACATGATGGTAATTGAAGTGTTAGATCAAGTTGCGTCCACATTATGTGTAATTTATGATAATATTCTAAAAAAGATTGACCATTTTATAAGAATGAATTCATTCTTTGATATAAATCAAACACTATAGACTGATCCGCTTTATCATATGTATCTTTTAATTCCTTCCACACATCTACAAAAAACTTAGAATAAACTTGTCCTAGATACAAATCATCAGACACATAATTTAATATCCAAGTAAGAACAATTGAATTTCATCTATCCCATTTCATAGAAAAAACCTCATCAGTTTCATATTTTATAGAAGTACCATCGATAAAACCCATTTTGTTTTTAACATGAAGAGTAAGTTTCATAGCATTAGCCCACACAATATAATTTCAGTTCCTTTGAGTTTTATATTGATAATAGTGAGATTAGCAAGCACTGGCATGTAAAGACAAAGGATTACTAGAATCTAGTTTACTAAGCAAAATCACAATAGGAGGACTAGGACTTCAATGAGTCATAATATTCAATCAACACTTTTCACAAAAGCACACAAATGGCGAAGCTGTGTCATGGTCAAGATTCATGGTTTGTCACTCAAATGGTACCATGACAAGTATAACACATGAGCCACAAACCTAAATCTAAACATAGATCAGACACACAGGAACAATAAACAACCAACAAAGACCATACCAGCCACAAACAATAATCAATGCAACAATAAGCTCAAACACCGATACCCCTAACCTGGCCAGGCGCTTCTAGACAAAAAAAAACAAACAAATAAAAACAAAAGAGTGAAATGATCTCACCAGTTTCACCCGGGTTAGTGTTTTTTTCCGAATCAGTTATCCTTTAATTGGGGATAATAGACATCAAACTAGGGTTTTTACGACCCCTAGTACATCACCCTTATAACACCCCGGTCCTAGGGCCCGGAATTTTTCACACAATATTATTAATATATAATTATTAAATGACCAAAGATGATAGTAAACCGTATGTTTTGATACGAAACTAAAAACCGAACTAGTACATATAAGTATCATATGTTAGAGTACGTTATGTAACCGAACTAATACCCGTTAACGAACCCACACGATAATCCCATGATTAGTCATCCAAGAGGGGACACTTGTTTCCCCTCTCCTTTGGACAACTCACCACTTAAAACCATTTACTTATAAATGGTTTTATGAAAAACCAACCAAACCAATCAATTATATAAACCCAAACCACCCAACCCCTGCCCATTCTTTCTGTCAAGAAAACCAACATACACACACTTTATAATATTTAGAGCGAGAGAGAAGTAAAGGCCAAAGGGGCCGGATAGCTCCTGCCGCCCTCTGTGGCGGAGCTCAGACGAGTTCCGGCAAAGCTGCTCCCGAACAGAGTACCCACACAAACACGTATCGCTAGAGAGAGAAAGCAAGAGATCGAAGAGAGAAAGAGAGAGAAACGAGCAGAGAGAGAGAAAGTGCCGGAAAGATAGAAGAAGAAGAGAGAGAGAGAGAGAGACGAAGATCAAGTCAGGAGCAGAGAGGGAGAGAGGGGAGGAAGACGGCGGTGCCAGTGGTGTTCAGGTAACAGTCGCCAATCGGGTCAGGACCGGTCTCAGAGTGGGGGTTCGGATGAAGGGATTCTGACGGGTTTCCAAGATAGCCACTGATGTGTGTAAATGTATATATAAAAATAACACAAGCTTTAATTAAAACGACTCACCTAAAAACTACACACGCACGGCAAGTGTACCGGTCGCAAAGCAGTAAACAGATAAGACCGAGTATCGAACCCAAAGACGCGAATGCAACTCTAGATCACAACCTATACCGAATACTAGCCTAAATAAATATATACTTAAATGGGGGTATTTTAAACTACTAATTACAAACTTAGAAGAAACTAAATTAAAATAACCTCAACTTCGTATACGAACCTAGGAGCTTGGAGAAATCGGATAGGAAGAAGGCTGGTTACTTAGGTAAAATCCCTAGACACTAGCAATAAATCCTGAATCTGGTAATTAACTTGAGACCCTATTCTTACCTAATAAACCTCCTGTCAAGGATGGCTCACTAGACTCAAGGCGGGACAAGTGTAGAAATGCTAAAATGGATCCGGATCGCCCTAGCGTACCAAAATCCCATAGAAATCAGATTAAAACCTCTCCTGGATTAAAACCCTCAAACTATGAAGCAGACTTAAACTCTACTGAAGAAAACCTAGGAAAACTCTAAACACGGACAAGTAGTGACTCCCGCCCTAGCGCTTGCCAACTACCGAACAATGCCTAGTTAGTTACCTAGCAAACTCGAGTTAGATTTCTCACCCTCAAGAATGGACTGCACGTCTTAGTTAATTTTATTATATTAGTTTGTTATACTTGTGTCGTACTCCAACTCCAAATACTAGCACGCTAACCTAAGTTGACGAACTAGATTGATTTATAGACCTAGGGGGTATCTCTACATGCCTAGCTCCACAAAACCAATAAACAAACTTCAAATAAAATTAACACCAACACACATATATCAAATCCAACAATAAAAATAAAAATCATGTAATTCTACACATCAAAGTTAAGAACCAAAAATCATTAAAAACTGCAAAACGTGTCTAGTTCATAAACCTAAGCAACCATAAAAGTCTAGTTCATAATATTTAAAAACATGTTCACAAAATAAATAAATATAGCTTTAACCATGTCTATAGAAAAAATAAATAAAAACTAAACCTAACCCAAGGCTCGTTGGCTCTTGATCTTTAACGTGCCCGTGGCCTTTTCTCCTTCCGTGCTCGTTCGATCGTCAACGCTTATGGCCGGTTCCTTTTGTCTTTTTCTGTGCGACTCTAAAGAAATTGGAATTTCTGAATCAATGATATCTCGAATGCTGTGCGATTCCAAGTTCCTTTTTTTTTTCGAGTATATATCTCCTGCGCCAATATGTTGAAGTTTATTATTCTCCTCTGGCGGCCGCTCCCTTGCAAAATTCTCAATGAAATCATATATATATTTAATGTGAAACTCTTTTTTGGGCTTTTTGTTTTTTTTTGGTCATGACCTAGAAGGTCACGTTTTCCTATTTTTTTTTATTTATTATTATTATTATTATTATTATTATAACTCGGTGCTCTACACTCGGGTGTTCTTGGCTTGACCAAAGTTCATCGTTTACGCTCCAACGTTCACACGAACACCTACCAAAATATAAAATAAATAAATAAGTACTAAAAATTAATAAAAATCTATACAATGACAAAAATAGGCCAACAAACGAATACACGCCTAAAACTACTAAAAACTATATACAAAAGACTCAATTATAACCAAAAATACATAAGAGAATAGATGTGTTTTACGACACATCAAACATCCCCACACTTAAACCTTTTTCGTCCCTGAAAAAGAATTATGCTATGGAATCACAGTTAGGTTTACATCCAGTTTCAAAACATAGGTTACTTAATTAATAATCTACTAACGTGTTGATTGCGATTGCAGGTATATTGATCCTCTTAAACCCACACCGGTTTCCAAGCCCCTTTTTATTTATGTTAAGTTCACGTTGATTAGTCTATTTAGGGTCTCACTCGAAGGAAGCCACAGTTCCTCCTAATCCCGCCTCAAGCTTATGAAGCTAAAGGAACGACCAATTGACCATTTCCCAACCGTCTTATGTAGAAAACCAAGAGAATTTAAAATCACTTTTTTTTTTGGCATACTTAACTCAGAGGGTGTGACCAATCCAAGTCGCTATCCCAGTGGCCAGGCACCTTAAGCTTCAGCATTTTTTTTTTTTTCATCTCAGCAGACTTAACTCAGAGGGTGTGACCAATCCAAGTCGCTATCCCAGTGGCCAGGCACCTTAAGCTTCAGCATTTTTGCTTTGATTTCTAATTTTTTTAAGTGATTAGAAATTCTAACGGTTTTCTACTTATAACGGTGCTTCTTATACTATTTTTGGCGGTTTTGGTCTCCCCGTTTCTCCTACATGAGAACCCACAAAATAGTCTAACATAATTAATTTATTACTTTTCAAAGGAAACCTTTCTACCGGCCGAGCCTACCCACATATCCCAAATCAGACACGTTTTCAATCAATTTTAATCTCTTATTATACATACTATTTGAAAACCGGACACCTAACTTTACCTATCATTTTCCATATTTTATATAATGCAAACTTCAAAATCAGGGACTTTTTTTTTTCAGTTTTTTTTTTTTTTTTTTTTTTTTTTTTTTTTGACTTAAAATGACTTTATATACAGACTAAACGACAGTTTCCCATCCCCACACTTAAACTCTACATTGCCCTCAATGTAGGAATAGAGAACGACTCAAAATAAAAAAAAATAAATTCCGAATACAAAAATAAAAAAAAAAAAAAAACGAGGGCAAATTGGAAAGGACTTAGCTGGTTAATTAATGCGTAAGCTCCAAAAACTCTAGTCCAATCCAGCTCGATCGTATAGCATTTTGGTCGCGATCGGCTCTGACACACTGGTAAACTCTGGGCTTGCCTTGACAAATGATAAACAGCTTTGAAATCACCCGAATGGAGATTGAGTACAGGCGGTGTAATCCAAACCTGCGCAAAATGAAACAAACAAAACCCGAGCATAATACCGAACCACACAAAAATAAAAAGACTCAAACTACTAACTTAGACTCAAAATATAACAACAAACAAGAAGACGTACCTGCTTGGCAAAATGGCGGTGAATGGTGGTAGAACCAAATGGGTAGAAAAAAAAATCTGGTTCTCGCTCAACGTGAAGGACACTGGTGATCACAACACGCGTTGCAAGCGAAAAAAATATAACTTTCCGGGGTAATAGCTGGTCGCATAAGGCGAACAGGTCAGCCCAGGCTCTCCGCATTACGCGAAGAACCTTTTTTCACAGAAAGTTGATTAATTTTTTTAAGAAAAAATCTCTTTTATTACCCAAACCTTTACCAAAACTCCCAGTCATAAAATATATATAAAGATAATACATGGGACCCGCTCATTGTGAAATTTCCTTTACCTAAGCAAACACGCAAACTTGCAAACAGACTCAAAGACACAAAAAAAATAAAAAATAAAAACCTATAAACCACTACCGATTGACAGACCACAAATAAAAAAAAAATGAAAAGCTAGAAAAAAAATAGGTATAAATATAAATTTACAAACTCTACAGAGCCTCCCCACACTTAAACTTAATCAGGGGGCTTCTCTTTTATCTGGACCCGATCCAACCCATTTAATTCCACCCGGTCCATATTATTTAGAAAAATTACATTAGTGGAATTTAAAAATATTTTATCGAATTTAAATGGGTCGGGCCACCAATATTTAAATTTACCTGGACCAAACCTGATTCTTGGCATGTAATGAGGGGACTTGTTATCTCTACAACTCCTGACCCTCACCCTGTGTCGGTCCAGGTGCCTCTTCGCCTTCTCCCGTGGTGGTGGCCATGGTGGTGGCCATGGTGGTGACACTAATAGCAGTGTAATATCCAATGCATGCACGGGCCGGCTGTGGTGTTCTTCTTCTTCCACCACTGCTTCTTTCTCATCTTCCTTGTTTGGTGACACTTGTTCAAAATCTTGGTCCACTTCTGGGACCGACAAATCAACCAACTCGTCACCAAACTCTGCTTCTCCATCAGCTGCTTCTTCAAGCAGGTCAGTGGTGTCTTCCTCTTCCACCACTTCTTCCTCAAACAGCCAGCCTGTGGATTCTGAAAAATCCATATCTTCCTCAGCCTCCCCTATCTTCTCCATCATGGCTTTCCTATGCGCGTCCCAGGCTATCCTTTCTATCTCCTCACCATCACTCCAGACATCTGCCTCCCAAGGGTATGCTGTTGAACTAGAGATCTGGCAAGGCTGCTCATCCTGCTGAACCAAAGGTGGGACTAAGGCGTCCATTATGGTCTCTGGCTCTAACCCTGAATCCTGCAAAATATCATCCTCACAAGACAAGTGTAAAGAATCATATGGGTCGGTTAAATCATGCACAGAATCAGATGAGTAAGGACAAACAGTTTCAGCAACGGGACTAATACAATCAGGTAATCTAAGTGTTACCATCTCGTCTGGGTCATCATATGTGAAATTAACCTGCTGAACTGGGGGTGGGACTTCAACGTCCATTATGGTCTTCAGTTCATCCACCTGAGCCTCTAGCCTCTTAAGTGCCGCATCTTGTTCCCTCAAAGAGTCGGTGCGCTTGGATAGCAAAGAATCGATATCCTCGAGCATGAGCTGTTGTTTAGCAAGTAAGGCGGCAAAATCGGGTCTAGTGTGAGACGAGACATCCCGATAATCGGGATGTTGATAAAAATGTTGGCTAGGTGGATACTCTGACGAGCTACCACCATGCCTTTCCTCATACATCTCAGCTTGTAGATAATCATGTCGACTTTTTATTCTATCTAGTGACTCAGATGGTGCAGGGTTAAACCACCGGTTAGCCTGCGGGTATGAAGGCTGGTATGACTGATATGGCTGCGGCTGCAAATACTCGTTAACATAATAATCCGTGGAATACCCCGATGAATATGAATGAGGGCATCTTGTGGTAAAATGGGGTCCTCCGCAGATCTCGCACATGATAAAAGAAAATTATATATTAAGAATAAAAAAAATAATAATTAAAAAAAAGAAAAAAAAATTATTCACAAAATAGTAGACTAGAAACGGATCGGATAATTCTCAAGAGTGCGAATTGCGTCCCCGGCAACGGCGCCAAAAACTTGATGTGTGTAAATGTATATATAAAAATAACACAAGCTTTAATTAAAACGACTCACCTAAAAACTACACACGCACGGCAAGTGTACCGGTCGCAAAGCAGTAAACAGATAAGACCGAGTATCGAACCCAAAGACGCGAATGCAACTCTAGATCACAACCTATACCGAATACTAGCCTAAATAAATATATACTTAAATGGGGGGTATTTTAAACTACTAATTACAAACTTAGAAGAAACTAAATTAAAATAACCTCAACTTCGTATACGAACCTAGGAGCTTGGAGAAATCGGATAGGAAGAAGGCTGGTTACTTAGGTAAAATCCCTAGACACTAGCAATAAATCTTGAATCTGGTAATTAACTTGAGACCCTATTCTTACCTAATAAACCTCCTGTCAAGGATGGCTCACTAGACTCAAGGCGGGACAAGTGTAGAAATGCTAAAATGGATCCGGATCGCCCTAGCGTACCAAAATCCCATAGAAATCAGATTAAAACCTCTCCTGGATTAAAACCCTCAAACTATGAAGCAGACTTAAACTCTACTGAAGAAAACCTAGGAAAACTCTAAACACGGACAAGTAGCGACTCCCGCCCTAGCGCTTGCCAACTACCGAACAATGCCTAGTTAGTTACCTAGCAAACTCGAGTTAGATTTCTCACCCTCAAGAATGGACTGCACGTCTTAGTTAATTTTATTATATTAGTTTGTTATACTTGTGTCGTACTCCAACTCCAAATACTAGCACGCTAACCTAAGTTGACGAACTAGATTGATTTATAGACCTAGGGGGTATCTCTACATGCCTAGCTCCACAAAACCAATAAACAAACTTCAAATAAAATTAACACCAACACACATATATCAAATCCAACAATAAAAATAAAAATCATGTAATTCTACACATCAAAGTTAAGAACCAAAAATCATTAAAAACTGCAAAACGTGTCTAGTTCATAAACCTAAGCAACCATAAAAGTCTAGTTCATAATATTTAAAAACATGTTCACAAAATAAATAAATATAGCTTTAACCATGTCTATAGAAAAAATAAATAAAAACTAAACCTAACCCAAGGCTCGTTGGCTCTTGATCTTTAACGTGCCCGTGGCCTTTTCTCCTTCCGTGCTCGTTCGATCGTCAACGCTTATGGCCGGTTCCTTTTGTCTTTTTCTGTGCGACTCTAAAGAAATTGGAATTTCTGAATCAATGATATCTCGAATGCTGTGCGATTCCAAGTTCCTTTTTTTTTTTCGAGTATATATCTCCTGCGCCAATATGTTGAAGTTTATTATTCTCCTCTGGCGGCCGCTCCCTTGCAAAATTCTCAATGAAATCATATATATATTTAATGTGAAACTCTTTTTTGGGCTTTTTGTTTTTTTTTTGGTCATGACCTAGAAGGTCACGTTTTCCTATTTTTTTATTTATTTATTATTATTATTATTATTATTATTATTATTATTATTATTATTATTATTATTATAACTCGGTGCTCTACACTCGGGTGTTCTTGGCTTGACCAAAGTTCATCGTTTACGCTCCAACGTTCACACGAACACCTACCAAAATATAAAATAAATAAATAAGTACTAAAAATTAATAAAAATCTATACAATGACAAAAATAGGCCAACAAACGAATACACGCCTAAAACTACTAAAAACTATATACAAAAGACTCAATTATAACCAAAAATACATAAGAGAATAGATGTGTTTTACGACACATCAGCCACCTACGGTGAAAGGGTGGCTTGGTGGTGCTTAGATGGTGGCGTATGATGGTTATGGTTAGGGTTCTGATAGAAAGCACGAGATGGTGCTAATGTGGGTATATGATCAGGCAGCTTCAAAACTCCTCGTTAATTCGATTCCTAAACTGTTTTGGTGTCGATTTAAGTTAGTTATATTGGTTTTGTGGTGAAGGATTGTACAGGGACCTTAACCATGGAAGGGAGCTTGATCCAGGGTGTTGACCAAGTCAAACCCGGTCAACTCAGTCAACGAAAGGGATACAAGAGGTATAACCGTGCAACTGAACTAACTTAGTATTATTAGTATTATTATTCGGCTAGCACGTGTGGGACCTTGGCGAACTTGATAGAATCGTATCGGGCATAACTTTACGATATAAAACTTGACAAAGAACTTGCATGTATACATAAAACACATGAACGGACAATGAAGAACAACCAAGTAAAAGAGTATTTGACTAGGTAAAACTTGGTAATATTAGTAGGAGGACCTATAGGGAACTTGATATATATAAAGATAGTATTAGTGATGACTTGGATAATATGCCTTGGGCGTTGGGATGATACGCATAACCTTTTAAACACGGCTATATTATAAACATGGTGAGGGACACGACAAGTTATGACAATGACATATTAGACATAGGAAACCAAGTAGCACATATGATAATACGACCATCGGACCCTCGGGAACTTAGATAATAATCTATATGATTGTATGATATTAATCCGACACTTATTATTTAAAAGATTATGAAACACTACCATGCGAATATGTATAACTTGGATATTATATACATTTAGGACATAAGATACTAAACTCGGTAAATAGAAGATCGGATTAAAAGACCACATGTGTATAATTAGAAAAGAAGTGTTGTTGAGCAATATTAGAGTAAACCATCCCATGACATCTAGAGAACATAAATGTGCCCACACGTGTAATCACGGTATTGGTTACGCGCGCTAATGTTTATGAACTTGAATAGGATCATGCTAGTGATTGGAAACTTGACTTGGGATGCTATGTGACTAGGTGAAACGCTGCCGAGGTGAGTCCCGTGTACCACTCCCCTTTTTCTGTTTTACTGTTTTGGGGTGAACGCATGCTTCCTTTTATAAATTGTTGTGATGTGACAAGATACTAGCTGCCGGATTATACTGACACTCATTAACTCATAGCTGAGCCACTTAATATATGGGTAGTACTACTTGGGGAATCCCCCACGCACAGTGGACCCGGGACTAGGGAACCGGGAAACCCTCCACTGAGGCCTGCGGACCGTTACGGCATATATTATGCCTTGTAGATCTATAATGGCAGTAGATAGATCTAGTGTTAGGGTTGAGGGGTCGCTTGTACATCACGTGTATTGAACTGTATGAACTTGTAAACTTGTTTATGAACTGATAAAACTGTTTTAGATCCACTTATTTACCTACACGGACTCACTAGCGTAATTGCTGACCCAAACTCTTTTAAGCATGTGTTTAGGTACTACATATGGATGGATGGCAACCGCGAGGTATATGCTTGTTAGTAACGGAACAGAGGTTATCTGGTTAGAAGATTCGGCTATATGTGTTACGGATTAGAGCACCTAGAGATATGTACGGATAGAGATCGGATCAACTAGTGGATTACACTCCTCAACTGCTTCGACGACCGCCGCGTCTCGTCCCTGCAATAGACTTTAGTTATAATTATATCTTGTATTTGTATTATTTTAAAACTAGAAATTGTAAAAACATTAAATATTAGTCATCGTTGCTTCCGTTGTGCAAGTCTGTTACCAAACTGTCGTAACGTCCCGCCCCCACCTGGTCGGGTTGTTACAGTTGGTATCAGAGCAACGGTTGTGGCGAAACAGGATATATCCAGATATCCTACACTACACCAGGAGAACTTAAAGAACTTAGCGTTTAAGGCTCTAAGATTACCAAGCTAGGGAATGCCTTGAAATTATACAAGACTGGTCGGAATAAGGAATGAAATAAGTCGAGACTCAAGTACCTGAACACACTAGAATGCTTAACGGGACTTAGAACAAGTATGACTAGTATACGAGCTTGAGTGATAATTGAATGATGACTACGACGGAGATTACTAGAATAATTCCGTGAGGTAAATTGACGATTACACTTCACGTCATGTAATTGTGAATTTACAGGCACGAAGAAGTTCTAGGAAATCCGAAGAGTCGCCAGAATGGTAAGTGTTAACCATGATAGCCGTGAACTTAGGTGAGGAAAATGGACTATGTTAGAGTCATATATATAAATATGATATACTGGAGAGATCATAGCAAATGTTTTGAACTTGATATATTTGAAACAACTTGGCGCAAACAAATAGGCGATGTGCTTGAGTGACTATAGGGAGGATTTTGAATTAGATACACTTGTTGCAACTTAGTATATTTGGTGACCATAGTAGTACTTGTTCTATTAACAAAATATACGCATAATATGATTATTAGAGAATAGTATTATGTTCGACTACATTTTCATTACCAAGTTGCAAGTTAACGACTAGAACCAGGTACCCCGCCAAAACTCGGCACTGTAACTTGAAGGAATCCAAGATGCCGAGGTGCAAAATTTAATCAACCTTGCAAGTGGATGATCTGATAAGTTTCTATCTTTAAACCAAATAGTTAGTGTGGATTGTATGGTCCATTATTAGGTGGTTCATGTGTATATAGAGGTCGAAATTTTTTCGTTATTAGTTAGACCAGGATAAGAGACTAAACCATTGATTTCTAGATTATTTTATTCGGACTTAATTGATACCGAATTCTGTAGATTTAAGCCAAATATAGTGTATTGGAGTCGTAATCGCATAACATGTTTTAAAGATGATTTAGGAATATCAGACGAAAAGGCGGTGACTTAGACCCAAGTATGTAGCAAATACATGACCAACCAACGTCCTCGTTAACCACAGAAACTAAGATTGAACGCTACAAGAGGTAACCGTAAGATTTAATGCATGTTTTGTTAATTTTATTGTCGCATATTGTCTTCGAATTAAGGCCAGGACATTTGGATTATTTCCGTAATCATTTAAGAGTAATAACGAGTCACTCGTATGAAACATATTAGCAATGCATAAGTAGACTCAAACGGGGAAGCGGAAGCCCTCGTAATGACAATTATAAGGGATATTAGACAAAAACAAGATAATACTATTGAAGTATAGTAGGAAAAGTTTTCGTAGGTAATAATTCGACCAAATGAGGTATTCTTAAGGTTTGACACATGTTTCGTTATCCAAAAACCTCAAGATTTCCTTAGGGAAAAACCAAAACCTTTGGATTATTTGTGTAACATTCTAATATAACGATGAACCACCCGTATGAAACTTGTTAGAAATGTATAGATAGGCCCTAACGGGGGGAGCGAGTGCATTTTTAATAAGTGTTCTAAGGAATATTTGCCAAGAACAAGAGTATACAAACAAGGTTTAATAGGAAAAAAAATCTTTGGAGATAGCAATTCGACCATAAGGTTTTAAGTTACCAAAGAAACGTGGTGCGCCATAAGTATGATTAAGAACAACAAATGGCCCCTGGATGTCTATCATCCCCATGTTTCTTGACGATTAGTCACCGTACCTTACACCACAGTTCATAGAAAAATTGAAGTTTTAAGAATTCCAAAGATATAGCCGATGGCATAGACAGAATTAGACCCAGTATTAGTCATAAAAACTTATGAGAATAACATATAGCTCTAAGAACATAATATTATATAAGATCCCCACTTTGGTATTTAACTTATGCTAAACAAAGTTATTAAGAGTTGATAACTTCCGGAATACACTTAGATGTTCCTTACCGGCACAACTGTGAGAGCCATAATAAAGATACACTCACGACACCCCTTATTGCACAATCTTCACATTTTCCATCATTTCTGATGTGAAAATCCTATCAGAGTTTTGGGAAGATTTCCAGTGTGTTCTCGAGGCATCAAAGGTGTGGTGGGTTACCTGCGGTACACCCTATATATAAACACCAATGATGCATCGGAAACAAGACTAGAAATCAAACCAAAAACAAATCTTGATCTCTGAAAACTGTAGTACATTTTCGAGGTTACCAAAGGTGTGGTGGGTTAGCTGCGGTACACCCTATATATAAACACCTACGGTGCGTTGAAAATGGTACTGGGAATTAAACCAAGGACAGACCTTAATCTATCAATAGTTAGAAATCCTTGTTTCAACCCTAAGCGTTATGATCTATATATATATTTCTTCTAGCCTGTTTTTAGGTTCTATGACATTGTTAGCACTCGGTTGATCTTGAGAAAAATTCTAATAAATTTTGGCAATGAAAGTACCAGAGTAAACGCAATTGAGATAGAAATATATGCTTTAGTAGGAGAAGTAAGTGACAAATGTAGTAAACAATATATGAGGTAATACCTAAGAAACCGGGCATGTAGTACGAGGTTAGTAAGGAACCACTATAAATACAATTTGGCGTATTAAAAGGTCGTATACGCACCGGCATGTAGACCCGAATGTCGAATCCGAGTATGGAATATACTGGATTGCAACGATAGAAAGCTCGAAAATATTTCCGAGGACGGAATTCCATTAACGGGGAGAATGTAACACCCCGGTCCTTGGCCTGGAATTTTTCACACAATATTATTAATATATAATTATTAAATGACCAAAGATGATAGTAAACCGTATGTTTTGATACGAAACTAAAAACCGGACTAGTACATATAAGTATCATACACTAGAGTACGTTATGTAACCGAACTAATACTCGTTAATGAACCCACCCGATAATCCCATGATTAGTCATCCAAGAGGGGACACTTGTTTCCCCTCTCTTAAAACCATTTACTTATAAATGGTTTTATGAAAAACCAACCAAACCAATCAATTATATAAACCCAAACCACCCAACCCCTGCCCATTCTTTCTGTCAAGAAAACCAACATACACACACTTTATAATATTTAGAGAGACAGAGAAGTAAAGTCCAAAGGGGCCGGATAGCTCCTGCCGCCCTCTGTGGCGGAGCTCCGACGAGTTCCGGCTGAGCTGCTCCCGAACAGAGTACCCACACAAACACGTATCGCTAGAGAGAGAAGCAAGAGATCGAAGAAAGAAAGAGAGAGAAACGAGCAGAGAGAGAGAAAGTGACGGAAAGATAGAAGAAGAGAGAGAGAGAGAGAGAGAGACGAAGATCAAGTCAGGAGCAGAGAGGGAGAGAGGGGAGGAAGACGGCGGTGCCGGTGGTGTTCAGGTAACAGTCGCCAATCGGGTCAGGACCGGTCTCAGAGTGGAGGTTCGGATGAAGGGATTCTGACGGGTTTCCAAGATAGCCACCTACGGTGAAAGGGTGACTCGGTGGTGCTTAGATGGTGGCGTATGATGGTTATGGTTAGGGTTCCGATGGAAAGCACGAGATGGTGCTGATGTGGGTGTATGATCAGGTAGCTTCAGAGCTCCTCGTTAGTTCGATTCCTAAACTGTGTTGGTGTCGATTTAAGTTATTTATATTGGTTTTGTGGTGAAGGATTGTACAGGGACCTTAACCATGGAAGGGAGCTTGATCCAGGGTGTTGACCAAGTCAAACCCGGTCAACTCAGTCAACGAAAGGGATACAAGAGGTATAACCGTGCAACTGAACTAACTTAGTATTATTAGTATTATTATTCGGCTAGCACGTGTGGGACCTTGGCGAACTTGATAGAATCGTATCGGGCATAACTTTACGATATAAAACTTGACAAAGAACTTGTATGTATACATAAAACACATGAACGGACAATGAAGAACGACCAAGTAAAAGAGTATTTGACTAGGTAAAACTTGGTAATATTAGTAGGAGGACCTATAGGGAACTTGATATATATAAAGATAGTATTAGTGATGACTTGGATAATATGCCTCGGGCGTTGGGATGATACGCATAACCTTTTAAACACGGCTATATTATAAACATGGCGAGGGACACGACAAGTTATGACAATGACATATTAGACATAGGAAACCAAGTAGCACATATGATAATACGGACATCGGACCCTCGGGAACTTAGATAATAATCTATATGATTGTATGATATTAATCCGACACTTATTATTTAAAAGATTATGAAACACTACCATGCGAATATGTATAACTTGGATATTATATACATTTAGGACATAAGATACTAAACTCGGTAAATAGAAGATCGGATTAAAAGACCACATGTGTATAATTAGAAAAGAAGTGTTGTTGAGCAATATTAGAGTAAACCAACCCATGACATCTAGAGAACATAAATGTGCCCACACGTGTAATCATGGTATTGGTTACACGCGCTAATGTTTATGAACTTGAATAGGATCATGCTAGTGATTGGAAACTTGACTTGGGATGCTATGTGACTAGGTGAAACGCTGCTGAGGTGAGTCCCGTGTACCACTCCCCTTTTTCTGTTTTACTGTTTTAGGGTGAATGCATGCTTCCTTTTATAAATTGTTGTGATGTGACAAGATACTACCTGCCGGATTATACTGACACTCATTAACTCATAGCTGAGCCACTTAATATATGGGTAGTACTACTTGGGGAATCCCCCACGCACAGTGGACTCGGGACTAGGGAACCAGGAAACCCTCCACTGAGGCCTGCGGACCGTTGCGGCATATATTATGCCTTGTAGATCTATAATGGCAGTAGATGGATCTAGTGTTAGGGTTGAGGGGTCGCTTGTACATCACGTGTATTGAACTGTATGAACTTGTAAACTTGTTTATGAACTGATAAAACTGTTTTGGATCCACTTATTTACTTACACAGACTCACCAGCGTAATTGCTGACCCAAACTCTTTTAAGCATGTGTTCAGGTACTACATATGGATGGATGGCAACCGCGAGGTATATGCTTGTTAGTAACGGAACAGAGGTTATCTGGTTAGAAGATTCGGCTATATGTGTTACGGATTAGAGCACCTAGAGATATGTACGGATAGAGATCAGATCAACTAGTGGATTACACTCCTCAACTGCTTCGACGACCGCCGCGTCTCGTCCCTGCAATAGACTTTAGTTATAATTATATCTTGTATTTGTATTATTTTAAAACTAGAAATTGTAAAAACATTAAATATTAGTCATCGTTGCTTCCGTTGTGCAAGTCTGTTACCAAACTGTCGTAACGTCCCGCCCCCACCTGGTCGGGTTGTTACAGTTGGTATCAGAGCAACGGTTGTGGCGAAATAGGATATCTCCAGATATCCTACACTACACCAGGAGAACTTAGAGAACTTAGCGTTTAAGGCTCTAAGATTACCTAGCTAGGGAATGCCTTGAAATTATACAAGACTGATCGGAATAAGGAATGAAATAAGTCGAGACTCAAGTACCTGAACACACTAGAATGCTTAACGGGACTTAGAACAAGTATGACTAGTATACGAGCTTGAGTGATAATTGAATGATGACTACGACGGAGATTACTAGAATAATTCCGTGAGGTAAATTGACGATTACACTTCACGTCATGTAATTGTGAATTTACAGGCACGAAGAAGTTCTAGGAAATCCGAAGAGTCGCCGGAATGGTAAGTGTTAACCATGATAGCCGTGAACTTAGGTGAGGAAAAAGGACTATGTTAGAGTCATATATAAACATGTGATATACTGGAGAGATCATAGCAAATGTTTTAAACTTGATATATTTGAAACAACTTGGCGCAAACAAATAGGCGATGTGCTTGAGTGACTATAGGGAGGATTTTGAATTAGATACACTTGTTGCAACTTAGTATATTTGGTGACCATAGTAGTACTTGTTCTATTAACAAAATATACGCATAATATGATTATTAGAGAATAGTATTATGTTCGACTAATTTTTCATTACCAAGTTGCAAGTTAACGACTAGAACCAGGTACCCCGCCAAAACTCGGCACTGTAACTTGAAGGAATCCAAGATGCCGAGGTGCAAAATTTAATCAACCTTGCAAGTGGATGATCTGATAAGTTTCTATCTTTAAACCAAATAGTTAGTGTGGATTGTATGGTCCATTATTAGGTGGTTCATGTGTATATAGAGGTCGAACTTTTTTCGTTATTAGTTAGACCAGGATAAGAGACTAAACCATTGATTTCTAGATTATTTTATTCGGACTTAATTGATACCGAATTCTGTAGATTTAAGCCAAATATAGTGTATTGGAGTCGTAATCGCATAACATGTTTTAGAGATGATTTAGGAATATCAGACGAAAAGGCGGTGACTTAGACCCAAGTATGTAGCAAATACATGACCAACCAACGTCCTCGTTAACCACAGAAACTAAGATTGAACGCTACAAGAGGTAACCGTAAGATTTAATACATGTTTTGTTAATTTTATTGTCGCATATTGTCTTCGAATTAAGGCCAGGACATTTGGATTATTTTCGTAATCATTTAAGAGTAATAACGAGTCACTCGTATGAAACATATTAGCAATGCATAAGTAGACTCAAACGGGGAACCGGAAGCCCTTGTAATGAAAATTATAAGGGATATTAGACAAAAACAAAATAATACTATTGAAGTATAGTAGGAAAAGTTTTCGTAGGTAATAATTCGACCAAATGAGGTATTCTTAAGGTTTGGCACATGTTTCGTTATCCAGAAACCTCAAGATTTCCTTAGGGAAAAACCAAAACATTTGGATTATTTGTGTAACATTCTAATATAACGATGAACCACCCGTATGAAACTTGTTAGAAATGTATAGATAGGCCCTAACGGTGGGAGCGAGTGCATTTTTAATAAGTGTTCTAAGGAATATTTGCCAAGAACAAGAGTATACAAACAAGGTTTAATAGGAAAAAAAATCTTTGGAGATAGCAATTCGACCATAAGGTTTTAAGTTACCAAAGAAACGTGGTGCGCCATAAGTATGATTAAGAACAACAAATGGCCCCCAGATGTCTATCCTTCCCATGTTTCTTGACGATTAGTCACCGTACCTTACACCACAGTTCATAGAAAAATTGAAGTTTTAAGAATTCCAAAGATATAGCCGATGGCATAGACAGAATTAGACCCAGTATTAGTCATAAAAACTTATGAGAATAACATATAGCTCTAAGAACATAATATTATATAAGATCCCCACTTTGGTATTTAACTTATGCTAAACAAAGTTATTAAGAGTTGATAACTTCCGGAATACACTTAGATGTTCCTTACCGGCACAACTGTGAGAGCCATAATAAAGATACACTCACGACACCCCTTATTGCACAATCTTCACATTTTCCATCATTTCTGATGTGAAAATCCTATCAGAGTTTTGGGAAGATTTCCAGTGTGTTCTCGAGGCATCAAAGGTGTGGTGGGTTAGCTGCGGTACACCCTATATATAAACACCAATGATGAATCGGAAACAAGACTAGAAATCAAACCAAAAACAAATCTTGATCTCTGAAAACTGTAGTACATTTTCGAGGTTACCAAAGGTGTGGTGGGTTAGCTGCGGTACACCCTATATATAAACACCTACGGTGCGTCGAAAATGGTACTGGGAATTAAACCAAGGACAGACCTTAATCTATCAATAGTTAGAAATCTTTGTTTCAACCCTAAGCATTATGATCTATATATATTTCTTCTAGCCTGTTATTAGGTTATATGACATTGTTAGCACTCGGTTGATCTTGAGAAAAATTCTAATAAATTTTGGCAATGAAAGTACCAGAGTAAACGCAATTGAGATAGAAATATATGATTTAGTAGGAGAAGTAAGTGACAAATGTAGTAAACAATATATGAGGTAATACCTAAGAAACCGGGCACGTAGTACGAGGTTAGTAAGGAACCACTATAAATACAATTTGGCGTATTAAAAGGTCGTATACGCACCGGCATGTAGACCCGAATGTCGAATCCGAGTATGGAATATACTGGATTGCAACGATAGAAAGCTCGAAAATAATTCCGAGGACGGAATTCCATTAACGGGGAGAGAATGTAACACCCCGGTCCTAGGGCCTGGAATTTTTCACACAATATTATTAATATATAATTATTAAATGACCAAAGATGATAGTAAACCGTATGTTTTGATACGAAACTAAAATCCGAACTAGTACATATAAGTATCATACGTTAGAGTACGTTAGGTAACCGAACTAATACCCGTTAACGAACCCACCCGATAATCCCATGATTAGTCATCCAAGAGGGGACACTTGTTTCCCCTCTCCTTTGGACAACTCACCACTTAAAACCATTTACTTATAAATGGTTTTATGAAAAACCAACCAAACCAATCAATTATATAAACCCAAACCACCCAACCCCTGCCCATTCTTTCTGTCAAGAAAACCAACATACTGACGGGTGGTTCAACGAACACCCTTTAATAGTGTTAAAATGTTTATTTTATCCACATTTATCCATGTTATTGCTTGGAATTGGGTAACTACGGTTATTATGGTTGCAGGTGTAATAAGGAGTTAAAAATGGCGAAATACGGGCTTGGGAGTGGACCGGACCGCATCGGAACGAGATAGAAAAGAAGAAGAAAAAAATGAAGAATTCCACAGACCCACCGTACCCCTACAGCCAGGCCGTAAGGGTACGGTGGCCTCAGGCCACATTTTCCACCGTAGGGCAGTCCTAAACCACAGTCAAGATTTGAAGACCACCGTACCCTTACGGTGGGACCGTAGGGGTACGGTGGACCTGCAGAATTATGTAACTCCTTCTTTAAAAGGGCAATTATTGGAGGCTTATCATTACCACTTCCACTTGAAACGTTTCTAACAACATCTTGGGCGATTTTTGGCTGAGAAGAAGCTTTGGGAAACTTATCAAAAACATTGGTTTTAGCTTTTGATTCATATGAACATTTTTATGGTTGTTATGATGATTAATCAAGTCATGCTTGGCTAGAACTTTAGATGATCATCCGTGGTGAAGTTTTTCTTGAACTCTTTATGTTTGTTCCTTGCATTTCTAGAATGATAATTTAGTACATGTTGCTTGATTATTATGGTGTTTGAACAATTGCTTGTAGTAGTTAATTAATTGTTCAAACACCATAATAATCAAGCAACATGTACTAAATTATCATTCTAGAAATGCAAGGAACAAACATAAAGAGTTCAAGAAAAACTTCACCACGGATTATCATCTAAAGTTCTAGCCAAGCATGACTTGATTAATCATCATAACAACCATAAAAATGTTCATATGAATAAAAGCTAAAACCAATGTTTTTGATAAGTTTCCCAAAGCTTCTTCTCAGCCAAAAATCGCCCAAGATGTTGTTAGAAACGTTTCAAGTGGAAGTGGTAATGATAAGCCTCCAATAATTGCCCTTTTAAAGGAGTTACATAATTCTGCAGGTCCACCGTACCCCTACGGTCCCACCATAAGGGTACGGTGGTCTTCAAATCTTGACTGTGGTTTAGGACTTCCCTACGGTGGAAAATGTGGCCTGAGGCCACCGTACCCTTACGGCCTGGCCGTAGGGGTACGGTGGGTCTGTGGAATTCTTCATTTTTTTCTTCTTCTTTTCTATCTCGTTCCGATGCGGTCCGGTCCACTCCCAAGCCCGTATTTCGCCATTTTTAACTCCTTATTACACCTGCAACCATAATAACCGTAGTTACCCAATTCCAAGCAATAACATGGATAAATGTGGATAAAATAAACATTTTAACACTATTAAAGGGTGTTCGTTGAACCACCCGTCACATCCCCACACTTACCCATTGCTTGTCCCAAGCAATCTACTACCACTTCTTTCCATAAATAGGCGATCATTTCAAAGTCAAGTTAAATGTGCAATCCTCGTACTAACCCATCCTCAACACCCCAATCAACACACCCCTCACAATATCTCTCCTCTCGGTATCAAATAAGCTCTAGCAAAGATACGCTAGACACACAAAAGGCAAACTTCCTAGCGATACGCAGGTAAATCCGTCACATGGCTCGTCACGAGGTAACAATGTTAATGTTAATCATGTAAGTGTTTTAAGAAGTGGGAAAGAATTTAAAGCAGACTTGTCTGTCGAGGGGGTGGTTGAGGATGTCACGGGTAAGGAAAGTGACAATGATGAAGTTTCACCGGTTTTACAAAAAGAATTAAATGTTAAAAAAACCGGAAGTGAGGGAGAGTGAGAAAACTGAAAATGAGCCGAATCAAGTTCCATTTCCATCGGCTCTACTTGACCCGGGTAAGAAAAATTTTATTGCATCAAGAGGTCCCCAAAAAGAAGAAATGTGGGACATGTTTAAACAAGTAAAAATAAATCTTCCTTTACTTGATGCAATAAAACAAGTACCCGCATACGCTAAATTTTTGAAAGAATTGTGTACGCAAAAGAGGCAACAAAAGAAAAAAACGCCTAAGCGGGTAAATGTTACGGGTCAAGTGAGTGCAGTTTTGAACGGGGAGCTTCCTCCTAAGCTTCAAGATCCGGGCACGCCATTAATAAACATTCAAGTTGGAAATTTTCAAATGGCAAAGGCGTTGCTAGATCTTGGAGCCGGGGTGAGTATTTTACCGGGTGGGTTGTATGATCAATATGACTTTGGTCCATTAGCTAGGGTGGAGACAACGGTTGTTTTAGCTGATTTGTCCCATAAGTTACCTCGGGGGATGGTTCAAAATGTCATTGTAAAAATTGATGAATTTTATTACCCGGTTGACTTTTTGGTATTGGATTACTCATCCGCCGAGTCAAAACAACAACAAAATGTCATATTGGGTCGACCATTTTTGAACACCGCACATGCGGTAATTGACATACACACACTTTATAATATTTAGAGAGAGAGAAGTAAAGGCCAAAGGGGCCGGATAGCTCCTGCCGCCCTCTGTGGCGGAGCTCCGACGAGTTCCGGCTGAGCTGCTCCCGAACAGAGTACCCACACAAACACGTATCGCTAGAGAGAGAAGCAAGAGATCGAAGAGAGAAAGAGAGAGAAACGAGCAGAGAGAGAGAAAGTGACGGAAAGATAGAAGAAGAAGAGAGAGAGAGATAGACAAAGATCAAGTCAGGAGCAGAGAGGGAGAGAGGGGAGGAAGACGGCGGTGCCGGTGGTGTTCAGGTAACAGTCGCCAATCGGGTCAGGACCGGTCTCAGAGTGGAGGTTCGGATGAAGGGATTCTGACGGGTTTCCAAGATAGCCACCTACGGTGAAAGGGTGGCTCGGTGGTGCTTAGATGGTGGCGTATGATGGTTATGGTTAGGGTTCCGATGGAAAGCACGAGATGGTGCTGATGTGGGTGTATGATCAGGTAGCTTCAGAACTCCTCGTTAGTTCGATTCCTAAACTGTGTTGGTGTCGATTTAAGTTATTTATATTGGTTTTGTGGTGAAGGATTGTACAGGGACCTTAACCATGGAAGGGAGCTTGATCCGGGGTGTTGACCAAGTCAAACCCGGTCAACTCAGTCAACGAAAGGGATACAAGAGGTATAACCGTGCAACTGAACTAACTTAGTATTATTAGTATTATTATTCGGCTAGCACGTGTGGGACCTTGGCGAACTTGATAGAATCGTATCGGGCATAACTTTACGATATAAAACTTGACAAAGAACTTGTATGTATACATAAAACACATGAACGGACAATGAAGAATAACCAAGTAAAAGAGTATTTGACTAGGTAAAACTTGGTAATATTAGTAGGAGGACCTATAGGGAACTTGATATATATAAAGATAGTATTAGTGATGACTTGGATAATATGCCTCGGGCGTTGGGATGATACGCATAACCTTTTAAACACGGCTATATTATAAACATGGCGAGGGACACGACAAGTTATGACAATGACATATTAGACATAGGAAACCAAGTAGCACATATGATAATACGGACATCGGACCCTCGGGAACTTAGATAATAATCTATATGATTGTATGATATTAATCCGACACTTATTATTTAAAAGATTATGAAACACTACCATGCGAATATGTATAACTTGGATATTATATACATTTAGGACATAAGATACTAAACTCGGTAAATAGAAGATCGGATTAAAAGACCACATGTGTATAATTAGAAAAGAAGTGTTGTTGAGCAATATTAGAGTAAACCAACCCATGACATCTAGAGAACATAAATGTGCCCACACGTGTAATCATGGTATTGGTTACACGCGCTAATGTTTATGAACTTGAATAGGATCATGCTAGTGATTGGAAACTTGACTTGGGATGCTATGTGACTAGGTGAAACGCTGCCGAGGTGAGTCCCGTGTACCACTCCCCTTTTTTTGTTTTACTGTTTTGGGGTGAATGCATGCTTCCTTTTATAAATTGTTGTGATGTGACAAGATACTAGCTGCCGGATTATACTGACACTCATTAACTCATAGCTGAGCCACTTAATATATGGGTAGTACTACTTGGGGAATCCCCCACGCACAGTGGACCCGGGACTAAGGAACCGGGAAACCCTCCACTGAGGCCTGCGGACCGTTGCGGCATATATTATGCCTTGTAGATCTATAATGGCAGTAGATAGATCTAGTGTTAGGGTTGAGGGGTCGCTTGTACATCACGTGTATTGAACTGTATGAACTTGTAAACTTGTTTATGAACTGATAAAACTGTTTTGGATCCACTTATTTACTTACACGGACTCACCAGCGTAATTGCTGACCCAAACTCTTTTAAGCATGTGTTCAGGTACTACATATGGATGGATTGCAACCGCGAGGTATATGCTTGTTAGTAACGGAACAGAGGTTATCTGGTTAGAAGATTCGGCTATATGTGTTGCGGATTAGAGCACCTAGAGATATGTACGGATAGAGATCGGATCAACGAGTGGATTACACTCCTCAACTGCTTCGACGACCGCCGCGTCTCGTCCCTGCAATAGACTTTTGTTATAATTATATCTTGTATTTGTATTATTTTAAAACTAGAAATTGTAAAAACATTAAATATTAGTCATCGTTGCTTCCGTTGTGCAAGTCTGTTACCAAACTGTCGTAACGTCCAGCCCCCACCTGGTCGGGTTGTTACAACCCTCAAGCTCCTCTTTGAAAATCCACAAACAAACCCCAATTAGGGTTTCACCAGTACACCAGATATTCAACACCAGAAGAACACAGCGACCAAGTCTCTAAGATCGAAACTAGATCTATCAGATTTCCAAAGACCAACCCAAATCCACAAGGAACTCAGCGGAAACAACCGAATCCCAAGAGCTAATAGAGCTCTGATACCATGTTAAAAAACATGATATCAACATAACTTGACACAACTCAACCTTTATTCAACAAAACAACTCATAAGTCGTTCAAGAAACAAAGGAATGATAAAACTATACAACTCTCAACACTTATTCTCTCACAAGATTATTACACAACAATCTAAAACCACTATCTATCGGAGAAAATCATCTAAACAAAAAAGATGAAAATGCTAGATGAAGAAAAAGAAACACCAGTAATAAGTTTAGAAAGGGATGAAAAAATATCCTAACAAATTAGTTAATACTCTAAAAACCCTAAAGACCCATTTTTATATTTAGGAATAAATTGATTGGGCCTCGGGCTTTTATTAACCGACTAAAGAAACTGGGCTATTAGATGAGCTGAATCATTAACTTGTCTTTATCTTGATGGCCTCCTCATCCCATCAGTTTCTTAAGCCCATTAGTTCTTGATCCAGCTCAGCAGTGTAGTCGAGTCCATGAATAAAACTCAAATTCCACACAAACACAATATAAGAAAAATATTAGTTACAAGTATAGATATTATATACAAGTATTTTTGGTAATTGAATTGAAACCTTTTTATAGAATTTTTTACACTTTTTATATTGAAGTAACTGTTAATATATGTATTGCATTGATATTATTTTTTTATATTAAAAATATGTTTCTATTATTAAAACTGGTTCTTGGTTTTTTTACAACAACACCACCACCTACAACACTAACTCCAGCAGCAACAACAGCAGTGGCATCAACATCAACAACGACGACGACAATATTGTTTCTTTTTTTAATTCCGAACGATTGGTAAACTTTCCAACAAAATTTTAAAAGTACCTTTTTATATATATTTGTGGAAACCATTGGTAAATTACCTTACGAAAATCTATATCTATATTATATTAATAAACCAAAGCACTAAATCCTACATGACACTCAAAAAGGGCATCGTCCCTCCTTGAGTGTGCCAAGTGGCAGTAGGCATTAAAAGATACCGTAAACTCTCATAATATTATATTCCCATAGTCATCAGCTCCCCTTCCTTCACATCTCGCCAGTCATCCTAAAGCCTTCATCAAAGTCTTCCATGAAACCAAACATTCTAAAAAATTCACTCACTTAATCTTAATCTTTAAATTTTTTGGCTTCTTAAAGGTTTCAACTTTGTACTTTCATATATGTTGACTACAATCTTGATTTGGTAATTTGGTATTTAATATTAAAATATTATGCTGATGTGGCTCACAATTCTTGATGTTTTTACTGTGTTTTTATGGTTTTTATGGTGAAGGACCCAAACCAAACCCTAAAACCTCACTCTCTCCTCACTCTCCCACCTCTCTCCTGCAACCATACACACGTGAGGTGAACGAAATCTCCAATTCCTCAAACCCTAATCCGAAGTTTCTCTCTCAGGTGGGAATCGAATACCAATGTATTTGTAAATTAGGTTTAACGATTTACTTTTTCATTCTTAGTTGTATGTCTCTTTTCCTATCTGTTAATGTAGTTTCAGTTTTGTTGGGTTCTTCAAAAAGGGGCGGGTTAACAGTGGTTGTAGGTGAGGTGTACGCAAACACCAATTTTGTTTCATCCTTCATATAATATGTTTATATAATCATCATCTGATAATCAATTTCAAATTCGCACCGCTTGATGCATAAGAGCATCAGTTTCAGTGTTTTATAAAATATTTTAATTACTAAATTGAAGCAAAAAGTTGAGAATCGAAATTAGACGAGTTTTGTTTATCAATTTGGATTCGTATATGTTCATCTTGTGGTAACATCGATTTTGTCTCTATGTTTTTATTAAGATTGAGTTTCTGTTGATTAAAATATTAAAAGAATCATTTGACTTGAGTTTGTGTTGTGTTGTGTTAGGAATATTAGTAGAGGTGTTGCCTAGGGTTTTTATCTGTGACAGTCGGTACAATCAGATAATATGAGTTTATTATGATATTTATGGGTGTTGATTTGTGCTGATTTGATTGAACTTTTAGGTCCTCACGATGACGTTTTCTACCTATTGATGATTTTGTCAATTTTTTAATGATTTTACAGCCTCTGATTTTGTGAATTTTCGGTTTGTTACGTTGATTTGTGACAGGCTTTTATTGAGAAGAATGGAGGATCAACAGATTAGGTTGCATTGTATTCGTTTGAATTTAGAGATGTACAAAGTGAATTTTTAATTGACAAAATTACAGAAAACGTCTTTCACGTTTACCCAAAATTACAGGTTTCAGCCTTAATGTTTAAAACTTGCAGGATTCAGCCTTTAAAGAAGTTTTTGTTACAGGAACATCCTTTAACGAAGGTTTTGTTGCAGGAAACATCCTTTATCACTAACCTCGTTAATTTTCTAGTTAATTTCTCTTCTATGGACCATTATTGCCAAATCTGAAAGTTTCAAGCTTTCCCTCCCTCTCATCCTACCTTGCCATGTTTTTCCGGCGAGTTCATTGCCGGCTCCGGCCAACCAACTCCGAGTAATTAACACTCCCTAAACATGGAAACGGTAGCATCGACACTGTTTGGAACATAAACCTTGTGTTCTGAAATGAACAGTTATAAAAAAGTGTATCCTCTCTAGATCTTCTCATAAAGTGTATGGCTAGATCTTCTGTATGTTCTTTTTTTAAGTTTGTTGTTGTCTTTTTGATTTAGGTATTGCCGAGTGTGGTTTTGTATATTCATGTTGTTTCTTGCCTTCTCATTTGGTCTTTTGTATGATCTTGCAGTACAATAACAAACTGATCATCAATTGGATAATTTGCTTCTACTTGGTGCAATATATTATCAGGTTGGGTCATTTTTGCTGTGTAGCGTGTTGCTTTATACGTTTAGGCATTGGGATAGATTTGATTGACAGAATGTAACTGTCTTTTCAGTTGCATGAGTTTGATTTGTGTATTGCCAAAAATGAAGAGGCTTTGCGGATTGATCGGAAATTTGCTTAGTGTTATGGGAAGATGGCTAATGCATGGAAGGTGATTCGCATTTTTAGGTTTTCTGGTGTGTCTTTTGTTTAATGTTGTTTAATTATGGTGAATGAATCATAGCGAAGGGATTTTGACCTTATAGGAAAAGAGGAATATTGATGTTGTTATTTGTTACTACTTGGTTGCTATTGAGGTATGTTATGTTCTACTTTAAATGAATTTATAAGTTGAGCCAACTGGATGTTCATACAATCCATCATCTGAAAATCATAAGGTCAAGTGGTTATATATTACTTAATTCGATGTCTACATAGTTATTTTACTCAGTGGTATGTTTAAGTTATTTATTATTTTCGTTTGTTTACTAATATTAGATTTTTTAACACGGGGCGCTCCCGGATATAATCTAGTTAAAAATTAGAAATTCTTATTATTATTATTTTTTTTTTTTTTGCATTTCCTAGAGCCCATCGGTAATTACCAATGGATTTTTCCATCAATAAAATTTTTCATCAGTCATACTCATGTTTTGTAGTGAAGGCAAACGTCAAATAATTGTACCTGAACTATAGAAACCTAGCTTCTTTTCACATAAAACTTTGAATATTTATATATATACAATTACTAACTTGGGTCACCTCCCACCATTGCCACCATTTCATAATCTAAGACCCACATTTTCACGATGTAACTTAATAATTCCCACATTTAAAAAAAAAAAACAAAGACCTAACATTTGTTTTTTCACATTTACGGTTTTCATCACTTACTAACTGTTTGGACCGATTAATTCCCTCCCTTGATCACTTGAAATCAAAACTACAAATTATATATTTGGAATTATATAGCATGTTATATTATGGTAAATTCCACCGTTTCATCACTTGAAATGAGAACTGTAATTAACAGTTACTTCCATCGCTCAATCGAAATGAAAACTCAAAATCCTCCAATATCCTCGTATCTCATTCTCATTCCTTCAAAGTCTATACCAAATCCACCATCCTTCAAATTCCCTTCGACATCATAACTTTATAAAATCTGTCAAATCGATTCAATTATATGTATTTTCCATTTTTATTGTTTTTTGATTTCTTGAATTGTAGTTAGGGTAACAATTCCTATTCACTCGCTTAAATTGATTATGATTACAGATTACCGTTATACGTATGCAATCGTTGTTTTCTCAATCAACGTTTATGTTAGATCTGTTATGAAACCATCTAAATTGGGGTATTTACATTGTTGAATAAGGTTTGCTTTCTTCTTTGTTATCAGTTTATGTTTATGTTGACGTATATGCAATAGATGTAATTTGCACTTTATCATTAAAAACGCATGGTGACAATTAAGAAACCTCCTTCTTTCACATGTGCCTTTATAATTTACACACGCTTATATTTTTTCCTATAAAAAGCAAAAAAAAAAAATTACCAGTATGGTGACGAATAAAGAAACCTTATTCTTTCGTATGTGCCTTCACAATTTTCATACACTACTTTTTTCCTGTTTTCCAATTGTTTTGTTTTTAATAGGGGCAGGAATTTTGCTATGTCTTTGTATACCATGTGACTAAGCATACAAATACCATTTCCAATTATCATTCCACTTTTACAAAAAGTAACATGTTTGTCGCAGGTAAAAAAATGTCCGGTTCAAATTTGTGCCGAAAAAGTTGTGCCAAGCAAAATGAAAAGAACGTTTTGCATGTGACTTAAGAATTTTCGCATCATTAATAATCAACATCCCGCTGCAACGCGCGGGTTAAAGCTAACTCGTTAAATATAAAAACCAATTTACCAATTTAAGTTTTTTTTTAACTAAAAATGCTCCACGTACCTTTATAAGAATTAACAAGGATGGCCCAAGATCAACCCATTTTGCAAATAGGGTTCATGTGATCAAACCCAGGAGTGATCCAAACCCAATGATAATACACTCGAATCAATGAATTTTGCATTAGGTTCGTAATGTAAAAAATTTACACCCGCACGGTAGCTTATAGCTCTAGATTGTATAAATTGTCAAGAAAAAATCTTCCAATTTCTTGCATACCGAGTAATCTTAGCAAATGGCGAAGCTTGAATTTTAATATGGTGAGGGCCGAAAGTAATGAGACCCAAATTTACATAATATCAAATTAAATCGGTGAGGGCCACACTTAATATATACAAAATTTTCAAACAAAAGAAGGGAAAAATTACACTACTGAGCCATAAAATAGTGGGGGCCGAGGCGCCCCCCTCCCCCAGATCTTAGCGTAAAGATCATATAGTTAATTGAAGTGGAAAAAATGGTTTTGTTAAGTTATCACTTAAAAACCCAAATACTTAGTCTGAGGGGTGTGAAAGCAGTGAAGGCATCGATGATGCCTATGTGGCACTCTCCCCAACCGTACGGTAGCTTATGGCTCTAGATTGTATAAATTGTCAGGAAAAAAATATTCCAATTTCTTGCATAGCAAGTAATCTTAGCCAGTGGTGAAGCTTGAGTTTTAATATGGTAGGGGCCGAAAGTAACGAGGCCCAAATTTACGTAATATCGAATTAAATCGGTGGGGGTCACACTTAATATATACAAAATTTTCAAACAAAAAAAGAGAAAATTTACACTACTGAGCCATAAAATATTGGGGGTCGAGGCCCCCCCCCCTCCCCCAGATGTTAGCCGTAAAGATCATATAGTTAATTGAAGTGGAAAAGATGGTTTTGTTAAGTTATCACTTAAAGGAAAGGATAATGTGGAAACCCTTATTATATGGTAAACTCTGGAAACTCTGACTTCCCAATTTTTTTAATTTTGAAAAAAATAGGACATGTAATATACATGATTTTAAGCATTTTGAGCCAAAAAATCAAAAAAGCGCCGAGTAGTTTTTTTTTTTTTAAAATTAAAGTTTTTACTAACACATGTTAAGCGAAACTAACACGTGGTAACCATTTGTTACCCGAAGACGGTTTTTTATTTTTTTAAAAGGCTTGGCGCTTTTTCCATTTTTTTGGCCAAAAATGCTTAAAATCATGTATATTACATACCCTAAAATTTTCATATAAAAAAAAATCGGGAAGTTAGAGTTTCCAGAGTTTACCATATAACAAGGGTTTTCTATGGATCCCTACCCATCACTTAAAAACCCAAATACTTAGTCTGGGGGTGTGGAAGTAGTGAAGGCATCGATATTGCCTATGTGGCACCCTCCCCCTGCCTTTTCTTTGGTGCAAAAAGGGTCAATTCCCCCCCCCCCCCCTTTTCCCTCCCCTCCCCTATTACAGGGTGGTGACGTGCAGGGTGGTAGTGGGTGTTCGGTGGTGGTGGAGTGACAGGGTGATGGTATGGCTGGGTCGTGGCGATGATGGTTGACTGTGATGGTGTTGGGTGGTTGTTATGTGAAGAAGAAAGGAGAGAAGCAGGGAGGAAGATGGTGAGTGTGTGTGGGGTTAAATAGATTAAATGTTTTTTAAATATAAAAGTATAATTAAATAGATTAAATAAAAATTTAAAAAAATGGAAGGGGGAGCACACCCCCCCCCCCCATTTGGAGAAAGGAAAAAGGGAGTGCGACGTGACGTTAATGTGGACAATGAGGAAGAAGGGGAAAGACGAAAGAGGGAGCACACACCATAACGTTAAGTTGCAAATTAGCATTGGAAGGAAGGAAGAGCAAAGGTCCACTATGACCACATATCCTTCGCCCAAACGCAAGTAATGATTTACTTTACTTTAAAGTGTGAACATTCTTTCTAGTTTCTACCAACATAAATGCGAAAATAACTAAAAAGTTTTTATGACTTCTACGTTAACTAAACCTACAGCATCTCCAAACAGGGATGGGTTTTGGTCCTCTTGGATAGGTTTAACACGTTTGATCACATACTCTAAGTGATATATTTCTGACATTTTCTAAATGTACAACTACATGTTATAATCTAGAACAGACAATTTTGAATGCATTATGTTAACACGATTCGAGTAACATATATGAGTTGACATAATTACAAATAAAAAATATAGTATGTGATCAATGTTTTTGTTTCTATAGTTTAAAAATGTAATTAACTAGTGGAATTTCCTCGCGTGTTAAGACGGAAATTCGGTTTTTCATGGTATTGGCATAGTATTAGTACTTGGTATAATAATTAAAAGAGAAATTAAATCACCCTATAAATAAACTGTGAAATGTCCTAAAGAATATCAACATGTGCTTTCTATCTATCGAAAACCATAAAAACAAATAGCGGCAATCTTTATGGCAGTACCAATACGGGTACTGATGTTGTGTAGTCAGAATCAGTTTAATTCATCCCGTTACCAACACTAGTTATAGCTTAAAATACAATAAAAAAACACTCTATTAGATAATAACTCCATTTTCAACATTATTCGGCCAGAATTGGAAAAAAAATTGTACTGAAACAATATAAATGAACACTAATACCACGACCAAAGTCGTCCAGAGTCCAGACGGTATCGGTTTGATTCGTCACGGTAAAAATCAATAAAAAAAAGTTCAATTCCATTCTACAGATTCGGTTTTAAATAAAACTATTATCAAAATGTAGATAAAAATAAGTATGTCAGAACGGTATATTCTAAATTTATAAACATTACATTATATTATTATAATAACAAAAAAACTAAATATGTGGTAGCTTTAATACTTTGTACTTATGCTTGGATTACCTATACATTACTACTTTTTTTGTTATTCTAATAATATACTATAATGTAATGCTTTACAAAATTACGACTACATATATAAAATGTAATTGCTTTAACACCGTTTGAATATTAAATATTATTCCTAGTTTATTATTTAATATTTTTATCTAAGAAATTTAGTTTTATTTTTTCAAACTTTTATTTATTTAATATTTTTATTTAATAATTTTTTTTATTTTTTCATACTTTTATTTATTTAATTTTTTTTATTTAATAAAATTAGTTTTATTTTTCATATTTTAATAAATAAATAATATTCTTAAAAGTTAATAAATTAAAAATATAGTATATGAATTTAGATATAGGTTAAATAAAAAAGGGAAAACATAGGTGATGAAGCGGATAATGAGGTTGAAGTTTGAAATGGTTTATGGTCGTAGGAAACGACTACATATATATATAATGTAATTGCTTTAGCCATCGTTTCGCCGACACCGTTTGAATATTAAATATTATTCCTAGTTTATTATTTAATATTTTTATCTAAGAAATTTAGTTTTATTTTTTCAAACTTTTATTTATTTAATATTTTTATTTATTAATTTTTTTTTATTTTTTCATACTTTTATTTATTTAATATTTTTATTTAATAAAATTAGTTTTATTTTTCATATTTTAATAAATAAATAATATTCTTAAAAGTTAATAAATTAAAAATATAGTATATGAATTTAGATATAGGTTAAATAAAAAAGGGAAAACATAGGTGATGAAGCGGATAATGAGGTGGAAGTTTGAAATGGTTTATGGTTGTAGGAAAAATATGGGTTTGAAAAAGCTGTGTTTTGAAATAATGTAATTAATATGCTGACGTGACGCTTTGAAATTCCAAACCACCTTGCCCATTGTGGTTGCTCTTAAACTACACAGTGTGATCACAGACGTGAAAGGGGCATGGATTGACATGTTGACAAGTGAGATGATTTGTAATTCCAAATTGTAGGGGTGGTTTGGACTTTCAAAGTGTCACTTTATCTTGTCACATCATTTTAAAATACAACCCTTTCAAATCCATTTTTTTCTACAGCCATATACCATTCATATCTTCACCTCATTAATTACATACCTTTCACGCCATACAACTAGGGGCGGCAATTATTGACACGACCCGAAAACCGACCCGAACCCGACACGGAAAAAAACAGGTTTGGGTCAAGTAACACGACCCATTTAAAAAACGGGTCGGGTTCGGGTCGACCCGTATTAAAAATGGGTCAGGTTTGGGTTGACATATATATAAAATGGGTTGACCCATTAACCCGTTTAAGTATTTAGAAAAAAAATCTATTATATTTTTATGTTTATTTTTTCATTTCTATTTACATTGTTAGTTATAATTGTATTATTTTTGGCACACTATATTATTTATTTGTCACATTTATATACTAACCATTAAACATTTTATTGATAACCCGCTTACAACCCAACAACCCGCTTATAACTCATGAACATGTATAGCTTATTTAAAAATATGGGTTAAACGGGTCGTCTTCAGATTGACCCGGATTTTATGTGGGTCGGGTTAGGGTTGAAATATTTGACACGAATAATAATATGGGTTGGGTTCGGGTTGCACATTTCAACTCATCAACCCGCCAACCCGCAACCCATAAACCCGCCAACCCATCAACCCGACACGATTGACACCCCTACATACAACCCAATACCAAATTAATGAAAAAAGACCCACCATTAACCGACCGGACATGTCCGCTTTGCCAAACCACCCCTATAATGGGCTTCGTCCGGTTTCCCTTGGTTTGCTTCTGCCGGACCATTTCAAACCACCCCACTAGCTATGAGTACTCTTAGTGTCACATTATACTAGGGCTGGCAATGGGTAACCTGTATAAAACACGATTAGACCTGTTAACTGAAAAATACACTATGCAATTTTTTACTTTTTTTTTAAATAATTAGAATTAAGAGGCAAAAATCACTCATTTCTCTTTTTAGTACATAAAACGTATAACTGCGTTATAAACATAGGATATAAAGTAGTTAAACGAGTCATGTTCATGTTTAGAACTTGTGTTGTTCGCGTCGTCAGAAACCTGTTAAACCTGCTAAGACACGACTTGCCAGCCCTATTATACGTACCGTAATGAATTAAACCGTTAACACCCTGACAATCCTACTGATTTCCAACAAAATCTTAACAAACAACCGAATAAGTAAACAACCCAAAAGATTACGACAAATTCATTTATCACCCAAACTTAAGAAAAAACAAGCTTTAGGATCGACCCACCAGGCCACCAACCAAGATAACTCTTCACTACCTAAACAGCAACACCACGGTGACGTCGTCCTCGTACACCCTCCTCAACGACATTAATTCTTCTGTTTATCTCAAAAAGTTAACCTCAATTGGAATCATCTGACACGTGTCCTGACACCTGTACATAAAAGCGCAAATCCTGAACTGATCGACACGTATCACCCACATTTGCCACCGCCTACCAACACCACCGTCACTCACTCACTCCTTCCATATATTATATACCCCTCACCTCACCACCTTAATATTATTATTCTCATCAGTATATCCTTTAGTTTTCAGTGAAGAAATAAATAAACATAAACACAAGTCCATCCAAGGTTTTTGATTGGCTAAAGATCTTGTTAATTAGTTTGTGATCATGGCACAAACAGTGGGAAGAAACGTGGCTGCTCCATTGTTGTTTCTTAACTTGGTGATGTATTTAATCACTTTAGGGTTTGCTAGTTGGTGTGTCAACAAGCTCATCAACAACCAGACCAACCACCCAAGTACTTACTTTAATTAGATCCTATATATTATTATTATTATGTTATGATCATCATATATATCGTCTATTTATTGGTTATGTATGTGGTTTGCAAATATTAATTATTATTATATATTATTATCAAGTGTTTTGCAAATATTAATTATTATTATATATTATTATCAAGTGTTGACATATATATGGTTTGGTAGGTTTTGGTGGAAATGGTGCAACGGAGTTCTTTCTTGAGTTCGCGATATTGGCTTCGGTTCTTGGAATTGTTTCTAAGTTTGCGGGTGGCAACCACCTTAGGGCGTGGAGGAACGACAGTCTAGCGGCAGCCGGATCGACTTCTCTAGTGGCATGGGCGGTTACTCTTCTTGCTTTCGGGTAATCTCTTTTACATACAAAGATATATAGAGTGAAAATGGGATTAACATACTAAACATGATAACATGATAATTGAAGGGGCCAAAAAAAAAATTTAACTTTTTTTATATATGCTTAAACATGATTTATAGATGAATAATATAAAAAAATTTAGCGTAATTACATCATTAGAGAATTACGGTAGTTTACAGTAGAATAATTACGCACTAATTTTTTATAGATTTTAATACTAAAATAAATGTTTAATAATATGGAATAAAAAAATTAAAAAATATAGATCCTCATCCACTTCTTCACTTCCCACGTGGAAAGTGGAAACTACTTGTATTGTATGATAAGAAACATTTATATAAAAACATTCCTCAAGATATATAAACCAAAAAGAAGGAAAGTCACTTGACTAGTAACGTTCATTTGTACTTTTCTCATCTATGCTAAACTAAGAGAGTGTTTGGGATTAAGTTTGGAAATGCAAAAGTATTTTTAGTCAAAAGTGCTTATTGGTTTATGATTTTTTTAAAATGAGTTTTAAAAAAAGTGTTTGTATTGGTTTTTTCAGATGAGAAACGTCAAAAAGTCAATAAATTGTTGGTTTTTAAGTGTTTCGCTTAACTTATTGTGAATATTGATTGTATGGGTGGCAAATTTGTAATTTTTTTCCAAAAGGCAGGATTTCTAACTTCTTGTAAACAATTTTTCCATCCTTAAATGCCTTAAAAGCCAAAAGTCAAAACAGAAAGTGTTTTTGGATTACGCAAACAGATTATTGACTTATTGACAAAAGGCCAATAAGTAAGTAATAAGTAAGTAAGTTGTTTTGAAACTCAATCTCAAACACCCTGTAAGCAGTTGTGTCAAGGCTCACTAGATAGCTATTTGTTTTTATTCTCTTACTTCACATTTATATTTTATTTCTTAATTAATTTTAAAATTTTAGTATGAGAAAAATAAAACAACAGTGTTTTAACATTTTAAAATTTTAGTCATGTTTTTTTTTTACTAAAATGTCTAATCTTATCTATTTAATCCGTCAAATACACGGGTTTTTAACTTTGAAAACTGTATTTTTACTCCAAAAATTAGCTAGAGAACAATAAAACGATCATTTATAATATTTTAACCATGTTTTATTTTAAAATATCCCAGTTATATATTTATTTAATCTGTCAACATACACGGGTTGCTAATTTTCTATGGAAAAAATGTATTTTCTTACTGCCACAACATAAAAGAATATGTAACCACACGTTAATTACACGTGGACAACCTAGGAATGTTACACGTTGATAATGCCAGCATACAGTGGTGAAGCTTGACACGGAGGTTCGGGGGGTCGGAAGTCATCGGGGGGTCGGAAGTCACTAGTTTCGGGGGGTCGAAACCCTATATTTCCAAAATTTTCTATACGAATACTATATAATCGGAACTTCTACGCGAAAATTCGGGGGGTCGGCCGCCCCCGCCTGCCCCAACTAAGATGCGCCCCTAGCAGCATAAATTTAAAAATATTTTTTTTTTTCAATAATCACAAGTTTTTTTTTTAAAAAGAGTTCTGAAATTTAGTTCGAAATATGTATAGTTTGGCATGCAAGGAGATAAATGTAGGTGGTCATAGAGGGTGGAGGCTAAGGATCGTGGAGGCATTGATCATCATTTTAACGATAACCGAGCTGTTGTATGTTATGTTGGTGCATGCCGGACTATACAGCAGCCGCTACGGGCCGGGATACCGTGACACGGACTATGGAATGGGCACACACCCGGCGGACACAGGCGTTAAAGGAACCACGGGGGTGGGTGGCGCTAGGGTTTGAGGCTTTGTATGTAATATAATGTAATTGATAAAAATAAATGGTTTGTGATGGTGATGGTGTTGATGATGTTGGGTTTGTTTTCGTTTTTTGTTGTGGAATATTCTTATTTCTAAATGTATGTTTGTTATTAATCGACAATGTGAACTTTCTTTTATATGATAGTTGAAGGCTTAAAGCAATGTTTAATGTTTTTGCTTTGATATCGGTAGCTTAATAAGATTGCTACCCAATATAACAATAATGAAATTAGAGATTGAAAGCATTATTTTTTGATAATATTAACATAGAGATATTATGATTCTTTGTTGAAGATCTTTCGAGAAAGTAGACTGGGATTTTTACTTTATATTATACACTAGCTGATTACCCCGGGAAGGTCCCGGGGTTGAAAAATTTAATATGATTTAATAAAAAGTGATAAAAGAAGAAAACTCAAATCACGAAAAGCGTAAATAACTTAAACATAATCAATCTTAGTTAAAAAAACATTTATTTAAAAAGTTAAAAAAAATAAAAAGCATAAACCATATTAAACATAATACAGTATTAAAAGGATAACCTTCAACATATAATCATCTTCACGTAATTTAAAATATGTTACAATTTGACTTTGACTTATATAGATGTAGAATTCATGATGGGGGTTGAAAAATATAACAATTCTAATAATATTAATAGTAATAGTAATAATTATTACTCTTGTAATTAAATAAATAAAAAAATAACCTTGTTATAAGGTGACACCATGTGTTGCAGTGTTGCGTGATTCGTTCTCCTAACTCCTCTTGATGAAGTATACCTATCCATCTTTAGAAGAATAAAATTTCAATGATAGCATGGTGATTGGGCTGAATTTCAACATCGTAGATAAGAACCTGGTTTAAAAGAAAAAACATGATTAATGAATAACCTGAACACTTTGTGTTTTTTTTTTTCTGTATGAACATAACCCCACAAAAAAATAGTCGTTTTTTTCTCCGTTTTTTATATAGCACTATGGTACTCGTTGGAAAGATAATAAAACGCTCGTTAATTTGGTGTAATTTTTTTATTTAAAAAATCTCGAATATAAAAGATATTAACGTTTAAAAATTATGGGAGGAACATAAGAGAGAAAAATTTAAATTTGTTTTTAAATTCTTTTTTCTTAAAATAACTCAATTTAATTTTAGTAATTGAGAATTGAGAGATAGAGAGATAAATTTAGGGTTTTATGTTTATCTTTTTTTTTTAATTAAAAAAGGAAATAATTCAAAAAACATTAAAATCTTTCAATTATGATGCCACGTGGCAGTTTCATGGAGAGGATGAAGGCACCATTGCACGCCACGTCAGCAATGTTCAATTCTTTTATATATATTAATAGAAGTGGCGGATAAGAATAACGAGGATAATATAAAGGGAAAATGGCCAAAATAGCTCGTTGACCGTGCGTTTTGCATAAATAGCCCTCTCCCGGCTCTTTGGAGAGACCAGTCAGGGCCGCAAAGCCGTCTCCGGTGGGGTCCCCGAGACGGTTCACCAACGGCTCAATTGAAGCCGTCTTCGGCTCGGCTTAGCCGAATCCGTTTTGGCTGAACCGTCTCCAGCCATTAATTAATTTTTTTTTTTCAAATTTAGTTTGGGTATAAATATGTTGGTTTGGTTGAAAAAAAAAACACATTTAGACCTTCTTTGAAGTATCATCTCTTTGAATTAATCAAAGCCAAAATATTTTACCAAATCAAACAAAATCTTCTCAAATGTTTTTTTCAAATTTAGTTTGATTATTCGACGTGTTTTTGAGTTTCAGAAAACCCGAATATTTTTTCGGTTAAAATTATGGCACTTTTTAAACCTAAGCCTTTGGGATTTATTTAATCCCATTCTATTGAAAGCTTCTGCTCCTCTCTCCGCTTACCTAAATTATCATCATCAACATCCACACCCCTTTCACCCGTTTTCTTTGCCTTAAGTTGATGTCCAATCACTTGGGAAGACATTTAGAGCGAAAGGTTGAAGTGATGGATAGGTTTCGGTCGGAGTTAGTGAGAAGTAAAGCGAAAAAGGCTTCGGTTGGATTGTTGTTACATCTACATAATACTACTTGGATTGTTGTTGCATCTACACGTGGGTTAACCCGTGTAATTTGCATCTACGATTTGGTAGTCTACTTTATTGACAAGTTTATCCTCTTCCTAAATCTCAATCATGATCTTCTGGATCATCCGTCTTTTACATGTACAAGACAGTCGGATGTGATATTAGGAGAGTTTGTTCTTTGACTTGTCCGGGCCGTTGGTAAGGATCTGTCTGTACATATATTTATGTATTAAGGATGACGAAGATGAGACTGGACAGTGGGTATAAAGCACACTGCGAAAATATATCTCGGCGGTCCAAGCAACGGAAATGTCTCGGTGTTCGACGTGTTGAACGACTTCGTGAATTATTATTGTTTGTATATTGTAATTGTTATAATACTTTAGTTGTATTTTTATTGGATCCCTATTATTATTTGTTTAAATCATTATTTGTTTAAGGTCATGTGTTCTCTACTTTTTGGGGTTACGGTTTTATAAATTTAAACAAAACAATCCCTTTAAACAATATAAACTTAACATAAACATTTTATTAAAACGTAAATAAAAGGAACATTAAAAGTAAAAAAAAAAAAACTAATCCAAAGCCCCGGGGACATCACGAATCATCTGCCACGCCGACAAATGAGTAAAGGGTGGTCGGCCCGAAAACTCGTGCTCAATCTTGGCATGTTCAAGTTTTTCATGGTCCGCAGTCTCTTGTGGGAGTTCACGGACAGCGGTTTGATAGAACCCCTCGAAGTGACGGCACTTGTTTTGCAAGTCCGTCCACTTCCGGTTGAGAGACTCGGTTGACCTGCTTGAACCTCCAACCAAAATTTTGAACTCGTTGAGAACGAGTGGCCAAATGGACTCTCGGCGTGGTGGGTTTTCTTTAACAGTCATCCAAGCAGTGCACAGGGCAATTTCTTCTTCTTCCGTCCACGGTTTGGGTGCCATTGTGATTTTGGGTTTGGTTTTCTTTTCGGTAACGGTTTACTGATGGTCTGTAAAAGGCAACCGTCTATTGGCTTTATATAGGAAGGATATATGCGGGTGGGTTAAGCATTCAATAGGGAATATCAATAGATTTCATAGTAAAAATTAAAACATTTTATAAAACACTAAATAAATTAAACACTTTATTAATAATAAAAATTACATTAAAAAAAACATTACATAAAATAATTTTAATAAAACCTAAATATAAATATAATCACGTAACAAATGCCACGCGGTCGTACGGTTTGACGTTGTGAAACTTTTCTGTAACATCTTTGGTCGTACGGTTTGTCTGACCGCCGACAAGTGTTCGAAACTCGAAAAATACTCTACTCCAAAATGGAGTTGCACGAATTTCTTGACTAGTGTCCGAAACTCGGGTGTTTTCGGTTACATTTCGCCATGCCAATGTAACCCCAAGGATCTCCTCGTCCGTCCATGAAGACATTTTACTTGGTTTGATTGATGTTTTGTAAGAAGAATGTGTGATGTAGTGAAGAATTTGTTAATTTGGTGGGTATTTATAGTGTGAAATAATTTAATTTAATTAAATAGTTAATATGGTAAATTTGTAAATGTAATTAATATGGTAGGTAAAAATAAATAGCACATTTAAAAAAATAAATAAATTTCCAAAATAAGCACATTTTATTAAGAATTGTTTGGACGTGGTAAGCACCTCCAGAAATACATTTTTTCAGCCATGAATCGTCTGTAAGACGAACATGTTTATTTTAGATCACCGCTCGTAGTAATTGGTTTATCAGTAACCAAATGCTCCATCAGCACACAAAGATATACCGCTTCATTACCAGACAGGGAGTTATGTGGTGCAATATAGTCTTCGTTAAGATTGAAAGTTATACATTTTTCTGGATTACCTGTCTTCTTCCAGAATCTTATGTTCACTAGTAAAGCTCCTAAATAAACTTGTATCTTCGTCAGCTTTGGGTGAACAATGGTTCTGTATTTGTCTCTGATACGAAGGTCTTCACAAGCATACATAACAAGTTCTTGTGTCACCAACTCTAGTCGCACGAGTAACCATTCCCTATTTTCAAGCTGAATGGGGAAAAAAACAAAATCAACGTCAAAAAATGAAGGAAACGGTTTGAATTTGCCATTGCAATAGTTGGCCAAGTTTTTTGGAACAGATTCTAATAACGAATTATAAAATTCTGGTGGAAGAATTGTCCACCGCATATTTAGCGAAGCATTTTTTTGTAGCTTTCTATTCCTCCAGTACATCAGTCTTCCAACCCATCCTTCAACATGCTGAAAAATAATTGAATCATAATTTAAGTAAAAAAAATTAAAAAAAAACATTAAAATTTAAGTTTTTACTGTTGGTGTGAGGTAGCCGTTAGAACGATAGCCCAACAAAATTCCCCAAAAATTTTTGTCAAGCTCAATACTTCTTGAAAAAACAGCAGAATAACAAAACGGTGCGTCGCCTTTATTGTAGAAGTCAACAACATTAGTTGCCCAATTATCATTTTCATCGTCCGGTATAGCCCATTTGCCGATAATGTTTCCGTGTAAGCTTTGTCGATTACTGACAAATTCTCTTTCTCTGGTAATTTCAGGTTCCTTTGGACGCCTCCATTTTTTTAGTATCCAACTCGAGGAATGTTTATCTGGTTGAGAAAAGTATTCTTCTGGAGCTATATTTTTATCACGGCCGTCAGACATTTTTCTGTACCGAAACTTCTCCAACAACGTTTTTTAACGACAAAGTATTTTACATTACAACTACTTATATAAAGATGATTTTAAATATAAATTACTTTATCTAAATTTTTAATTTTTTGTTTTTTAAATGTTTAATTAATTAGGGGCCCACAAAATGCCGTCTCGGGAACCGTCTGACAGGCAATGGGAACCGTCTCCTTGGGAACCGACTGAGAGGCTTTGGGAACCGTCTCGTCAGACGGGTTGGTAACCGGAACCGGCTCATTCAACGGCGTCTTAGAGAACGGTCTCCTGAGACGCGTTGGGAACCGGAACCGGCTCAATAAGATCGTTCCGGGTACAGTCAGCGAACCATCTCATGAGACGGGTTGGGAACCGGAACCGGCTCAACCAAATCGTTCCGGGTACCGGCTCATGAGACGGGTTGGGAACCGGAACCCGGCTTTGTCAGAGGGTCTTCCGAGACACTTTGGGAACCTGACCCGTCTTGGTTAGACCGTCTCCTGAGACGCTTTGGGAACCGGACCCGGCTCATGCAGCCCGGTCCCACCCTAGGATTTACCTTTTGGGGGTAAAAGTAAAACTTTCGGTGAAATTCTCTCCACCGAAAGACGCTACGCTGACGGGAGGGCTCTTTCATCTTTTTTCCGGCGAACGGTTTGCTAGGACTCCGGTCAAAATATCAGATGACGATCATTTATAATTTATAAAAGGTAATATTAACATTCCTTTTTAAAGTTTTTTAATTTTTTTTCATTGAAAACGACACAAACGGGACCACACGACATATTATTGGTCAAGTGGTCCACCACGAACGTGCACACCGTCGACTGTTGATTCATTTTGTTTGTTTTTTTGTTGACCATTAATCAAGGTTGACCAAACCCGTTTGACCATGCTTGATCCGAATGACTTTGTCGACCCGATGAACGCAAATCAAACCCTACAAGAGGAATAGTACGAAGATTTTTTTCGGCACCCACAACAGCCGAATCCTCCTCGGAGCTTACCTCCTCCGGTAAGCGTTTACTACCATTTTTCATTCAAGTATTTTTATCATTTTTCATTTACTTTGTTCGTTACTAAATATTTTTTATAACCTTTTTTTTAGTCTGATACCGAAATAAAAGTCCGAAGTGCTTGGGGAAAGTAACTCAGATGAAAATAGAATGTCCGAGGCAATGGAAAGCCGTTTTAGGGAGACCGTCTTCGGTCACTTTCTGGATGTTATGAGCCATCTTTGCGAAAGTAATTTGTTACTCTCAGTGGCACAACATCAGATTGAGACGGGACTGCCTAGTAACGACGGCCTTTTTTATCAAATCGGTCCTAATAGTCTTCTATTCACTCCACAACAATTTTGTCTGATAAAGGGCTTAAGATTTGGCCGTCACGATGGTTGGGAACTCGTACAATCCCCAACATCGTTTAAAAGACGAATATTTGGTGAAGTGAGTAAGGTATCCTATGAAAGTGTTTGTGCTATTTTCAACGGTGACTGAAGCGGTTATGCGGTGGATGATGTTGTCCGTATTTGTATCTTGGTAATGATCGAATCGGTGTTTAAGGGTAACCAAACTTCCGGGACCGTGGATGATCTTGTGCTCGATCTGGTTGATGACTTTGTAGTCTTGAATAGCTTTCCATGGGGAAGTTATTTTTGGGAAGATTTGGTTAAAAACATCAATAACATGCACCTGATTCAAAAGCGGGGTACCAAAGGCTTCAGTTTAAAATCATGTAATTGGGTTTTCAAGGTATTAGTTTTTATGAATTATTTACTTTTATTTATTAATTTTAACAAATATTTGATCAAATAAATCTAAATTTTGTTTAAAAACTTGCAGATCTGGATATATGAGATATTTCCAGAATTTAGAAACGATAGAGCTTTTTTTATAGGTGATGCAATCCCCAGAGTTCTTTCCTGGGGTCCGGGAAGAAAAATGCAGAGGCCGACCATTAATCATATCATCACCGTAACTTCTATGGTAATCTTTTGAAATCATTTTCAACAATCTTTTTTGAAAAACTAAATATAAGTGATAAAATTTGAAAAAAAAATTGTTGCGCTTCAGGCTGAAGGGTTTAAGCCGTATAGGTTTCTACTTCCGAATGATTCTGAGTTGCTCTGTGCCTGGTACACTGATAGCGCCCATTTTTTACGAGCACAAAAATCCTCGTCTTAAGGGTGCTTTAAAAAGCCGGCCGAGTTTCATCCGTCTGCCTATGTAAATTTTGATAATACTGCAGCGGATGGTTTGAATGGTGGTTTCGATGATCAGCATACGGTTTACGGTGAGCCGGCTGTTGATCTGACGGCCAAAAAAAGAAAGTCGGAAACTGTTCCGACAACCTACACTATCAATGATGCATTAATAGAGCAATTTAAAGCGTTGATGGATGATAGGTTGGAAAACTTTTACAATAACAAGTTGAAGGGTTTACTACCTGAGGTAAAGTTGTCGTATGATTATTATTAATCCGTATTAATTTGTTGAAAAGTTTTAAATAATTTACATTTTCAAATCTTAGGTACGTAAATCTCAACCTACTGGTGTGGAAGGCCCGACGAGCTCGCATCACAATGAGAATGTTGATGACTTTTTTAGCTCGGGTGATGTATATAAACCAAACACCGACGGCTTACAAAAGCCTGAGGTAGTTATGTTTTCATTTATTTTTTTCCTTCATAGTTTAGTATTTAAATTCAAAATAATTGGTTTACTTTTTTCACTCTAACAGTTGAGACGGTCTCAAAGGTCAACAAAGCCAGCCTCGTGTATGTTTTCCCCATTCACAACAATAAAAGGTGCAAAAAAGAAGAAGTTGAAATCAAACGATGAAAACGAAAACATAAAACAAATAAAAAATGGTATCCAAAACAAAAATATAAAAATAGAACTTGTGCACTGTTGGGGGAAGTATATTCCCGAATGGCTTTTGGGAAGATCTTTTCGGTGATGACTCACTCGGTTGGTTCGGCACCGAGGTAATAATTTTTAAATATTTGTTACTTTTATTAAGTATATTTAATTTAATTAATATATTTACCGCAGTTTAATATTGAATATTAATTTTTATTTATTATAGCACATATATGGTTGGACTTTACATCTTTACGACACTCTTAGGAGCTCAACCTCCCGTTGGAGCATCCTTCCTCCATATTTTGTGCTGGGTGTACTTAACCCTGATAATAAGCAGGGTTATAGAGATTTGTTTGATGGGTCGTTCGACCCGTTTCCAAACATCGCTGATGTTGATGAGGTTGTTTTTCAAATTTAAATTATAAATTTGTTTGTTGAACATATTATGATTGATTGCTTTTAACATTTTGTTTCAAACTATTCGCGATTTAATAGGTATATGTTGTGATGAATATAAACAACAACATTGGATCCTCGGAGTTTTTAACCTGTGCCAGCGAACGTTTACCATCTATAAAAGGTAAATGTTGAACCTATTTTTTTTAATGATGGTTTTCGTTAAGTAATAGTGTAAAAAATGTTCTTTCTATATTTTGCAGTTTACTGTCTTTGACAGGCTTACGGGAGGCCAAAAGGGAGGTCATATGCAATATTAATTACGCATTTGACCTTTGGCTAAGATCGAATAATTATTACGAATACGTTAACCCATACATCTATGCCCCTCCTTTCCAAGTCGTAGAGCCTCTAGATGTACCCCAACAGTCTGGACATCTTGGTGATTGTGGGGTTTGGGTGTGCATATTTATTGAGAGGTTGATTAAAAACGAACCTCTAAATAAAAATGAAAACACCCAAGTAGCAGCTTTAAGAATGCGGCACAGGATGGCCTTAGAATTTTATAAGAACGTTTTGCCGGAAGCTGATTCGATAGATACTAGACAGACTTCCGATGAAGACGAACTGAAATTGTTACCTTAATATTATTAATGTTAATTAATTTACATGTCATTATTATTACTACTCCTCTTGTGTTACATTAGTAGATATGCAAACAAAACCCAACTAACTACCAAAAGTAACTTCAACCGTCTCGCCTGCAAACAGTATTTTCTAGCCAAAGCTTGTTGCTCGTCTAACAATTGCCTCAACCCTGGAACGATTTTTTTTGCACCTGAAACATTCTGATGCTTCTACCCACCTAATAAATCCACAACCAGCAGTCTGTGGTTTAAAAAAAAAACAGTTATTTGATGATCATTAAAAGCACAAGATAAATATTAAAATTTAATACTTACGCGACACACGAAGTCTCTATCCGGGTTTGCATCAGTTCTGGAGATAAGTATACGTGTAGTAGCACCGCATGAACATATTTCTCTTGACCTGCTAAATCCTCTAGATGAAGACCTTGAAGATGAAGATGATGACTGAGAGATGGTGATGGTACATAAACCTCTACACGATTGATGATGAACGGTGGGTGGTAGGTATATTTATAATAAACGAAAGAGTTAATTGCCAATTTAGTCCCTAACGTTTGTCAAAAATTGCCACATTCATCCAAATCTTTTTATTTTGCCAATTTAGTCCTTGGGGTTTCATTTTTTTTGTCATTTTAGTCCCTGTGGATGAAAGTGGCAATTTTTAACAAACCACAGGAACAAATTCCACCCGATATTGGTACACCTATCAACCTAGGTCCTTATATACAACCTCATTTCACATGTATTTTAATAGCATAATGACTAACATTCCTGCTCCCGTAGAGAACACAATTTGGGTAAATCCACATAACCAATCATGTTTTTGGGCTCCAAATGTTCTTGAGTTTTACTACGATGGTGATAGCACATGTTGCTATACAACCTATATGGGACGTACACCATTAAACAAAGAGTGGTGGGGTGGTATTTTAGGGTACTGTGGAAGCGGATATCTTCAAAAAACGGTAAATACTATGACTGTTACGTTATACGTTATATGAAATGATAATATTTTTGTGATTTTATTAACATTTATTTACAGCATGTTCGTGCATGGTGCAACAAATTGATGTCGTTAAGGGACATTGAACGACAAAGAAGACCAACAACATGTAGTTATGGTCTTTGGAGTGTTCTTCCCCCTAATTTCTATAGCCTAATTATTGAACAAGATCACCATGCTTATATCTACGCAAACGGCTCGAGAAGAATATATCCACCTCTTTGGGAAGTTGATATGGTAAAATACTGTTTTTTATATATTTATACCTCTTTATCGTGTTGTATAAAATCTACATTTCGTTTTGGACTGTAATTTTCAGGTATATATACCAGCCTCGATAGACGATGAAAACTGGTTTGTTCTACAAGTTGACATGAAATTACTACAAGTAACAGTGTATTTCCCAAATAACTGTAGTCCCATAGATTGCGGTGATACTTTTTGCTTTCATAGAAAAATTCATCAAATTCTTATAAAATTTGAATCTGCTTTCATATGGTTTCTGGGGGCTATAACGTACTGGCAAAAGTCTGATAGAAACGAAGTTGAATCATTACAATTTTGGGGGGATGTTGTCTGGCCTGTCACCAATAGTCGCATTGGTCGACATTCAGGGGTAATCGTTTGTATGTTGCTGAGAAATCTTGTTCAAAACATGTCATTGACTTGGAGAGAAAGCAGCCTACATGATGCTTGCATGAGATTCAGACGTTTCATGGCAGATGAAATTTATGCTGGTCGTTTTGCACCGTCAAATATTTAAATCTTTACCTACCTAGTTTATGTATTGATGTAAAACTTGATATATCGAAGTTATTTGTAATTTTATGTTATAAATATTGTTAAGTAAATAAATTAAAGTAAATAGCAACACTAAAAATCAGCAAGGTTAACAGTCGAACAGGTATTATGAATTACATATTCTTCAAAGTCATCTGCTTCAACGAAAGTGGGGGACGGTGTTTGATGATGATTTTCTTTCTTTGAACCACGCCTGGAAGATTTTGATCGTGAGGCAACAGGAGCTGAACATCTGTCACGTTGATGACCGTAAGTTTTACAACGACTGCAATATACAGGCGTAGGTTCCTCGCCTCTCGATAAAATTCGTTTATTTTCACGAGGACGTCCCGACTGTCGTTTTGTGATATGTGGTGGTTGTAGAGGAATCAAATACTTTGGCGTCTCCCATTCAGACCTGTGGGGTAAAGGATAAATGGCCTCTTCATATGTTGTTTTATATAACTAGTTGCTATACCAAGGTGATGTATAATGACTGCAGTCCTTTTCCTTTAATAATTTTGATACTGCAATCATGTGGCCACATGGGAAACCAGATATCTGGGGAACACAACAACTGCATGTTTCATTAGACAGATCAACAAAACCATTTTTGTCACCGTCTAGAACTTGAAAAGTGTAAACCCCAACGCCATAAGCCTTCCACGTTCTAGACCCTTCAATCTTTTTAATAATTTTTTGTACCGCGAAAGGAGTCAGTACGTGTTTATTTTGAATAGCCTCATTTCAGCGTTCGTAATACCATTGTTGAATTTTTTGTCTAAAAAATTCAACCAAATGGGTGATTGGAACTTTTCGTTCGTCCTTAGATAAGGCGTTCATTGACTCTGCACTGTTAGATGTCATATAATGATATCGTTTCCCCGAACAGTGTGCTCTTGACCACTTATGAAAACGATACTCAATAGAGTATTCCTAACCCGTGGTAGGGCTGCACACAGCGCGTTAAAACTTTCTTCAAAATCAGACACCCGGTAAGCTTTACAAGTGTTCCACCACAGTGTCTCTAAATCCTTCTTTCTGCTTTTTGGTATCTTTAAGTTCACCATCAAATGTCGACAACACAACCCGTGAAAGGCATTAGGAAAAAGCGTCCGAACTGCCAAATCTATTGAGTCGGCTCTGTCAAATATGATCGCCAAATCCGGGTGCTCACCGATACACTCTTTATGTTTCGATAAGAACCACGTCCAACTCTCACCGTCCTCGGATTTTCCGATACCATATCCAACAGGTAAAATTTGGTTGTTACCATCCATGCCAACAGCAAGGAACAACGTTCCCTTAAACTCACCTTTTAAGTGTGCCGCGTCTATAATAATGACCGGTCTTAAAGACAGAAGAAAATTCCGAATCTATTTAATAAAATGAAAAACAGATAAATTTTAGACTTCAGTAAACCAAAACATCAATAATTTATTTAAGTTGGTATAAAAATAGGTAAAAATATTTTACTGACCGTTGCACCAATGGCAATAAAAAGCATTTCAAAATGATTGTCTTCATCAGTTCTAATCTCAGTAACAGTCCCTGGATTTGCATTTCGCAAATTATAGCAGTAGAATGGAAGCTCAGAAAACGATTGTTTGCTACTTCCTTGCAAAAGCTCAAGTGCATGACACTTCCCCCGCCATGCTTGAGTATATGATATATCAACCTTAAATCTTTCTCGAAAATCTTGTACTATTTCGTTTCCACGATAAACACGTCTAGTATCTCGTAATTGGTGCTTCAGTATGCTACCAATTACTTGTGGGTCAGCTTGACGAAGATGGGGATGTGTTTGAGTTTTAGAACATGTGTGGTTGTTGTTAAAAAAATGTAACATAAAACGTGCCTGAAGTTGGGACAGAACGTGACCTAAATTGGCAATCACAATCATCAACTACACATGAAATTCCGTACCTCGTTTTAGATGACCTGTCGACTTTATAGGAAAAACGTTCAGACAAACAAAAATTTCCTAACTGCAATTTCAATTCATCTTTGTTACGAAATACAGAACCTTCAGAAAAAACTGAAGAGGTTTTGGTTATCTCTGAAAACAATTCAGGACTTGGCTTTCCATAAAATTCTTCTTTTTCAGCTTTCTCATCATCAAAATTTCCAAAACACCCATATGGTGTGTAATGATCAAAATTTTCTATAGACACATTTAGATCAGGGACTTTTGAATCATTTGAAGGTACGTCATTTAAATGAGCATTACTAGACGAACCCACACCTGGTTCATCTACAACATACAACTTCAATACTTCATGGGGGGTTTTGCAAAGCAACTTTAAAAAGAAAAGATACATCACGATCATTAAAAATGTCGATTGCATCATCGAAAGCTGACATTTTATAAGATAACCTTGTAATGTTTGGAATCTCACACACATCGAAAACTACATTTAAAAAACTAAGATACGAGATATTTGCATCAATTTCAAAACCACGTCTTTTACAGATACTATCAACAACGTATTCCATTCGACCGTTGACAACTTCCCACCTGCCTCCACTATAGATTATAAAACTAACCATTTTTAACAACACAACTTTTTTTAACACTTTGAAAGAAAAATAAGGAATACAAGAAAAAATTCAAACAAAACTGTTACAAAATTTACTAATTTTATAATAAACGGTTCGTCATCGACGTCACATCACCGAAAACGTTTCCGGCAATGTACGATGTCCGGCACCGAGTCGGTGCAGAAACAGTACAAAGACGGTACCGGAAGCCGTCTTTTTCGTACCCGCTGACGTCTCAGGAGACAGGAGACGGTTGACAACTTTTAAAAGACATCACCGGAGACGGCTTTTCAGACATGAAACGGCTCAGGAGCCGTCTCCGGTGGGATCAGGTATGTTATTTTATTATAAGCCGAGCCGAAGACGGCTTCAATTGAGCCGTTGGTGAACTGTCTCAAGGACCCCACTGGAGACGGCTTTGCGGCCCTGACAGGTCTCAAGCCGCCACGGGAGACGGGTGGCAGACATCGGGATCGTAACCGCCACGTGTTGGGTTCCTACTGGTTGGAAACCAAAGGCTCTCGGAAGACGGTTCAGCCCTTTTGGAAACTATGACCCATCTCTCCAAAGAGCCGGGAGAGGGCTATTTATGCAAAACGCACGGTCAACGGGCTATTTTGGCCATTTTCCCTAATATAAATTAACAAATGCCTAAAGCAACAATAATTTATTGGAAAATCATGAAAATAGTCTTTTGACTTGATCAAGTGACTTACAAAAATGGTTCCTTTCCATCTTTTTTAAGAGACCCTCACACATTTCGAGACACTTCAGAAATCACCTGAGACGTCTATTGATCTAGTCAATAACCTACCATAACATCATCACACACTCTCTCTCCTGGTCACTCCCACACCACATACGTCACAAGATTCTTACCGAAGACGTCACAAAATTACTAGAGTAACTAAAACAACTATGTTCTATGAATAGATCAAGAATCAAGATTCATTTATCTATGGTGAATTAACAAAAAATCAAGATTCATTCACTAGTCACTCAAGAAAGAGACGTCACTGGTCACCCAAGTCGACTCCGGTGACATCTCCGGAGACATCTCCGCGGCGGCACCGTAACTCGCGGAAACTGTAACTGATGGTTCATTGTTCATCGGCTCCGTTCAAGAAAAAGAAACCACATACACTCACCACAGCTATATGACCGTCATAACTCCGCTTATCGTCTTTGTTCATCGTCCCTGTTTTTAAACCTGTTGTTCATCGTCCCTGTTCTTCATGCTTGTTTTGACATACACAGAAAGAGGAGGGAGAGAGTGACTATAAAATAAAAACAGAATATGGCATTTTCAACTTTATTATAACAAGTCTTTTTGCTTCTGACACATACGAGAGAGAGAGAGAGAGAGAGAGAGAGAGTGTGTGTGTGTGTGTGTGTATGTGAGGAGAGAGAGAGAGAGTGTGTGTGTGTGTGTGTGTGTGTGTATGTGAGGAGAGAGAGTGTGTGATGAGGTGTTGGTTTTGTATTAGTCCTAATAGGAAACCTCACCGGAGACGTCTTGGGTGCCTCGAACTTGGTGACCCGTCTCTCTAAAAAGATGAGAGGGGGCCATTTTGATAAGTCACTTGATCAAGTAGCTATTTTCGTGATTTTCCCGTAATTTATATACGGAAGTTTTGAGAAAGTAGAACTAGGAATTTTATTTTATATTATTTTGAAATGAATTAGAACAAGCTTTTGAATCCCTGTGTACTCCTAGAGTTGAAAAGAGTATTATCTATCCATGTTATTAATATATAGGATAATTTTGATTCATAGACATCGAGATCAAATCTATCCAATCTATTTATTGAAGTGCTTCTACTACATTGAAGCTCGGTTTTGATTATGTGTGGGATGGGCAACGGCTTAAGGCCCGAATTCCTGGGAAGTTTGGAATTTTAAAAATTTAAATATATATATATATATATATATATATTGTCTTTAAATTATTTGGTATAGAAAATGATAACAGAGCTAAGGTAGATGAAGTGGCTAGTGAATACTTAGGTTTAAATTCCACTTCTTGCAATTAATTTGTACATTTCTTGCAATCAAACTTTGTAAGTTTGTATAGTAATGCATGTAACGAAGAAGACTAACTTTTCTATAATTTTTAATATAATATATATATTTTAGGTTTTGATTTTTTATAACTATATACATTAAAATATACATATATAAATCCCTGATTAAACTCTCAAATTACGCGTTTTCGACCATAATTGCACGAATTCGGTACTTAACCGCTTCATATGTTTATTGCAGGTCTTAAACAACGTCCCACAGACAAAGTTGACGAAACCGGGCAAAATTTGGACCAAACGGACAGTTGCTGCACAATCAATCAAATCTGGAAGATGTGCACGGCCGTGCACCTCAGGCGCATGGCCGTGCGGGCTCATTTGGCTCGGACACAGAAGGCTGCACTGCCAGTGCAGCTGCTAGTGCACATCACATTCTCGGGCACCTTGACCAGCACTCTCGTGCAAATGCCCGTGCGACCCAGTTCCTTGGCTGCACTGCCAGTACACCAGCCAGTGCACACCTTGTACCCGGACACCACCAGACCCGCACGGCCGTGCACCCCAGGTGCACGACCGTGCGCAACCCAATATATTTTCAGGAACCAATTGCCCACTTGCCTGTCACATCAAAAGTTAAAGTGCACGGCCGTGCCCTTTATGTGCACGGTTGTGCACAAAATCAAAACTTGTATAAAAACAAAGCAAAACTTACTAATCAAATATTGGGTGAAATTGGGTTTTTTGGAGTCAAAGTTGGGCGATTTTCTGGGCTAATGAAGTGCTGCACAGGCGTGAAACGAGCTCAGGAAGCCATCCGATCCATCCATCATCATCCAATCCATCACATTCGCATTTCTATGGTTTGATCTTATAATCTATTTAGGATCCAAATATGATTTTGTATGCTTATTGTGATGTTTATTTAGTTAATCGTACGCCTACGGGCAAGAACATTAGTATGTAGTATGTTAAACAATTGTTTGTATAGTTAATCATGTCTTGTATGAATTTGGCGTTTTTCATGTTTGAATCTTGATGATCATAGTGCAACCTTGTTTCATTGTTAATGGATTTGTAGTTATGTTTGAATGACTTTGATGATTATCGAATGTGTTAGGCGGATACATGTTGAAAAACCGTCCGTTTAATCGTCCGGTAGTAGACTAGTTAACTTGTTAATAAGTTTACACCATGAAACTGTAGCCGGGTATTGGTTTGGTTAAAGTCAGTCGAATAATGATTAAAAATGCTTACCGGCATGTAAAAGGGTTTTAAAAGCTTAATGGTGTCGTTACTGATCTTTGACACGGTTGATGATCTTTGCTAGTTATTTTGGTAGAAATAGCGATCATAGTAGATCTGTGTTCAAAGTTGGTAAAATGGAATAGGTTTTGAAATGCTCTACTTTATGCTAGTCTCGGTGGTTGTATTGTTATTTGGTATTGCTTTCCTTGATTAGTGAGGTTAGAAAACTCTTAAGGGATGACTAACTTATCTTTAGAAGATTCACATGAGATCATATCAGTTGCTCGCTAATAAACGACTTGAGGTGGTTAACGTGTATAATTCATGTTAGCTTTCCGTATAGTTGTCATGTTAGGATGCCCGAAAGGGACACTAACTGTCGGAAAATGGGAATGTTGATCACACGCATTTATTTCATATGATACGTAGATGACATGCTAGGATTGGTATATTATAGTCTATATAGTTATATTTTGTATTTGGAGTCTTATATGTATTAGTTAGATATTTTAGAATTAATTTAGTTTAAAACAAACTTTCAATATCTTTTCCTACTGGTAAATTGAGGACAGAGTTTAAGTACAATTGCTCTGCGCGTGTCCATAGATCGATATCTGGTTCTTATTTGTACATTACTACATATATGACAGGGTACACTTGCCCTATTGTGTGTGTTTTAATATTAAGGTCTAAACCATTTTTATAAATATTAAAGCAGAAACGTGTGTTATTTCATCGCTAAATTATGCGTACTAGCGCACACGTCAATTCCACTTCTTGCAATTAAACTTTGTACATTTCTTGCAATCAAACTTTGTAAGTTTGTATAGTAATGCATGTAACGAAGAAGACTAACTTTTCTGTAATTTTTAATATAATATATATATTTTAGGTTTTGATTTTTTATAACTAGAATTTGAAATTTGAATTATTGATATTTGAAATTTGAAAGTTAAAACTTAAAATTTATAGAGCCAGACTCTTTTATTCACCCTAGTCCCAAAACGTTTTGGATATTCTCATAGACGTCCTTGATCTCTTTTAGTTGAGAAAATATAAATTGTAGTACGATTAATTCAGGAAAACGATAGTTTAATATGTAGGTTTTTCACTAACTAAAATAAAAAAAAGGTATGCAAAGTTATTATTATTATTATTATTTTGTAAAATGAAATATGTTACTCGCTACTTGTTAAGGAGGAAATGGCACTACTCTTGCCCTAACACTCATCAATCCTATACTGTTAGGTGAGCGTTTCGTGGTTTGGACCTACAAGAACCTTGGACCCGGACCTTTTTAAATATATAGGTCAGTTTTCAGTTCTAGATTTATATGAAATATTGGTTTCGGGTCGGGTCGGCTGCAAACCCACGGTTCTAATACAAAAACCACAAGAACCGTTTATTTTTTAATTAGAACTAGTTTATGCCCCGGGAGCGTCCCGGGTTGAGAAATCTAAGTAAAGTGAATAAAATTAGAAGTATCTAAACTATAAAAGTGGCATCTGCTAATATATGATTAATGAATTTTATTATTATTATTATTATTATTATTATTATTATTTTAAACAAATAAAAAAAGGGTAATTAGGTCGGGTATCACCTAATCCCAGGCCCGACCCAAACCCACAATTTTTTTAAACTAATTCCAAACCTGACACAATACCTGTCGGGTTACAAAAAATAGTCGTTTTTTTCTCCGTTTTTATATAGCACTATGGTACTCGTTGGAAAGATAATAAAACGCTCATTAATTTGGTGTAATTTTTTTCTTTAAAAAATCTCGTATATAAAAGATATCAACATTTAAAAGTTATGAGAGGAAACATGAGAGAGAAAATAATAAAGGTTTAATATTTGCATTTAGTAGATTAGGTATTTAATAGATTATGTTAAATCATATTTAAACTATATTTATTCCTTTTTTTTAATTGGTCTAGAGTTGTCACATCACATCCTATGTGGCATCTCTCAAAAGAGAGATTGCATAATATTATGACATGTCATTAAAAATGCTTTGGTTTATTATATATATAGATATAGATATAGATATAGATATAGATATAGATATAGATATAGATATAGATATAGAATATAGATATAGATGTATAAAAAACCTATAATTTATAAAAATGATCCAAAACATATGTATTGTTAACGCAAAAAATTAAACAATAATCTTCTTTAGTCTTTACACTATTCTTTTTTTACGTATTATTGTAATCGATTTCACGTAATGTTAATAACTGGAGAGTTCAAATGAAAATGAATTTATTGTAAGAAGAAAAAGAACAAATTTAAACTAATACAAATCTACCTTTAATAGTTATAATTAATGTTAAATAAATCAATACAGTTTTTGTAACCCCTTTAAACTAGTTAAATAGATGAAATTCATAATTCGTTTTTGAAATATATTCTTTAAAATGAAACCTAATTTAGAGTGAAGGATAATTTCGATATGTGTAGTATGAACTTTTATATGTATAGGATACATGTATGATGATCTAGATATGTGTATGATAAACATATTATAATTTCGATATATGTAAGATGAACTTTGATATGTGTAGGACAATTTTGATAATGTATAGAATAAAGTGTTAATGATTAATTAATTAGAGACATAATGATTAATATAAGAAGAGCTTAAATATTTAATGTTTTATCATTATGTCATTTCTTCTTTTTATTCTCACATTAAGTTTATTCTCATTTGATTCTCCCCCATGTTAATAAAATATCACTTCTAAGAATAACAATGTATTTTTTGTGAAATATTTTTCGGTTTGATGTATATGTATAGATGCGATATATTATCAAATATATTTCTTATAGCCAAATTTGAAGTAAATATTTATGTAGAAAAAATTACGCAGTTAGTCCTTATGGTTTACCCCAAATTTCAATGTAAGGTATTAATGTTCTATTGTTTCTTATTAGGGTATTAGACTTTTAATTTGTTTCAATGTAGGGTATTAGGCATTAACCAAGTTAAAGTTAACTGACTTGACCCTCATGTGACTTGCACGTGAGGGTAATATGGTCATTTCATCTCCTACGCCTTTAAACCCATAATATTAATAAAAAAAACCTCACCATTTCAAAACCCATAACCTGTTCGATTGCACCCTTCGTCTTCCTTCCTTCCACGAATACGATCATCAGATAGGTCAAACATGTTAACCACATGGATTATCAGAAAGCCTGGAGACGAGTATCACAAGGACGTTTATGGTAATCATTCTTTTAATAAGATTCATTTGATGATAACTCAAAAAAAATACGTTTTTTTTATAAAAATGTTTACTTTTCAGGTCTGTATGAAGAGTTGTTTTGTTTGAAGATTTATTACGGTGGATGGTTTACTGAGTTTCCTGATATGGATTATGAGAATGGTATTTGTGATTATGTTGATTTGCTTAACAGGGAGGGTTTTAATATAACAGAGTTGAATGAAATTGCAAAATCACTTGGGTTTAAAGATGTGGGGCTTCTGCACTATCATTATGTAGTTCCTTATCATGATTTAGATTTTGGGTTAAGGCCATTACGTACATATAGTGATGTACAAAGTTTGTTGAGGCATGTGGATTCTCATAAGGAAATAACTGTTTATATTGAAGAAGGGCAGAGCATGGTAGGGATAAAGCCTAAAACTAAAACACCAGTCAAAAAAACTACTGATAACATAGATGTAGGAGAATCACAAGTTATAGATGCAGTGTTTGAAAGCATTTTTAGTGAAGTTATGAATCCGGAACCTAAGTTGCTAACTAATGGAGATGTTAGTGATGAAGTAGATAGGAAAGGAAAAGCAAAGGTTGATGAAACAGTAGTACCTAAGTTCACAAGTCCTGAAGTTGAAATTGATGAAAATGAAATAGTTGATGTTGATAATCAGATGTTTGAGGTTGAAGTTGATATGTCAAACTTTGATGGAAAGAACATACTTGGTGACACACATGAAGCAAATATCCAGTCACATCATAATGATGATGCAGATGAGTGTTTAAGTAATGATTCCTTTGGGACCTCTGAATCAGAAGAAGGTGGTGGGTTGGAAGACATTAGGAATAAGGCAATAAGAAGACTAAGGAAAAATGCAGAAAAAAGGAGTCAAAAGTGTTTGTTTTTTGTTGGGCAGAAGTTTGGGGATAATAGTGAAGTGAAGAAGTTAATAAGTTAATAAGGAAGCATGCAATAGAAACTAGGAGGGAAATTGGGTTTCAAAGGAATGATCAAGTGAGGGTCAGGGCTGTCTGCAATGGGCTAGTTCCATCTTTTGATGATACTGATGGGTCAAGTAGTCAAATTGTAAAAGAAGAATGTGTAAAACAGGTTAAAGAGCCAAAAAGATGGTGGTAGGAAAACAAAAGAAGACCCCAGTAAATGTCCATGGTGTGTGTATGTTGCTAAACTTGAGAATCAACCAACTTGGCAAGTTAGGACATATAACCCACAACACAAGTGCCTTCAAAGCAGGTCTGTGAGGCCTTTTACTGCTAACTGGCTTTCTAAGGAGGTTATCCAACAACTGGAATCAAATCCTAACATACCTGTCAAGGCTATACAAGACCAAATGCAGAAGAAGTATCAGATGCAAGTATCTAAAATGAAGGCTTTCAGGGCTAAAGTAGAAGCTGTTAGACTGGTTATGGGTGATTACAGTAAACAATACAGGGTGTGAAGGGATTATGCACTAGAGTTGATGAGGACAAATCCTAACACAACAGTGAAAATTGATGTTGAGCCTGAGGTAAATCCATCTTCTGATACTAGAGTATTTAGAAGAATTTATATATGTTTAGGAGCATTGAAGGAAGGTTTCAAAGCTTGTAAAAGGGAGATAATAGGGTTGGATGGAACTTTCATGAAGGGTCCATTTCCAGGACAATTGTTGACAGTTGTAGCTATGGATGGGAACAATAGTTTGTATCCTATTGCTTATGCAATTGTGGAAGCAGAGACAAGAGCATCCTGGACTTGGTTTTTGGATATCCTTAAAGATGATTTGGATGATATAGTTAAAACCAATTTAACATTTATATCAGACAGACAAAAAGGCCTAATCCCAGCTATAGAGAACCTATTCCCTAGAGCTGAACATAGGTATTGTCTGAGACATATCAATCGGAATATGCAACTTCAGTGGAGGGGCCAGGCTTTTAAGGATCAATTGTGGTCTATAGCATCTGCAACTACAGTTCAAGAGTTTGAAGATAAGATGGTGGAACTCCAATTAATGAACCCTGAATGTCACCAATGGTTAAGGCAGATTCCACCTAAGCATTGGGCAAGAAGTCACTTTACTGGTATGTAAAATTAGTTTGTTGACTACTTTAATTCAAAAAAAATGACATATATGTGGTTTCATGCAGGTAGAGCAAAGACAGATGTCCTTTTAAACAATTTATGTGAATGTTTGAATGGGAAGTTGATTGATGGTAGGGATAAGCCTATTATAACAGCTTTAGAGTTTGTTAGGGAATACTTGATGAAAAGGATAGTTAATGTCTGCAAAGTCATTGAGAGGACTGATGGTGTGTTAACTCCCAAAGTCAGTGAAAAGTTTGAAGAAATTAAACAACATGCTTCAAAGTTGATTGTAAAATGGCATGGTGGTTCAAAATTTCAGGTTTCTAACTCTGGGTATAATAAAGAACAATGTGTTGTGGATGTGGTGGACAAGACCTGTTCATGTAGGAAATGGGAATTGACAGGCATCCCTTGTAAACATGTTGTGGCCACTAATTGGGATATGGCACTACATGGTGCAAAGGTTGACATACCAGAGAAATGGGTGGACCCATGTTATTGGCTATGTACTTGGAAACAGGTTTACTCACATAAGATAGGGCCCATTAATGGAAGAAGAATGCGGCCTAGATCTCAGTGTCCAACTAAACTACTTCAACCAATATATCACAAACCAGCTGGCAAGCCAAAAAAAAAAAAAAAAAGAGAAGGAAGGATGCTTTGGAGAAGGAAGATGTTATGATCAAGTGTAACAAGCTGAGCAGAAAGGGCAAGACAACAACTTGTGGAATATGTGGGAACAAAGGACATAACAGAAGGGCATGTAGAGGACAAAGTGGTGAAACAACAGCTCCAAAGAAGAAGACAACAACTGCTCCTAAGAAGAAGACAACTGCTCCAAAGGCTGTTGTTAAGAAGACTGCTAAGAAGACTACTGTTGCACCAGGAAAAAAGAAAAGAAAGGCTGCAACTAAGAAGACTGCAGATGGTTGCGGATTGCACATTGTTTTTGACAAACTGTTGTTTAATGTCTTGACTATGTTTTGGTTTAATGTTTTGACTATGTTCTGCTGAATATGTTATGGTTTAATGTTTTGAACATGTTTTTGGTTGAATGTCATTTGAATTGTTTGGTTGATATGTTACACATAGTTGATTGCACATTGTTGTCAAATGGGTCAAATATGGCTGCTGATGTAACAGTTTATTGGTGTCAAATGGGTGACCAGATTATTTTATTATGGGGTAACAGTTGATTGCACATTGTTGTCAAATGGGTCAAATGTTTACTACTTCAAAGTTGATTGTAACAGTTTACCTTCATTCAAATGGGTCAAATGTAAACACTACAATACACACAATATACTTGTAATAATATTTCCATTATCAAAATATGTCACAAACATTACAATACCAAAACTAACTCTCAAAACATCATTACATTTACCAAAAAATGAGAGTTGTTTACATTACAACCTACTACAAAAGACTAGCAAAAGATTAGAGTGAAGCTTCATACATTACCACCTGATCAACCACCACAAAAGACTACCTATGTTAACTGATGATCAATCACCACAAAAGACTACCTAAGTTAACTGGTGATCATCCACCACAAAAGACTATCATACCTTCTTCCACCACAAAGAACATCCAACTCATGAGCAACCACAAATCCCTGTTGTTAACATCCCTAGCATGACTTTCTTTGACTTTTTGAACTGACTCTTTCATTTCTTTAAGTGAGTCTTCATACATTACCAGCTGACCTTTCAAATCCCTCACTTGCATCTCAAGAACAGACCTCGAGTTCACCAGCCCTTTAATGATGTTGGTAGTACGATTGCACAATGGAGGCTCAACCCATGCAAAAAAGGAACATCTTGAACGCTGAAACATATAATGTATTACCATTAATACTCATTCGATTATCAAATGGTTAAAATGTCACATTAAAATCGCCTAATTTCTAGGGTTTGAAATACATACCAGAGCAGCACATGTGTAGAACTGACGACCTGGATTCTGTTCAGTCCACGAGGTTTTGATTGCAGCTTGCCTACCACATCTGCAGAACACCATGTTTGCCGGATGATCGTGATTCTGATGATCGATTGGGGTTGATTGGTGATGGTTGATGGCTTTGAAACAGGGTGAAGATCAGTTATTAATAAGGCGGATGATGGATGGTGTATGAACGTTGGAGATAAAATAACAATATTACCCTCACGTGCAAATCACGTGAGGGTCACATCTCAGTTAAGTTTAAACGTAGTTAGTGCCTAATACCCTACATTGAAACAAATTAAAAGTCTAATACCCTAATAAGAAACAATAAAACATTAATACCTTACATTGAAATTTGGGGTAAACCATAAGGACTAACGGCGTAATTTTTTCATTTATGTATGTTGCTCTAACGCGTGTGTGTATTGGTGATGTATCTATCTATATATATATAAAAGAAAACGTATATGCTGACGTGGCGTGTAATGGAGGCCTCAACCTTCCTTTGACAGTGCCACGTGGCATCATAATTGAAATATTTTAGTGTTTTTGAACTATTACCTTTTTTAATTAAAAAAAAAAGATAAACATAAACCCTAAATTAAAATGAGTTATTTTAGGAAAAAAAAGAATTTAAAAATAAATTTAAAATTTTCTCTCTCATGTTTCCTCCCATAATTTTTAAACGTTTATATCTTTTATATACGGGATTTTTTAAAGAAAAAAATTACACCAAATTAACGAGCGTTTTATTATCTTTCCAACGAGTACCATAGTCCTATATAAAAAACGGAGAAAAATTGACTATTTTTTGTGGGGTTTCGTTCATACAGAAAAAAACACACAAAGTGTTTATGTTATTCATTAATCATGTTTTTTCTTTTAAACCAGGTTCTTATCTACGATGTTAAAAATCAGCCCAATCGCCATGTTATCATTGGAATTTTACTAGGTATACTTCATCAAGAGAAGTTAGGAGAAAGAATCGCGCAACACTGCAACACATGGTGTCACCTTATAGCAAGGTTATTTTTTTTATTTATTTAATTACAAGAGTAATAATTATTACTATTAGTATTAGTATTATTATAATGGGTATATTTTTCAACCCCGGGATGCTCCCGGAAAGAATTGATAGTTGCTGACGTGGCGTTCAATGATGGCCTCAACCATCTCTTGATTATGCCACGTGGCATAATGATATGCAATGATTACAACTTCCAACTTAAGTGTTTGTTTAGTTGATTAGGTTAGGAATTATAAGAGCCATTAGAATGTGAGAAATTAGAGAGATGTGATGAGTGTTTTAATAGTTGCAGCTTACATAAGTGATTATTTAGATGGTTACTGATTAGGTTTTAGATTAGGGAATATGAGTTATTACTGATTAGAATACTATAAACATGCAATGATTGAGAGATTTTGTGGTTAGTTAACTTGAGCCATTTACAATAGGTTATCACGTAAAATTAGATTTTTCAACCCCGGGACCCTCCCGGGGTAATCAGCTAGTACATAATATATTCGAATAATATTTCGAGTGGTGAGAATGACAAAATTGTTACGAAAACATAAGTCGAGAAACAAAAAGTGACTTAAAAGAATAAGAATATATCTCTCTAAAGACCTATTACATAGAAATGTTTCGGATGGCCAGACCCTTTACCCGATCCACCGGAACCTTTAAGACCCGAAACCACATAGCCTTTTAAGGTGCAATTCGTGGTTCCCAATTTCAATAATAAAAGGGTATACGGTTCTGGTGGGTCTGAGTCAGGTTGGATCGGTTTTTTAACCTTTGCACAACCCTATATATTGTCACCTTATTTCTACGCTCAAGTACCTTCATATCACAAAATCGCTGGCAACACCCAGCCTCATTTACCATATAACTTTTATTTAAAACAATTAAAAGAACAAATTATAAAACAAAAATATTTGTAATAAACAGGAATCGTGAACCACACAATTAAAACAACCCACACCATATCCAAACCTGCAAAATTTCGTGTTAAGGTCATAGAATTAGGGTGTCGAAATTTTTCACACCTACCCAGCAGGACCCAGCAAGGACAAAGCTTTATGGTGGCCGGGCTTTTTTGCTTTGTGGTGTAAGTTTACGGGTATTTATGTTATTTCGTCCAAAAATTTATACGTATCGAATCCGTCCCGCTCTAATTTAAGGGTCCCGTGACCCCCCCCCCCCCCCCCCCATGTTTTGTTCAAGCTTCGCCGCTGCTAACCAAACGGGCTCATTTTAATAAAAAAAAAATGTAAATCTTGTAATTCATTTTCTTGTTTAATACATCAACTTTAAGAACCAAACAGGGAGAAACTGATTTCCCTTATAGCATTGTTGCAACTGGATACATAATATGTTGAATTTTGCCATTGATTACATAAGTCAGCTGTTAATATATCTTCAATTTTTTTGTTTTATAGACGGGTATAAAAAAGATATGCTGCAACAATTTTGCAGCTTAGTTTCCCACTGCATCATGTCTCTTTTTCCCATTAACTTAAGGTATTAAAGTACTCTATTTTCTGCCTATGGTTACTTGAATGCATAACGCACAGAACAGAACAAATGTTGCTCGTATCTTTAGAGTTTAAAGTAAAAAAAGAAATCAAATTGACACATTTAGCCAGTAATTAGTAGAAATTTGTGATTTGCATTACAAGTGTAGTTAACCGTACAAACTATAAAGAAAACACACTCATTACAAAATGGTGCAGAAACTTACATATAAAACCTCTTTATGTTCATATATTCATACTTCAAGACACAAATCGTACTAAAAACGAGTTGTTGACATGAAATGTGAACGAGCTGACACAAAGGGTTCATTCTTGAGAGGTGGCGGTTCCGTTTCTACCAAGGCCACGCTGTCTTGCTCTTTCCATCTTTCGTTTACGCCATTCTTCTAGAGCTGAAGAGAAGCAACAAGAATATATGGTCAGCAAATTTATCTGACTTTTGAAGTCAAAAGGCTACATTCTGAACTCCAAGATCGACACTGATTCTTAACATCTTTTAGAAGAATTTGATAACCAATAAAATTTTACAAACAAATAAAACCAGAGGAAAATTTGATATTGTTGAATATGTTATGAAAATTATCTAAAATCTGAAAATGTAAGGTAGTTAGTTTGACTTTATAAGTCAAAAGTGTAAGTCTTTCTCCTAAAACGGACCACATACTATGAAGCAGGAAACGCCTTGCTTTCAAATAACGAGGTATGGCAAACTGGCAATCTTAACCCGTGCATATGACAACCGGTTAAGCTAGGTTGCAAGCTATTTGATAACGGGTCAAGTACCAAATTCTGAACTTCATATAATCAAATACTTAAAATCCCCTTTGTCGTGTAACTTGAAACAATTAGGCTACTGAAACTAACCCAACCCGACCCGTTTTGACCCAAACTCATTTTAACTCGTTACTAACCCACACGTTTTGCCACCTCTAGAAAACATAATGCAAAAAAAGAAACTACCTTTCTGATTATCAGCATCCGAATAGGAGCGATGATTATTCAGCCGCGATATCAAATCAAGCGCAGCCGACTGCTTTGCATCTTTCTCTTGCACAGTCTCAACTTCTTCATGCCCCTCTCTCTCAATTTCCCTAACCTAAACTCCATAAACAAAAACCCCAAATCATTAAAACCAAATCCAAACATTTCCCACTTAAAAATATTCAATCAAATTGCAGCCTAATCCAATCAAATTAAAACAAATCATACAAGATCACTATAAACAGTTAAACATACTCTTTTTATAAGCTCTACAGGCTCCATTGCACGTCTCAATTCTTCAGACTCCTTGATATACTTGAGCAAAACTGGGTATCAACAAAATTAGGGTTAGGGTTTTGCAAAATTGGGGATTTTAAGAAAAGGGGGTAATTTTAAATAAAGATTGGAAATTTAATAAAAAGAAAAGGAACCCGTGATTGAGGAATAATAAAGTAAGTAACTTTGCACCTGAATCTGATGGATTGGAGTTGGAAGGAGATAAAAAAGCATGGATCAAGAAGAGAGCTGTGATTAAGTTAAAGAAACAGAGGATGATGGTGGCGTTTCTGAAGGAGAATCTTGACATTGCTCTGCCACTCCATTGCTGCAACCTCTCTGTCATCTTCATTGCAGTTAATTGAAAGAAAGAGGTGATCTTGAAGTTGATCTGATTTGGGAGTTGGTACTTTTTAAATATTTTAGTTTGCACTTTTAAAAAACACTTAAAAACATTTTGAAAAAAAAAAAATGGAAGTTCACCCAATAACCTACGGGCGAAGGGCTATATACGAACACAACTAATAACTCATCGTGTCATTTTTTAAACACAAACACAAACCTATTTATAACAGGTTAATACTTACACGATTTATAACAATTAACATGATAACGTATTTATTCATGTTGAGCAGTTAGTTGAATGTGGTGGCAAAGGTTCTTTAGGGCTCGAGAGAGTCTGGCCCCCATCGATTTTTGGCACAGTAATAAAATTTTACGATTTTCGTAGGTAAATTGAGTCCGGATTAAGTTCGGCCCCCACTTATTTGATCTTCCGGCCACTACCAATCGAAAAAAAAAAATGAGTCCAGTCCCCACCGATTCGAGAACCAAGCTTCCCCACTGGTTGAATGGGACAAGCCACTATGTATAATGTATTATGTAGCATATTACATTTAGAGGGTGTTTGTTAGACTCTTAATCATTCAGCATTAAGAGTGTTTGTTTCACCTAAAAAAACATCTAAATGGTTTCATTAAGCTCTTAACTATTCAGTTATTAAAGGGTGTTGAATCATTCAAACTAGGGATGAGCTCGGGACGGTATCGGTACCGAACCGATACCGATCCCGAAAAAACCGATACCGAAAAGTCCAAAAAACCAATACCGATACCGATACCGATTATACCGGTGCGGTATCGGTATCGGTACCGGTACCGGAGTGGGTATTTCGGTATAATACCGAATTAATACCGAATGGCTATGCTAAAAAAAGTAATAAAAAACAAATCTTGAAATAACTAGTCAACATAAGCTGTTTTGCCATGATCAGCCAAAATAATGCACTCATGGGCTCATGGCATAACTTTATACAGCAGTGCTCATCCATATTATACAGCAGTGTGCACCTACTAATCCGTACAGCAGCCAAACAGCATGTAGCAGCCAAAACAGCAGCATCTGCTAATCTGCTGGGCTGCCCAGCAGCCATGTTATGCAATTTATGAACCTGTACAGCAGCCATGTTATGCACTTTATGAATCTATACAAAATTACAAACATGAAACCAAAAGCCGAAGTTCTTAAAATGGCTAAACCAAGTTACAGCCATGTTATGCACTTTATGAATCCACTGTTGGATTGTTGGAGTTGGAGTTGACGGCAGTAGGGTTGGATTGTTGGGGTTGGGAGCTTTGGGTGGGAATGGGAGAGGAAGGGTTGGAGTGTGGTGAAAAGATTATGGGAATGGTATACGTACAGAATATCAAAAGAAGATTTGTTTCTAACTAAATTTAAATATCTCCTAAAATCGGTTTTCGGTATTTATAAAATACAATCGGTATTCATTCGGTATACAAATGCGGTATTGTATCGGTGTTCGGTATTTTTTCGGTATTTTCGGTACTACCGCTAAAATCCTGTCCCGATACCGGTTAATACCGAAACCGAAAACACATGAAAGTGGGTACCGATACCGATCCCGAACACCTTCGGTTCGGTATCGGTTCGGTACGGGATCGGTATTTTTTCGGTTCGGGATCGGTATTCGGGACCATATGCTCATCCCTAATTCAAACCCTCTTAATAATTCAACACTTAATTAGACATGTCATAACAAACAGCCCCTTAATCCTCGGTTGTGATTTGTGAGGACTTGATTTCCATATGCTGGTTAGGGCTCTTATAAACTTTGAGTTCGACTTGGTAAAGCGTTATATCCAAAACTCGAGTTCAACTTATAAGAAAATTTCTAGCTCAAGTTTATCTTGTTTATTATTTATTTATTAAAAAAAATTAATTATCATATCAAAAGACGTGTTCAATATAATTTTGTTTATAAATTATGAGTTATAATCAAATAAAAATTTGATTTTGCCTAAGTATGAGCAAAAGTCAACTTAACCTTTTATTTTCTAAATCAACGGTTGAGATGAAATTATATTGAACAAATGAAAGAGTAATGGTATTTTTGGAATAGCCTATTCGTTGACTTTCTCTCACCACATGTAACACACATGCATATTTTCTCCATGTTTTTTTAAATGGCCATAACCTTTTCACATGACCTTATCTTAAAAACAAATGCACCATAAAATCAAATGTTTTTTTTTAGTTTTTTTTTAGTACCATATTGCTATATACTCCCTTCGTTCCAATTGAAATGTCATAGGTTTAAAAACACACATTTTAAGAAATCTTTTGTTTGTATGTGGTAAAATGACAATAATATCCTCAAAAGTGGTGATTGTGTTTTGTCTTTTATGGACAAAAATGGAAATTACATTTCCATTTTTAGAAAAGGATATTTAATTTGGGACAACTAAAAAAGAAAAAAAAAGAAATTTAAATTGGGACGGATGGAGTAAAAAACGTTAACCGGAAAATCCCATAAGATGGGTTATATTTCTATGTTATATAACATTTTTGTGGTGGATTTCTGTGCTAAATTTTTTTATACTTATTTTTTTCGCGCCAAATTTTTTGTACGTACATATTTTTGTGATGGATTTTTATACTATTTTTTTGTACTACATTTTTTTGTGCTGGGTTTTTTGTACTAAACTAGTATATTACCCGCCGCGCTATGCGCGGCGCAGAAACATTACAGCAGATTGAATATTTTATTCGGTTAATTACGTTATCGGCGGCTACTAAACCGAGCAGCTGGGTCACCTAAAAATGGTCACAACACCAGGGTCTTAGGTCAAATCGTTGTCGCCAGCTAATCTTTGAACCACCTTCACAACCGTTATAACCGCGAATATTAACATCAGCCTTACGACGTTAGACCTGAACACGGTAATGCCATATACACCGCTAATCTTAGCGCTGAACTCACCTATGTCGCTCAGCTGTTGCCGCCACAACGTCGACCAGCATCTGGAACGGTTTGTGGTGAACTTGTGCACTTAACTCGAGATATATTAAACAAATAACATTTACGTAATTAACTTGTAAAAAAAAGATTCTTTAAATGGCATTTTCGTAATTAACTTGTAAATCAACGGCATTTTCGTAATTACGTTGTAAATAAAAGTTTTGTGCAATGACATTTTCGTAAATAACTTGTAAATAGTTTGGTTTTAAATAGAACTGTCTAAATGGCATTTTCGTAAATAATTTCAAATAAAAGAGCATTTGTTTTGCAGTTACTGTAGCCAAGTTTCAGATTTGTTATATATAATAATTTTTTTATACTACATTTTTTGTGCTGAATATTTTGTACTAATTTTGTGTGTACTAGATATTTTTTTCATGCCAGATTTTTGTGTTAGGTTTCGAAAAAAACAAAAGGCTAACAGTTTATGTTCTTAGACCAAAATGCACTTCAATGTAATTTAACATGTCATCTCCACTATCTTATCCCTATTAGACTGTTTGGTGTGATGTATAATTCCTCCAACTCCCTCAAGTGCCACATCAGCGTCACATCATTTTCCTCATTTTCTCTCTTAAAGTTTGGAAATGGTATTCCCCTAATTCCTCCAATCCCCCTTCATTTTTTTATTATATAAACTTTGATTAAAAAAATAAAAATAAAAATTAGGCCAATCAGGATGCAAGGGGAGAAAGGGGAAAATTCCCCCAACTCACCAAAACCTAATGAAGAGGGGCGGTGTTCCCCTTGGGGAAAGTTACAAATCATCACTTTGATTGTTTTCCCCTAGTCCACACCAAATAGTCTTAGACTATAAGGAGTGGTGTGGTGGGGGGGGGGGAGGGGGATGAAGCGTCATGTGCTATTTTTGGGTCCCACGTGAAGGGGATGAAAATTATGGGGAGTGGAAGGGGGAAGAAATATTATTATTATTATTATTAATTATGTGTGTGTAAAGTTAAAAAAAAAAAAAAATCAGCCAATCATAGAAAAAAGCAAAGTGCCCCACACCATTCTTCTTCTCTACGCCACCCCCTTTCTGCCCTTCTTCCCGCCCCGTTGGCGGCGGTGTTCCCGCCCCTTCAAGCCCTCTTCCCCGCCCCCACTCCTGATGGTCTTAAACTACTTAAGCAAAACCCACTTTTTTTTAAAGTGATCTCCCCCCTATAATTTAAAACCATATACTCCTTTGAACAAGTGTTTCGATGTGATACCAAATTTTGAAAATTCTAAACTACTAATCAAATGATTTTGAGATTAACACACAAAAAGTCCAAAAAGCCCGTTTTGATTTATAAATAAACCACGATTTTGATATAAAAACGCTTGAAACATTCCATTAAGAGGGTGTTTGGGATTGCGTTTTGAATCTGATTTTTAGATTATTGCGTTTTGAAACCGCAGATAATCAGTTTTTAGTGTTTGGGGTTGCATTTTGAAAACGCAGATAATTAGTTTTTTAAGCTACCAAAACGCAATAATCTATAAGCAGCTCCACCCCTGCTTTTCCAAAACGCATAATCTGTTTTGAATAATCAATCCCAAACACCCCCTAAATAAAGTTGTTATAAACTCAAATGTATAAAAACAAATAAAAAAGCGTGGTCGGCAGGATTCGAACCTGCGCGGGCAGAGCCCACATGATTTCTAGTCATGCCCGATAACCACTCCGGCACGACCACCTTGATATCATGTTTACCGTCCTTAAACCTTTAACTACATCATACAAATCGCAACTTTATCTTCCTCCATTTGTTGTCACAGCCTCCACCCTCAAATCCTCAATCCCTCATCTCTCTCAGTCAGACTCTCAAAGTTTTACCCAACCCAATGACTACCGCCCCACCGGCCTTATCTCCTCCGTAGCCGGTAGTTCCTCCCTTACTCCGCCGCCGTAGCTCCTCCTCTCTGCAAAAGGTAACCTTTATTTTTTTTATAACTGCAAAATGCTGGAGATTTATACCCTTTTAGTTAGCAGGCTATTATTAATTAATAGTTGTCTGCTTCATGCATCTCAATGGATTTATTTAGCTTGTGTATAGGAACTAATTACTTACCTTTTTTTCACTGCTCGAATCATAATATGCTTCAAGTACTAGTTTAACATTGTAAGTTTTCTAGGCATTTAGTGTTACTCATGTAAATACAAGTAAAGACAAGGTTACTGTGAAAGATGGCTTTTGTGATGACATATTAGTGGATTCCTTAACCACCTGCTCTACTTTCTTTGTGTTTTCCATTCTCTTGAGGCATTCTAGTTTGTGTGCATATCACTTAAACACTAAGTTACCAATTATGCCTTTTATAGATAATAGAAATATAGAATGAATTGAGTCATGTACCTCTACAAAGGAATGTGGAGTGTTGATTAAGTCTTAATCAATATTCAATTAGTGCACATTTATATGATATTGTAATTTATTATGTTCATAGCCCTCCGACCCGAACGGCGACCGACTCGAAAATTCTAACGTTGGCCTTTAAAAAATCTTAACATCGAAAAAATTGGACCCATTGGAAAACAATCCTGGGTCTGCCACTAGTCACAACCACAAACTTATCAAAACCTCACACACACACACAACGATTGTATCTTCTTTGTAGGCTTTTGTATTCAACTATATGAAAGATAAGCCCTCATAATATACTCTCACTGTCATTATGTTCATTGCATACTGCTGGACTTCATATCAGTTCTAGCTAGGTAAATTAATCACCTTTCTTGCTCAAGGTTAAATCTTTAATATTCCCACATAATTTCATCAGCAAATCTTGAATCTTATGTTATTTTTAACATACTTCTTCCAATTCAAGAATCCTAATCTTTTTTTCTTTTTTTGGTATATATCAGTCACGGGTAGTTCATAGTTAGTTACAAATGAGTTATCTTGGAATATAATTTGTGGGTTTGTAATAAAGATTCAAACGTCATAAGGGTTTTTAATCTTTCATCTTAATCTTAAAAAAAGTTATGATTTTTGTGTAGTTTTTAGTTTTTGTCACTAGTTGTTCTTGAATCTTGAATTTTGATTGGTTATGTAATAATGTAAATAATAATGTGTTGTTTGGATACTCTGCAGATACTTTTTATAGTTACATTCCTGTTGAATTAGTTAAACATAAGTTTAATGGCTCTTACACTGTTTAGAGGTATTCAAACCCGTCCGTTGTTGCCTTATTCGTATGCATTCTCGGCTAGAAAACATGTCATCTTTTGTTCAATGCAAAGCACACAAGCCGAAACTTCGATGAAAACGAAACAACAAGCTCCCTCAAACTTCACGGAAACAGCTCGAGCTAAAGCTGTTGAAAAGGTGTTAAAAGATTATGAAGCGATTATCGGTATAGAAACGCATGTGCAGTTATCGACTACAACAAAGGCGTTTTGTAGTTGTGCTTATAATTATGGGTCTCAACCAAACTCATGTGTTTGCCCTGTGTGTATGGGTTTGCCTGGTGCGTTGCCTGTTTTGAACTCTAAAGTGATCAAGTGTGCAGTGATGCTTGGTCTTGCACTTAATTGCAAGTTATCTATGAGTTCAAAGTTTGATAGGAAACAGTATTTTTATCCGGATCTTCCGAAGGGATACCAAATTTCGCAGTTTGATATACCGATTGCCACCGATGGATTCATTGACGTTGATCTTCCACTTGAATTTGGTGGAGGACATAGACGATTTGGGATTACTAGGGTTCATATGGAGGAGGATGCCGGGAAGCTACTTCATACGGGAAGCGGGAATTATTCACAGGTGAATATTTTATTTTCTTGATAGTGAGTATTGTGACAAGAATAAATATATGCCTTTATTTTATGAAAATGTTAATATATTGTTTTTCGGGAACAGGTTGATTTGAACAGAGCAGGGGTGCCTTTGCTTGAAATAGTTTCTGAACCTGATATGAGAACGGGCATTGAGGCTGCGGAATATGCTGCAGAGTTACAAAGGGTGGTGAGATATTTGGGAGTTAGTAATGGAAACATGCAAGAAGGATCGCTTCGTTGTGATGTTAATGTTTCCATTCGTCCAATTGGTCAAGTAGAATTCGGCACTAAGGTACTTAATTTCAACACGTTTACTTATACTTGAGTTAAGTTGGGTTGGGTTGGGTTGTGTTTTAACCCAAATGGGTCAAATAAAAATGTTTAGGTAAAAAGGAAACGGGTCTAATGGGTTGACGTCTCTTCAAAAATATAGAAGCTAACTTTTATCACATTATGTGGAATTGTGGAGGAAATCTTTTTGCTCTTATCAAAAACTATAAGGTACTGCTGATTGTCTGTAGCTTATCTTTTAACTTGTTGTTTATTGATAGGTTGAAATAAAGAATCTGAATTCATTTTCGGCAATGAGTAGAGCTATTGATTTTGAGATTGCAAGACAGGCGGAGCTCTATAACCAAGGGAAAGATGATGAAGTTGTGCAAGAAACACGTCTATGGGAAGAAGGCTCTCAGGTTATATATCGCCTCAATTATGCTAATATAGGGGGTGTTTGGATTTGTGTTTTGGAATTAATTTATTTGATTATTATGTTTGAATCAACAATTTTGAGCATGATACTAATTTTATATGTGAAACAATTAGTTTAAAGCGCGCATCCAAACACACCCTTAATATGTTGCTTGGTCACTTGGTGATTGTTGGTGTAATTTCGCTTATCTTTTTTATTATTTGTTCTTATTGTTAGAAAACAGTTACAATGAGGAAAAAGGAAGGGCTAGCAGATTATAGATATTTTCCTGAACCTGATCTTCCTGAAGTTATACTCACAGAAGAGTATGTGAATGATATTCGTGATTCTTTACCTGAACTTCCGGAAATGAAGCGCCGAAGATATGAGGAGATGGGTCTAACCATGCAGGATGTTCTTTTTCTTGCAAATGATGTAAATGTATGTCGCACTCACTCAACCATAATGGCATAATATACTGGATTTGGCAAGATGGTGGATTGGGTAACAAGTCAAAACATGTTTAAGATAAACGGGCGACTTTATTGCCACCTCTACATTATATGCGCATCAAATATTAAGAAAAATTGTCCCACAAAAATCGCAACTCTTGTATTCTAAGGCTTACCTGAAAATATAATTGTAGTATTTTCCAATGTTGTAAAACAAGGTCTCGGAGGCCGAGTACTCCCCGAGTAATCGTTACAAGGTAGGTTGCCGAGGCCCAAGTACTCTAGGCCTAGGCCGAGTACTCTCTGGGTACTCTCCGACTAGGCTGAGAACTCCCTGAGTACTCCCGACTCCGACTAGGGAGCGCCTAGCGACTTTTGCAACATTTGTATTTTCTATTGTAAAGAAAAAAAAAACCTATTATACTAGTGCATGCCCTGTTAGAAATCATGGATTTATCGCTGTCTCAGGTTGCGGAATTTTTTGATGCCACAATTGCCAAAGTTTCTGATATTAAACTGGCTGCTAATTGGATCATGGGAGATATTGCTGCTTACATGAAGAATGAAAAGCTGTCTATTAATGAGATCAAACTTAGCCCTCAAGAATTAAGTGAGTTGATAGGTTCCATTAAAAGTGGAACCATTAGTGGAAAGATAGGGAAAGAGGTGTGTGTCTCTACTTTCTGTTATCATAAAATGTCACTAAACTTCTAGAAAAAATCACTTTTTATGTGTGCTTCAACATTGTCATGTAAAATTGTGCAGATACTTCTTGAACTAATGAAAAAAGGTGGAACTGTTAAGGGACTGATTGAAGAGAAAGATCTTGTACAGGTAAGTCTTTTTTTATTATATCTAGAGTGTAGATATGGCAAGATGGTCTGGTTGGGTCAAGGGTCGAATGGATGGATTTTCAAGCGAGGGTCAAATGGGTCAGGTCAGGTTATATTGACTCACTACAACCTTTTTCTTCAATTTTATTTTTATTTTAAATTGCTATTGTGCTATAGCCTATTATAGTTACAACAATGTGATTATTACAATAATAATCTCACTATTGCAAAAAAAAAAAAAAAAAAAAGTAGGATGTATGCTGTTAATTGTAGTTATTAGTACTTTATTGTTAGGGTTTAGTTTTAGCTCATGGGCGCAATATAGGCTTCTCTAGGGTTTTGTCGCTAGTATATATTGAGGATTCCCCTTCCATTGTAATTATTCATATATCACTTTACATATATACACTAAAAATAGGCTTTGGGTGACTTTCACATGTTTGACCCATTCTGCCCAAACTGAACCATTCCATATTCATACGTAAATGGGTCAACGCTTGTCTGTCTTTAAGCATACTTTATCTTCAATTTAATCTTCAGGCATGATTTTGTTTTTTCTTTAACAGATAGTAGATCCAGCTGAGATTGAGAAAATTATTGATAAAGTAATTGCTAGTAACCCAAAGCAGTTGGAGCAATACCGCGGGGGTAAAACCAAGCTCCAAGGTTTTTTTGCAGGACAGGTTTGATCTTTCTAATCCTGATTCTCACAAAATTTCTGGTTTTTTATTATTATATTTATTTAACATTAAAAAACAAACTATCAGGTGATGAAAGAATCAAAGGGCAAAGCAAATCCAGGGATTCTGAACAAGATTCTTCTAGAAAAATTAAACGCTAAAAGTTGATATGTTACGTGAAGGATTATCGTTGCTTCCTCAAGATTTTGATGTAACTAACTTTATTTGAATCGTAATGCAAGAGTGCAGGACACTACATGTACATTAATTGAGATTATAGGTTACAACTGAATTTGATATTTGTCTTGAATAATTATTTCAAGTGTTTTTGGCATTAAAACTCTGGCCTTTTTGTGCATAAGTAGATCCTAGTTGCCTTCCCTTGACTGCAGAAATGGCTTAGGTTTGATATTGAAAACATTGTGTAGTTCCTTGCGCGTATATTTATTTCTCTTGGTGCATGTAATTCTTGCTATATTCTGGGATAAAATTCCTTGCCATTCAAAAAGAAGTGTTTTTTTGACATTTATGGTCAGCTGATGCAAGGGTCACTTTGTCTAACCATTTCAATGCAAGGGCAGTTTAGTACTTAAGCTAAAAACTTGTGCAAGTGATTCTAGACGTTCTTTGATACTCCCAAGTCTCTAAGGCCGTTTTCATGGATTTTTTTTTTTTTTGTTTTTTTTTTTGAAGAAAATGAGCGTCATAAGATTAGGAATTTTCAATGCGTATTCGTTAAAGAAATCATAACAAGCCTCATAACTTAGAACCATGCTTTAATGAAAATAAACATGTGGTGCAATGTGCATTAATGAATACATCATGTGATTTACAAGGACCAACAAATGAGCACCCACCGGTTAACAAAAATTAAAGCACAAACGTTCATCATTCATGAACTTGATTAGCTACCCAACCCAAAACTGTTACACCAACAGAACCCTAAACTAGTGTCTAAAACTACAAAATACTCATGACAGGATTTCGTTAATCATCTATGTAAATTTAAGCTTTCTAAAGGGATATCCGAAGTACCAAAATTTCGATGTTGACCATCAGCTACATTCGTGAGTTTAAAACCATGATTTGGGAGTTGGTTAATCAACAAAGTTTCCAGCTGACAAGCCAAGCTCTTCCCAGGAACTAGAAAATACAGAAATAAAGCATCTTGCATCCCTTGCTTTGACCGATGGGCACGAACCCGACCCTCAAGATTATCAGTCTGAAATGTGTAATCAAATATCAGAAAGATCCATGAAATGTCAAATCTTGTTTTAGTTAAAATATATTTTGGTTACATGCAGTTGAGACTTTAAAATGTAAAATTAGATATGTACTTAAGCTCAAAGAGACAATACTTGTTTATGTTGTTTTACCTTGTTTCTCTCCATTGCCAAAAGATTTGACTTTTACTTAAGATTATTTGATAAGTAAAAAAATCGCATATTTATGCATCCTAACTATTTGGGGTCACCAAATCGATGATATAGGCCACATGCGGTGCATACCCTGTCCGAAGTACTAGAGGTGACAATTTTGACTTGTTTAATTACGATTTGATTGACTCGGGTTATGTTTAAACTCTTAACGGGTAAAATACAAAGAAATTAGTTCAAACAGAAGTAAATTTCAAGTTGTCAAAAGGGTATTAAATGAATGAAACCTCCTAATTCACTTTAAAAATTTTGGATTATTACTGAAATTATACTATATGTAAATTTGTAATCATATTTAACCCACTAAAGATTTATTCAAAAAAATTGCTCATACAAAAAAATAATACTTGTTTGAACATGAACCTAGTTTGACTGTAACCCAACCTTTGCCACCTATACCAAGCACATGACATGGGGATCAAGTAAGGTCTAGAACTCTAGTGTTGTGCACCACTGGTTCCTAGAAAAATGGTGTAATCAAATTCATGAGAATGGATAAATACCTCTCCCACATAAAGCTTTTTGTCAGGTCTCAAGATCACATAAACACTTGAAGTACCGATTGTCGATGGAGGGGGTTGTTCCCGAGGACGTACTAAAACACATCTCATTGTAGTCTTAGCCGTGGAGGATAGCTTTTTATGGCATGTTATGCAGACAGCATTTTCAACATCCTTCCAAAATTTCTCCATTTGGTTTGTTATTTCATTAGCAGGGGATATCATCACTTCTTGAACACCAGTTGGTTTATTACACACTTCGTGAAATCCCTTATTCGAGTCTACTTTGTACACTGAATTGTACAGTTGTTCAGCTCTTTGTATTATTGCCTCAGGAACACCTTCTTTTTTAGCTGTTTCAAACGCAAGACTTTCTCTGCATATTCCATCAATCAACTTCCATGTTGGTTTAGCTTTTCCGTTCACTAAATCACTTCCCATTGCTTTGTAGACGGTATGTTTTGAAGTAAGTGGTAGATTGAAGATATCATGCAAATGCGTTGATACAACACCAAAACAACCGATTGAATCAAGAGTTTCAATAATGCTACCAGCAATACATGTCCCTTTTGCTGTTTCTGTACCTCTGCATATTTCATCCACGAGCACTAGGCTATGTGAAGTGGCTCTACTAATTATAGACCGCATCTCTGACATTTCAATCTGAAAAATATTAGAACGTTGTTTGTATCATGTTTTTTTAATGTTACATATTGACTGAAGCTTCATATGCTCTCTGTCAAATGAATCAAGAACATATATATAGTACGTCAAATGTCATGATTGGGTGTTTAAAAAAGCATAAGTGAATAATACTAGAGGTGGACAGGGAGGTCGGGTTGGGTTGACCCGAAATCTTGTCCAAAAAATGAGTATTTAATTATATAATAGCTATGTCAAAATTGATTGAAAATTTGTATAATTTCAACAAAAACCTTTTAAAAATTTAGGAGGACTTATGCACATTATAAAGAACATTTTGGGTGAATTTGGTACATTTGACCCGTTTATATTGAACTTTTAAGCTAATCTTTTTTTTTTTTTTTTTTTTTTTTTTTTTTTTTTTTTTTGTAAAAATGCATATCCTGATAGACCCATTGATCACTAAATATGTCAAAATGACCACCTATGAATAATATCTTATGGCACCAGAAATTGTGGACAAAGAGAACAAACAATAGTAACATAATGAGCACCTGAAACGAGCTTTTCCCATCTGCAGGACTGTCATAAGATTTTACGTGTAGCATAATAGAGTCAAAATGAGGAATCACTGCTGACTCGGCAGGTACCATAAATCCACATACTCCAAGAAGTGCTGCTGCAGAAATTGACCGAAGCAAACTTGATTTTCCACCTCCATTTGGTCCGGTCAAAAGAAACATTGATTTCATATTAATATTGTTCAACACTGCACTTCCCTCAGCTGGATCAAACCAATATGGTGACAAACCAGTAATCTTCATCTCACGATTTCCGTTCATTTGTTCTATTTCCTGCATATAATTTTAGCAAAACAGACTTTAAACATCCTTTTACTAGCTTCTTTTTTTCTTTAGCGAACAGCCTTATATAACGAATTTAAGAAAGTATGTGAAAAAAAACAGTGATCACTAATATGCAATAAATGGTGGAATGAATTGTACCTCCTTACGTTTGGACTGAATGAGAGTGGGGAACACCCATTTCCGTCTTTTGCCTTCACTGTTAAAATCATATATAACAATTAACTAGTGTGCCTTTTGATTAATATGGCAGTAGTTATAATTAAAGATAACATTTAACTTTTCTTGCAATGTTGGAATTGCTTTCAATTATGATAAGATATGCAAAAAGGATAACAAAAATAAAAACACTTCATACATGTGTGTGAGACTTAACATTAAAAAGTAAATATCGTCATTTATGCTAAAAACAGGTAATGTGTCTTCTTAATTCTTATGTTGTTTCAATGAGGTAAGAGATCATTAGTGTTTTTGGAATTTATTTTATTTTTTGGTAGAGTTTTCACTCCAGGGCATCTTGTGGGATGACCCTATTTGTGTTATAACACGACAGATTAGTCAATTAAGTAGAACAGATAAAATGATAATAAATTAGAAAATAAAACAGAATAAACTATCATACTAAACAAGATAACATCCTATATTAAAGAGATAGACCATCTATCCTATATAAAGCTATACTTTCGAGAGGTAAACCAACCTTCCTAATGCTTATTCGTTCGGTTTATTGATAACACAGTAAGCACAAAAATCAAACTCTCCTAATCCCCTGTTTATAGAATTGTTTTATTATTGAAATTTGAAACGATATATATTCCCTAGATGCAATTCGGTTTTGAACCCCATGTGTGAGCCCTAAGTCCTAACATCATTATATGCAAGCAGTTTAACATAAAGTACTAAAAATAAAATACAATGGTCAACACTTTTTTAAGATCGAAAATACCTCACATGAGCAAACAACGCCTTTGCAATAACAAGCAACATGGAGGCAAACACAAGGATATTAATTTCATCTTGCAACTCTGTAGACAGTCCCCTCAACAACTCTAGCACATTGGACCTTGCTTTTGCACTAGCTTCATGGTACCTAAAACAGTGACCGAAAATCTAAGTTAGCAAATGAATTAAGATCAAACATTTAACTAAAAACGAAATGGGTCAAACAAAAATGTGTATGCACGTCTCGTGGTTCCCTATTTAAGACTGATTATGCATTCAGCATTTCAGCATGCACTACATGAATGTAATCATGTATGTTGTTAAAAACGAGTCAGGTGCGCAAAGAAGGCGACTTGCGTGATCAGGCGAAGGTGATCGGTCGCCCTTCGAGCCAGGCGCGCAAAATTGGCATGAACCGGTAAAGCTCAGCGAACCGGCTCTAACAAGTAAAACTCAGACGTAATTATAATTTAAACTAGACCAGCCTTATGTACTTAGCCACAGGCCAAAAATCAACTCTCTGATTTGCTCCTATGCTGAGTGACCCTCTGGCTACTTTTTTTTCACTACCTTTAAGAAAATATAATGCACAGTGATTTTTATGAGGTGAGTTCAATGGTGGGGAATTAAAAGGCATTAAATGTTTGAAAATTAAAATAAATGAAAAGTTAATTTTTAAGAAACTATAATATATTAAAAAAATGATAAAGTTGTTTAACTGAATGGCGTAATTTTGTATTGTCGATATTCTATTTGTTATAGCAATTTTAGTAATAGCCTTCTGTTTTACTGTAGGACTTCGATTTAAAAGGTAATTATCAAGATTTTTATTATATTTGTAACATACTATTAAGTTGGAAATTTTTTTGTCCCTATTATGTACATACATACATAATAGGCTAAAAAGTCAATATTGCTTAGAAAGCGTAAAAAGGAGATTAAGGTTGGTGTTTTAAATTTTTAGACATTGTGTCCTTGTAAAGCACCATGCCTAAAAATAATTTAACACCATGCCTAAAGCTCCTTTTTTAGTCGACCCCAAGTATATATATGTGTGTGTTTATTGCATTTTTCCCATATCGGGCATGCGCTATTTTTGCGCCTTGTGTGCGCCTCGCCCCTTTGACTACCTTGTGAGTGCATCCTCCACTTTCATTGTGGTGAACCATTCCTCTCCAACTTTTCTACCCTTCGAATCTACAGAGGGCCTTAGTTGTTTAATTTCTTTTTCTCCAGGTGTATTAGCCCCTATGGCTGGTACAAAACGTTTTCCTTTGAACCATATAGCTTTGTTTTCCCGAGCATACAAGATTTCCCCTTTTGGTCCTCCAAGTGGTGCTGTGGTAGCTTTTATTCTGCAGATTATAGGAATAAAATCCTCCGTGACCTAGAAAAGAGACACATGTTAAATTACGTTTCAACAACCATCGCCTTTATTTGGTAGCGGACATTGTATAGATGAACAAACTTTTATCAAGGAAAGTCAAACAAAGAAAATAACTCAGGTGGGATAAAAACAACACTTACAGCTAAGGATAAGGCTTCGGCTGCCTTATCCACTTCTTCATAAGCTTCTTTTAAATGGATTTTCTTTACACGGTTTTTCCATGAAGACTCCATAACCTCAAAAAATTCATTTGGTATGTTTGCATATGAGCTCAACTTTTGATCACTTTCACCATTTAAAGAGATAAGATTACCAATTGTACGAGAGATGGATTCACATTTATTCACCTGGAAACAACAATAATAATGACAAAGAGACAAGTCATGTGTGTCAATTAAGATTGACAGCAAAGAACTAATCAATGTAGAAGTTTCTCATAATTTCCATCCCATATTTCTTGATCGTCAAAGCTTTTTAATAACTTTTTTATACATGTATCATGGAAATTCAACCACTTACCAGTAACTCAAGGTCAATTTTTAACCCGGTTGCTACCCACGTAGGATACACCAATAAATTCAATATCTCATTGAGCTCCGAGTTTTTATGGAGCTGCAAAATCTCATCAAGCACACTTTTGATCTTGCAGAACTCAACATGATTAGCCTCCCTTAACTCTAGTAGCTTAACGAGCTGCAAGATTAGGGATCCATTAATTAATATGCATGACAAACATCAAACAGACAAAAAAACAGGATAGGATAGAAACAAATCACATAATTAGAAATTATAAAAGGTTTATTAGACACAAAATAAATTGCATTTCCACTGCTCTAATTAGATATGCGACTGGAAAAGGAACCAACCACATTACCTTTGATGGTGCGATGCAGGTAAAATCAGGAATCGGGCATGATATATAGCTCATAAGTTTGCATATTGCTGGAACATGTTTAGAAAGTGAAAACAATTAGTTTAGAACTTAGAAAATATAGTAAGTCAGATCATGCATAAAAGAGTGGAGATTAAGTGCAAGTTTTTTTTTTTTAATATATATATTTTTTTTTTTGACAATGACCAAGTGACGGGCTGAATATTATTTCAAAAAGCAAATCATATTTTGACAAACGGATTCCACAAAAACAGCATATGATGACCGTATTAAAAAAAGTAGAGAAACAATGTCATATGTGTTTGATCTCAGCTTTCAGTGCTCAAAAAGGTTCACACTAGAAATAGGTTCGGCTCTTGCTACTCTAACTAAAGGAATGCGGATTTTAAATTTATCAACTTTGCAAAATCTTTATTTTCGGTCAGTTAAACTGTGGGCCTGTGGCATGAACATGCAAAGTCAAAAACTCAAAATAAGCCCAGAATGTTCAAGATCCCAAATTAACTTAACACATACAAACCAATTAATAATAATTTGGCAGTTACCTTGAATGGTAGTTGCAGTCGCATAAGCAGGAGGGTTCAGAAGTAGATCTCTAATGTAGCTGTTACAAATATAAGAATAACAAGAGTAAACAAAACAGAACTTTTTTAATATAAATCAAAGCAAAAAATATGATAGACAACTTCCCAGTTCCTACAAGACTTTCAGCTTTTTATATGCTACCTTTAGGAATTAAAAACTGAAATGCTAAAATGAAATGCAGGAACAACTCGTCTATACAGTTTGAAAATAAGAAAACTAGCTACTTACATAGCAGGTAATCCGGTGCAATTAGAGGGAAGCAAAACCTTTAATAAGTGAGGTACACCTTCGGTTGGTATGACACCTGATATTTGGCAAGTGTTTTTTTAAGTATTACTAGTTCAAGATAAAGAAAATTATATACCTAAAAAAATATAATAACTAACCAATTTGTGAGGCGGTTCCAAGGTGCAACGGATGAGGTTTGTTTTCTGAAGCAACAGTCACATTTCTAAATGTGACATCATCGTCAAGACCATAGAGCTCTTTTACCTAAAATTTGCAGCATCAATTGTAAGATAGTATTTAAATTTTTCACTTGTTCAAAATAATTTTGTTCTTCTGCAATAGTTTCATTCAAAATCCGAAACGACAGAGTTACAAAAAGTAGTCCACTTGACATTCAAAAGGTGTGGAAAAGACTGTAGTTACGCAACATTAGTAATACAAAGATACTTGTGTACATATAGAAAGAAAAAATTAAAAAACACAAAACCTTAAAAAGTATCTCATTAACAATGTTCCCTTCAATCCATTCAAAGCATTTGCCATTACACTCTCCCCACAATAACCCTCCTTCACCAAACTCTTTCCAGCGAGTCGTTCCTGTTAAGAAAATTGTAGTAATAAGCAGGGATAATTGATAATGTTCATTGTTCAAAATTTAAAAACGGAAAATTAATCTAGAAAGATAGTTGTGCTAAAAAACAATCAAACAAAGATGTAATATTTTATTTATATAGAACAGCATATCTCAAATTACGTTGTAACGTTGATATGCAGCCCAGTAATCATAATGAGGTAAGCATGATTAATTACCTGAAGAGTTCTTCTTCAATGATTTATGTAGAAATAAATGATGGTAATGACAAGTACGAAGCTTTGTAACGACAGCCTCTTCAGTTAAACCATCCTCTAAAGAGTACGTTTTCATAGTCTCCAACACTGAAACTATGCAATACCCCTTTGCAGAACGAGAAAGCCCTGAATGAAAAAAAAAAAAAAAAAAAAAAAAATCAAGTCTCCTACAACAGAATAAGCAAGTGGAAACATAACTTAAAGATAAATGGAAATTCAAACACATAAGTGGCACAAAGTCACTACTAGAGAATAAGATGCTGAATCAAGTGAAGATAATGTTGACATACCAACGACTGGCATTGGTTCAGGAAATTCAAGATCACGGTCATCTTCAACAAGTCCAAAAACATAAGGACTTCCGGGATGTGCATGCCTGTGTATATTTACATATAGTGGATGTGAATTTTTGTTTTGTTGCTAATATTACTTTGAAAAGACGAATGCACACATATATAGTAAAATAATTTGTGAAAATAAAAAAAATTAAAAAAAGCAAAGGTGGTTAACAAGACACTAAAGGCAAATAGCAAGACTAAGGCGTAAATATACCCAGATATAAACCGACTTTTACGTGAACGAGCTTGGGTTGGGCCCTGAATTTCCTCCACGATGCACTATAAACACATAAATTAAGAAACCAAACCAATTCAATCTTTATCTTGTTGGAATGTAAGTACAGCTTGAAATTTAATTATGCCGTCAAGCTCAAAGGAAATAAATCAACAATTATGCCAGCAGCATCATAACTCAAAGCACTTACTACTGAAAATCCATTACGCGTCAAATCATCCAAAGTTTGGCGTAGGTTCTGCGTAAAGAAAGAAGAAGTGATGGGTACTTATTTGAGATTTCTCAAATTTTAATTTGAGTAAAATGCAACAACAACAACAAACACACACAGCCTACAGCTTTAGGATGAGCACTGAAAAGTTTTAATACCATAACAGGGCAACCGGCTTTTGGAACGCCATCTGAACGCAGACCACAAAAAGGATTCAAGCCGGCATACTCCACAAGTATACAAGCATCAAAGCCTACAGCTTCGTAAAATTCCCCGACCTAAATAGATGAACTTTCATCACTTAATATTAATTACCAAATCCAATAAAAAGAAATTGTTATGAATGAACTTTATACCGTGGAAAGAGAAAGAAAATGTATAACATACCCTACATAGCAAAACCTCGCGTGGAAACTTTGACTTGAACTTTAATATCTCACAATTGAGTGTTCCTTCTTTCATACTACATAAAGAAAAAAGCGATAAAACAAGAGGCGAAGGTATTTAAAGTAATGTGAGAAAAATAGTTGCACGCGTTTGTATCCACACATAAAAATACTCACCTTCCATTCTTCAAGTTATCATCCAAACCAAGCAGATTAGAGTCGGAGAGTCTCTTTGTCAATTGCATAGAAGATGTCTTTCTACACATCCCCATTTGCTAAGAGAGCAAACAAGACAAAAGTATAACTAATTCGGATAAATCTAAAGGAAAAAAAAAAACAATCCCTGAACATTAACAGACAATCAATGATACAACTTGAAGGAAAATGTAAACTTAATTAGAAAATAAAGAATACCTCCTTCCACCATATAACATGAGAACAGTCTTTTTCATTGACATATTTTGATTCCTTTGATTTCTTGGTTGCTCTGATGTTTGTTGTCAAAGTCTTTCTATCGTTGAAGCAATAAATCTTCTTAGGATTCCCGGTACCTCTAAGTATACAAAAACACGAATGTCAGGTGTACATATTAATAAGCCAATTCCAGTTGTGAATCATCATAAAGACAAATGGCAAAGACAGCAACTTTTTTAAGCAAAAGAATAATAATCACAGGCATTCATTGTTTACATTAGAGATTGTTGAAACCATGATTCATACTTTAAAGATCAACAATGCAGATTCCACACTTTCAAGAACATTCATTTAACTCCAAATGTAACTTTCTTGCCAATGTGTGCTACATGGAATACATTATAATTTATAAATATTAAATAAAACTTCAACCCTAAAATGTTGCAGACCGAAAATTCATATCCTAAAATGTTACAGAATGAAAGTGTGCACCCTAAAACATTAACTTATAAATTCTGAAACATAAATGAAAATAACAGGAAAAAAAAATCAAACTTTAACCCTTTATCAGAATCCTACACAACTTTAGAAACATATGTATGAACTATGGACCAGCCCCTATTGTCGTGTGCGCATATAATGTATATATGTGTGGGCCCTCGGGAGGGGGAGAGCAAAAGTAAAATTGCTTTAGTGTTTACATTATGTTACTAATTTCATGAAAAGAACGTTAAAACGTCTAAAGGTTAATCATGCATCATGTGGTGGCGTTGAGCCGTTGATAGCCGAAAGACAAAGGGATACATGCAACAATCAGGCTTGTCCCGATTACTCACAGGCATGATGCAAAACATCTATCAAGTCGGAAGGGGTCTCACCAGAAACAACCTCTATATACCTACGGGGTATACGTAACCCTGTCTACATCTTATCCTACCCTCCTCACCCTACCTTAAATTTGCTATTGGTGGGATTAACTGAACTAAGTGCTATTATAATAATACTAATAATAATTTATAAACAACACTTTGCTTCTCACAGTCTTCACACAACACACGGTTTTTACCGGAACCATCTCATTTCTACATTACAAAACTAGAAATAATAATAATAATAATAATAATAATAATAATAATAATAACGGTTACAGATAGAGACGGTTACAGTAATGATGGATAGGAGATGAAACGACGTCGTGGGATAGGGTAACGAGTGAGAAGACCGATGGAACGCAACCGGTGGCCGGAGACGACGACGGACTTAGCCGCAGACCTGTACATTATTTTGCTTTGGGTATTGTGTAAAGATTGATTGTTTTTTAGTGGTTAGGGAGTGGAATGAGGTTTGTTCCCGCCATTAAACCAGGAAACGGAAAATAAGTGTGTACATTCGTTCCTTTTTATACAAACACAATGGAGTAAGTTGTGTACTTGTGTTCCATCCCATGTACTTTTTAAGTTTTTTTTAAACACACAACTAGAAACAAGTTTACTTTGGTCTCAAAATATTTGTGTTTTTTAAACTATTTTTATTTTATTTTAATGGAACGGAATGGATGACAAAAAAAAAATTTTTTTTTTAATAAATTAGTGGGTTTATGTTCGCGCGTGATACATCGCAGTGGCGGATCTAGATCACAAAATCAGTAGTAACGTTTTTCATTTTTTTATTTTAATAGCAACGTTTTCCAAATTTCGTAAAAAAAAACCAAATTTTTCACTACGCGCGCGAAGTTGAGCCGCAACGTCCGCAACCTCTGCTCTTGAAGTATGTCCGCCCCTGATACATCGTTTCTTGTCCTGAACACGATCCTACACAATTATCCACTGGTTAAATATGTGATGTAATGAACAACACAAGTTTATGGATGTGTGTATTTATATTATATATTATATTTTATTATTTTGTTGTTCTATGAACCTTTTTAGTGTATACCATTAAACGTTTTATAAAATATTGAGCATGTAGTTGCTATGTGATTACTTTTATATATGTGTTCATATAAATTTTACTTGAAATCGAGTTGTGAATAATAATGTATAAGTAACTGAAGCACACATGTATATGTCAAAAAACCGTGTCACATTTTTTTATATGAAGTGACGCTATTTCCCTTTTTCTTTATTCTAACAATTTCATGTAGTGCTTTATAAAATTACAAACATACCATTGCAATTGCTTGTTTTTGTCCCCATATTGATAAATGTTTTCTTCAAAATCAAACGGGCCATATATAATTGAATTCTTTGTTCTTTACATTGACGCATCAAACGAATTTCGTCCGAACAAAACTCATACATGCATTCTTTATGGTTATCTTGACATTCTTACCGGTCGCGTGACGAATCAGACATATTCCAGCCTAAATCATTGATATCAGTATCCGATATTCGTTTAATGGTTTTCAATCAATATCAAACATGTGTTAATATTCTCTTGAACATATTAATTATGGTTGCTATGCCAAAAATGTGTACCATACCATTGCTATAACGAATCAAATTGATAGCAATAGAATGAACCTAACAACACGGTATGGGGGTGTGGCCTCTTGGGCTTGAAGATTTCCACCGACATGGGGCAAAAGATGAGGGTGAAGTGGATAACTGTGATTGGTCGTTATATTATGGATGACTATGATTGGCTATTTGATTATAGAAAAAAACCCTCAACGCCATTTTCCCACGCCACCACCACCCTATGATGGAGGCATATCGATCTATGCCCTTGTCAACTGGCATGACAACACGCCCCCATCTCTTTTGGTAGGGCTGGCATAACAGGTTACACGAACCTGTTAAGACACGAACACGAAACTTGTAAACACGAACACGAACCTGTGTATAACAAGTTGACACAATAAGACACGATAAGGAACACCTAGTAAAATAAATTAACACGATAAGACACGACAAGACATGATAAGACACGACAATACATGATAAGAAACACGATAAGACCTCTTAAGACACGTACACGATAAGACACGAACACGAAACAGGTAAACACGAACACGACACGAAAATAAACAGGTCTTAACGTGTCGACCTGTTATAGACACGAAACCTGTTAAAATCGTGTAGATTCATGTCAGGTTATCGTGTTTGTGTCTAAATTGCCAGCCCTACCTTTTGGTGCGGTGGTTTTAAAAGAAAGGTTATCGTGTTCGTGTCTATATTAAGGTGCTGTTTGTTTTTTCTGCAGGAAAAGGTCTGCAGTCTGCGGACCACATCTGCAGACATCTGCAGGAGAAGAGGTGGACCAAAGGTCTGCAGTCTGCAAGAAGAAGACTGTTTGTTTGTTAATGTCTGCAGGCTGCTGAAATAAACTGAAATTTAAATAAACTGATTTTTACAACAGTTTGGTGGTAGACGGTGGTGGTGGTGGACGGTGATGGTGGTGGACGGTGGTGGTGGTGGACCTTGGTGGTGGTGGACGGTGGTGGTGGATGGTGGTGGACAGTGGTGGTGGGTGGTGGACGACGGTGGTGGTGGATGGTGGTGGTGGGTGGTGGTTGTGGTGGGTGGTGGTGGACCGTGGTGGTAGTGGACGGTGGTGGTGGACCGTGGTGGTGGTGGACCGTGGTTGGTGGTGGTGGTGGTGGTGGGTGGTGGTGGTGGACGGTGGTGGTGGTGGGTGGTGTATGGTGGTGGTGGTGGGTGGTAGTGGACCATGGTGGTGGTGGTGGGTGGTAGTGGACGGTGGTAGGTGGTGGACGGTGGTATGTGGTGGTGGACGGTGGTGGTATTGGACGGTGGTGGTGGGTGGTGGTGGTGGTGGTGGGTGGTGGTGGTGGACGGTGGTAGGTGGTGGTGGACGGTGGTGGTATTGGACGGTCGTGGTGGACCGTGGTTGGTGGTAGACGGTGGTGGTGGATCATGGTGGTGGTGGATCGTGGTGGTGGTGGGTGGTGGTGGTGGACGGTGGTGGTGGTGGACCATGGTGGTGGTGGACGGTGGTGGACGGCGGTGGTGGTGGACGGTGGTAGGTGGTGGTGGTGGTGGACGGTGGTGGTGGGTGAGGAGAAGAGAAGTGGAGAAGACCTTAGAAGACTTTGGAACAAGTCTGCACCAAGAAGAGGTCAGGAAGACCTTTTTGAGTGAAAGGTCTTCCAAAAAACAAACAATCTGCAGACCCCAAACGTCTGCGCGCGTCTGTGTGGCGCAGACAAAAGAGGTCAGAAGTGCTTCTGAGCAAAAAACAAACAGCACCTAAGAGTTCAAGCCTGACACTGACAGGAAAAAAAAAACTAGCATGACCACAAATCTTAAACAACGTCGTGTGGACACCTAGTGCCATTAACCCATTTCCACATATATCAATCAGATTCATCATCATCATCATCACTCACCAACCACAACCCACCAATGGCGGCCGCTGCTTCATCTGCACTCTCCTCCCCTTTCTTGGCCCAGGTAAATCACCCAACAACTTCCAATCTTTATACCCTTTTCTTCTTTCTTGATTTCTTTCATCTTATGGGTTTCTTATAAAAATCACCAAGCTTCAATCTTTATGCTCTTTTCTTGTATCTTGATTCAATGATTTGTGGGTTTCTTATAATATTCAGTAAACACTACCAAGTTTCAATCTTTATGCTGTTTTCTTGATTCTTGATGTGTTTCCTCTTGTGGGTTTCTAATAATAATAATATTGTTTATTTTTTCAGAAGGATGCAGGTGTGTCTCCATTGTTTGCACACCCTTCAAGCTCAATCAAAGCCTCCCACAAAAAAATATCCACCAATATTGTATCTGTCATGACTCCTCAGAAATCTGAACGGAAACCATCTGCCACTGGCTCAGTTGGGTTTTTTTTCTTTATTTTTATTTTTTAAATTCATGAATGTTTTTTTTATATTATTGAAATTATTGATATGACAGAGATTGTAGCAGTTAGTTGATGCTTTAACACCATTAGTTTGATAACTTAGAGCAAATTAGGGGTCTTTGAACATGAAAGTATGCAAGAATTAGGTTAAAGTTAGGTAATTTAACATTTATATGCAATGGTCAACTTTGTTTTTTTTTTTTTTTATGAAGTTACCGTTTTCACATCAATGATATGAGAACTTGAAGAAAATCAACTTTTGAGTGAAGGTTAATTATGTGCGGTTTAGCTTATCGAATAGTTTGTTATATATTTGTTGTCTTGATGTTAAAAAGTGGAGAACTTGATGCAAACTAATTGTGGGATTTGTGTTGATTTTCATCTATGTTTCGATGAAATAGTTTTGAGAAGGTGAACTACTTGTGTGATTTTAACTGACCGGGTTTGGTTCGTTTAGGTAAAAACCGCGATGACGATGACCGAGAAAATATTTTCTAGGGCTTCTGAGAAATCCCAGTTGAGCCCAGGCGAGAATGTGTGGGTCAATGTGGATGTCTTGATGACACATGATGTTTGTGGCCCGGGTTCCATTGGAATTTTCAAAAAAGAATTTGGGAATGATGCCAAGGTAACATATTAAGTCATGTTTACTGCTAGTTTCGATAATCATCCGCATTTTTTTGCAAAGAAAAGCTAGAAACGACAGAGTGTTACTGTAGTATGGTATTACAGTGGTTAACTTCAATGCATACTATGAATCATGCTGTTATTGTTTTAGGTTTGGGACCGTGAAAAGGTTGTCATTATACCCGATCACTATATTTTCACAAGTGATGAAAGAGCAAATAGAAATGTTGATATCATCAGGGAGTTCTCACACGAGCAAGGGATCAAATACTTTTATGATATCACAGATCTTAGCAACTTCAAGGTATTATGTTTGTGTCTTTATGAATCTTGATTTAATATTTTATAGTTTATAAATTTATAATCTCATGTTCTATGCATGTTAAAACAATATTGATAATATATATTTTTTTCTAGGCTAATCCTGATTACAAAGGTGTATGCCATGTTGCTCTTGCACAAGAAGGCCATTGCAGACCTGGAGAGGTACTCTCAAATTTAATAGTTCAATTTTAACTTAGTTACTAGAACTCTGGCAGTGAAAAATGAACGGGTCGGCTTGTCCGAAATTACCTTTTTTGAGAGTATTACTTCATTAAGAACAAATAGTGTGTTATTATGATTATGAAGCTATATTTTAATGCGTTGAAGCTACAATAACAAATAATGACCTAACTTTTATATCGTTAACATGAGCATCAAACTTTTGAATTTTGTTTCGTTATGAACAATAATCGGCTCAATCGGTCAACCTGTAAACACCAAATATCCAGAAGTCGTTAATCGGATTTGGTGGTGGTGGTTGATGGAGGATGTCAGCACACTTTGTGTCTTGAAGGATACTTGAATTACTTCAAGAACACATGAGTGCTCTGAAGAACAAAGCTATATAAATAAAGTCACATGAATAATAAAAGAAATAAAAATAATAAATCACAGATTAATTTTATGAGAAAATGTTGAATTTTGTAGAAACTAAGTATATTTTTTTAACCTTTTTAAGAAAACAATATGATTCTTTATTTATTTTTTATGGTTAAATTAAATAATTATTTTTTAAGCACCACAAACAGCAAAAGAAGCCACAGATGCTGCTATTCATCTTGTTTTTAACCGGTAAAAAAATTCCAACATGCATGATTGATCATATTCATAATAAAAAAAACAAGTCGTATTGATACATTAAGGAAAGTAGGTTACCATGTAGCTTGAACCCTATTCCACTAGTAATTTCTTTTAATAAAAAGATTATTAGGTTATGCAACTATTGTGCACATTTTTTCTTTTTAGGTTTGTTTACCCGTTTGAGAGATAAAACTTAACATGAGTCGACCCATTCATAAGTAAATCTGTAAACGGATCGAAACTTACTTCTCTATTTTTAGTTAACATATGCAAATAACTTTACTTTTAGGTCTTGCTTGGTACGGATTCCCACACCTGCACTGCTGGAGCATTTGGCCAGTTTGCTACTGGAATTGGAAACACGGATGCCGGTTTCGTGTTAGGGACCGGAAAAGCTTTGCTTAAGGTTTGAAAAATGCATTTTTTAATTTTTACATAAATTATCGGGTTATAGTTCTTTCCAAGGTTGCAAAAGGCGCTAGGCGGGCGGTGAGGTCCAGCCTTGGGACTAGGCGAAAATTAGGCGGAATCAGGCGTTTTGGTATTTTATACGTATTTTATATATATACACACACAAATTTAGGTGTTTTTTGAAAATATGTTAACATATATACACATAATACTTAGAATACTTAGATATATACACATAATACTAAAAAATACTTAGAAATTTAATAAAAAAAAGAAAAAAAAAATCACCGCCTAGGCCCGCCTAATGGCCAAAACGCCTAGATCTCCGACTAGGGCCTAATTCCGATTTTCTTCACCGCCTAGGCCGATTTTTGCAACATTGGTTCTTTCTTGTAGCTTTTATTTTAGTCTGCCACTTAACCTTTATCCCCTCAAAAGATCAACGTTTTTGATAATTGATGTCTCTTAACTAATTCTAATCCCATCCTCTTTCCTCAATACTTAATATGATATATACTTTCCACTAATAAAACTATAAGAAAATAAATTTTTGAGATAAAATGTGAAGTTACCAAAGTATCCCTAACTTTAATCAATTAGTCATTTGTTTATTATATTTTGATTCTTCTAGTTACCGTAACGCACATCCAAACACCCGTCAGTCCAGTTATGTCTTTGTTAATTTAAACTTAGTAAAATAGGACTTAGTGGCAACTTATTGAATAATGTCTTATTATCTTCTCGATTTATAGGTGCCTCCAACCTTAAGATTTGTATTGGATGGAGAAATGCCTGATTATCTGCTTGCAAAGGATTTGATCTTACAAGTAAGTTTGACTATCCCTGCGATAATTCATAAAGCAAGTAATCTTTAAAATGCTCTTTTATACGTTGTTGGCCGGTTATGGTTTAATTTTTGTTTGAAAATATTTTAGATTTAAGTTTCTGTTTCACTGATTATCTTCACGTTATAGATCATTGGTGAAATATCTGTATCTGGTGCAACTTATAAAGCAATGGAGTTTGTTGGTACGACCATTGAAAGTCTTACTGTAAGTTTTTCTTCCTTGTTCCTTCTAAAACAAGCATCTCAAGTTTTTAACATAACCTAGGCCTAGGTGACTGTATTGACCTCTTCGGGGATAAACGGGTCGATTTGAGTTTTACTTTTTCGCCGACAAGTCAAATGGGTAAACCCACAAGGCCACAAAATTCAGATAAAACGAAAATGGGTCGAAAGTTGTCTAAACTCTAAAGTGTATTCAAAATGTATAAAACTTCCTAAACTATCTTTTTGTAAAAGGATTTATCGTTGTAATAATAATGTTTGTGTAATCATATTCAACTATAACAAATTAATTAATTATTTATAAAATTCAAATAGAGAAGACAAAAAACGTTTGTGGGTTGAATTGTGTTAAAATTGTTTTTATCTATTATCGTTGTAATAATAATGTTTGTGTAATCAGTATGTCTTTATAAAAAGTTGCACGTATGCTCTCATTTGTGTTTCATAGATGGAAGAAAGAATGACATTATGCAACATGGTTGTCGAAGCTGGAGGGAAGAACGGCATTGTTCCAGCTGATGCTACTACATTTAAATACCTTGAGGTCCGTTCAATTTCTATTTTAGGGAACTTCCTTTCGAAAACAATGTTCAAGTGCGCGTGGTACAAGTATACAATCAAATAAGCGACAATTCTTTTTAAACGTAGTTTGAACTTCTCGTATCTCTAAGAGTTGCATATTCTGCAGGACAAAACATCTGTGCCTTATGAACCGGTCTACAGTGATGATCAAGCAAGGTGACTCGATTTCCATTTTTGTCCTTGTCTTGATTTAATATATGTACGATGACTACATAATAAGAAACTTTAAAGCTCACATTTTGTGCCCACATATCTTATATTTTTTTTGCCTTTCAGCTTTCTTGCCGAGTATAGAATCGATGTCTCCAAACTGGAGCCTCTAGTCGCAAAGGTTTGATTTTTTACTTTCCGTAAAGACTTTGCAGTTTTCAGTGGAAGTTGCAATTTCCACTATTTTGGGTTGTGTTTTGTCTCGATGTTAAGTCCAAAGATTTATATAAATGGGAACAGGTTAAACGGGTTGAAAGATTTCCAAATTGTTTCATTTAAAAACATAGATTGTAATTGTAATGGCATTGCTTTTGTACATAAATTAAAGCCTTAATTATGTATCGTTTTGTCAAGGACAAACAATGTATGTGGGTCAACCCTATCCGGCTGGCATGCTACCATTACTAAATGGACCTTTTTTGACCCATTACTCAACCTCTAGTTTTAAGAAAAGATAGTAAGGCATTAAGGTGAACATAAATGCTTGAAATTAGCCCGTTGAGATTCATGTAATATAGATGTTAGTTTTTACACGTTACAGCCTCATTCTCCTGATAATCGGGCTACAGCAAGGGAATGCAAAGATGTCAAAATCGACAGAGTGTATATCGGATCTTGTACTGGTGGCAAAACCGAGGATTTTCTAGCTGCTGCCAAAGTTTTACTAGCTTCAGTAAGATTTTATAACAACTTGCTGCTTTTATGTTTCCTTCGGTTTTACCGATATATCCTTTTTTGCTCATTTTCATGGGTCTCACATCATGTAAACCGTTGATTCAACTTGCAGGGCGAAAAGGTCAAAGTACCCACTTTTCTTGTTCCTGCTACTCAAAAGGTTTGTAGTCTTAATGCTAAACACTACAAGCTGTTTTTTTTTTTTTTTTTTTTTTTTTTGTAATTAAAATTTTACAAAGTGTATATCGTAAACTAATTACAATAAAATTTGGTAGGTATGGATGGACCTTTATACCCTCCCGGTGCCCGGCGCTGGTGGAAAGACTTGTTCTCAGATATTTGAAGCTGCTGGATGTGATACACCTACTAGTCCTAGTTGTGGTGCCTGTTTGGGTGGTCCAAAAGATACTTATGCACGCATTAACGAACCTCAGGCCAGTATTTTCTTTCCAGTGGTAAAATGGGTGTGGATGGGTCAAACAGATAAATTTGGTACGGGTCAGGTTGGGTTGACCCGAAACACATTTCCCCTATAATTTTTTATATTTTCTATAAATGTCATTGCCTTCAATATGGTCACAGAAAACAAATCATTCCAACAATAATTTTACTTTTGGGAGTGAAATGATTTGCTAGCTTTTATGCAATATGAACACGCTGCGTACTAGGACCAGTTAAAAATAAGTTTGTTAGCTAAATCTTTTTCAGTTTATCTGTTTGAGCCAATATAAATAGAACATAACCCGAATCGATTTACTCGTAAGTTGAAGGGTCGAAATAGCCACCTAGGGAAGATCATATGGTTTAACTTTTTCACAAATTATTTTCAAATGAAAACCGTAAAAGCCGGTTAATTTTCAAGTAACATGTGATATTTTAATCCCATTCAAATGGCATTTAGCATGAACTAACATTGTAAATGATGGCAGGTGTGTGTCTCGACCACAAACAGGAACTTTCCGGGTCGTATGGGACACAAAGATGGTCAAATCTATCTGGCTTCTCCTTACACTGCTGCAGCTTCGGCTTTGACCGGTTTTGTAACCGATCCAAGAGACTTTTTGCATTGATTTCTTTGCAGTTTTTTGTTAGTTCGGTGACACAACCTTGTTGTATGGGACTTGCCGCATGTTTACATCTAAAATACCATCCTTTCATGTTTGTTGCACATCATGATTCTGAAATAAAACTCCATGAGGTTTGCATTTATAGTTGATGTTTCGGTTTTCAATTCTTTGATTTTGAAAAACCAAATATAGTCACACAGACAAAACTTCTTAACATAGAAGAATAGTTTACAAACAAACCAACAAGATAGACAAAGAAAGACGATAACCGATTGAAATATAATACGCTTACGGAGCTTGTAAGTAACATCATCAAACCATTTAAGTTGGGTATAGAACTATAGTGACTTTCCGAGTGCGAAAAAACAGAAAAAGAATCGGATGGACAAAAAGAACTGAGAAAAAAAAAACAGCTTGAGTGACCAAAAAGAGATAACATATATAGTAAAGCAGCCAAGATTATCAAACAAAAGCTTCAAACTTTTCTAGTCTGTCATAGTTCTTTTTAAGTGTTTTTCTTCATCTTTTAAACTCAACATGCTTGTTTTTCGGCTTTTGATTCTTTTCCTGGTATCTCGGAGCTGCATATAGAAACAGACATGTTTTATTCCTAACATGCCAAACGGGGTGCAAAACGTAGAAATAAAAAGCTTAAAGTTAAACGGGTCAAATGGGTCAAACTTAAACGGGTCAAAAGTACTGTTTTTTTTTTTTTTTTTTTTTTTGGCAAAAAGTGTAAACCGATCCATGGAAAGAATGATGTTTTTAGTCTGAACCCCAATTGACCCGTTACCCACCAGAGTCGTCCCCAAGTTTGCCACCAAACATACCTAGTCCATTGGCATCTGAGGTTTTCATGATTCGTAGCCTCTTCACAGTGCTTAAAAACATCCTGGTTAAAACCATAAGAAAACATGTAAGCAACATGTACATAAGAGTAATGCAGATAAACTGAGGCTCATATTAGTCAAACTCGAGTCTTTTAGAGTCAAAGGTTGACTATATTAGTCAGTACCTCCATGGAACGTCACCCACGAGCATCCAGTCTCCTTCTCTATCTTCATATGTTAGCACGAACTCAGAAGATCCATCCAAAAGGCGAGAGCGTTGATGCTTTTCTGTACCTGCATTAAATCGACATTGCATCAGTATATACATTTTAAAGATCTTTCTTCCCGTTTCTACGTTCTTAGTTCATTAGTTCTGAAGTACATTTATTAATGAGTGAACCAATATATCCCTAACGGGTATAACAGGTACATTTTTTGAAAATGGGTCAAATGGATCAAACGGGTCAAAAGTCGCCAAGGTGCCTTCTATTTCATAAACCCTCCTAAATCATTATATGAATTTTGTAATCAAATCAACCCAAAGTGTTCATTAGAAAATACCCTTTTTTAAAAAAGAAGTGTTTTACGTCGACCCAACCCATTTTAATCCGTATCAAAACTATCCCCTTTGACCCATTAACCAGCTCGTTTGACCCGTCAAAAAACTGCACTTACGGATAAAAGTGGCCCTTGTGGAAGCTTTCAAGAACATAATTTCAAGAGCTTCAGCTAAAGTTTCATAACAATCATGTGCATTCAAATCAACTTTCCTTCCGATTGGTAATCCGTCCATATTCACTTTCACGAACCCAGAAGGCCCTGTAGTTTCTTTACAGACGGTTTCATCATTTTTGTTTTCGCGGTTAACAATTTTCTTTTTCTTCGAATTTTCGTCCGCACCTGCTCCCTTCTCTCCTTCATTCTTGGAAAATTTTGCATGGTTGACCAAACTGTTCATCCTATAAGTCTTCACAGGTGGCCATCCTACCACCTGACTGTTTTTAAAACATCACAATATCTTATCAAGATTCAACTACAAATCGCAATCCGAAAACGCAATGAAACTAAACTACGAGTCATGATCTAAAGCTAGTTCCAAACTATAAAAGAACCATTTATATTCATTTTAAAAGCAGTCTTTTATTGTACAAACCAGTTTTTATGATTTTAAAGACACATAAAAGCATATGACACAGCCCTTAAATGCAATGAAACCAAACAGAATCATCTAAAGCAAATTCCATATTACAAAAAGAATCATCATAGTTCAAATAAGCTTTTAAAGAATGGATAATTGCCAAAATAAACAGTTGACCAAGCATATTTGCCAAAATAAACACCTGATGCTTCTAAACATTAGGGACAAGCCACTCTTTTGCGTCTACCAATCAGATGATTACACGTATAAAGTCTTAGACGCTTTAATTTATAAGGTCCATGCGTCTACACTTTAAACGCGAGGCTGTTGTTTAGACACAAGAATAGGTGCTCCCCTTTGACTCAAGAATAGGTGCTTCCCTTTGTGTCTAAATAACAGCCTCGCGTCTAAAGTTTAGACGCAGAGCAAATAACATGTTATTTATATATATAAAACATAAACATATTGGTTATAAAAATAGACAAATATACATGTATAAGTACCATAACACAAAAAAACACATAGATACACTAGAATCTTGATGGTGTTTTAGTTGTTTCCTCTAACATGAAGGCACATAAGTCTTATGATTCAGTTTTTTTATGGTTTACCATAAGTAAAATAATAATAAAGATGACATGACAATATGACAGAATTTGTAAGGTGGCATAATAATATTAACCTGACAGCAGCAGAAGTAAGACTCAAGCCTAAACCAAGTTCAAGTTCCTCTTCATTTCCATAATCTTCACTACCACCAAGCCTGAAACTTGTGTCCATAATGCAGTTGTAAAGAGAGAGAGAGAGAGAGTTGATGCAAAGGGAATGGTAGTTGTTGTGTTGTGTGATGAAAATGGGTTGGTTTAGAACAACTAAAAAAGGAGAAAAGAGGTTACCTAAGAGGAAACATAGGAGGAGTGTGGGCAGGGTCCATTTGTCTGCTGCTTAGTGCGCTTGCTATCACCACTTCCTCTGCACTTTACCATTATGCATGTCTCACCATAACTAATTATTATTATTATTATTATTATTATTATTATTATTATTATTATTATTATTATTATTATTATTATTTTATTTTTATATAAATGACCCACTTTAAAATGCTATTTTTTTCATCTTCTACTTTTCTAGTCCTTTTTTGTTAACTTGTTATGAGGCAATATTATGGTGGAAAGAGTGTTTATAAGGGGTACATGCATCGATCGAGTTTGTTCCGATTGCTAAGTGTTCTGTGTCATATGTCCAAGGCTTGATACCAAATCACATCGAGCCGGGGGTCTCACTGGAAGCAGCCTCTCTATTCTTAAGGGTAGAGGTAAGGCTGTCTACATCATACCCTTCTCAGACCCTACCTTAGCTTTGCTATAGGTGGGATTAACTGAGTATGATGATGATGATGAATTGGGTAAACTATATGTTCAAGTTAACCCCTACCTTAGCTTTTGCTATTGGTGGGATTAACCGAGTATGATGATGATGATATGTTTCAAGTTGACGATGCATCCAAATTAGTTAAACTAGTTTACAAATAATGTAACCAACTATATCGGTGCATCTAACGTACAACTATATGTTCAAGTTGTAAAGGTGTATAGCATATGAATGAACTTTGCGATTGTAAGGGGGTTAGGATCAAATACACAATGAAAGAAAAATAGGAAGTCGTAAGAAGGGTATCAAACGGACTCCGATTGAACTCATTCAAGCGGCATTGGAATCGTCTTATCGAACCCTACGTCGTTAGTTTTTAGGTCTTCGTTTTTTTGGGGTTTTAGCTTGTAGTTTTTAGAATATGTGTTATATCATTGTGTTTTTTATGTACCATTGTGTCTTTTTCTTATTTTCATCGTTGTGTCATTTTTTCAATTCTTTGTGTCTTTTTTCTTCAGCATTGTGTTATATTTCGTGGCTCATTGTGTCATATTTGATGATCTATTGTGTTTTTTGTATCCTTCTCACCCTTCTCATTTTTTGTAGCCTTTGTAGAATAACCCGACCCGTGTGTCCAAACCATTACAATAATGTGTCTAAAATCACTTGTAATGTAAGGGACACCTATGTCATCTTTCTAAAACACATGTATGATGTATCAAATCTTTCATATATAAAATCACTTCTTATATTAACCAACTCATATGTCTATGTGTATAACTATATATATGTTAAGGTTCTTGCACAAAGGGCAAAATGTGTGCAAATGTAGTAAGCCACCGTATTATGACACATGTACTTTAAAAGATCGGGCATAAGTGTATTGCCATACGCAAACATGTACCATGTGTAAACAATAGCACGTAATTACACAAAAAGGTAAACATGCTTACACAATGTTATAAGTATTTTAAAAACGATACATGTTACAGCGTTACGTAACGATATAAACTATGTAAGAGGTTATACATAAGCACGCAAATTTATAATTATACCGAAAATAAGGCATGGTACGTAACTATGTAATGGTATGTAATTACGCAATCAAGTACTGATATACATCAAAAAAACGCTTTTTAGTTTGAAAAACTATAGCAATTCTATATTCAAATTAAATATAATACAACGTTCGTTTTATGATGTATTTTTTTTAATATTAACGTATGAAAATGTTATTGAGTTTTTTTTTTAAAAAAAAGTAGGGGAAGTTGGTTTAACCTTAAAGAAATCAGCAATGGTGTTGGTGGAAAATCCCTTTTTTATATCACAATTCACAATTGAATTGGTGATTAGAAATTCAAAATCCTTCCTACATTTTGTTAAAAAAAAACCTTAAAATATTAATTGTTTATAATAATAATATCCTTTTATATTCAACATATATATGTCTATAATGAATCAATCGATTATTGATTTTTAATTATTTGATAATACCTATTAATTTTATAGTTATTGATTTGAAATCATATAAAGGAAATGGGTTTAAGCATTTTTCATCAATTTTGTATGTATTTACAAGAGTGCTTAAGAAGAAATATCTTATTCTCTTACAAAGTATTATGATATGTCATAGTTAATATATATATATATATATATATATATATATATATTTCCTTTTCACTTTACATTTTAGATTAGGTTGTTACATTTTTAAAGAAAAAACATGTGTTTTAGTAATAGTTGGTAAATAAGTTATGATAACACTCAAACAAAAAGCTGTATCTCCATCATGTGATTAATTATTTTTTCTTCTATAGACAATAAATTTGGGAACAAAGAAAAATATATAATTATATTAAATGAAGGAACACCATCATCACGTTCTCTAATCCACAGCACACTTTATTTTGTTTATATGTACTGAAAATACTTTAAAAAATATCAAATATTAAACAATGTTTGAGGATCTAAAATAAGATTCATGTCCGATCTTTAAGGATTAAAGCCTGTAAAAGCTAGTGTTTATAGTATTAAGATAAAAAAATCCACTTGTAATTTATAATTTTTAATCACATATTAAACCATAAACATTTACTATATACATGTTTTTTATTGCATCATTAGATACATAATATGAATCTAACTTTGACTATAGCAATATGAATGATCGACCTGAAACACGGGGAAAACCTTATTGCATTTAAATAATTAAACGTGATCCATGTTCTTTACATCTGATTAAAATGCAAACATGATATCAAAGCTAAATAATCCAAATAAAATATAAGTATATATAATGTACTAACAGCCGCAGTGGCGGATCTAGAAACATTTTTCAGTAGTAACGTTTTTCATTTTTTTCATTGTAGTAGTAACGTTTTCCAAATTTCGTAAAAAAAAAAACAAATTTTCCACTACGCGCGCGAAGTTGAGCCGCAACGTCCGCACCCCCTGCTAACAAGCTACATCCGCCCCTGCTAACAGGACCATGTCAATCTACGGTTAACAGCTATCAGTATCAGGTTAATCACAACTTATGTTGCATGTGTGGCCTTTAGGAGATTATGATAAAAGTTACTAGCGAAAGCAATATTTAAACATGAAACCTATGCTACAATGGGATATTGTACATGTGTTATATGAATATGATAGTCTACACATTTGTAACTAAAATATGTAAAATATTTGGCCTACCATATGGTAAACTGGTAAAGTGTAAGATAATTATCATATTAAATTTTATGTTATGCTCGTTTATATTACTTTTTATTGTTATATGATCATCTTATTATCGTATTTCAAATACGACATTTCTCTAAAAGATTTCAGGTTTCTATTATACCTAAAGAAACAAGATGGATAAAGTTTGAATTTATGTAGTCTTGTGACCCACTTCTACACTATAAATTAGACTTGTATAGTCGTGTACCCTGTAGACAACTTTACCAATATCGTTTTGCACTGATAGTAAGAAATGAATGTGTGCATATCACAACCAAAATGTTAGGAACCATTTACTCAGGCAATTGAAATTAATGCAAATAAAACATAGCTATATCGTGAGAATCATAGTTCTCATTGTAAAAATATTGAAAATCATTGTTTTAGTGTGTACAAACATAAATTGTTATAACTTTTTAGTATATTTAAAAAAAAAAATCTTAACCTTCACATTTTAATATGAAAATCATCAACTACAAGACCAAGCCGATGATCTCCAGCCCAACTGGTTTGAGGTGAGAGTGTTTACCTTTTCAGAGGATTTCTGTCTGGGGTTGGTCACAGGTTCAATTCTCGTCCATCGAAAAAATATACCCATTAAGGTTGAGAGGGTCTGGCGTGTGGGAGGACTCGAACTTGTGATCCGGAGGTTGTTAGGACTAGGATTTCACCGTTGAACTAAGTCAATAAGCTGTTTGTGTAAACCAAAAGTACTTTTGGTTTTGGCTTTTCAATAAGGGTGAAAAAGTTGTTTTCAAGAAGTTAGAAATCCTGACTTTTGGCTTTTGGTTATTTGACACTAATAAGCAAGGGTGAAGGTTACTTGGGGCCAGGGGTGTGCCCTGCCCCCCCCCCCCCCTATTTTTTGGCGCAGTAGTGGAAATTTACGATTTTCGTGGGTAAATCGCGTCCGGGTTGAGTCCGGCCCCTGCCGATTTTCCACTACCGATCGAAAAAATTTAAGTTCGGCCCCCGCCGATTTCAAAACCAAGCTTCACCACTGCTAATAAGCTAAGGCAAACACTTTTTAAAAAACAACTAATTGACTTTTCATATCACAAAAGCTAACGCAAACAATGTTTTAGAAACTAATTTTCAAAAATTCATAAGTCAATAAACAATTCTGACCAAAAGCACTTTTAGAGATAAATAAGCAAATCCCAAACACCCTCTTAGTTATGTTTCGTTCCTATTTCAGTGGCCGTTGTATTTTTTTTTTTTTTTTTGGTTCTATGTAATTTGGTTTTGGTTGTCTAGTCTCTGGCTAGACTGTTTGGTTTAATATTATTGCGTTTAGCCGTTATAAAAAGAGAGAAAAAAAAAAACTTGGATAATGTATATATTTGTAATATTATATATGTTAGAAGAAAAATAAGCGAAAAATCAGTAAAATATTATTTTCTTGTGTCCAGCGTTCGCAAGACATTGGCCATAAAACAGTGCTGGGAAAGTAGACTCCTACTCATTTCGTAACAGCTGTCTCAATCGATAACATCGTTAATTTGTAGGCTCCACCCACCTGTATACATATGTAATTAACTTCTTTTTCTATTTTGTTTTACTTTTATAATACAAGATCTATTTTAATAAAATATAATTTGTATTTTTATAAGAGAAGGTGATTTGTGATTGACAAAATTTGTCTATAAATTTATAGAATGTGAGTTCATTATTTATTAATAAATTTGTTATATACAAACTACCTTCTTTTCAGAAAGGAAAACAAAATTAAGAATATATTTTATTAGTTGGAACTCAATAATAATAAATCGAGTTTTACCGTAGTAATATATGAAAGAATAAATCACGTTTTATTGTAAGATTATGTGTTGTGAAAATGATGAAATGTGAAAAAAAAAAAAGTGTCCTTCAGGCGTCACATATAGGCAGCAGAGATTTCGTATTTTGTATCAAGGAAATTGTGTTGTGGTGGATCGTGTCGCCTAGCACTCACTTTCCTTTCAAACGTTCAACACCACCGATCAAGGCACCCCGCGTTCACTTTGTCCACCCTGGCACCAAACCCTTGCATAACATCGATCTACATGGGTGACTGGGTGTCTATTCTTAATCCAAAGGTAGCCGAGTGATTTTATGTCTTTTATTATTTTGTTGGCACACACCTCTTTGGTGGAGAAAATACATTAGGGCTTGATAACTTATTACTTGGTATAAGATGTGAATACTGGTGAATTTGTGGTGGAACACGTTTAGAGGATAGTGCATAGTACGACTCATGACTTGCTAATCAGTAATGGGTATGATGCGCGTATCTATCCTAATTAGCATGTTTTCGAAATGAATGCTTTGTAACTTGAATATAATTGTCATTTGTACGCACGCGGCACGCCTTACCTCTCCTTCCACTGTCCCCTTTTTGCCCTTTTTTAGGCATTGAACCTCATTGATAATTCTCTAGGATAATTCATTTAAGGCATCCAAAACTGATCCTAAGGAACAATTATCATCGTTCTATATATAAATTATTAGATGATGTTCATGTTGAACAATGTGTCATGTTACAAACTAAGGCGGATTACGGATTCATTAGATGGTTCAAAGTAAAAACCTTATAGATGGTAAAAACATGGCACAAGAGGCAACACTTATATACATGATCAAGAGGTGAACCCAATAGGCTTTGTGGCTACTTTTAACAAAACTCCTAGTGAGTAATAGGTTTTCCTTAAATTGTTTTACATTAAAGTTCTAGAAAAAAAATCATGTTGTTAGTACTAAAGTAAATTATTGTTTGCAAGTATTTATTATTATTTTTTTTATGATGAAATTAGCCCAAGATTTAGGTCACTAATCAAAATGTTAGCATGCATTCACTATCTTCTTGAAAGGTAATACTATTTTTAAGGATGATAGGTGTCACCCAAGCTATGGGGTGCATATAGCTATTTGTTATCATAAGGAAATTGTTGGCGTGGGGCACACGTAAATCACCTTGTTATGTTGTACGGTAAGTAACTTTTGTATCGAATAAACTACCTAGCAATTATTATATAGATATTTTCACTATTGTTTTCATATACTCTAAATCATATTGGTCCCATAAAATAAAACTCACTTTACCTAAACATCAAACATGTATGCTCAGTTGTGTGTCCTTATGATTAGGGTTAAACTCGTAAACTTCCATCTTAGTTCGAAAACTTATCTTGTATTTTCACTCGTACTTAATTCAATCCAACTCGTGACAGGTGAATTGAGTAGTATTTTTTTTTTCTAATAAATTTGATGATTTTGTATGTTGCTTTCGGGTTCCCAAATAACAAGCTAACAACAAAAATAAGTCACAAATATTGTATTAGATTGTTTGTAATAACATCATTAGGGTTACTAGTTACATGAGGTTTGTTCATATAGATCACCATATTACAATTCTAGTCCTTGCATCATTACTAGTCATCTTTTGGTCTAAGAAAATATATTAAATTATATACGCGTCATAAAAACATAGTACCAATAAATAAACTATCAATAAACAAGAAAAAAAACTAGGAAGGATGGAAATTTGTTGCTACCTTTGGCTCGAATCAGCTCAAAAGTTTATACGAGCAACATAGCTCAAGTCAAATCAATTTCGAGCTAAATTACGAGTGATATCGAAATAACAACAAGTGACATTGTGAACACGTTACAAATCATGAGTTTGTTGGAAGACTATTTTATAAGGTAAAAAGACAAAGAGGATTTACTATTTTTGTTGCATGAGTAAAAAAAGGTAAAAAGGTTAGAACACAAACAAAACTTTAGATGGCCCATTTTATAAATGACGGGCCAGCAGTAAGTTCAGGTAATGGGCTTAACCCACCTTAATGGGCCAAATGTTCATCAGCACGTAAACAGGCTAGGAAATTACTCGGCCTGTTATCTCATTGTCGACGAACCGCCGCTTTTATTGAACCTTTTACCTTTGGCATAAAGTCAAAGTCAAACTTATGTGTGGTATTTATAAATTAATAATTATTATTGTTTTTTATAATATATAAATACTAGAACTAGAATATATAATGAAAACTGAGAATATATTAACCTCTACAAAAAATAAAAAATAAAAGGTAGAAAATTATACTGGAAGCAAAACTCGTGGATATTGAGTATTTTTCATGCGGGACAACTTGACCTTCAATCGTAACTTGAGTATTTTCATCTTGACTAGCACCACTGAAACCACAATACATGTACTCAGTTTGATACTAAGGTGCTGTTTGTTTTTTCTGTAGGAGAAGAGGTGGACCAAAAGTCTGCAGTCTGCAAGAAGAAGATTGTTTGTTTGTTTGTTAACGTTTACAGGCTGCTGAAATAAACTGAAATTTAAATAAACTATTTTTTTACAGCAGTCTGGTGGTGAACGGTGGTGGTGGTGGACGATGGTGGTGAACGGTGGTGGTGGTGGACCGTGGTTAATATTGAGAAGGTGGATTTGAAGGTTAAAGAAGGAAGTGATGAGTTCAGTTTTGCAAAGAGTTTGAATGAGTTTGAGAGTTTGGATATTATTGTAGGAAAAGAAGATGAATATAAGATGATGGTGGATAAAGATCCTTCAAATCCTGTATTGTTGAAGAGCTATGCTAATCTTTTGCAGGTAATAAATAATAGAGTAAGTTTTGCTATCTAAAAGGGTGGCGGCGCAGCTTGTTGCCCCGCTTACAAGCCGTCTCTTTGTAATGTGTTGATTTTAATTTTAATGATAAACTTATGTTAAAAAAATATATAAATAAATAAATAATATTGTCACAGTTGAATATACACTAGGCAAGTTGTAACGCGTTGATTGGGCCAGCTCAACGTTTTTTGGGGCTGTTAAGAATAAGGGTCCCTTTGTACTAAAAGTATTTATTTTGCATATGGGAGTATTAATTTACTTTTTTTTTTGTAAATTAATAAACTGTGTTCTTTATGGACTAATACAAGCATGGCCTGTAGTGGTTTGGCGCCCCGGGACACACCAGCCCAACAGGGCGCCAAACACCGCGCCAAATGGATGGAAAGGGCAAGAAGCCCGTTAGAGGTTTAACGAGCGTTAATGGTTGAGATGTGGATATGTGAGCCTAATAAATCACATCCGATCAATTGCGGACTCTTGCCAAGGGGGCGTTGCCCTACTACACATGGTCTCATGGCCCCTATTCCGTAAAATTCTTTTTGGGCCCTAAATTTGAATTTGGGGGCCTAAATCCGTAGGTTTTTTATTTTTTCTAAAAAAAAAGACGCTGCTCAAGTCGAATACAAGTTGAGCTTCTAGCTTGGATTACAAGTTATAATCCAAGCCAACTTGGCTGGTCTTGTTATGAGCTCGAGTCTGAGTTGATATTAGTTCCGCGTAATTCAGCTAACGTGGAACCCTTTTGAAAGTTTTCGAATTGATTATTGCTATTTCATGAATTGGATAATTGTTGAAGTTGCATATAAAAGAAGCATAGAGGTCTTTTTGGAGTCATTTTACAGTAAGTTATTCTAAAGTGATTAAGGCATTTAAACTTCGTTGTCATGACAGTCGAATGGAGATCTTGTTGGGGCTGAAGAATACTACTTTCGCGCTACACAGGCAGATCCTAAAGATGGCGAAAGTCTTATGCAATATGCTAAGTTGGTATGGGAGCTTCATCATGATCAAGATAGAGCCTCGAGTTATTTTGAGGCTGCTATTCTTGCTGCCCCTGAAGATTCGTAAGTAGTTTCGTGTAATATGGAATGGTTGGAGGGGTTGGATAATGAATCAAAACAAGTTTTTTAACATGGTTCTGTTTGGGGGTGGATTGACCCTAGTGTTGTAAACGAACAGGTCATTCAACGACTGTTAGTAAGTCGTTTGGTGGGAAGTTCGTTGTTGAGAATGTCGACATTTTGATTTAGATATATATTCTTTGCAGTAATATTCATGCAGCATATGCAAGCTTCATGTGGGAAATAGATGAGGATGACAACGAAAACAGTGAAAACTTCACGCGCTAAGGTAAGTACTTTTACACATCCTTTTGTTTCTATGATTTAACATTTTATCAAACAAATACTTGTGTTCTAGTTTGAATGATGGTTTGAAATCATAAATGCAATAAATTCAAGGGATCTTTGGAGGTAGATGAAAAATGTTGCGACCCGTTGGTGCTTAGAAACCATGCCCAATTTCTTCGACAGGTTATCATCTTTGCGCAACCTGATATATACGAATCAGTTTAAAGAAAAGACCTGCAGATTTTTATAAATTTATTGACGTGTGTTTGTTCCATGATTTGACAGACCAAGGGAGACCTTGCAGGAGCCGAAGAGTATTACATGCGTGCGTTACAAGCAGATCCTGCAGACGGCGAAGTAGCTTCACAATGCGCTCAACTGGCGTGGGAACTTCATCATGACAAAGACAAAGCATCTGGTTTTTTTGGGCAAGCACTCGAAGCAGATCCAAATGATAGGTATGCCATAAGCGTGCTACATTTGTTTTTAACGGGTCACATGGGTTGAATTTGAAATAAAATTGTTTAAAATGGATCATAAGCCACACAAAATGTATAAAACTTGATTCTTATAAATCACACACACTCAAAAAAAGACAGTAATGTTTATGGGCCATCGTAACTCTCAACCGAAGCCGACAGGTTTCTAGTCAAACACTCAAACCTGCATTAGCTTGTAGGGAGTAATTTTGATAAGTTGATTGATCCAATTCATACCAACTTGTTATTGATTATCACTTTATGTGTTTCAGTCATGTTCTTGCTGCATATGCCAAGTTTCTTTGGGAAGCAGATTATGAAGACAATCATCCAGAAAAACTGTAACAGCCGTTCATTAGAAATCGGTGGTTCTACATAGGTTTAGGCGTTATGAATCAATGCATAATTTATCTATGTGTTTTCTTGTATCAAATATACAACATTCACAGTTCTTATGAACATGTAACAGTATTTAAGAAATAAACAAGTGTAAGAAGCGAAACTGCATAAACCATTGTGTCTGATATTTGAATATTATTTCTGTAGGCCAAAAACTTTAACTGAGCATGGCGTCCCAAAGTAAATATATCGGGATGTGCATATACCCAGTATAACTGAACTTTAAAAAAAACGCCTCACTACATCATGTTGCTTTCTTTCAAGACTATATAAGGAACCAGTACAGACATAAATAACCCAAAGGGTGCTCAATCAGATGAGATGTGACCATTTTTAGAAACCTGGTAGGAGTTGGAATGTGTCTGGTTCTCTTGACCTTGACGACGATAGTAGCCATTGCCTCTCGATCGCGTGTAATCATTGCCATCATGACCGTACCCGTTTCCTCGGCTGTTATAGCTTTTACCTCCAAAACGGGCTCCTCTTCCATTTCCTTCATTTTGATACCCACCCCTGCCTTTTCCTCTTCCTCCTCCTACATTAATTACATGTGCTTCAGAACTGGTTCACTTTATAAAAAGGGGTCGTTTTGGTATAGCATAAAGTGTAAGTTATTTTCATGATATGGTCTTCTAAAAACGTAAACAGTATCTCATAAACTTTGTCAATTATTAATAAAAAGTATAAACACGTACTTCCACCTCGATATGTATTGATTCTATTTGCTCGCCTTCCTTCAATGGTGACCTGCTGCCCACAGATCTCAACAGTAGATGCCTACACAGTTGATGGTAATTTTTCAATAGATATCAAATATGAAATTTAATAAATACACACCAACTGTGACTCGAAGTATAAAAGAATTCATTTTTCAATAACAAAATTGTGGTACACTTAAAACTGCCAGTGCAGAACATTAACCCTACTTCAAAACAAGATTAATATATTCATATAGGCCAAGTCAAACCTTGATTGCATTGTGAACACCAGTGATGTCGTCAAACTCAACAAATGCATAGCACACATCTAGATCCTGAGTTAAGATATATTACTCATCATTAGTCTTTTATGGCTAAAAAGCAAGTAACCATTCAAGATGTCGAAAAAAAACTTACCTTTCTGGTTCTGATTGCAACACCATCTTGTCTGATCTTACCAAATTTCTTAAACTCTTCCTCAATATCATATGTAGTTGCAGTGGATGGCACATTTTTCACATAAACAGACTTCACCTCAGCTAAGGAAATCAATATACACAAGTAACTAATAAGCAAACAGAATGAAAATGCTGATACTTTTGTGTGCTAAAAATTAATGTAGAACTGTAAGCACTGCAATTCTACATAATGAATAACTATGCAGAAAACACCAGCAATTGCGTAAATTACAAACTAACAGTCATCAAGTACTATCATGACTTCAGATGCACCAAAACCGACCAATTGGGCTGTGTCTTGGAAGTAATTATACTATATTGAAAAAAATAGTCAGTTTATCAGCAGCAACAGAACTTACTCTAGAAGATTGTATTTGAACGGGTTTTTGATGTTTGAATTTGTAGTTATTTATCAGATAATGAGTTGCTTACGTGCTTAGCAAACTCTGATGATCTATCTACAAAGCTAATAAAAGATGACCAAAATAACATTCTTTTATCAAAAAATAAGTTGGGTGAAACTGGGGCAACAATCTCTCAAAGTAGGTAAATACGGAATGGAACAGTTTATAATATAAGAATTTTTACACATGTGCTATTATATGCCTAACAAAAAACTTAAAACGTCGCAAAATCAAGCGTATACTTTGGCATATAATTGGCGTTATGAATTAGGCATGCCAATCATTTCCCTAACGTAATAATCAATATTGCTACGGCTGGAATGAAATTGATTATTCAAAACTGATTATTTGACCCCTAAATAATCAGATGATTCGACTTTAAAACACATTCAACGCCTCATTAAAGAGCAGACAACAGTTATAAAAAAGGTACCTTCATCATCGACAACAGATGGGTCCTCCACAGCCTCCGTTACTGCTGCAGCAGACTGTTGCGTAGGGGACTCAGACACATGGTTCAACTCTGAATGGGATGTACTCTTTTTAAAAGATTGTTCCCTAGGTGCTGATGGTGCAGAATGCCCTTTGGCAACTTGCAACTTCCAGAAACAATAACAGTGAAAAGTCAATTTATAAACAATTACATATGGAAAAACATATTAATTATAGTTGGCAAAGATGAAATACATACAATGGAAGCATAAGTATGCTTTTGGGGCTCTCCAACAACTTCCTCAACCGGAGTGATATGGTCTTGTAGTGCATCAACTGAATTTTGGATTGAACCATTTGTCTGCACAGCATAACTGTCTTCAAGAACACTTTCAGCCACAGGAGCTTGCAACTGTTGCTCTTGAAAACCATAATTGTTCAAAGTACCATTTTCCACAACTGGAGCAGGCTGCACAAAATCCCTGGCATGGATATCACCACCCGACATGTAGCTTGACGCTGAATAAATCATGTCAATTCATAAGTAACATAAATTTCTTTCCTTAAAAGATAATGCCTGGTTAATACACAGTACCTTGATCCCGGAGTGCAGTCGAAGCATTCATTTGGGATACCAAATCATTCTGTGTCATATACGCAACAGGATGATGATAATTCGGGTGGTCATCAATGAAATGGAAAATATCATTCAAAACAAAGAATCCATTCTCCTGGGGCGCAAGGAAAAACGTCTGCACAAAATTCCTCTTGACACTAAAATCTTTTACATGCACAGAACCCGAAACCAATACAAGAACACCCCTATCCCATGACTCAAGAGCATGCACCGTCTTAATTTCTATTCCCGTATAATTAAGAGACATAACAAGCCCATGAATTTGCTGCAATATATACACAATATGAAAAAAAAAAAACATGAAAACTAATTACAATACAAACCAACAATCAAATAATAGGGGTTGGTTCGGTAAAAATCTTAACCTAGGAAACATAGAAAACTGGGTCAAACAAACTCCGATTGAGCTCAATCCAGCGGCGTTGGAAACGGCTAGCGAAACCTAAACCCCTAAACCCTAAAAGCTAAACTCTAAAGCTAGAATCTAAAGCTAAACCCTAAAAGTTAAACTCTAAACCCTATATATATATTTGAATAAGGTTCGAAAAGACAGTTCCAACGCTGCTGAAATGAGGTAAATCAGTGTTCGTTTAACCCGGTTTCCTACGCTTCCTAGGTTAAGATGATTTCGTATTTGATCCTAACTCTCAAATAATATAATACCAAAAATGCAGATGCAAATGTAAGCTAATGAACGATATTACCAGCATTGAAGTGGCAGTTTCTCTGTTATGACCATCAACACGAAGCAAAGTGCTCCTATCACTATAAAACTGGTGGACATAATCAGGCTGTGTTTGAAGGACTTGATAATAATGCCCAACGAAGTATGTTCCCACCTATAATAAACACCAAAACCCTAATTATTAACAATATAATATCAGAAAGTATGTACAGGAAGAGTATAGACGTACCTGAGCAGCAGTGACGGGTAAATGAGATGTTGTGGCCATCGGAACCGAAACCCTAGATCTGCAACAATGCTGCTGAAGATCTGGAAACAAAATTTATAAAAAAGATGGATTAGAATAACACTAGCAGTAGAGATGACATGTGAAATGAATAATATGATTGATTGTGTGAGATTATTGAGAGATTTATTATTATTATTATTATACCCGATAAACCCAGCAGAGAGAAGGGTTTGTGTGTGTGTGATAAGAGTGTGTTGTTGCGGCTTGATTTAGCCGACACAATATTTAGGCGTCATATTATCGTGTTTTTATTGTATTATGCACCGCACGTGCGCTTTTGGAATGCATTTCAACCCCAATGAATAAACGATTTTGGGGGGTTTTCTATATGGATGAGATATCGGAATCGTATCGGTACCGAATACCATATCAAATGTTTCAATACGATATCGGTATTTTTACTAAATGCTCTCTTTATATGGTATTTGGTACCGAATTGGTACCGATAGAAATTTTGATAAAAGTGGGTACCGGATCTTTCGGTACGGTACCAGTGTTTATTACTAAATGTTCTTTTTATATGGTATTTGGTACCGAACTAGTACCGATAGCGAATTTTTATAAAAGTGGGTACCGAATCTTTCGGTACGGTACCAGTGTTTATTACTAAATGCTCTTTTTATATGGTATTTGGTACTGATACCGAATTATTGGGAAAAGTGGGTACCGAAAAACCATACCGAATCTTTCGGTACGGTATCGGGTTCGGTAGTGGTATTCGGTAGCATATGCCCATCCCTAGTTTTGTATGTTGGCCGTAAGGGTAGTATAATCACCTACTAAGGTGTTTGGGGTAGTTTAAGTAAAATTGTAAAAGTGAGTTGCAATGCGTGAGTGATTGATGGAACTTATGGTAGCTTGGGGTTGCACACCGTCCCCTCCCCCTAATATTCTTAGAGTGGATGGGGAACCATCAAGTATCCTTGTTTGGGTATTATACAAGGCTCGGGTATCCTTTTCGTCAGTGGTGCATGTACTATTCTTTGTAATGGAATTGGGTGGTAGTCACGGTGGAAAGAAGAGGGGGAGAGAGTTGAGCTTGTGTGTAGAGCGAAGATAGAGTTTTGGGTAGGCGGGGAATATCACCACTGACAGGAACGGGTTCCGGTGGGTAGTTGCAAAAGTGTAGATGTGGCACTCGGGTTGTGTTTACATGGGTTACACCCCAACCACCCTTAACTTTTAGAATTGTTCTTGGCCATGATTAATTTCTAAATTGAAATGATAAATTGCAACCTGTAGGGCGAATTCACCGGAGTCTAGGTCGAGCTCGTCTAGTCTTGACTTGTCTGACTTATCGGAATTGAGCTTGAGCTTTGCTCGACTTGTGTGGTCCCGACTTTTTGCTACCTTGTAACTTGTTTGATCCTTTTTACGATATTCATTTGATTTATTATTAAATCTCATCACGTGTTTACGAAAGGGAGATTAAAGTCCGGGACCATTTCAAAACTTCATTGTTATAATCTTAGGGTGTGTGTAGTGGTGGGGGGTTATGTGGGGGTTATGGTATTAAAATATTAAAAAGTAATAGAAGGGGGGTTATGTGGGGGTTATGGAAAAAAAGGAGGGTGTAGTAGGAAGGGGGTTATGAGGGGGTTATAAATGATTGGTAATGATTGGTTAATTATTGTTTTTTATTTAAATAAGAATATTAAATAGTTAATAATATTTCATTAAATATAAAAATAATAATAAAAATAAAAATTTAAACTGAAAGTTTATTAAATTAATAAAATAATAAAAAAAATATTTAATATTAAAAAATAATATTTAATAAAAAAAATTTGAATTTCAAACGGTTACTATTCCAAACCGTTTGAATTTCAAACGGTTTCCCTCCTATTTCAAAGTTTGAATTTCAAACTTTCCCCCCAAACGTTTAAATTTCAAAGTTTGAATTTCAAACTCCCCCCCCCCCACCAAATCTCAGTCACACCTATAAATACCCCCCTCCTCCCAAATCTCAGTCACACCTCTTCCCTCTTTCTCATCCTTTCCTCATCCTGAACACAATGAATAATATGGGCGGTTTTCAACCAGGAGCTGCCGGACCTTCTAATGTCCGGCAGTACGCTCGCCAGGTCCGAGGACGGGGCCGGCCCCGGAGACTACCATTCACCTCCTCTCCTCCTCCTCCACAACCTCCTCTTCCTCCTCCCCCTCCTCCTCCTCCACAACATTGGTTATATCCCCCTCCTCCTCCTCCTGCGGCACCACCAACTTTCACCCCTCCTCTTCCTGCTGCGGCACCACCAACCTTTCCTCATCCTGAAGTCGATGATGACTTCACGGATGAAGAATGGGCCTGGGCCATGGATTATACCATGGCTATTAATAAAATGGACCGACTGATGTTGTCGGCCCCCACCCCCTGAACTGCTGCTGCTTTCCGCACCCCCTACCACCAACCTATCCCCACCCCCCATAATACCCCCACCCACCACCACCAGACCACCCCACCCGTGAATATGGGGACCCAACTCCTGAGGACTTGGAAGCCCTCAGGGAAGTTGAGGAGCAGGAGCGCCTTTGGAGCATGCCTACCCCTCCTCGTGAGTACTACTATTTCCCCTCGGATGCAAGATCCGATGGACGGGACAGCTCACGTTCCCTATCCCCCGAGTACTACACACTCGAGGACTGGGACAACTACTCTCCATAGTGGGAGGTTTAGGTTTTAATAAGTAATTTAGGATTATGTAATGTGTTTATGTAACGTTTTAATAAGTAGTTTAGGATTAGGAACTCTGTTTGTAATAAGTAATTTAGGATTGTAATTTTATGTGTTTATGTATTATGTGTTAATGTAATGGTTTAAATTTAAAATATTACGTAATCTTTTAAAATAAATTAACATTAAAACACAAAACCAAATAAAACTTTAAAAACTAAAACCTTAAACATTACAAATACAACACTAAACATAAAACATAAAATTAAACATTACACATTATTAAAACATTAAAACATTAAAAACCTTAAAACACTAAACAAAAGAAAAACGCATCATAGTCCATGACAGAAGATTGGTGACGGTGAAGTCGGTGCCGTAGCGTTCACGATAAGCGTCGTGTGTCAGTTGAATTGCCATCTGTTGGCTAACGTCAGGGTGCGCCTGCACCGTCGCTTCATAGACTGTTTGCCATCGCCTACAGTTATTTTGTATGGCATACCACTTAGCGTTGATCTGATTGACCGTACGGTGGTCCATATCGGTAATTCGGTTGTACTCCTCCAATACATTGCACAAAAATGCTGCCTATTGTTCAGTGGATTTTCCTTGGTGTTGACCCCCCCCTCACCAACTCGAGTTGATCTTGGTTAGTCCACGCTGCCATTGGTTTGGTTTTGGGTTTGTATTTGGTTTTGTTTGGTTGGAAAAGTGTGTATATTTGTGTTGTGGTGTGAGTTGTTTGTGTTGTATGTTTATATATAGAGAGAGATTTTGTTTAAAAAAAAATTAAATGTTTTTGACCGTTTGAAAACGGTCATCAACAACAACAACCTCCCAAATCCAACACATAGCGTCGTTATCCCCACAACCAAACCACCCCTAAAACGCCCCATAGCGCCGGAGGGGGGCGGTGTTCCCGGCGCTATGGAGGCTTAAAACGCCTCACAACGAGGCTACTACACACACCCTTAGTAAAAATAACATGTTATCTCTCCAGTAGTTCTCTTTTATGAAAGTTCAATGGATGTATTTCATTACTTCTGTTAATACTTTTCTATAAATGTTCAAGCAACTGATTCAAATAATATTAAAAGGGAAACAAAATATATTCAAACAAAATCAAGATAAAGATATATGGTACTTCCTTTTGGCTTTTCATTTATTTAATAGCAAGAAGAGTAAATGGCTAAATTCGTCCCTGAGGTTTAGTTAATATTGTTAGATCCATCCAAAATAAGAATTTTTGACACATGAGTCACTAAGGTTAAAAATTTAGTGCTAAATCCGTCCAATTAACTAACTCTGTTAAATATCAACGTTAAATCAGGGACGGTTTGGTCATTTTCCATATTTTTATCCATTAAAATCCCCCCTAATCAGTTTACCACAACCAAAGCATCACCACTACCGCAAACCATCTACAACCACCACCATCGAAATCTGCCATGACCACCATCCCGCACCCCATCTCCGTCATTGCTGTTGTTGATTTCAATCCTCCATCTACTGCTTTTGTTGGGGGAGATTGCGTCAAAGAAGGCTACTATTATTAGTTTTCAATTATTATTGTTAGGTTTTATGACAAATTCACCAAGCAAACTTAACAATTATTCATCGACATATTCTGCTAATTTAAAGCAAATTTCAAAATAAAAATGCCAAAAAAACTTATAAATCAAAATTTTGTTTAAAAAAACATTCATAACCCACTGATAAAGAAGGAAAATTGGAACTCTATTCCTCTGTCTCCAGAAGTTAATAGATGACTCAAGAATGACTCACCATTTGACCAAATCATTATTATGATTATTGTATATATGGTTAATTGTTTTGTATTTATGTCTCTTCCAAAATATAAGGGAACATTACTTGTATATATTGTGAGCGATATGGAATGAAGTGATCACTTTGAACCTTTCCTTCCTACATGGTATCAAAGCCTTAACCCTATTTTTTTTCTCTTCCCAACCTGCCGTCACCTTGCTTCTATTCTTCCAGAGTCTTTTGTTTGCTTCTATTCTCCACATATTTGTTTTGTTCGACATACTGACCCATTCATTTATCACTATTTTGTCTTACTCGTGCCTCTCTTTTACCTCTCAATCATGTCCTCCCCTATTCATCCCGCAATAACCGTGTCTAATATCAAGAACTTTATACCCATTGAAGAAACACGAATACTGGATTACCGAACAGGCGCTAACCCAGTGGGTGGTTCTACGGTACTTTATAAAGAGAGTGTGTTTATAAAAATACGTGAGGGTCTAAGAACAAGACCAAGGATTCAAGAGACTACCAATTAGAAGAGCCGAGCCTCTAAAGGTTAGTAAAATAAACAAAAGGGTTGAAGAAGATACGAAAGAGTTCGTCTGCTTCTTGAGTGAAAGTATGTGAGATATTAGATGCCAATAAATGGAGAAGGAGCTCCCCCTTTTATAGTACCTGGATATCCTACTTTCTCAGCCCATCCTCTACCCTTAATGGGGCCCGGCCCAGGTAGAGGTGTCTCCATAATCCGGCCCAAGTCCTTAAGCCCATTTGGTGCAAGTGAGTTTTGGTAAAAAGGAGAAAGTAAAACACTAAGGGGGGATGTTACCGTCCTGACGACTGTATACGTGGCGCCCAGTGAATGGACACTGATGGGCGGTGGACACGTGGTGCCCGCCCATTGGTAGATCAAGGACGGTGGACAGTTACCCCTTTCTCGGACGTCGAGGTGGGTTGAGAAAGTCTGCCTTGTCAGGAAGATGTCTTGGCTGGGAGGCTGCCACGTCGTCGTCCTTTCTGTTCGTCAGACTGGGAGCAGTCTCTGATTGGAGAGGAACTCTGACGGGCCGCCTGCTGTGTCAGAGATATTTTGTTTGGGGCAGGGGTGAGTCCCGAGGCTGCCCAAAAAGGTATCTTCCACTTGTGTTGGTATAGCTTGCTGAGGAAGCCTTGAAGTATGTTGGTAAAGCTTACGCCTGGCGTCAGACGTATCGCTGACGTAGAACGGGTGGGTGGACGCCAGATGTTCCGTCGACGTAGAACGAGTGTTTAATGCTCGCATCAGATGGCAGATGCATCGCTGACGTAGAACGGACTAGTGGACGCCAGACGTTCCGCTGACGTAAAACGGGCGGATGGGCGCTAAACGATCCGCTGACGTAGAACGGACGGATGAGCGTCTGGCGAAGCCTGTTCTAGGTGGGCGATGATATGGTATTTGTAATGTTTTGATACCATATCCCTTCACCCATCATTCTTGATCGCAAAACCGAGCACTACAACACATGGGCTGAGTTGTTCACAATTCACTGCAAAGCCTATGATGTCTATGACCATCTTCAACCCCGCACCCTTGTTGCCGCCTTTTCCTCATCCGAACCCGATAAACAAACCACTCCACCGGACTCTTGGGCACGCATAGACGCCATTGTTTTACAATGGATCTATGGTACCATTACCCAAGATCTTGTCCACACCATCATGATACCAAACACCACCGCCTATGACGCGTGGTCTCGTCTCAAAAACATATTCCTTGATAACCAAGCCGCAAGAACCATCACACTCCAAAACAAATTCATTAACACCCGCCTAGAACAATTCTCCAATATCTCCGATTATTGCCAAACCATGAAATTACTTTTTGACCAACTCACGAGCCTCGGTGCTCCCGTCACTGAAAACCAACTCGTTCTCCAACTCCTTGTCGACTTGACCGAACAATATGAGAGTATCTCTCTCATTCTCCAAAACACTCAACCTCTCCCTGATTTTTATAGCACTAGATCCCGGTTATGCCAAGTCGAGGATACCAAAAATACCCAAGCCAAACTCTCGGCACAAACTGCCGGTACCGCCCTCAACACCACCACTGACCAATCCTACCATACTTAAACCCGCAATAATTCCAGGTCGGATAATAGTAACAAAGGACGCGGACGCGGGAGAGGTCGGGGACGTGGTCGCAATTCCTATGGTCGTGGGAGATATCAACAACCATATTACCGAAACAATTCCTACTGGAATAACCCCTCGTGGACCCAATCACAGCCAAACAATGGCCCGCCTTCTTTCCCTTATCCGCCCAATCATCAGGCCCAACCACAAACTCACCTTGGGCCTCGTGGTCATATCCACCCTGCCCTTATCCATCTGCTCCCAGTCCAGGCCCACACCCACAGCATCAGGCCCGTCCCCAGTCCAATAACCAAAGCGGCATTTTGGGCCCAAAACCAAACAGTTCTACTTCGGCCCAATCTTACAACACCGGGTACTCCCCAACCGACATAGCTCAGGCACTATACAACTTGGCTCTACATCATAATGATTCCTCCTGGACCATGGACACCGACGCGTCAGGTACTATGTCTCCTCAATCTGATAAGTTTCCGTCTATTTTAATTTTGGCATTATTCGTAACATAATAGTTGGCAATGGCAAAACCATTCCGGTTCTAGGACAAGGCAACATAACCTTACCACCGCCATTCCCACCATTTAAACTAAATAATATCCTTTATGCCCCTAACCTTGTTAAAAACCTAATATCTGTCCGTCGCTTTACAACTGATAACCAATTATCTGTTGAATTTGACCCTTATGGTTTTACTGTGAAGGACCTACAGACCAAGCAACCTATCCTACGATGCAATAGTTCGGGGGATCTCTACACTCTCAGCCCATCCAACATCACCAACCTCAACACTGCTTCCACTTTTGCTGCTATATCCAAGGACATCTGGCCTCAACGGCTCGGTCACCCAGGCCCAGCTATTTTGAATAATTTAAAAACTACTAGTTCTATTTCTTGTGGTTCTTTAAATAATAAAACTTGTCCAGCTTGTATTTTTGGGAAACATACTAGACTCCCGTTTATTTCTTCTAATACAAGCATGTTTATGCCATTTGACATTATTCATAGTGACGTTTGGACGTCCCCTATTATTTCTAATAGTGGACATCGTTATTATGTTTTATTCTTGGATGATTATACCATTTTTTTGTGGACTTACCCTATAGCCCGTAAATCTGATGTGTTTGCCTTGTTTACCCAATTTACCACTTTTGTCCAAACACAATTTAACACCAAAATTAAACAATTACAATGCGACAACGGACGTGAATATGCCAACAATGAATTTAATTATTTTTGTAAACAAAATGGCATGCACTTCTGCTTCTCGTGCCCCCACACCTCATCCCAAAATGGTAAAGCGGAACGCAAAATCCGCACCATTAACAACCTTATGCGCACCATCTTAGCCCATTCCTCCACCCCTACCACCTGCTGGCACCACGCCCTTCAAACCGCCACCTACCTTTTAAATATCATCCCAACCAAAATACATAACTTCCAAACACCCACCCAACGACTATACAATTGTATACCCACATATGAACACCTTCGTGTGTTCGGGTGCATTTGTTACCCACTCATCCCCCACACCACTATTCATAAACTTGCCTACCGCTCCTATCCTTGTGTATTCCTCGGTTACCCCTCTAACCACCGTGGATACAAATGCCTTGATCTTAACACTCGTACCATCACCATAAACCGTCATGTCCTTTTCGATGAAACCATTTTTCCTTTCTCCAAATCTCACAAACCTACACCGAACACATATAACTTCCTTGATGACACATCCCACCCATTCACCTACTACCCGCCCCACCCAACCTCACATGTCGCACCACTGCTACCACCCCTACCTCCCCACCGGCCCACACTAACCCACCTGACCATCCTACGTCCCCTCCTCCACTGACCCAACAAACCTCTCCAAATACCACGGCCCACCCTAACCCCCAAAGCCCACATATACACACTCCTCCCTCGGCCCCACATTATTCACCCCATAATACCCAGCCCGGCCCAAACCCCACGCTACATGCCTCTTCTCCTGCTGGCCCAACACCACCACCTCCCCCTCCACCAACCCGAACCATGACTACCCGTGCCATGTCCGGCATTTCTAAACCTAAACAAATTTTTAACCTCTCCACCACTACCATCACACCCGTCCCTAAAAATCCCAAAGACGCCTTGTCAGAACCGGATTGGCATAACGCCATGCAAACCGAATTTAATGCCTTAATTAAAAACAAGACTTGGGAACTTGTCCCAAGACGACCTGACATGCGCATTATCCGTAGCATGTGGCTTTTTCGCCACAAATTTAAGTCTGATGGCACTCTTGAAGATACAAAGCTCGGTTGGTTTGTGATGGCAGTACTCAAAAAGTAGGTATTGATTGCGGGGAAACGTTCAGCCCGGTTGTTAAGCCGGCCACCATTCGCACTGTGTTGACACTAACATTATCTCAGTCATGGTCCATCCACCAGTTGGATGTCACCAATGCCTTTTTACATGGGAATCTCCATGAAACAGTGTACATGTACCAACATATGGGGTTTAGACATCGGGATTATCCCGATCATGTTTGCCTACTCAAAAAATCCCTTTATGGTCTTAAACAAGCACCACGTGCTTGGTACCAAAGATTTACCGATTTTGTCACATCTATTGGTTTATGGCAGAGCAGGTGCGATAATTCTCTCTTCACCTATCATCACGGGGGTGAAATTGCATACTTGTTGATCTATGTTGATGACATCATCCTCACTACATCATCCGACAGTCTACGGATGAAACTCATGGGCAGCCTTGCGGCTGAATTTGCTATGAAAGATCTTGGACCTCTCAGTCATTTTTTGGGTATCTCTGTCACCCGAACAGGCTCCAACATGTTCCTATCTCAGCAGTCTTATGCTCTTGACATTGTCAATCGAGCCGGTATGGAAAATTGTAACCCCGTTGCAACACCAGTGGACACTAAACCAAAGCTCAGCTCCTCCTCTAGTGCTCCTTTTGAGAACCCCACCCTCTACCGTAGTCTTGTTGGGGCTCTTCATTATTTGACATTCACCAGACCGGATATCACTTATGTCGTACAACAAATTTGCATGCATATGCATAACCCCACTACTGAGCATTGGAACGCCTTGAAGCGTATTATAAGATACATCCGTGGTACATCGGCGTTTGGTCTCACTTTATCTTCTTGCTAGACACTTTCTTTGCGAGCATACACTGATGCCGATTGGGCAGGATGCCCTGATACTCGTCGTTCCACATCTGGTTATTGTGTTTACATGGGCCCAAATCTGATTTCATGGTCTTCCAAACGACAGACTACCACTTCCCGCTCAAGTGCCGAAGCTGAATATCGAGTTGTTGCCAACGTCGTTGCTGAAATCTGTTAGATTCGCAATCTTTTGCTTGAATTACGTCGCCCTCTCTCCACTGCAACGCTTGTGTATTGTGACAATATTAGTGCCATATACCTATCTCAGAATCCGGTGCAATAGATGACTCAAGAATGACTCACCATTTGACCAAATCATTATTATGATTATTGTATATATGGTTAATTGTTTTGTATTTATGTCTCTTCCCAAATATAAGGGAACATTACTTGTATATATTGTGAGCGATATGGAATGAAGTGATCACTTTGAACCTTTCCTTCCTACATATAAACCAAACGATGCTCCTCTCAGTCACAAAGAATCTGGTTGTTGAAGGTACTATGTAGAAATAGAAAGGGTATAACATGTGGAGGGATGAAGGTGGAGGTGTTTGCGTGTGACGTTATGTTCGAAACAAAAGAAAAAAGGCGTCTGGTTGGAAACAAAGTCAGAGGGAGGAGGACGGTAGGACAATGGGTGATACAGAGAATGAAACAGTGAGTTTTTTTTGGACCTTAACCCCGATCCCTTTGCTAAAATATGTGTTCACCGTTTTGAGTGTTGATGATAATGGTGAAGGTGAGATTTGTGGTGGTGGCTGTTAGAGGAAGAAGTGGTGTTGGTGGTTCTGGAAGAATGAAGATGGTGTTGGTTGTTTGAGGTGTCATTTTTTTATCCATTTAGTTATTAGTGGATAAAAAATATGGGAAATGACCAAAGTGCCCTTCAGTTAACGACACTATTTAACAGAGTTTGTAAATTGGATGGATTTAACAGAGTTTGTAAATTGGATGGATTTAGCACTAGATTTATAACTATAGTGGCTTAGTTGTCAAAAATTCTTATTTTGGATGGATCTAGCAATATTAACCAAACCTCATGGACGAATTTGGCCATTTACTCTAGCAAGAACTAATGAAGTTTGAAATTCTACAATTCTTCCAAAATTTTGGACTTAGGATATCAAGATTCAAAAAAAATAAAAATAAAAAAATGAATACTTTGGATTTCACGAGACGTTGAGGCTTCAATTAGGACTTGAAAGAATCACCATAAAGTGTCAAACTTGATTTCCCCTTTTGTGGTTCTATCTCGTCACAGTCAAATGTGATTTCTCCTGCATTGTTCGATACTCAAGGACGCTTCGGTTTTTGCCTACCTCCCCTTCTGACACGCTAACCTTACGAGTTTGTGACTTGATTCATGACAATTTAGGGGAAATCAAAAGGGATAGCGGCGCAGCTTGTTGCTCGCTTACCTATTATCCAGATGTAACTTGGTTTTTATCGTGAAATTAATGATAAAAATAGAAGAAAAAAATAAAAATAAAAAATTGGATGACAATTAAGCAATTAAAGGAAACATAGGTTATAGATAAATTGACTTTTAGTTTTTTTAAACCGGAAACACACGAGCCATATAGTCATATTTCATTATCCATAAGCCAAATCTAGGCCCAATTTCAATACACACACAAAATTGGGTCCTAGTTAAAATGGGAACCTATATTTTTTTTGAAAAGAAAATTTCATTCAAAAAACAGGGAAGGCCGCAACAAGGACCTATATGAATATCCCTTTCTATGTACATGTGATGTTTTCCTTATCTCTTTTATATGCTCAAACATAATAACTTATTCCTCATTTCTATAATACAAGGGTGATATAGTTTTGTGAAGACACGCATAAATCAATTGTGGACTTATCTATACCCTATATGTTTATACTTTTGTCCACATGATAAGTACAACTGTACAAGATATAAATATTAAGCACCCACCTATGATTTTGACCTTGAGTCATGTTCGAACATTTGACTTTACATTGATACAAATTATATATTTTTTGGTAGGGTGAATCCATCAAGGTGTGTTCGTGTGTCGAATCATTGTTGGTTTTAAGGTCAAATAACGATATTGAAGTAAGAGTAAACTCACTTCAATCTAAAGTTACAAGAAATAACATATCGACTACTTTTATGTTTTTTATCACTTGGTATTTAGTAAAGTTTATATACAAATGTTGTAGTTTGTTTTAGCGGTTTTCTTTTTTTAGCATCATTTAGTGTTTGACTGCCTGTTGCGTATAATTTTTAGTACATATTATATATACTAACAATTCAAATTGTTACCCGTGCTTATTCTTCATTGGTGCAGTTGGCTTTCACCCATACCATCACATACTATATTGTTTTTACCGCCACCAAGATGGTTGAAAGTTTGATTTTGCCAATTTAATTAACTACATCCTATTTATACTTGTGGGTGATTGAATATATATATATATATGTATATATATATATGTATATATATATATGTGTATATATATATATATATATATATATATATAGGGTCAAGATCGTGTACAAAGTGTTTTTTTGTGAGAAGGATTAAAAATTGATACTTAGGCATTATTTTTTGAACTTAGTCGTGATGTTTTGGATTGTTTTGCCTATAAAAACACCAAACATAACAATTAAAAACCGAAAACAAATGTATTTTAGGCTTAAAACTTAAAACACCATGCTAAGAACATTAGCAGTGTGTTTTAAGCGTTAAGTAGTGTGTTTTAGCTGTATTTTTAAATTTAATGACTATAATACATTGTATTGTGTTTTAGATTGTTGTGTTTGGTGTTTTTCAAGTTAAAACAACCTAAAACATCATTCCTAAATCCAAAACATGATGTCTACATGTCAATTCTTAGTCCTTCTCACACTTCTCACGAAATATGTCATTTGTACAGGATCCTAAACACACACACACACACACACATATATATATATATAGGGTAGAGTTCCTGTAGGAAAATGGTTTTGTGTAGGAAGTGTAGAAAGTGTTTTCAACCATTAGATATATAGATGGATGGTGGAGATTAAAAAGATGGGATAGTGTTTAAAATCTAATTAATATATTATAGAATATAAGGGTATGATCGTCAATATGTGTTTTAAATGAGGGTGTCAAAGTCATTTTATATCAATATTTTTAGAAACTGTTTGAATGCTTTCTACATTTATGGTATCCCCCCATCTCTCTCTCCTAATTATTATTTTCATTAATATCATTCAAACTCAAACATTTATTTTCACAAAACAAAATCAATTGTGCACCCATCTTCAACATTCATCTTCATCTCACGTGTAAGAAACACGTAACAATGTTTTAATTTGTTATAAATGTCACACCCTCAAATTTCCACTGCGGGGTTTATACCGCGAGGCGCGTGACATACCAGGATCCCATAGCCATAAGTCACAGGAACGAACTCTAAATGCCCAAACCATTTAGTTCGTTTTCAAAAACCAAGTTTAGTTAAGCTGCGGAAGCGTAAACCAAATTTAAAACCTTTTAAAACCATGCGCAAAACAACGCACCCAAATTAAAACCATACGAAAGCATAATATATAATTTATGTGTGCCCGAGAGCCCAAATGCAGTGAAGTGTACAGTGCTTTCTAATCCTGGCACCGGAAGCTAACTACCTGCAAAAGCATGTAAATCGTGGGTCAACAAACAATGTTGGTGAGTTCACTAAGTAAAGTAGGTGAGTAAGTAAAAGCGTAGGTTTCCCAAACCATGTAACCAAATGAAAGTGTCGGTCTCCCAGACCACATATCAATAAGTAAGAACGTCGGCCTCCTTGGCCACAAGTAAACAGCTAATTCAAATGTCAGGGGTAGCTAGCCCACTCATGATAACTAAAACCGGCGAATACCGAACTACTAATGAACAAGTTCCCATAACCGGGAGAAAAGTGCCTTGCGTCATTGCCCATCAACAATGACTATGTTTGAAGCTAATAGTTCACATCCGTGCTCCCAGCACGATGTGAGGTTTGTTAGACCTAATAGCGCTATCAACTAATTAACCCGCTTGCCCAACCGGCAATTGATTCGGTATTTTGAAGGACTTAAAAGATGTGTTTGGTTTAGTTCATCAAGGACATATATATGAATTAGTAAAAATAGATTCACCACGTGAACCATGCACCCCAAACCCGGGATGTGTAAAAGTAGTCCCAAACCGGACTAGAAACGTTAAGTAAGTTGTCTCAACCCGAGACGCATGCTTTTGAGAAAAGAGTAGTGAAACTCACCTTATCGCGTAAGCAAAGAATCCGAACAGCAAGTATTATATGCTACCGACACCCTAATAACAGTGTCACTACGTGAGTATAGGCGTAACATCATTACACCATATAACTCGTTTGTCCAAGGCGTTTTAATATTCAAAAGTGTGTATGCGACGCCTAGTGATTCTACATGCAATAGTAAACCCTACGGACTCGTTGGTGAATGAGTTGGTTATAATTAGTTTCTACAGCCCATATGTGTCGTAAACATGTGTACTTCCGTTATATGTCAATTTTAGATCACCTAAGACCTCAAGTAATCACATAGTCACATAATACACAATCTGTGTTTTCAGGACAGATTGTGCGCCATCAAAACGAATTTATTTAAAATAGTAAACCAGTGAGTTATCCTCCCAAATTTTTACTGAATTTTCTTTGGGATTCACTTGGCAATACCTATTTTTGTTTTGTCTTAATTCCAAACACAAAAATTATAAAAATTCGTACAACACAGCAGTGTTCAGAAAATTTCCACAACAGGTCAGTTTAGTAGGAAAATTCTTAAAAATTGTGTATTCATCCAAACGAGATGAATCCACTTGGAAAAGCTCTATTTTTCCAGTATCGACCTACTGTAAAAATTTCATAACCTAACTCCTTGTAAATCTCAAGTTATGGCCATTTAAAGTTAGCCCAATTTACAAATCCGAAAATCTGATATGACCCCTAATCAATTAAAATTCCAAAAACGACTCATCCTACGTCCAAAACACATGATTTTACCCATTATGAAAAGCTAAGACCAGGTGTGACCTAACCATGCCAAGAAAACCCTAAAATTATTATGTTAGAGCCGTGTTACAGCTCCTACAAGTTTGACTAACCATTCTGTCCAGATTTTAGTTTCGCCTAAATCATACTTTAATCGCCTACCGTGTGCACAAAAACTATTAACATTCACCAATCATCAACACAAAACATTCCTAATACCTATTTTATCAGATTCTATGATTAAACATGTCAAGATCAAAGCTTTAAGAATCAAAACACCAATTACTTGCGCAACAAGTATCCTACGATGTTACTAAGCGTTTATGAGTATGTTTAATCCATTTAATCTTCAAAAAGATTCATGCTTTAATGTTTTATAAACTCACTCAGACCTGGACAAACTTATTATATGATTTTTATTAATGAAAACACAAGATAAAAGCATAAGAAATCGTAAGATATACCCTTAGCTCTCTCAATCGATCAATCGCGCGCCTTGGAGCCTCCCAATTGATGATCTTGAGCCTTAGCAGAGGTTGTTTGAGTGAAATATTCGTGTGGGGCAGTAAGGGGGCGATTAGGGTTGAGTATGGGGGCTGCATGGGAGTTTAGGATGCTTAAATATAAGTTTAAGGCGGTTTAGACCCGTCAGGTCATTTCGAGCGGCCGCTCGGTGCCTGTGAGCGGCCGCTCACAGGTCCGGGTGGCGCGCTCTTTTCTCGTTTCGTCTCCCGACGCGTTATCCTTCGACGTTTTCGTTATTTCGGACCGTAACAAGTGTAACCCCATGCATTAAGACCCTGATCAACCTCATGCTCCACTTTTAATGATTTCTATTAACGTGTTCGGTTTAGGTTCACATAATCACGTATGGTTTTCACATAAGTTTGTCAGGTATCACCGAGACCCATAAGTTTATTATTCACCAACGTCCGAGGTTCACTAATCATGCAATCACACATTGACTCATAACTATGCACGTATGTCTTATCTAACTAACCCTAGTTAAGTATAATGCAAGGAATGTAACTAGAGTTTAGTTAAAGTGAGAACCTGAATTTTCGGGGTATCACATCATCCCCAAGTTGAAAAGAATTTCGTCCCGAAATTCAGCAAGTAAACAGTAAAGCCAGCTAAAAAAAATGTATGCTTGGTTTCCGGATGTCACATCATCCCCAAGTTGAAAGGAATTTCGCCCCGAAATTCACTTTGAGCGAGCTGCTTTATGTTCGGCATTTGATCTATGCACAGGTTCAGGTTCAGAAAAAGAGGTGTGGATATTTGAGCCGCATCTGATCTCTGCGCTCCCACGTGTATTCCGGTCCTAGACGGGAATTCCATTGTACGTTAATAGGTATAGTGTTCTGTTTGAGTTTCTTGACGCCCCGCTCAAGAATCTCCACTGGTTCTTCCATGAACCGTAGCCGATCGTTCACCTGGATTTCCTCCAGTGGCACCATCAGTGTTGTATCCAACAGGCATTTCTATAGATTCAGTACGATATGTGGGATACATCGTGTATCCTACCAAGTTTGTTAAGCAGGTTTAACCTGTAAGCTACCAGACCAATCCCATCAACCATCTCGAATGGTCCAACGTTTTACGGGTTCATCTTCCCCCGTTTTCCAAAGCGTGTCACACCCTTTCCAAGGTGACACCTTTAACAAAACCTTGTCCCCAACCTGAAACTCCAAAGGTTTTTCTACGTTTGTCTGCGTAGCTTTTCTGTCGATCACGAGCAGCAGCCCTCCTGTTTCTGGTTTGCACTATCTTCTCAGAAGTCTCGTGCACGAGTTTGGGACCTGTTAGCTGGCTATCCCCAACTTCAGTCCAGCAGATGGGAGACCTACACTTGCGTCCATAAGTGCCTCAAAAGGCGCACGCTGTATCGGAGTGTGGTAGCTGTTGTTATACGAGAATTCAATCAAAGGCAAGTGCTTATCCCAACTGTTGCAAAAATCCACCACGCACGCTCGTAGTAGATCCTCCAATGTTTGGATGGTACGTTCACTCTGTCCATCCGTCTGAGGGTGATAGGCTGTGCTCATATCTAAGGGAGTCCCCAAAGTGTTTTGGAGAGTAGTCCAAAAATGGGAAGTAGATCGCGCGTCGTGATCCGATATGATAGAAGTAGGCATCCCATGCCTAGAGGCAATTTTCGTAATACAAAAGCGGCTAGACGTTCCAACATGTCCGCCTCTCTAATTGCCATGAAATGCGCTGATTTGGTCAAACGGTCAATAATGACCCAAATCATATCGTGCCCGCTGGGCGTTTTAGGAAGCTTCGTAATGAAGTCCATGGAAATCCCATCCCATTTCCACATCGGAATCTCTGGTTGTTGAAGTAGGCCTGAAGGTTTCTGATATTCAATCTTAACCTTCGCGCAAGTCAAGCACTTACTAACATAAGTGACTTTTCTCAGCTTTCATGTTTGGTCACCAGTAAAGAGTTTAAGATCTCGGTACATTTTATCCGAACTAGGATGTACCGAATAACGAGGGGTGTGTGCCCCATCGAGCACTAGTTGTCTGAGATCTCCAACACATGGAATCCAGACTTGATTCATGAAGTGCTGAAGACCCTATGTCCTCCATTCCAGGTGCTTATCAGCACCGTGCAAGGTTTCAAGCCCGATGTTTTCCCTTTCAAAGCCACGCCCTGGGCTTTACGTATCTTAACATGAAGATTAGATTGTAGGGTAAGTTGCAAGGCTCGCACTCGTTTGGGTTTTGTTTCCTTACGACTCAGGGCATCCGCTACTACATTAGCCTTCCCTGAATGTTACTTGATGACACAGTCATAACCATTCAGAAGTTCGACCCATCGGCGTTGTCGTATGCTTAGCACCCTCTGGTCGAATATATGCTGGAGACTTTTATGATTTGTGAAAATCGCGCACTTTGTCCCGTAGAGGTAGTGCCTCCAAATTTTGAGAGCGAAGACCACCGCTCCCAGTTCCAAGTCGTGAGTGGGGTAATTTTTCTCATGAACTTTTAGTTGTCGTAAAGCATATGTGATCACCTTTTCGCGTTGCATCAAAACACACCCTAGACCTTGGATAGATGCATCACAGTACACCACAAGGTCCTCCGTACCCTCAGGTAGTGATAATATTGGAGCACTGCAAGGTTTAGTCTTTAGTATCAGAAAAGCAGGTTCTTGGGCATCTCCCCACTTGTAGGTAATCCCCTTTTGTGTCAAAGCAGCGAGGGGTTGAGCGATTTTTGAGAATCCCTGAATGAATCTGCGATAATAACCTGCAAGGCCAAGGAATTGTCGGACCTCCGTGGGAGTCTTAGGGGCCTCCCATCTTTTAATCGCATCAATCTTAGCGGGATCGACCTGTATTCCTGCCTTGTTCACCACATGACCCAAGAATTGGACCTCACGAATCCAGAAGTCGCACTTGGAGAATTTTGCGTATAACTGCTCCCTTTTCAGAAGTTCCAAGATCAGTCGTAGGTGTTGCTCGTGCTCTTCCCTACTCTTGGAATAGATCAGAATGTCGTCTATGAACACTATGACAAATTTGTCTAGATAGGGTTTGCACACACGGTTCATGAGGTCCATGAACACAGCTGGTGCATTGGTCAGCCCGAAGGGCATTACCAAAAATTCATAGTGCCCATAACGAGTTCGAAAGGCTGTCTTTGGCACATCCTCCTCTCGGACTCTCAGTTGGTGGTACCCCGACCTCAAGTCAATCTTGGAATAGAAACTCGACCCCTGGAGCTGGTCCAATAAATCATCAATACGAGATAAAGGGTTCAATTCCCGGTGATCGATACACATACGGAAACTCCCATCCTTTTTCTTAACAAATAAGACTGGAGTTCCCTAAGGTGAAGAACGAGGTCTAATGAAACCCCTGTCCAATAGCTCTTGGAGTTGGGTGGATAGTTCTTGAAGTTCGCCTGGTGCAAGGCGGTATGGTGCACGCGCAACTGGGGCGGCTCCTGGTGCACGGTCAATTTGAAATTCCACTTGTCGAACAGGTGGAAGTCCGGGTAATTCCTCTGGGAAGACATCTGGAAAATCCTGAACTACAGGGATATCCTCAGTTTTTGTTTCAATTTCAGCTCGAGTATCAGAAATGTTAGCCAATATGGCTGGGTAGCCCTTCCGAATACACTTCTAGGCTTTCAGGAAAGAGATGATGCCCATCATGGCACCACCAGGATCACCCTGGACAGATAAGAATTCTCCACTAGGGAGAGGGATACGAACAATCTTCTCTTGACAGAGAATTTCAGCGTGTTGCTTGGACAACCAGTTCATGCCAACCACGAGATCAAAGCTTCCTAGGGTGATAGGTAAGAGGTCGATGGCAAACAACTGTCCATCTAGTTCGAGCTTACAGTCACGATGGATGTGGGTTACCTTAACAGGCTTCCCATCAGCTAACTCTATAAAGTACGGGGTATCAAGAAGTGTAGGAACTATCCCTAGTTGTTTGCTAAGTTTTGATGACACAAAACTATAGTCTGCACCAGCATCATATAAAACAGAAGCGAGAGTGGCGTTTAAGGAACACGTATCCGTCACGCCGTTGTTATCAGTCCTGGCCTCCCCAGAGCCCATCACAAATGCTCCTCCACGAGCCCCATTGTTGTTGTTACTGTTGTGGTTATTGTTGAAGGACTTATACCGCATACTATCCCACGTTCTCTTGTTATCACAAAAGTAGAAGATGAAGCACCCTGCTTCGGAAAAGTACCATGCTCAACAGCCTCGTCGGTGAGTTTGTGAGCCAGGTGAAAGGTTTGTTATATTCTGGGTAGGTGAGCCGTAGTAGCCATGCTACGAACCTGTGGGATAACCCCTTTGGTGTGAAGCTCGATCCGTTTGCAATGTAGGTTAAATATGTATGAGCATGTAGTAGCTAACTCCTGTAGCTTGGTAGTGTAGGCGTCGATTTCAGACCCATCCCTCTTTAGGTAACAAGTTTCTAAATTTCGTCATGGGGTTACATTCTCCACCCAAGTATCTGTAACTCATCGAGTGTGCATGTGGCATACATTACCTCGTCCTGCCTGGGGGCAAATGCACAGAGCAAAGACTTATACTACCGAAGAAATCAGACGGTCTCCTTCAGTTCCGTTGGAGTTATCGAGGTTTACAACCAATAAAAGGCTTGGAAATACAATGTGCGTGCAAGGTATAAGAAAGTTCAAATGTGGAAGTCAGGGGAAAAGAATGATTTAGCAAAATAGATCTTTACTAGCTTGGAAAGATGCGAGGGCCTCAACCACCCTATCGTTGATCATAAGAACTCAGTCTTATCTAAGTTAGCAAAGGAAAATGAAAGAAAAGATAGGTAAGAAAAGGTAAGAGCCAATCGTCGCCATGCTCTGTCTAGATAGTAGAGCCTTCATCGTCACTTTCCATGTGCTCGTCCTGCTCAGGTTCCCCTTCCATCTCTTATCCTTCCTCTTTTGCGATGTCAGTGTTATATGGTTCTCATCACGTACAATCTCCTTCTCTAGTCCTATGTGAACCAGTTTAGTGGTAAGCTGTACCACTCGTTCCTCCAATCGTGGCTATCAGCCATTAGTAGGTTTCATCCTCCCTTGTGATGTTGCATTACATCGCAGGCTTTACGTAACTCCCCAAGAGTGTGTGTAACAAGTCCCGATCTAATGTGTTCCCATGAATCTACCATATACTTATGAGTAACGGGGATATGCAGTCATACGTCCGCCCGCTCATACTAGGCGTAAGGTACTAAAGTAAGAATTAAGTTCTATATGCGTAACCCAGTCCCGTCTGAGTTTCGAATGGGGGTAAGAAAGATCAAGTAGCAAGGAACAGAAACTAATTGTCTCCTTGCTAAGTGACAAAAGATAAGTCTCAGCATTCGAATTCCTTCATAGTTGATTTAATGGTACCACGTCATGCGCATCGTGCAGCTTCCTGTGTACGTGCGCCATAACGCTCGCAAGGGCTCCCTCCCTTGTACTATTGTTGTCTCCTCATCCATGAGGTTAGTTAGGATATTACTCCCAGTGATGCGCCACCTGGTGTAACCCTAGGTTCCCACCATTGACGTGTTAAGAATTACGTCTAGAACTAGGAGATAACATATCTCCCGAAATCATATGTTGTAGATATATGTAGCTAATAGCTAGTTGTGCACTTAAGTTGTGAGTGTACTTATGCTATAATGATTATAGACTAGACTCAACATGCAGTCCTAGTTCACTATAACCAATGGCTCTGATACCAATCTGTCACACCCTCAAATTTCCACTGCGGGGTTTATACCGCGAGGCGCGTGACATACCAGGATCCCATAGCCATAAGTCACAGGAACGAACTCTAAATGCCCAAACCATTTAGTTCGTTTTCAAAAACCAAGTTTAGTTAAGCTGCGGAAGCGTAAACCAAATTTAAAACCTTTTAAAACCATGCGCAAAACAACGCACCCAAATTAAAACCATACGAAAGCATAATATATAATTTATGTGTGCCCGAGAGCCCAAATGCAGTGAAGTGTACAGTGCTTTCTAATCCTGGCACCGGAAGCTAACTACCTGCAAAAGCATGTAAATCGTGGGTCAACAAACAATGTTGGTGAGTTCACTAAGTAAAGTAGGTGAGTAAGTAAAAGCGTAGGTTTCCCAAACCATGTAACCAAATGAAAGTGTCGGTCTCCCAGACCACATATCAATAAGTAAGAACGTCGGCCTCCTTGGCCACAAGTAAACAGCTAATTCAAATGTCAGGGGTAGCTAGCCCACTCATGATAACTAAAACCGGCGAATACCGAACTACTAATGAACAAGTTCCCATAACCGGGAGAAAAGTGCCTTGCGTCATTGCCCATCAACAATGACTATGTTTGAAGCTAATAGTTCACATCCGTGCTCCCAGCACGATGTGAGGTTTGTTAGACCTAATAGCGCTATCAACTAATTAACCCGCTTGCCCAACCGGCAATTGATTCGGTATTTTGAAGGACTTAAAAGATGTGTTTGGTTTAGTTCATCAAGGACATATATATGAATTAGTAAAAATAGATTCACCACGTGAACCATGCACCCCAAACCCGGGATGTGTAAAAGTAGTCCCAAACCGGACTAGAAACGTTAAGTAAGTTGTCTCAATCCGAGACGCATGCTTTTGAGAAAAGAGTAGTGAAACTCACCTTATCGCGTAAGCAAAGAATCCGAACAGCAAGTATTATATGCTACCGACACCCTAATAACAGTGTCACTACGTGAGTATAGGCGTAACATCATTACACCATATAACTCGTTTGTCCAAGGCGTTTTAATATTCAAAAGTGTGTATGCGACGCCTAGTGATTCTACATGCAATAGTAAACCCTACGGACTCGTTGGTGAATGAGTTGGTTATAATTAGTTTCTACAGCCCATATGTGTCGTAAACATGTGTACTTCCGTTATATGTCAATTTTAGATCACCTAAGACCTCAAGTAATCACATAGTCACATAATACACAATCTGTGTTTTCAGGACAGATTGTGCGCCATCAAAACGAATTTATTTAAAATAGTAAACCAGTGAGTTATCCTCCCAAATTTTTACTGAATTTTCTTTGGGATTCACTTGGCAATACCTATTTTTGTTTTGTCTTAATTCCAAACACAAAAATTATAAAAATTCGTACAACACAGCAGTGTTCAGAAAATTTCCACAACAGGTCAGTTTAGTAGGAAAATTCTTAAAAATTGTGTATTCATCCAAACGAGATGAATCCACTTGGAAAAGCTCTATTTTTCCAGTATCGACCTACTGTAAAAATTTCATAACCTAACTCCTTGTAAATCTCAAGTTATGGCCATTTAAAGTTAGCCCAATTTACAAATCCGAAAATCTGATATGACCCCTAATCAATTAAAATTCCAAAAACGACTCATCCTACGTCCCAAAACACATGATTTTACCCATTATGAAAAGCTAAGACCAGGTGTGACCTAACCATGCCAAGAAAACCCTAAAATTATTATGTTAGAGCCGTGTTACAGCTCCTACAAGTTTGACTAACCATTCTGTCCAGATTTTAGTTTCGCCTAAATCATACTTTAATCGCCTACCGTGTGCACAAAAACTATTAACATTCACCAATCATCAACACAAAACATTCCTAATACCTATTTTATCAGATTCTATGATTAAACATGTCAAGATCAAAGCTTTAAGAATCAAAACACCAATTACTTGCGCAACAAGTATCCTACGATGTTACTAAGCGTTTATGAGTATGTTTAATCCATTTAATCTTCAAAAAGATTCATGCTTTAATGTTTTATAAACTCACTCAGACCTGGACAAACTTATTATATGATTTTTATTAATGAAAACACAAGATAAAAGCATAAGAAATCGTAAGATATACCCTTAGCTCTCTCAATCGATCAATCGCGCGCCTTGGAGCCTCCCAATTGATGATCTTGAGCCTTAGCAGAGGTTGTTTGAGTGAAATATTCGTGTGGGGCAGTAAGGGGGCGATTAGGGTTGAGTATGGGGGCTGCATGGGAGTTTAGGATGCTTAAATATAAGTTTAAGGCGGTTTAGACCCGTCAGGTCATTTCGAGCGGCCGCTCGGTGCCTGTGAGCGGCCGCTCACAGGTCCGGGTGGCGCGCTCTTTTCTCGTTTCGTCTCCCGACGCGTTATCCTTCGACGTTTTCGTTATTTCGGACCGTAACAAGTGTAACCCCATGCATTAAGACCCTGATCAACCTCATGCTCCACTTTTAATGATTTCTATTAACGTGTTCGGTTTAGGTTCACATAATCACGTATGGTTTTCACATAAGTTTGTCAGGTATCACCGAGACCCATAAGTTTATTATTCACCAACGTCCGAGGTTCACTAATCATGCAATCACACATTGACTCATAACTATGCACGTATGTCTTATCTAACTAACCCTAGTTAAGTATAATGCAAGGAATGTAACTAGAGTTTAGTTAAAGTGAGAACCTGAATTTTCGGGGTATCACAATAAAATCGTAACATCAGAAGTGTTTTATATAAGGCTTTTGTTAGTTGATTGTTCTATATGGATAAACATAAAAAGTGTTTTATCAAATGTTTATGTATATTATGTGTAGTTGTTGTTGTGGATTAAAACATTTCAACGGTGTTTTGTTTGTTATAAAACACCTCCAGTTATAAAACACTCTTGATGTTATACTGTTATAAAACTCTTCCAATGATATTATAAAACACTCCTTATTAATACATACTAGTTTCTCTATCATTATAAAACACTCCTGATGTTAACCTTCTGACATGACTAGATTAATCGAACAAGTGATAGAGATGGGTTAAATGTTTGAAGAATCGAACAAGTTTTTGGGTATTGATCAACTTATCTGATATGAATATCTTATGATTCTTATGAAAAATAATGAATAATTAGTTAATTTAGGATGATTAATCTTCATAAATATCCAGATGTTAGTTGCTAATTTAGTGGGTTTGTAATAAATAAAAGATGGATAAAAAGTCTATAATGCCATTCATCTATAGATTTAATCAGATTTGATTTAATGGTTGAAAATACTTCCTACACTTCCTACACAAAACAATTTTCCTACCGGATCCTCTACATATATATATATATATATATATATATATATATATATATATATATATAGGCCAATTCTAAATAGAAAACCACTTTGAGTTAAGGAAACCATAAAAATCCCATCTTGTGGCCATCCTTCCTCCACGTCTACATTGCAGAATCTTTGTTCAAGGGAAATATAGTCATTGAAATGTTTGAACATCCTGCATATTCTGACCACCTTTTTTCTTAAACTCTTTTTATTTTGTTCTTTGATGTAGACATCCACTTTACTCTCTCATCTTTTTTTTCTTACTTTTTTTCCTTCCCACCCAACCATATATACAACCTTATGATCTCCTTCTCTTTTACATCCCCACTTTCTTTCTTCACATTTTGTCTCCCTGCGTGAATGTAGCAGTGGTTTCAAACTTAAGTCTTACATATGGATTCTCCCAGTCGGCTAGAGACTGGTGTAACACATGTTCAGGATGTTTGTAACGATTTTATGCCTTCTCCCATCACTGTCGTACCCCATAATCTGGAACCATATGCATTAAACGTGGTTTCACCTAACGTAGGAGCAACTGTTCCAAGGAACGAAAGCGGAGAGAACGTCAGTGGTGGCTTCACTCGTCTTCTATCAGAAGGTCAGATTTGTTTTTAGAAGCATTTATGTTTTTGCACCATTTATCTACAACAGTACATATGGTTTTTTTAAGAGTAGTAGTTTTTTTGCCCTTAAACCAATATACACCATAGTAGTAGATCTGAGTCATATGTTTGTTTTTTAAAAAGTAGTAGATATGTTGTTTTTTAAAGACGTAGTAGATATGAGAAAAGTAGTAGACATGCATACATCAAACATGTTTTTTTGTGTATTAGTTTTTTTTTCTATGTGAGTGTTTTATATGTAAACTGGGTAAGAGTTTAGGTGATATGTTATTTTTTTTGTATATACAACATAAACTACCAAGAATGATTGGATTTTAGCTAATATCGCCATATATTTTGTTAGGCTATAGGGCGGTCATTTTTTATAGGTGCTTTGTTTTTAATGTGTTTTGCATTATGTTTGATGTTATGGAATTTTTTAGCTAACAAACACATGTTTATATGTAACCTGGTGTATGTGTCATGAGAAACATATGTTTAACTTCTTTTTTTCTGTTTTTTTTTTAACAAAGAGTTTTTATATGTAATCTGTTATGTGTTTGAATTTGTAATATATTTTTTTAACATTTGTTTTTATGCTATGATTGTTTATCTGGTATTTTTTTTAAAACAAAGAGTTTTTATATTTTTTTTTCTGAGAAACATATGTTTATTTTTCAAAATTCGTAAGAGTGTAAGTCATATATAGGTGTGTAGTTCAATGTTTTTGCATTATGTTTTGATGTTATAATCTGGTGTATGTGTCGTGAGAACCATATTTTTTTAACCTTTTTTTTGTTTTTTTTATACCAATGAACACTGTTAAGTTTTAGAATTTGTAACATATATTTTTTTTACTCTATGATTGTTTATCTGGTATATTTTTTTTTTAATTTGTAGCTACATTTTGTTTTTGTTGGCTTTATTTTACAGGGGCTCCTAACAATGAACACTGTTTTGTTTTCCACACCCCTAACGGTACTCAGTTCTGGGTACCTAATGTTAGTGCTGAGCTAAAACCAGTCGTCGGCAGTGTGTTCCACAGATGGGGGGATGTTATATTTATGTACAAGAGATATGCTGAGAATTCTGGTTTCTCGTATCGTAAGGGTCAAACGAAGTGTAAGAAGGGCGCGGCTGTATACAAATACTTGAGGTGCAACAAGGCATCAAAACCTCAGCAGAATCTGAAGTTTGACACACTGAGCGAGTCCTCAATGAAATTAAGGCAAACCTCCTTTTCAGTGACCGATTGCAAAGCTAATTTATTGGTTAAAGTCAGTGGCGAGATGTCATCATTTCAAGTTGTAAAGTTTGTGGAGGAGCACAACCGTGTACTTGTTGAGCCGTTCAACCGTGACCTGACTAAAATAGCAAGAAAGTTGCCTTTTTCTTCTCAGCAGTTCATACATAATATGAGCATGAACAAAATCGGCCCCATTGTTGCTCACCGTTATTTAGTTTCCATGAAGGGGGGCCATCACAATGTAAATGGTACCTCAACAGATTTCAAGAACTTTGCTCAATCGATGAGGCTTTTTATCGGGGACAGAGATTCCCAACTTGTTGTTGATCGACTACGTGATCGTAAAGAAGGGTTACCAAACTTTTTGTTATTGCGGGGGGGGGGGGGGGGGAGTTGAAATCCCTTTTCTGGGCTGACGAAATATCAAAGTTGAATTACGAAGTATTTGGGAAGTTTTAGCCTTTGACGCGACTTACCACACCAACAAGTATTTTTGCTAGAATTTTTTTAAATAAGATGGCAAATTATTTTTCTGAAATTAACTTTCTTTATTATTTTTTTTTCATCAGATACAACATGATTTTTGTTCCGTTTACTGGAGTTGATCACCACAAGCAGTGCGTGACATTTGGAGCAGGTTTGATAGATAGTGAAACGGTGGAGTCATATAGTTGGTTGCTTGGATCATTTCTGAAAGCTCTTGGTAAGCAACCAAAGCTAGTTTTAACCGACCAGGACCCCGCCATGAAACAAGCTATCTCAATTGTTTTCAATGAGTGTCGACACCGGCTCTGCAGGTGGCATATCATGAAGAAGATCCCATTGAAGGTATTTTTCCCCTGTTGTTTTTTAACAGATGTTTTTATCTTAAACATATCAGATGGATTATAATGCACCACACACAAAACAGGGTTTACAAATGTTTTTTATGGTCCAAATGTTTACAACAGATGTTTTTTTAAAACATACCACATGGTTTAAAAAACTGCACACTTTTTTATGTGTTAAAAAATACATGTATGGATGTTTTTTTTCTGGTGTTACATTTTACAAAGTAACTGGTATTGCTTTTCAAATGTTTTCTCTGGTGCAATTGGTTATATTTAAAAAACTGCACATTTCATTGAGGTGTTAAACACACATGTATGAATTACACATTTTTATGCATTATAATATCTAGGAATAGCTTCCTTAAAAATAATCATCAAGCATCATTTTACAAAGTAAAGTATTTTTTTTACAATGTTTTTTTCTGGTGCAAAATGGTTATAACAGATGTTTTTTTAAAACACATCAGATGGTTTAAAAAAACTGCACATTTTTTCTAAGTTAAAAACATATGTATGAATTTCACATTTTTTATGCATTATAGTATCTGGGGATAGCTGCCTTAAAAAAATTAATCGCCACTCATCATTTTTTGGTTGTCCAAAAAAATAGATTGCAGGTGATATGTTACGGAATTCGGAGTTTAGAGCGTTACTTCATCGTCTTGTGTGGAATGTGTATATCAAGCCAAGTACTTTTGAAGCCCGCTAGCATGCATTGCTCGAACAGTTCGACTTACGAACCCATGAATGGCTGAATGACATGTACAACATCCGTGAGCAATGGGTTCCGACATTTTTTCGGGACATCCCATTTAGTTGCCTTATGAAGACCACGTCCCGTTGTGAAAGTTCAAACTCTGCTTTTAAAGTCAATTCATCCAACGCGAACACTCTTGTCCAGTTCATGCTTTGTTTTGACACTAGAATTGATAATCAGCGTTACAGGCAACGAACAGCCGAGTATAAAACTTCATAAGCCACATACAAAAATTGGTCAGATCTGACAATTGAGAAAGATGCTTTCGACACTTACACACAGGGACGGAACCACAGGAGGGTCAGGAGGGTCCACTGACCCTCCGGCCGGCCAAATTTTCTCTATTGTTGTACTTATCGTCGCTTTCTCGTTTTAAGACTTGACCCTCACTCTTTTGGCTGATAGAGTAGTTAAGGTAATAGGTAAGCAAAGCCTTTATCTAAGTTTTCAAGCTAACGGTTGTGGCGGGAGCCGGCGACGGGTAAGAGAGGTTTGTAAAAGAAAAGTGAAGAAGATGATAACTGATAAGAAAGAGAAAAGAAGATATATGTTAGGTATTGGAAGATTTACAATGATATACGCAAATCAATAACAATAACTGATAAAGAATGATGATAATAATATTGAACTTGATCGAATTGATCGTATGATTACAAAGAGTTTTTGTATATGATGGGTTTTGATAATGAAACTTGATAACCGCTCAAATGAAACATACATAAACTATATATACATAATGATATTAATCTAAATGACGTGACTGAATCTTGAATCGTTGTGTCTTTGTGGTTGAACCGTCGTGTCTTGTAAGTCTTGTATTTAAACCGGTTTGTTGAATAACTTGAACCGGCATATTATATATCTAGCTTATATAACATTAATGTCCAATACCCTCCCTTAAGCTAGATTGGTAGTACATTTAACATAGTGCGTAGTCTTGTGAAGTCCTTTGGTTGTAGTGCTTTGGTGAAGATATCCGCTACTTGATCTTTAGTGTTGCAGTACTTTATCTCCACGTCTTCAGTCTTAATTATATCTCTTATGAAGTGATATTTGATTCTGATATGTTTGCTTTCCCATGATAGACTGGATCCTTTGTGAGATTGATGGTAGATTTATTATCACAATATAAGGTGATTGCCTTATTTGTGTCAAACTCTAAATCTTTTAAGATCCCTTTGAGCCATAGAGCTTGACATCCAGTGAGTGATAAAGCAATGTATTCTGCTTCTGTTGATGACAATGCTACTACCTTTTGCTTCTTTGATTGCCACGAAATTGCTCCTAATCCTATATTGAATATATATCCTGATGTGCTTTTGCTATCATCTATATTTCCTGCATAGTCACTATCACTAAAGCCCTTCAATTCAAATGAGTTTTTGTTGTATATTATTCCATATTCTGAAGTGCCTTTTATATATCTCAATATATGTTTTCCTGCTTCCCAATGTGACTTCTTTGGTTGATCCATGAATCTGCTGATTTTGCTGACTGCAAACATTATGTCGGGTCTTGTATTTGTTAAATACATGAGGCTTCCAACTAAACTTTGATATAGACTTGGGTCAATGTTCTCTTCGTTGCTGTTCTTGATCAACTTTAATCCATATTCCATTGGAGTTGAGGCTTTAATGCTATCTGCCATTCTAAATCTTTCGAGTATGTCTTTAGCATATTTGGTTTGAGAAATCTTTATTGCTTCTTGATCATAGGTGACTTCCATCCCTAAGAAATAATGTAATTTTCCCATGTCTGTCATCTCAAACTCCCTTTGCATAGATTCCTTAAATGAGATAATTTCCTCCATGCAGTCACTAGCTATGATTAAATCATCTACGTATAGACACACCACTAGCCTGGAGTTCTTTGTCTTCTTTAAAAATAAGGTGTGTTTAAATGTGCATCTTTTGAAGTTACGTTGTTCAAAATATTGACTGATCCGACTATACCATGCTCGTGGAGCTTGCTTCAAACCATACAGTGCTTTCTTAAGACGACATACCTTATTTTCATTTCCCTTTTTTATAAATCCCAGAGGTTGCTCTATAAACACCTTCTCCTTTAATTCTCCATTCAGGAATGCAGTTTTCACATCCATTTGATGTAGATACCATTTATATTGAGCTGCTAAGGCAAGTACTAGTCTTACAGTCTCAAAACGAATCACTGGTGCAAAAACTTCCTGATAATCTATCCCATCTTTTTGTTTATAACCCTTTACTACCAGACGAGCCTTGTGTTTGTCTATGTTTCCATGTTCATCATATTTGGTCTTGTATATCCATTTTACTCCTATGGGTTTTTGATCTTTTGGTAAATCAACCAACTCCCAGGTTTCATTCTTTTGTATAGATTCTATTTCCCTCTTCATTGCTTCCTTCCATTTTTCATCCTTACTTGCTTCATCATAATCAATTGGATCTGAGTCGGTGTAAAATGCAAAGTTCACAGCTTCTTGATGTCTTTGATATAAATCTCGTACTTCTGGACTGCTCAATGGTTGGGTTCTACTATGAATATCTGCTAGTGTACGTATTTTTAAAGGTGGACTTTGACTGGATGTTGTGGCATCTAGATTTTCATCCTCAATTTGGATTCCTTGCTCTTCTTGCCTCTCATTTTCAGATGCATTTTGTATGGGTGAGTATTCTTCATTTCTTGATGTCTGATTACGTGTATTGTTCTCACTGCTTTCCGTGTTTTCATTGTCGTCTAAGGTTATGACATCTTCATCCTCATTTTCTTCCCAAGTTTTATCTTCATCAAATATAACATCTCGGCTGACTATAGTCTTTCTTGTGACTGGATTGTATAATTTATAGGCTTTACTATTCTCACTATATCCAATAAAGATAGCCCTTTCTGTTTTATCATCAAGTTTACCCCGTTTTTGTTCTGGAACGTGTGCATAGGCAAGACAGCCAAATATTCATAAATTTGATACATCAGGTTTGATTCCAGTCCAGGCTTCTTCAGGAGTTTTATCACTGATACTTTTAGAAGTTGTTCGATTTAAGAGATAGGTTGTACAACTTACAGCTTCTCCCCAATATTCATTCGGGAGTTTCTTTGTTTTCAACATGCTCCTACTTAGTTCCATTAAGGTTCTATTTTTACGTTCTGCAACTCCATTCTGTTGTGGTGTATAGCTTGTGGTCAGCTGATGATGTATTCCATGTTCTTGTAAGCATTCTTGGAAAGCATTTCCACAATATTCTCCACCTCTGTCAGTCCTAAGATATTTGATTCTTTTGTCTGATTGATTTTCTGCTAAGGCTTTAAATATTTTGAAGAAATGTAGTGCTTGTGACTTTTCTTTGAGGAAGTATACCCAAGTTTTCCTTGTATAATCATCTATGAAAGTAATGAAGTATCTGCATCCTCCTATTGCCTTTGTTCTCATTGGTCCACATATATCTGAGTGAACAAGTTGTAAAGGACTTTCTGCTCTCCATTTTGCTTGTTTACTAAATGGTTTTCTTGCATGTTTTCCTAAAGCACAACCTTCACATACGTTTTCTGTCTTATATATCTTAGGTAAACCTTTTACTGCATGTTTGTGTTCCATTTCAATTAATGTTTCATAGTTGATGTGACCATATCTTTGATGCCATAAGTCTGAACCGGTTTTTGTGGATGTGTATAGTACTTTTGGCAAGTCTTGACTTGGGTACAGGGGAAACATCTTGTTTTGAGTCATAGGTGTTTCTGTGATTGTCCTTCCTTCATGATTTTTTATGGTGCACATTCCTTTACCAAAAAACACATCATATCCCTTTTGCAGTAATTGTCCCACACTAAGTAGATTGTGCCTTAGTCCTTCCACATAAAATACATTTGGTATTTTGTTTACCTTATCGTTTACTCTTATGCATACCTCCCCACTTCCTAATACTTGTAGTCTCTTATCATCACCTGTTCTATCTTCTCGTCTATCTTGATCATTAAATGTGATGAATATACTCCTATTTCCTGTCATATGATTACTACATCCGCTGTCTAAGTACCAACAATTTGTATCCTTATTTTCTTCCATGTTAAATATCATGAACATGGTATCTTGTTCTGATTTTATATCTTCTTTACACACCATTGCGGATTCTTCTTTCTCATTTTCTTCCTTATTTGGACAGTTTCTAGCTATATGACCTAATCCTTGACAATTATAACATACAATGGGTCTGTATCGCCCTGATCTACCTCCTCTTCCTCTTCCTCTGTAGCTGTTACTATATCTATTCCCTCCTTTATTTCTTACTTGAGTCCCGCCTTGTACTTCGAATGCTTGATCAATGACGTGTGTGTCATATTGCTTAAGTCTTAATTCATGGGATTGTAATATTCCCATAAGTTCTTCAATTGATAATTCTTCTAAATCTTTGGACTCTTCTACAGCTACTACCACTGACTCATATTTTCTGGTCATACTACGTAATATTTTCTCAACTACTCGCTTATCACTTATCTCTTCTTCATTCATTCTTAACTGGTTAACTATTGTGGTAACCCTATCAAAATATCCTTCTATTGTTTCTGTTTCTGACATTCTTAGGATGTCAAATTCGCATCTAAGGGTTTGTAGTTTTACTGTCTTTACGCGACGCTCTCCATGATATGATTTGTATAATATTTCCCATGCTTCCTTAGATGATTTTGCATTTGCAATTCTTTCAAATATTGTTTCCGTTGATGCTTGAAATAGATAGTGAAGTGCCTTCTTATCTTTCTTATTTTGTTCCCTATGTTCTTTTCGTAGGGCTTCACTTGCATCATTTGGTAATTCCCTAACACCATCCTCTACTATATTCCACAAATCTTGAGACTCTAAGAGTACTCTCATTTGAATGTGCCAATGATAGTAATTTTGTCCCAATAATTTGGAATTTGGGTTTGTACCCCTCCTTGTGTTGTCATAATTTCTTTTCTTCAAAAAAACGTGTTTGTTTGTTTTGAGAAAGAAGATTAAATTTGTCGGTATTCAGATAATTGATCCCGAGATAGTCTTCTGTTTGACTTTGGATGGTCAAAAAATTTATTATTTCTTAATAATCAATTATAATATATAATGTTTTCTTTCTTGATAGTTTTTCCCGCGTAAAACCCGAAGAAACAACAGATCAAAAATACTGAGTGATCCTAAATATCGTCTAATGTATAACTTAATTCCTACATAACTATCCGTAAGGGATTCCTATATATGTTGATAATCGTTTGAATCAATCTGTACCGGATAATAACCAGAGTATATGATACTCTGTTTTGAGGGAACAAAACACAAATCTAAATAGAGAGATTGAGAGATTTACAGACTGTTTTCTTGTGATTTGATGAAATATCGTTGTTAAGATGATATGAGTAAATCCTCTTGCAGTTTTGTCGGATCTTTGAACCCTTCCGGATAATTAAATTTGTTCCTCTGTTTTCGTTTTGAACTTCGATAACCGATTTGATGATTATGATTGGATAGTTCTTCGCCTCCTCGGCTCTGATACCAGTTTTGTTGGAAGATTTACAATGATATACACAAATCAATAACAATAACTGATAAAGAATGATGATAATAATAATATTGAACTTGATCGAATTGATCGTATGATTACAAAGAGTTTTCGTATATGATGGGTTTTGATAATGAAACTTGATAACCGCTCAAATGAAACATACATAAACTATATATACATAATGATATTAATCTAAATGACGTGACTGAATCTTGAATCATTGTGTCTTTGTGGTTGAACCGTCGTGTCTTGTAAGTCTTGTATTTAAACCGGTTTGTTGAATAACTTGAACCGGCATATTATATATCTAGCTTATATAACATTAATGTCCAATATTAGGCCCACTTGATTAATATAAAAAGATTTTCTAATATTTTAATTTATTTTCTTTTGTACTTTTACACATAACTGTCCTTTAAGTCCTATTAACCCTGTAGCCATAGTAAGTTACTAACAATTGATAGGAAATGTATCGAATTTTTGGTAAAAGAACATTATAATTACCTTGGGAAAAAAAGTAATAAATAATATTTCTAAAGTGTCATTAAACTTTTACTTTATTATATCATATTTTTTTTTGAACGGCTTTATTATATCATATTTACCGTATTTATTTAAGGCTTTCTATTTCAATCTGCTTATAACTTATTAAGTTTTTATTTAATTAAGAGTTTAGTCAAGGATTACATTATTTGCCTTTTGTATAGAAGTATAGAACATTAGTTAGTAAGAGACTTATTATTATTCACTAGGAAAAAAAACGGTGTATATAGTGCGACATATTGACCCTCCAGTTAAAAAGTTCTGGTTCCGCCACTGCTTACACACACACCATCCATGAAGAAGTGAAAAAAGAGATTATCAAGGGGAAGCTGTCGTGTTACATATCAAACACGGTTCAGGAGGCTGGAGTTGTTGTGTATGATGTATGTCACCTTGACAAAATGAACAATCAGGCCCATGTGTTTATGGTAAATCATTTGTTTATATCATTACCAGACTTGTCTTTTTGTAGTTTTAATTCTTGGTTTTTTTGTGTCATATTATCCTGGATATGTCTAATTTTTTTTTTGTAGGTAAAATTGTATCCTGATGGCCATAACGTGTCATGTTCCTGCAACAATTTCACGCGTATTGGTTATCTTTGCAGGCACATTTCTTGTGTTTACAGGGTGAAGCGGGTTGAAAAGATCCCCCTCAATATGTTTGTGACCGTTGGAAGCGAGATGTGCTCCCCAAGCGCATTTTTGCTATTGAAAACCGTTATGAGGTCGACAACAGCCTGCTCACTCTTATGAGGAATGAGATCACTGAAACTATGTTAGCGTGTGTTGATGTGTTACGAACTGATCCTGATGCACTTTCAGAACTTGTTGAGCAAATCCGCGATATAAAGTGTAAAATTTTGAACAAAGATGCTGGTATTCATGATGCGCCTGTTCAAGATGTTGTTGAGGAACTTGTTGGCCAAACATGGGATGTTGAAATCACTTGCAACAACCCTGGTGGAATAAGGAACAAGGGATCTGGGAAGCGTCGTCGGTTGGCTGGAGCATCTAAAAATGTTGTTCAGGACGCCCCAAAGGCACCAAGACTTTGTCGCACTTGTTATGAGTATGTCACAGGTCACGACTCCAGGAACTGTCCTTTGAAGCACAAAGATGATGACGTTGGAAATGAAGAAGCTGGCTCCAGCGACACACTAGTGGAGGCTAGTGCTTAAGTGTTGTTCCAATTCCCACCTTTCGAATAAGACGCTTCAATGCTATCTTTTTGGTCTCATTCTAGTAATGAGCTACATCATATGGCGCAGACGATGAGCGCCATGAAGCTGCCCCCCTTTTGAAAACATGTTATATGTTACTAACATGTGTGGTACCTGATCCCTTTTTTGAACGGACACGTGTTATATGCATGTAACATGTTGCCTTTTATATTCCGAACTAGCTTTTGTATGCATCTTCACTATGTTATCAATGGGAAATGGACTCTCATTTACTTGGTCAATATGTCTTCATTTTTTTTCTCTAACCTTTTCTTCCTACATTTTGACACAATATATGTCTTTATGAGCAAACATTTATGTGAATTTGTAAAAGGGGTAAAATAAAAAAAGTTAAGACATTTAATAACTTATGTTTTTACCACCTAACAATTTTGTACGGTGCATGGTGCCACTTTTTCATTTTTAAACTTATCCATATTGTAAATGGAAGTATGGGATTAAACACCAAATTTAATTTGTTTAACATATGGTTTTGTACTTAGACCATCAGGACCACAAAGATACAAATTATTTAAAGAGATTCTAAATAAACATATGTTTTCATAAAATATAAATTCCCTACCTAACTATGTCAAGTAATGTAACTTTTTCTACGGTAGAACTTTACTTTCTAGTAAACTTAGTTACATGACATGACTATTTTTTTATGATGTTACTTTCTACATAAAAAACAGCATAGGAAACATAAACTTTTTTTTTTAAATTAGAAAAAAACATATCACAAATCACACTAATGATACGACATCTATTAATTTTATACTACATGTGTAACGACCCGAAGTGTTACGGGTCTCTTAAACGGGTCGGATCGTACCCGACCACCCAATTATTGAATAAATTATTTAAGTTCGAATCTCGCGACTAACCGTTTTAATCGATTTTGTAAATAATAATTATTGGATTTTTATTATCTCGGTAAAACGCTCCCTATCTTCTATTAAAACATTTCTTATTTTATTACTATACTCGTTACCAAACACCCGTGTTCCAGTTATTATCCCTGTTGCCAAACACCCCTTATATTATTATTCTTATAAAACCTTGCTTCTCTTTCTTGTTGTCTGCTTAACATTCACGAACACACATATGTGTGTTATAGAGAGCAACCAGAACCACCACCACCTCCGGCGACTATCACCGCCGCTCCGCCGCCGGCGTCTTCTTCCTCCTCTCCGGCCATCAACCCACCTCCTCTCCTCTGTCTCAATAAACAACCCGGTAACCCTTAATCTGTCCTGAATCAAACCCAACCCGATCCTTTGTTCTGTTCTGTTCCGACAAGAGCCGGCAACCACCACAATCTTTCCTTTATTCCCTTTATGAAACCCGATAAAACCTCATGTTCATCCCTTTGTTCCAGTTAAAGGGCCGGACAGTCACCGGTCTTGGTGACTATCGTCTATAACCATCATCGTTCCCACCTCCGGCTACCCTTATAATCATTACAACCACCTCCTCTATTCCGATAATAATAATAAACCGGTAACTCACCTTATTCTAATCTCAGTTTATGCTAAGCGAAGACCAACAGTCACCGGTCATGGTGACTGTTATCAGGAAATCCTAACCTTCACTCGTCTGTGACTGTCACCAGAAGCCACGGTCATCGGGTCACCCTTTGATTCATATTCGGAAGCCGGTAGCCGAGTCTCTATTTCTGTTATGTATTGTTATAGCCGGATCTAAGCCGGTTTCTCTCTGTTTTGTACTCGACAAGTTCAGATGAAGCTAACCGGTGATTATATATTCACACAGTATTAATTACCGGTTTGGAAGACGGGTTTGATAACCGGTTGGATATAATCCCCGGTTAATCCCTGATTCTGTCCCGATTATATTCCGATGAGATCCGGTTATACCCCGGTAAATACATCTCTAATCGTTCTATTGGTTATCAAATATTATGTTATAATCTATTATTAACTAAAGATTATAATTGTTATTTGTTATGAGGTACCGATAAACGAGCTGGAGGATACAAGTCGTTACCGAGTCAACTCAGTGACTCGGTCAACACCCGGAATAGAACCCGGTCCATTGACTAGACGAGGATTATTAGAATTATACGATTATATATATAATACGAATAACGTACGGACTTGATAATAATAATAAGAGAATAATAATCATATATAGAATATATACGTTTATATATATAAGATTCGATATATAAAACGATATACTAGACTCGGGTTAATGATAATATGATCAGCCGAACCAGCATCCGGGTAAGTACGTGTCTAGAGTTCTGTAGGTTCGTGTGCCAAGCTGTAATGACCAGCTTTATTAGCTACGAGTGCTAAGCTGTAATAGCCAGCTAGATTTTAGGATGTCCGTGTCGTGTCAATAATAAACCCCGAGTTTAGGACTATCTAATATATACCGAACTCTATATATATATAAATTGTATATACGATATATATCCTAAATAATACAATCTAACAAGTCCCACGCGTAAAACGTATCAATATATATATTTGACATATAATTGTAATAAAGAGACTATAGAAGATTATACGCAAACCTGTGAGTATCGTGAACTCCCTACTTTTACTATTTTATTAAACGTTTTAGGGAGAATACATGTCATTTATTAGAAAACCTAGAAATGCTTTACATAATAGATTTTATAAAAGAAATATAATAGAAATGGGATAATAGAAACGACTAGGACAGTACTGACCGGTATATAGCCATTTCCTTTATTGTCCAACTAGAGGATAATAACCAGTCTTACCCGAGTAGAGGGTAGGAATAAGTATGTTTGCCACAACCAGAGTGGTACCATCGATAGGAATGGCAACTAATAGAATATAATAGATTGACATATAATCGGTATAATTTAATCGAATTGAATTGGTATAATAGAATATATAAATTCCCCTCCAGAATTAGAATAGTAAAGCATGTTTTATATAAAAGAATTACAAATAAACGAATTGGCCATTCACTTTATAAAATACACGACCTCACCAACTTTATGTTGACAGAAACTATTTTTGGCATGTGTTCAGGTAACCCAACAGATATGATGACGTGGATCCTGGAAGAGTCAAGACTGTCAATATCCTGAAGTCCGCTGCGTAACTCCGATAACCCGACCCGACGACCCGGCACCGACTGCTGGGTCGTTACAACATGTGGCCATAACCTTTTCATACAGGCAATAACATGTGTTTTAAAAATATAATATTTTAGATAATCACAAAGCATGATGGGACAACACATCTCCTTTTGTGTCATACTCCTTTCGATACACAGCCCTACCCCCTTTGTAAAATATTCATCAAAAAGGTTTATGATAGTAGGTCATATGATAGTAATACTAGAGTTTTTATGTTGAAAGACCCCCAAAAAACAAATAGCAAACCTATTTTTCAATTATCACACTTATGTTTACCCACCTAACAAAATATAGACAATTAATGCAAACTTCTTACTACTATAAATTGTGGGCTTATATTTTTGCATGAGCACGAACACAAAACTTTATCCCAAAGAAAAAAAAGCAACAACAATGTCCAAAAGGTCAGGGATAGTGTTGAAGTCACCCAAAACCGAACAACAAGTCAAAACATGTTTGTAACATTTTTTTGTTTTATTTTGGTTACCTGTATTTGTGAGTACGCGATTTAATGAGACACGCGTCGTGTTTAAATATCGCTTGATAATTAACACCAAAAATAACGCGATTTAACGAGACACACGTCCTAATAAACATATTTTTTTTCTTACCACAATTACATTTGTTCATCAAAATTAGCAAAAAAATACAGGCCCAAGAAATAGTATGAGAAACACCTTTTTTTTTTTTTTTCAAAAGTTGGATATATATATTTTTTTTGATGTTTTGGTGATTGTTAATTTTTTTAGGGTAGACCTTACTTTTTTAGTGAACATAGTAGTATGACATGACTAGACATCTTTTGATGATTTTTCCCTCCAAACCAAACAACATCAACTTGTGATATTTAATTATTTTTTAACAGAAATACTACCTCATCTCTCTGGACATCATGTAATTTTAATATATGTTGTTCTAGTCTATAACATGTGTTTTGGTAAGTATCAATTTTTTTTGTATTGTCAAAAAGGATGATGGGACAACACACACATTACTCAATGTTTGTATGTTACGTTTTAGTAGAGGGCATATCATAGTACATGCACATTTTCCAAGAGTGTTGGATCCTTTTATAAAATCCATTTCAAAAAAGTCAAGTAGCTACAGCAAACTTGTAAGGGTAGGATTTGGCCTAAACAAATAATTTACATTAGTTTTTTTAGCTAAACCACTATTGGGTTTTTTGTAGAAGGGTCAAAAGGTGTTGTGTCAAAGGATACAAAAACCGAAGGAAGCGTAGGATCATTTTCCTACATCAATGTTGGCAAGAGACTTCGAAAGATTGTCCCTAAAGTTGAGCAAACCCAAAGCTCCAATCAACGGGAATCATATCCAATCGGTGCTTTTAATGCCACTCCTAAAGGGCTAAATGACCATTTGCTAAATAGTTTAAAAAAGGAACCAAACCTACCTCCCATGAAAAACGAGCACCAAGCAACAAGATACCCAAATCGTCTGCATCGAAAAACCCAAATTTACCACAACAATCTCACACCTCAGCTATTTGTAAACAAGAACCTAATTTTTTACCAAAAAATGATCCTGCTCCACCACTAACACAATACATACCCTCGATTAGCCAAAACGACCCTGATTGTGATGATGGATATGATATCTTTGACGAACATTTCAAAGGTGTCGACTGGGATTTGTACTTTCCTAACCCATCTGGTTCAGTGCCAACAGCAAAACCACCAAGTAATGAACAACCCATATCAACCGATGATGGATATGATAGCTTTGACGAACATTTCAAAGGTGTCGATTGGGACTCCTATTTCCCTATTTACTTGTGTCTTAGCCCAACCCCTGCGTATATACCAGGTTATTGTAGCCACATGACAAACAATCCAAATTCACACAGTGGAGTAGACCTGAAAGAACGTTTCTCCAAGGCAGCTGATGATAGTGTGGATGACGACACTAGTACCTGACAATGAATGATTTTAGTTTTAACCCCACCCTCCCCCCTTAGTGCTTAATGTTTTTTTCATGTGTCCGTTTTTTTCATGTTTTTGTGTTATGTGTCCATTTTAGTTTTTGTTTTTTTGGGCGTGTTTTTTTTATCCTAGTTGTGCTTTGTAAGGAGGGGGAGACTTTAATGTCTTAAGTTGTTCTATCTACTATCTCTATCTCTACTACATTATAAAGAGTGAGTAATGGGCAAACATGTCCAACTTGGTAAAGTTAAGATGGGATGTGAAAAGTCATGTGCTTCAACCCTCAAATGTCATATAAATCTTCCCCAAATTACCCTTCAATGCATTAAGATACTTGTACCATGTAGTAAAGATAAATAAAGGTTTACCACAAGCTTCAAATAATTATATTCAACAAATATTAATTTTACATTTTCTTTCTTTCTTTAAAATTGCATATGTTTATATAAATATACAGTGCCGTTCATTATGAGAATTGCTGAAACAAATTACTTTATCTTTGCAGAGAGTTAATGGTGGTACGAAGTGACGCACACACAACACCAAGTAGTACGGTATGTTTTGATTTTCTGTTGATAAGGTTTTTTTTTATTTTAATTATTTAATAAGAACGACAAGGTGCGACCGAGGACGCTGAAAAGAGTAATCATGTTGTAACGAATCTGGCAAAACGTCGACACAATCCGAAAGTGGATTGTATCTGCAAGTTCATCTTCCAGGTTAAACATGATTTGTTTATTAAAATAAATGTCTTGTTGATACTTCTTTACTTCTCTGTTTACTTGTTTATACTGATATCGAATGGTTGTGTTTTGGTTTATCTACTCCGTTTTGGTTTCTATGCTCATATTTGGTTTTGAGTTCATGCTTGACAATACGTATCCATATGGTGGTTTGGTCAAAATTTGTGAAAAATTATATAGAAATATTTGGGAATAAAAATTATCTATGCTCATATTTGACTTTGAGAACAGTGCTGATGACTGAATTTTGATGATCAAAGAAGTTCATTTTCATATATAGTGAAATCTTTTTTTATACTTGGGTGTCCTGTGTACACATCATCTCTTAGATGTTGGAAGTTAATGACATATAGTTGGACAATTTACATAGTGTGTCATGAAAAATTATAAGAACGTATATGTTGGATATAAAAAAATATAGTTTCTTTTCAAAGTTTAAACAATGAAGAGAAATGGATTAATTTCATATACATCGTTTCACATTCAAAGACAATTACGTTTTTACACTTTTCCTACAGCTTGGTGGGCTAACACGGCTACGCTTGTGCATTGTTCAAAAAAAATATATTTATCTTAACCGTCCCGTAGCAACGGACGGGTTTCCCACTAGTCCTTTTTAATGTGTTTCAATTTAGTTGTTTTTTAATTCACTTATTTGTATGTTTATATTTTTGTTGGCTTTTTTAAATTCGTCTTATGCCATTTTTTTGGGCAATGTAAAAAACCAAAAAACGAATTTGTGCATATGAAAATCTTTTGGAGATTACATAGTACAATTAAATGACATGACAATTGACAATTGCTCTATTAAAGCTCAGCCTTTTATGTCTCTTTATTTTTCGTACGATGTTTTCTTTTTTTACAACTGTTTTTTTCTGAATGTTATTTTTTTTTTTGCAGAATTATCCTTTTTAATGAATTCCATTTGGTGTGTGTCTATGTGGGGGGTCATAATCTACGGGCAACTTTTTGATGAAAACCAATCCACGTGGGACCCCATGTACTTGGTTTTTGTCTTTTTTGTAAAAACCATTTTGTAAAAGATCAAAATGTATACATCAATATCTTATGAGATTTTGTAGTACAATTACATTTATTGACATGACAATTGCTCTCTCAAAAGGTTAGCATTTCTGAATCCCCCTTTTTTTATTTTGGACATGACGTCTTCTTTACAAATGTTTTTTTACAATGATTTTTATTTCTAGAACATGAAAAGTAAAGCAAAACCACGTGGGGCCTCATGTACTAGGTTTTTGTCTTTTTTATAGGTTTTTTTAACATAAACCTAGACAAACTCATTCTTTTACTATCCCCTTTTTTTATATTTACAATTATCGAAATGTTTATTTTCATGTCACATACAATAGATTCACACCTTTTTTCACTCATTAAATAAGAAAACATGAATTCTAATCCCAGCACCCCTCCTTGGGAGGTTTTTGAGCCCCCAACCGTCTAATTCCAATTGCCCCAGAACCACCTCAAATTGAACCGGCTATGCCAATTGCACCTGATCCACTACCACCCGTTGAACAACTTATACCCCCTGAACCGGTTATACCCCTTGTTGCAGTTGAACCTGTCCAACACGCAATTGGAAGTATTGTGCCCCGAACAATGTCGGTTATCCTGAAGTCCTAATCGCCCCTGAACCCTTGCCCCCAAACACAGACGCACATCCCTTAGACCAAGTGGATGTTGGTTATGTAAGTGACGAAGATTTTGATTGGAATGTGGCATTTGATTACATTTTCCCCGAAGAATATCCGCCACCAGAAGACTACAACATACCGGAGGAGGATTTGCATGATGAAGCTAAAGCCCATTACACACCCGAATGGGCTGCCGGTTACGAATCAGACCCAGGTGCTGAATATGTTGAATATGTTCCAAGTTTCAACACCGAAGATATATACAAATCTGATATGACTTCACACGAATATGTTCCAATTTTCAACACCGAAGAACTATACAAATCAGACCCAGGTGCTGAATATGTTCCAAGTTTTACGACTGAAGAATGGGCTTTTTATGCGAAGTATGGTTATAAAATGCCTACTGCCGGTGATTTGAGTTCACACGCCCTTTCAATTACGGACGAAGAAGCGCCTTTTATGATAAGTATGGTTATTGGATGCCTACTAGCGGTGTATGAGTTTTTTTAGTGCAATTATGGTTTTTATTAGTTATTTTGTTTCTGATCAGCTTATTTTCTTTTGTACTAGTCAGTTAATTTTTAATGCATGAATGTCTTATTTTAGATGATTGACTTATTTTCAATATCATATTATAATATTTTATCTTTTTTACTGTTTTGTAAAAAAAACACACGCAATATTTTGTTGGTGCTTTTTCTAATCATTATAACTCCATGTTTTTTTAACAAAAACACATGTTTTGTTAAAAAAAAAACTTATGTTTTTTCCCTTTTACAAAAATACCAAAAAGAAAACACATGTGCGTTTACTAACGACTTTTTTGTACGATGTATGCTTCAGGGAGATGTGTTTTTTTTTTTTTTTTTTTTACAAAAACACCTGACATATTTTGTTCCAAAAACATGGGAGTATGGGGAGTAAACACCAATTTTTTTTAGGGTAGACCTTACTTCGCTAGTCAAAATAGTACTATGATATAACTAGACATCTTTTGATCATTTTTACCTCCAAACCAAACAACATCAACTTGGGATATTTAATTATTTTCGAACACAAATATTACCCCATCCATGTGGACATCAGGTAATTTAAATATATATTTTTCTAGTCTATAACATGTGTTTTTTGTACTATCAAAAAGGATGACGGGACAACACACATTACTCAATGTTTGTATGTTACGTTTTAGTAGAGGGCAAAGTCTTAACAAAAACACATGTTTTTGTTCAAAGAAAACACTTTTGTTCAAAAGAAAACACATATTTTGTTCTAAAAAAACTTATGTTTTTTAGGGTAGAGTTTACTTTGTTAGAATAAATATAAATTATGTTTATTATATTTATTTGTGGCCATCATTATCATTTATATTATATTGATCAATTATTAATATTATCCTAAGCCCAATAACAGATATGTCTTTGATGGGCGGACTATCATTAGATGGGCCTTATTAGGGTGTCCCCTGGGTATGTATACATATGAAGAGATATTATGAGATTAGGGTTGAGACAATCATAACACATAACACCATTAGCCATCCCCTATCTCTCTTTCTCTCAATGTGTTCATAACTTAAGAACATATAAACCATCAGAACTGCATACCCTAAAAGGAACCCGAATCCACTGACAAACATGTCAACCTCAAGTCTCTTGCGACATCAGTATCATGTCTCATGGATCTATCAGGTATTACTATTATAATTATGTTTTCCATTACATACAGTCAAAACTGATCAACATGTGGTATCAGAGCAATGTTGCTTAGTCAGTTTTGATTGTTTTCCATTAAGATCTGGAATTAAAATCGGAAAACAATTATGTTAAAACATGATAACGGTGTTTTGGGTTCTAATATTTTTCGGCTAATGATTAAGGTTTCGGTTAATGAATATTTTTTTAACCGAGTTCATGTTTTTTTTTATGATGATTATTCTCGAAATCTGTTTATAAAATTAATGTTATCAGATTTCGATTCCAGATTATATTATGTTTTTTTATGCCTAAGTTAATTTTTTCGGTTGATGTTCTTCAAGAACTTCATTAGAGAAACCGAAAATTCCTTATGTTTTGGTTAGTTTTAGGATTTATTTGTTGTTTCTTAAAATCAAGGGATGTAACAAACTTAAGATTATCCCTTAAAATAAGGAAACAACTTTAATGATAACCCATAACTTTGCTAATCAAATTTTAAAACTTTAATGATAAGATTTCCGGATTAATAAACAAATCAGGGTTTCCTAACCCATAACCTTGTTTCCAAATTAAAAGAATCTTAATAAAATTAGAGATATAATCGGTTCCACAAATAGCTCGTCAAGAAACTTGTTCACAAAGAAACATTAGAGTGTCCGACTCTTATAACTGTGTCCGACCTCATAAAACTGTTTCCGAATCTAAGTGTCCGACCCTTATAACCGTTTCCGACTAGAGGGTTGTTTCCGAGCATTAGTGTGTTTCCGAACCCATGAGAGGGTTTCCGACCCATAATGATGTTTCCGACCATCACAGTTTCCGAACTTAAAAGGTCGTTTCTGGGTCATTAGGTTTTACCGAATAAATTAGTTCTCAGTTTAGGTTCAAATCAGGTTCATGAATCTAACTTGTTCTCGGGTATCTTACGAATAATTATTCCGAGAACACTTGAATATTTCAAGAACAATTATTTTTTTAGAACCTTCTAAAGTTTTGAGAACTTCATGATATTCGTAAAACATTATTTTTTCGAAACCCATTATTTTCTCGTGGGATATCTCATTTAATTTTTTAAAGGTTTTGACGAAACATAACGTATCAGTTTTATCAAAACATTACTTAAACCTTGCTTAACTTGCAATAACATTTGAGGTGTCACTTCTGCCCAAAGGTGATGTGTCACATTAGGTGGTTATAAAGATCTCGTTAAGCATTGTAGCTCGTTCACATAAGTGCCATAAGGTTTCACTTCTGCCCAAAGGTGATGTGTAACAGATTATGTTGGTGAACTGAGCGTATTGCATTAGGACTTTGAATGTCTCACTTCTGCCCAAAGATGATGGGTTACATTCACTGTCGGCAATTTAATACTTAAATGAACAGCGTATAGCCAAAGCTAGAGCATGTTATTTAAGTAGCTTATGTTGGTGTTATGATATTATCACGTCTTCATTACAAAATTGATCCTCACGATTAATGATCCTTCATTAATATAATGATCATAATCTAAGTCTGCCTTACATCAATACCCATAACTCGAAACTAATCTCACATTCTTCTATAAATTACTATCTCAACTAAGTAATCCACTTTAATTATCAAAACTAAGAAGAGTTTGCTTAAATTTTGTTCTTATTAAGTTACCTCTTAAGACATGACATTCCTACGCTCCATCTGATAAAGTATTACAGAATAACACATGAGCATAATAAGTGGAATAAAATGTCTCTTATGGTAATTAAGAACTCCTTTTACTGATTCCTATCAGGTGAGCTATTAATGATTCTGAAATTCCTAAGACTAATGTATTATCTATGGAATGAAAGAATATAACGAATTCCTAAGAAGCATGAAATAAATAAGTCTAACTCAATGGTTAAATGGGATCTGTGAATACATCTTAATATTGAATAACATGACCCATAAAGCTAAGGGTTACACATGAAAATCAATAAATTTCTAGTGCATAATAACTTTTCCATCAGTACGATTAGATGCATTATGAATTAACTAATAACACTAAAAAATATCAAAGTAAAATGAGTGGGTTGATAGCGAATTACGTACAGGAAAAAGAACGCATTAAACTAGAAAAGTTGATGTTATTCACCTTACTACCATTAAACCTAAAAGAGGAAGAATAATTACCATAGAGAGGATAATTATAAGGTCTGGAAACAAGATACAAGTACTACTTTCAACTATAAGTTTCTCCAAATGGAAAGTCTTACTAAGAAAAACTGTGCCATTAAGCATGGGCATAAGCAAAAAGATTACCCATAAGAAAGGAGAATGGTTGGCTAAGATATGTAGTGCCTAATTAAGGATATTTAACTCCACAAATTCTAATGAATTCCAATTAACACATGATGGCTGAGTCTAGTTTTATACGTTTCCTTACTATAATTAAACAAATACTTAAGATGAGAGTTGGTGGCTAAATTAAGGGTCTATTAACCATTAATAACTGATCTTAGTGTTGAAGCTTTATGATACCTTACGATATTCTTGAGATACTCAGAATTCAGTATCAATACTAAAAGCTACAATTTTTTGATAGTTACCAGGTTTTAATGACCAAACCAAAGCCACTATTAAGTTAAACTCTTATATTGTTTGTTGTCATTATCTGAATAGAAACCTTATGAAATAAAACTAGATGATCCAATAACGTTTTCACAACTTTGTTATCATGAAAATGAGAATTTAACAAAGGAAAATGAGACCCATGCAATTCATCCACTAAGACTAAAATTTCATGAGAAATCATGACCAGGTCACTAAAGGATGCTTAGCTATGAAATCTCATTCTCAGTGACTTTAAAGCATGTGTTAAACGCCCAAAACATTACATGGAAAAAGGAATAAATGGGTTTCCATCATAAGTCATAACTAGTTGACATTAGTGGAGCTTAGATGAATATCTAATTGTATCTATTCCGTTTCCTACAGACCAAAGTATTAAAGAAATCAATTCATATATACTTAATAAGATTCCCTCTAAGTATGTCCTTAAAATAGTTTATGAAATTTGGACGATAAGGGAAATCAAGTATAAAATATATGAAATATTCTCGTTCAGACGCGTCGTTGAAACTTATTATGTGGAGATACTAAGAGACCTAAAAGATTAGTGGGATCATTAGATGTCCTACTTATGACTTGCAAAAGTTACAGAGGTGGAGGGAACAAAAATTTGATCTATCCTCAAATTACACCTCTTGCACTGGACAACGCTCTATCACAACTTGTCTCCTTAACATTTAACATATTCCTAACAAAGTTTTGTGGATGCCTAAATATGGGCGAACTTAGATTTCTTACTAAAGTAATCCTCATTAAGAGAAACGACAATAAACATCATTAGGTTGTTTTGTGACATCCGGTAAATTTTCTTTTCGTTTCGTTCTTTTCGTTTCTTTCATTTTGGGGCTTTGTGCAATTTTCGGGACAAAAATTCTTTCAACGTGGGGATGATGTGACACCCGGCATATTTGGCTTAAACATTTTAGTAACATCTAAGTCTACCTTAGCGGGAAACGTTTATAAACGGACTTAACTGGGTTAGTTGAGTCGGGTCAAGTTAGGATTGTCCAGGGTTCAATGATATGGAGGATCATTGGGAGTCGTTTTGGGAATACACTAGTACCGGGTCCCGTTGTTGGTGACATTACATAAACTAATTAAGTGTATGTGTAGATTATGGGTCGTGTGGTGGATTATATACATAGATGTGTTTAAATGATGTGTAGATGATTATCCATGCTTAAATATGTTAAACATAGACTAAGGTTGCATGCTCATATGTTAAGGTGTGTTAAAATGCGTTAAACACGGCAAACTGGAAAAACTAGATGAACATAGGTCTGGTTCGACCACTTCGAATGGTCGAAGGTGGAACTATGTCTTGGTTTGACCCTTTGTAAAGGGGCGAACCTGGGATGTGGAATTGAAAGAATTCCCTTCGACCAGGACAGGGCTCATTCGACCCTGTGAAAGGGACGAAGGAGCCTACCTTCGACCACTGACAGGGGGCGAAGGTGGAATAGTATAAATACCAAACTTTGTCATTTTTCACCATTTCACAAACCCTAACCGTCTCAAAACACTCTCAAACGATTTTAATCACTAAGGAAGGAGTTTTTGCTCTTCTTTTGCATAATCTAACCTATCAACAACATCTAAACAAGAATCCAAGGTGTGTTCCTAATCCTAAATCTTTTTAAGGCATTTTAATCCGTTTTTATCTAACCCTAAATGTCCAGATCTGTTCTAAGGAAGTTTTTATCAATAAAAACCTTTTAAACATCTTTCTAAACCTAAACCCTATCATTAAACATGGGTTTTGTATCAATAAACATATGTTAATTGTGTGTTATGTGTTATTGAGTAATTTGCTGCTGTTCTAATGATAGAAACATGAACTAGGGTTGCTATTGATGTTGGTTTATTGTTGTTTAGGGTTATAATTTGATAGATGGTGATATTATGGGTATTTTGGGGATTTTATGAAATCTAGGGCTTATGCATGTTAAGTATTACTAACAAAACAAATGGGGGGTTTTTGATTACAAGATAAACTGAGCAATTGTGGATGATTATGGGTTGGTATTAAAAAGTTTCCGATTTGGGTAAAGATTTCATGCATGATGTGACATTTCCATAATTTTGCCATTTTGGGAAAGTATTAAAACAAGCTGGTTTTGGGGCAAAATTGGTGGGGATTTGTAGGGATGAGTTAATCATACTTAACTGTTGTGTTTGATGATGTTTCGAGATGTTTCAAATGTGTTTGAAGCGTTTTTAGGAAAATTTGTACAACAGGGCGAACCTGGACTCCTTCGACCAAACGAATGGTCGAAGGAGAGATTTCAGGGTCGAACCTGGGTTATGTTTGGGCGAACGTGGTAAAACGGTCGAAGGAGACATCAAAACGGTCGAACGTGGTAAAATGGGCGAAGGAAACTTAAAAACGGGCGAAGGAGATTTAACCTGACTGGTTCGACCGTTCTAATGCAGAAATGAGATTTTTGATACAAACTAAGTGTTTTATGCTTGAACCTTGTGTGTAATCTATGTGTACTTGATTAGTTAGGGTAATGAGTCACCAACGGGATGTCGGGTCGGTCTAGTGTGTCGATTGAACAATTAAACACGTTTTAAAAACATACTTGGTTACGGTCTGGACAATCGGGGACTAGATAACCTTATGGTTATTAGTCGGAACACTTATGTGAACATTTTGATAGATCTCCGGTAGAGGGATTATCAAAGGGCTTAGCATTTTATTAGTTACCGAAGAACGCAATCTAAGGTGAGTTCACAGCCCCACTTTTACTGCTTTAACTTTTGGGGGAGAAAACATGCGCTAAACTATTTTGGTAACATATGTCATACTATGGTTTTTAACTTTGTATTGCTATACGATCTTTGGAAGTCCCGGGGGAAACCATGAATGTGCGGGGATGCACAACGGGGGAAATGTGGATAGATCTATTGGGCGTGACCTGCCCCACTCGTCGGCTTGGAGGGCCGGGCGGGTGCATGTTGTCTCGAACTGGAACATTGGTATCATGCTGAACATTCGGGCTGCTTAAACATATGCTAAACATTGCTAAACGTGTCTAGTAATGGTTTCCAATCGTAGTAGTAATAAAACATACGCCTAGCTAGCGTACTTGGTAACATTGATATAGTATGGACATGGTAACGTTTTGGTAACACTTGGTAACATATTGAACAAACCTGTGAACTCACCAGCATTATATGTTGACGTCTTTTGGCATGTTTTTCTCAGGTCGCTAAGGTAGCAACAAATGGAACTAGGCTCACGGGTCTGCATTGGCGTCTAGACTTAGTTCATGTTTTGAAACAAACACTTGAAACATTTGGGTCAATGGTCTGTAACTTGTTAAATGCTTCCGCTACTGATTTTAAGTTTATGAAAAACTATGTCTTTTTGAATGTCGTGTATCTTCATATAGAGTTGTTTATTGTGACCGTTGACTTGGATCCTGGTTTGTCATGCGCCTCGCGGTAAAACCCCGCAAGTGGAATTTGAGGGTGTGACATGTTTTCTCTATTAAAATCTATGGATCTTCCATGTAACATCCGGCAAAAATCGATGTGTTTCGGTACGTAACTAGTATACGTAATTAACGGTTTAAGTGCATATTTAAATTAATTGGATTAATTTAGCCTTAGAGAATATCAAATTTCCCATAAGATGCATAGGGATGCACATGTTTAATGTTGAAGCATGACGAAATCGCGTGCGAATAAACTTGTCCGGAACGGACGTTGGTGATTACCCGGTAAAAAAATTAAATAGCCAAAAATGATCCCAGACACCTAGGATATAAAATAAAGGGTATTTTCATGAAATATAATGTGTTTTGGAACTCCAAAACCATATATGAAAACTCTAAATGCAAATTTCCCGGTAACGAATAAAGTGCGCGTACCGCACCCGATACAAGTATAACTTATAATTTCACCTAACGAAAGCCTAACTAATCAACCAACACTTAAACTAGGCTATGCTTAAGGGTTATTTGAGGCTACTATAATGTCTGAATAACGCATAATTAAAATCCGATTAATACCCAAACGAAACCCGAACGCTAAGTGTGAAGCATAACCAATTAACTAGCAAATGTTTTGTGTTGTGGACCCCACTAAAACCACCCCCAAACCATCCCCATCCCCTTGCCATGCCCAAATCCTTTTTTTGTACAAAACTAATCTATGAAATCTAAGCAAGATCATGAGGATTTGATGAGATTCTATATGAGATTGTGAGTACTTGAAAGATTTACATAAAATCCTTCATTTCCTTGAAAAGTTTCGGCCCAAACACCCTCTTAAAATCTAGCAAAGATCATCCTAGTACACATTTTCATATTATAAGAGATTTACAATCTAATATTAGATATTGGTGATCTTGGAAGATTACATGAAGATCTTGGAAGGATTTATAAAAGATCATGTGTTACAACACTTGAGAAACAAAAGAAAAATCTTTCTTCTTGCTTCCTCTTGAGCCGTGAACAAACACACACCCACACATCCATTCTTCAAAGTTTTAACACTCCAAATTCATCCACAAACATCCATTTTCCAAACCCCAATTGTTTGTTTCAATCCTGGAGCTTAACCACCTTGGAAGAACACACTAAACCCCTTCAAAATCAAGCATTTTTAGCTTCCCTAGCCTTATGCTAGTTGTAAGTATTCTTGATCTCATTCTTGTTCTTAAAAGCTTATGTTTTGTTATCTAGAAAGCAAGTTGTACATGGGTTAACATAGTGAAACTACACATGGTAAACATATGCTTTTCAAGACTAAAATGGAAGTGTAAAAATGTATAAAAGGGCCGTGAGTTTTGGTGATGGTTATGTATTGTTTTTGTAGTTTCCTAAAGTTCACAAAAACTGGAAGAAAATAATGATCTAAGTATAGATTGTGAATGAAACTTGGAAACACTTAAAAGTGGTTTAAATCTTCACAAAATAACCATCAAAAACTTGATCTAGTGTTGAACTTGTTAGAAAATGAATTACATAAAGTTTACATATTCAAAGTTACAACTTGAAAGATGCAAGGTTGGACTTATGGGACATGTTACACTAAATACATCTAATATTATCCTTAATAAGGTTATTATGGACTATAGATAATGTTGGATCATAAAAATAATCTATCATGACAAAGATGACAAAATAAAGTTTACTAATTTAGTAGAAAATTGTCACTTTTGAAAGATTAGGAAGAAAATGCAACTTTTGAAAGTTAAAGGATCATTTTGGTAACTTTAATAGTTGAGGGACATAAAATGTCAGTTTTAGAAACTTGAATCTAAAAATATGACTTTGGAAAGTTTGGTGACAAAAGTGTAAAATGTTGACTTTTCAAGGTTGGTTGTGTAAATGGTAGCAAATTTACAAGTGTATATCTTGTATAAAAATATTTTTATAAAATAAGGATTTATAAAAATATAAATTTCCTAACATATTGGAAAAGTATAAAAACAAAGGTTTTTATAATAATGTTAGATAAATTAAAAACTTGGTGAAAACTTGTATAAAAATGAACACTTTTATATAAATGGGAATATAAAAGTGTTGGAGCATTTTTATATATAAGTAACCAAGTCTTTGTATTAAAAATACAAATGTATTTATAAACTTCCAAGTAAAAATGTGTAGAAATTAAAGGATGAAAAATTTCAAGAATACATATTGTTGGAAACTTGGAAAAATCAACAAAATATACATACAAGATTAATTGAATCGGATACGGACGTGTTACGACGTGTTAACGGACTAAGACGTGCAAACGGACAAACAAGTGTTTGTATTATTACGTCTAAATGTAGAAATGAAAACATATATTTTAAGGACCTAAAATATATAATTTGGGTGAAAATACATAACACTTTCCTAAGTGTTGGAAACTTATTCGTGGGGAAAAATAACGTAAATAATCTAACGATTAAACGTTTAAAACGAGCATATGGACTTGACAATGAAAATATATTATCAAATCGACGAGATCCTAGTATATTTATTTAATGGGAAAGTAAATATACGGTAAAGTGAGTCGAATTGAGTAATAAAAATGTTATGTCGAATCGACAAGATCTTAGTATATTTATTTAATGGGAAAATAAATATACGGTAAAGTGAGTCGAATCGAGTATTGAAAAATATTATATCGATCGACAAGATCTTAGTATAATTATTTAATGGGAAAATAATTATACGTCAAGTGAGTCGAGTCGAGAACAATATTATACAAGTTAATTAATATTCATGGAAGTATAAGTGTAAGTTGTAACGAGGGTAATCCATCACCAACGGACCTAGGACATATGTGTAATTTAAACGGGGAATTATATGTAAATGGTGGTGTTGGGAGTTGGGTGTACAACTTGCCGGAAAAACACACGCTATAGACTTAGTGACTTACACGCACTAGGACGTTCGTAGGTGCTTGACCACGGACTTGCTATTCTCTGCTATTTGATTGTACGCAGTACTTCAGGTGAGTTTCACGGCCCCTCTTTACTGTTTTATTTGGGGGAAAGATATGTTTGTCAAAAGTTGTCACATGTTGAAATGCTTTCAAAGGTTAAAATGTGATGAGTGGCATGATGAGTACTTGAGTTTTGTTGTGTGTTCGCCACTCGGGGTTGAGTCCTCGCGGCTGTAACCATTAATTCAGGGGCATGAAACCAAAGGAATATTTGGATAGTACTATTGGTGTCTGACAAGGCCCACCCCTAATCGATAGCGTCGATTATGCATCGGCGTATGCCTGGGGTGCACGTATTCTGAACTAAGTTGTTATTTGCCGAGAAACAACTTGTGATCGCGGGGCATATTTATTAGTCTTGGTTTGGTTATGGGCTCAAGGGACTACTATCATCATAGTTTTGTAGGAGCTAGCTACTCCCTGCAAAGGCCACAAAATGTGCAGGTTCCGCACATGTTGTAAAAATGTTGTTGTCACTACTAGAAAAATACCCCTTTCTTGACGCGCATCGCGCGTCATAAAAGGGTGTTTATGACACACAAAAAAGTGTCAAGGAAGAACATGTCAAGAAAAGTTTATGACATGCAGGCGCGTGTCATCTTTTAACGACACGCATTTATGACACTCCTTTATGACATGCTTTTTTGACACGCATTTATGACACGCTTTCATGACACTCTTTAATGACATACATTCTTGACACACCTTTATGACACTCATTTTGCGTGTCATGGTTTTTTTTACCTAAAAAAAAAAAAATTCTGCAATATGGCTAATATTCCTGGATTTATATTTAAATTTATAATTACAAAATCAATAAATTTGATTATAAAACTGCATATATTATATATACCACCAAAAATCCATTACAATATAAGCATTTATCGAATCCTACCACAAGTATTAACGGTTACAAAAATATTGTGTCAATACATTACGTTAGTCTATACCTAAACACACGGATCACTTGAAAATGAAGGTTGCGGCATAACTTGGAAACAGCTTGAAATCCATCTGATGGAATCTACAAACGATAGAAAATGAGATAAGTATTTAATCACATGATGATTGCTGAATAACCTTTAATGACAGCAATATTAAAATTTCATTTACCTGACTAGTGGATTATTGCCAAGCTTCAAACACACAAGATTATGAAGTGACTCCGGGATTGCACTTGGCCACTCTTATGTTGTGCAATCAGTAACTTTGCAGCTGGACTTATTCTCGAAAAGCTGGATCCTCAACCTTGCAATACAGTAACATTAGTTCCATTGTGTTCCTATTAATTATTACATTTTGATAGAGGTGGCAATTCTGACCAAATTAAGAGTAAACAGGTAAATTTGAGTTATACACTTATACTTAGCCTCTAACAGGTCAAAATGTGTAAAACTTCAAGAATTAGTTAAAATGTAAACAGGTTGTTGAACCCGATACATATTTAAACGCCTAAAACATCCCAGATTGTTTTTTTTTTAATTATATCAGCACTGCGATAATATACTATTTAAAATCATATCTTAAACATTTAACTATTTGTAAAATTCAATAAAAGGGAGGACAACCTGAGCTAGATCAACCCAGCTTGACATAAGTGTGTTACCCAACCCACCCATTTTGTAAGCTCTACATTTTCGTTGATTGGAAAGCAATAAAAGAAAACAATCAGTACAAAAAGCATAATTGTTCATTATGAGATAATTCGTATTGTTACACTTTTGTAACAGCAGATACTTACTGTTATTGCAATGGGCTGCCCAACTGCAACGTCTTTTGAACCCTCAGGTGCCAGTATCTTTGCTAGGTACCTGCAGTTAGTTTTCCGTTAAGCTATCAAGCAGTAATAGGTACCCAACTTAAACACTGATAATATGATAAAAGAGTTGGTTGTAAACGGCCACTATATGGCGAAATGGGTGGCTCAGGAGAGTTGAGTAATGGATCACAATTAGGGCACAAACGTTTAATTAAGGGAGTAAGGAATCCAGTAGCTATTATGGGTTATTTCATCTCATTTAAATTTAAAATTAACAACCTATAAAAAAATAGCATGTTGATAACATAGATAAAATGATATGTTTTGCTGAATAACATTACCCATTAAGGCCTTGAATTGAAACATGAGCAACAAAACAAAGCAATATTCTGGTAAAAACTCACCAAATCAGAAGAACACACTCATATTGCATTCCGTCAAACACTTAGAAGGCACCACCTGGAATACGAAATTTAACAAATAATCATTTCAATTTACCACATAAAAGTAACGGAGATGAACTTGAAATAAGTGTAGCCGTTAAGAAAAAATCCATGCAAAAAAAAAAAAAAAACAGAACCGAAGAACAATCGGCGTTGGGCCTGAACTCATGACTAAGGCATAACGTCGAACCATTTAGTTGACCCATTCAATCCATCACAACTATATTAGAACTGGTATTCAAATTAGTCCTTAACATATTCATAATAACTGATAGTCTCTGTGAGGAATTTCTATTAAACCAACGTAATTTAGAAGATGAGACACATCTTTAGCCATCCATTTTTTGGTCATCAACCTTGGCTGGCTTCATAGGATTAACTAATAAGTAATATGTAATTAATGACCCTCTTATGATCTTATCTAAATTCACAATAATTTTAAGTTTAAAGAGTAAACCTGCAGGCTGCAGCAACAAAATAGTATGGTCCTTCAGCCCATGGAATCACAATATCACATGCCTCTTGAGATCATAACCACACTTTAGTGCAAAAGGAACAATTTAAGTAGACTAATAACTAATGAGAATTTATCTTCAGACATTTTATCGAACAACTACAATGCTTCTAACACCTTACCATCTCCAAGCACATACAGATGGCGTTACAGATTAGATGCCATACTTTACTTAAATAGGACCAATTTAAGGTTGAAAACTAAAACAATTTACAAACGTGATTTATCTCCAGCGTCAATTTCCGTTTCCGTGACCAATTTCACAACTACAATGCATGTGACAACTACTTTAAATTACGGACAATGTTCATATACAAACCAAGTAAGAACATCATAAAGTCTCAAGAACACACTGACAAAAAACACATATGATTGCCTGTTTGCCCAGAAATACCAACAAAGGGTAAAATTCGACAAATGAAACAAACGCAAATTACACATAATCATGTTACTATTATCTGTAATCCAGAAGATCTACAAAGAACAGAGAAATTAGTGAACCAAACCTTAAAACAGAGTAGACTGATTACACTTACATACTGCCTTGAAACATCATCACCGTCATCGAGGCTTCACGGCGAAACCCTAGCTCGTGTTCTTTTAGAAAACCATCAGTCACCACCGTCGTCTGGGTAGCCGATATAGCGGCTGCCAAACCCTAGAGACTTGTTTCCATAATCGCCGTGACCTGTCGAGCCCAGAGATGATATCCGCCTTGCTTCGGTTGGTGAGGGAAGCAACGGTCACGGGGGAAGCGAGGCCTAAAGACTCGGGGAGGGAGAGAGAGTGTCTAGATAGGAGAGGCAGGGTGTCGGAATGTGGCTTTCGAAGGAAAGGGCTGAGAGGACAGGTAACAGAAAAAAGAAACGTGGCTATGCAAAAAAAATGATGCTGCAAAGAGTTGTACGTGTCGTTTGATGAATTGTACAAACTGAAAGAAAGAAGTGGAAATAATACTTGTACCTCAAAGTACAACAAAGCATGCATAAGGATGACACACAAAATTGGATAGTGTCATATCTTTTATTTCTTGACATTGCATTTCTTGACACACAAAAAAGTGTGTCATTAATTAACTAGTTTTTTTAAAACATGACAATTTTTTTATGACACACGTTTTTTTAATGTCATAAATCAGTGTGTGTCATAAAATGTGTGTCAAGATAGGGGTATTTTTCTAGTAGTGTGTTAAGAAACTAAAACCTGTGAACTCACCAATATTTTATGTATTGACGTCTCTTTTTAAACATATCTTTCAGGTAACTAAGTGCTGATTAGATATGAGGCTAGTGCGGTGGAATACGGGATGTCGGATACTTGTCGGGGTTTCATCTATTGTTACCATCGGGTTGGAACATAAACAGGAACATCCCACATTGAAACTTAATGTTCGTTGTTTTATGTAATGTTTGGAATATGATACTACGTTTCGACATCTTAATAAATTGATCTTTTCTAACTAAATATAGTTTGTGTTAATCTTGACTTTGATATGCTTTCTAGTGTTGCGCCACGTGTTTCCGCCATTGGCGTGGTGTGACATTCCAAATGTTAGATCTTAAGCATGCTGAATTCATTAAGATCTCTAAGGTAAGTGGGAGCAGTACAAGTCCTTATTATGACTTTTCGGAAGTACAAGATGCGGGGGAGAGACTCATTAAGTTTAACTCAGAATTTAACTTTGATTATTCCTCTTGTACACCTTACTGCACCAACTCTTACACACTTAGAAACTAATGTTGCTCCTTATATACCTGAAAATAAAAACACTTAACTAAAGTTAAGTTTGTATCATAATAAACTCAATGTTCAACTCAGGAGGTCATCTGGGTCTAAAAGCCCACTAACTTTGATGATTATGTAACCTACCTGACTAATACAAAATGGATGTTTGGAAAGATTACCGATCCTACATCTTCTAATTAAATCATTAGTATCAATCAATCTTCTAAATGGAATAAAGCTATTATTAGCAAAATTTAATTCCATTAATTAGAATAACGTTTGGGATTTGGTTGAATAACCTAAAGGTATTCATATTTAAACCAGATCCGAATGGAAACGTTGTTAGATAAGATTGATTGTAAAAGATTATACTTAAGGAGGGATTAGATTATCAAAGAATCTTCTTATCTGTATTACAAAAGATTTCTTTGAGGATCATTACCGTCCTAGTAGCTCATAATGACTAAGAGCCACATTAGATGGACATTAATACAACTTTCCATAACAATGACCTACATGTTCATTAAGCAACCTGAAAGTTCTAAACTGAAGGTTAAGAACACTTAGTTTGTAAGTCAATAAGATCCATGTATGGGTTGATGCAAGCATAAAATGTGTTTGAATCATAATGAAATTACTCTTCATCAAGAACTAAGTGGATTAAAGAACCTGCCTCAAGATGAGTGTGAGCAACTAATGAAAACTTGTCCTTACATAGATGACGTTTCTCTCGACAAGTATATGTTACCTAAGTCAAAGCATTGTTCATGCATAATTTTGACGTGATGAACATCAGGGATTCCTCTTACGTGATAGGAATCAAAATATACCGAGATAGACCAAACGGGATATTAGTTTCATCCCATAATTTTTACTCTAAGCGGGTCCTTAAGTATGTAACATACAAAATTGCTCTCTTTTAGAGGATAATAGGATAATTTGAGATTATCACCTTATGCTTCATTAATTAGAAGACTGATGTAAATTTAAGTCTATGCTTGTTTATGATATTTTTCGTATTTCTTGATACTAGACTTGTCTAGATTGATGAAAAGCATCTAATGGAACATTACAATATCTTTAAGAAACAAGAGACTATAATCTAAAGAAGAAGTGAGAACCTAAAGTGATGTCAATTTTGGGGTATATCATAATGTTAGCAAACATAACTATCTCATGGAGGAGTCATAAGGAACTGTAACAACAACCTAAGTTATCATGACATAATGTGTTGCTGATCACAACAGAATGGTCATTAAATGTTGTTGGTAAATTTATCAGATGACTCATAACTTATTAACTCCATTTAAATACTAAGTTGAAGACTTACTGTGATAAAGTCAGCTGCCCTAATTTCTCGAACAGTAACAGTTTGAAAGGAGTTGCACTAGAGTTCGATACGAAATTATTGTTCGCTTATGTTAAGAACAAATAGAGGAAATCAGGATTTTGTATCGAATGCATTCATGATATGCTTATGGATCCAATAACTAAAGGTCTATTACCCATAAAGTCTCACTAAGGGCCAACTAAGAGAAAAGGGTTTTATTAATGACCATGTACAACTGCATATCGTACTATGAATGACTTATGATTAATGACTAATGATTAATTTTCCTCATTATGATTTGTTTGTCTATTAGTATGCTAAGCTAGCATAATGGCATAAAGACAATAATATAACAAATCAACTAAGGGCATAACGTTAATTGATCCTAATGTTAAGTTTTAAATTTGGGTGTAGTATGATTAATGTGGGTCCTAAGTCGAATAAAGACTTAACAGCTGTATTTCTCTGCTACAATTTGGACTTATAACTAAAATGAGTATTAATCTGCAGACTAATGTAATACTCATAATAAATGATTACTCGGCCAAGTGGGAGTATGTTAGAATAAATATAAATTATGTTTATTATATTTATTTGTGGCCATCATTATCATTTATATTATTGTTTTGGTAAAAAATTATCTAATAAAAATAACTTTGTATTCCAAATTAGTTTATGTGAGGTAGAGTGCTAAATGCGTAGAAATATGTTTGTAAATCAGTAGTATTCTGAAGATGATGTATCAAGATGTTAAAGAAGCAAAAATATAACAACTATGATCAGGATGGCTTAGGTTATTTTTGGGATGGACAATATTATCCTCAGGATGGGCAGTTTTATCTTCGGGATGGAACTGCTAAGAATGAACAAATAAAGTGATAAACAACAAGAACAACACACGATCTACGAGGAAAGCCCTTGATCAGTTGTAGATCGCCGACATAAAACCTCGGGAGGAGTCTAGGCCCCTGCCTTGTTTGTTAATATTAATGTGGTAAAAAGATACAACTTTGGATGAGTATTTGGACGAGTGTACTATGATTACAATGATTGTGCAAGTGTTTGTGATCAACTAAGTATATGTGTGTAGCTATAGTGTGAGCAATGTGTCCTATACTCGTCCAATACCCCCATTTATATAGTAAATGAAATAAACAAACGATCCCATGAAACTCGCTAAGTAGTTAAGTTCTTTGAAGTCTTCTTATGACCGTTGTGGTTGTTTCATCTCAAGTGAACGTTGTAGCAACGGTTTTCTCCTTAGCTAGTTTAATGTTTCAGTTGTTTCCTCTTTTGTCGCCGATATTAAATGTATATCGGTTACAACTTTGACAATGTCTTCCATCTTGACCATATCTGTGATACCCCGAAAATTCAGGTTCTCACTTTAACTAAACTCTAGTTACATTCCTTGCATTATACTTAACTAGGGTTAGTTAGATAAGACATACGTGCATGGTTATGAGTCAAGGTGTGATTGCATGATTAGTGAACCTCGGACGTTGGTGAATAATAAACTTATGTGTCTCGGTGATACCTGACAAACTTATGTGAAAACCATACGTGATTATGTGAACCTAAACCGAACACATTAATAGAAATCATTAAAAGTGGAGCATGAGGTTGATTAGGGTCTTAATGCATGGGGTTACACTTGTTACGGTCTGAAATAACGAAAACGTCGAAGGATAACGCGTCGGGAGGCGAAACGAGGCAAAAGCGCGCCACCCGGACCTGTGAGCGGCCGCTCACAGGCTCCGAGCGGCCGCTCGAACCTATCTGACGGGTTTAAACCGCCTCAAACTCGTATATAAACATCCTTAACCCCCATGCAGCCCTCATACTCAACCCTAATCGCCCCCTTACTGCCCCACACGAATATTTCACTCCAAAAACTCCTGCTAAGGCTCAAGATCATCAATTGGGAGGCTCCAAGGCGCGCGATTGATTGATTTGAAGAGCTAAGGGTATAACTCATGATTTCTTACGCTTTTTACTTTATGTTTTATTGTAAAAATCATATAACAAGTTTGTCCAGGTCTGAATGGGTTTAATAAACATTAAAACATGAGTCTTTTTGAAGATTAAACGGATTAAACCTATTAATAAACGCGTAGTAACATCATAGGATGCTTGTTGCGCAAGTTATTGGTGTTTTGATCCTAAAAGCTTTGATCTTGACATGTTTGATAATAGGATCTGATGGGAATAGGTATTAGGAAAGTTGTATGATGATTATTAGGTGTTATTGATTGATAATATGCAACTAGGGTTTGATATAATTGATAATATTGCACGATCAGAATCTGGACAGATTCTGAATGTCGAATTGTAGGGTCTGTTTCGTGGCTTGAAAATAATTGGTTTGATCGATTCTTTGCATGATTGTAACGTACAAGGTCTTAGCTTTTCATAATGGGCAAAACCATCGAATTTGGACATCGTTTGAGTCGTTTTTGGAATTTTAATTGATTAGGGGTCATATCAGATTTTCGGATTTGTAAACTGGGCTAACTTTAAATGGTCATAACTCGAGATTTACAAGGAGTTAGGTTATGAAATTTTTACAGTAGGTCAATACTGGAAAAATAGAGCTTTTCCAAGTGGATTCATCTCGTTTGGATGAATACACAGTTTTTAAGAATTTTCCTACTAAACTGACCTGTTGAGGAAATTTTCTGAACACTGCTGTGTTGTACGAATTTTTATAATTTTTGTGTTTGGAATTAAGACAAAACAAAAATAGGTATTGCCAAGTGAATTCCAAAGAAAATTCAGTAAAAATTTGGGAGGATAACTCACTGGTTTACTATTTTAAATAAATTCGTTTTGATGGCGCACAATCTGTCCTGAAAACACAGATTGTGTATTATGTGCTTATGTGATTACTTGAGGTCTTAGGTGATCTAAAATTGACATATAACGGAAGTACACATGTTTATGACACATACGGGCTGTAGAAACTAATTATAACCAACTCATTCACCAACGATTCCGTAGGGTTTACTATTGCATGTAGAATCACTAGGCGTCGCATACACACTTTTGAATATTAAAACGCCTTGGACAAACGAGTTATATGGTGTAATGATGTTACGCCTATACTCACGTAGTGACACTGTTATTAGGGTGTCGGTAGCATATAATACTTGCTGTTCGGATTCTTTGCTTACGCGATAAGGTGAGTTTCACTACTCTTTTCTCAAAAGCATGCGTCTCGGGTTGAGACAACTTACGTAACGTTTCTAGTCCGGGTTGGGACTACTTTTACACATCTCGGGTTTGGGGTGCATGATTTACGAGGTAAATCTACTTTTACTAATTCATATATATGTCCTTGATGAACTAAACCAAACACATCTTTTAAGTCCTTCAAAATACCGAATCAATTGCCGGTTGGGCAAGCGGGTTAATTAGTTGATAGCGCTATTAGGTCTAACAAACCTCACATCGTGCTGGGAGCACGGATGTGAACTATTAGCTTCAAACATAGTCATTGTTGATGGGCAATGACGCAAGGCACTTTTCTCCCGGTTATGGGAACTTGTTCATTAGTAGTTCGGTATTCGCCGGTTTTAGTTATCATGAGTGGGCTAGCTACCCCTGGCATATGAATTAGCTATTTACTTGTGGCCAAGGAGGCCGACGTTCTTACTTACTGTTATGTGGTCTGGGAGACCGACACTTTCATTTGGTTACATGGTTTGGGAAACCTACGCTTTTACTTACTCACCTACTTTACTTAGTGAACTCACCAACATTGTTTGTTGACCCACGATTTACATGCTTTTGCAGGTAGTTAGCTTCCGGTGCCAGGATTAGAAAGCACTGTACACTTCACTGCATCTGGGCTCTCGGGCATACACATAAATTATATATTATGCTTTCGTATGGTTTTAATTTGGGTGCGTTGTTTTGCGCAAGTTTTAAAAGGTTTTAAATTTGGTTTACGCTTCTGCAGCTTAACTAAACTTGGTTTTTGAAAACGAACTAAATGGTTTGGGCATTTAGAGTTCGTTCCTGTGACTTATGGCTATGGGATCCTGGTATGTCACGCGCCTCGCGGTATAAACCCCGCAGTGGAAATTTGAGGGTGTGACAGATTGGTATCAGAGCCATTGGTTATAGTGAACTAGGACTGCATGTTGAGTCTAGTCTATAATCATTATAGCATAAGTACACTCACAACTTAAGTGCACAACTAGCTATTAGCTACATATATCTACAACATATGATTTCGGGAGATATGTTATCTCCTAGTTCTAGACTAAATTCTTAACACGTCAATGGTGGGAACCTAGGGTTACACCAGGTGGCGCATTACTGGGAGTAATATCCTAACTAACCTCATGGACGAGGAGACAACAATAGTACAAGGGAGGGAGCCTTGCGAGCGTTATGGCGCATGTACACAGGAAGCTGCACGATGCGCATGACATGGTACCATTAAATCAACTATGAAGGAATTCGAATGCTGAGACTTATCTTTTGTCACTTAGCAAGGAGACAATTAGTTTCTGTTCCTTGCTACTTGATCTTTCTTACCCCCATTCGAAACTCAGACGGGACTGGGTTACGCATATAGAACTTATTTCTTACTTTAGTACCTTACGCCTAGTATGAGCGGGCGGACGTATGACTGCATATCCCTGTTACTCATAAGTATATGGTAGATTCATGGGAACACATTAGATCGGGACTTGTTACACACACTCTTGGGGAGTTACGTAAAGCCTGCGATGTAATGCAACATCACAAGGGAGGATGAAACCTACTAATGGCTGATAGCCACGATTGGAGGAACGAGAGGTACAGCTTACCACTAAACTGGTTCACATAGGACTAGAGAAGGAGATTGTACGTGATGAGAACCATATAACACTGACATCGCAAAAGAGGAAGGATAAGAGATGGAAGGGGAACCTGAGCAGGACGAGCACATGGAAAGTGACGATGAAGGCTCTACTATCTAGACAGAGCATGGCGACGATTGGCTCTTACCTTTTCTTACCTATCTTTTCTTTCATTTTCCTTTGCTAACTTAGATAAGACTGAGTTCTTATGATCAACGATAGGGTGGTTGAGGCCTTCGAATCTTTCCAAGCTAGTAAAGATCTATTTTGCTAAATCATTCTTTTCCCCTGACTTCCACATTTGAACTTTCTTATACCTTGAACGCACATTGTATTTCCAAGCCTTTTATTGGTTGTAAACCTCGATAACTCCAACGGAACTGAAGGAGACTGTCTGATTGCTTTGGTAGTATAAGTCTTTGCTCTGTGCATTTGCCCCCAGGCAGGATGAGGTAATGTATGCCACATGCACACTCGATGAGTTACAGATACTTGGGTGGAGAATGTAACCCCCATGACGAAATTTAGAAACTTGTTACCTAAAGACGGATGGGTCTGAAATCGACGCCTACACTACCAAGCTACAGGAGTTAGCTACTACATGCTCATACATATTTAACCTACATTACAAACGGATCGAGCTTCACACCAAAGGGCCACAGGTTCGTAGCATGGCTACTACGGCTCACCTACCCAGAATATAACAAACCTTTCACCTGGCTCACAAACTCACCGACGAGGCTGTTGAGCATGGTACTTTTCCGAAGCAGGGTGCTTCATCTTCTACTTTTGGTGATAACAAGAGAACGTGGGATAGTATGCGGTATAAGTCCTTCAACAATAACCACAACAGTAACAACAACAATGGGGCTCGTGGAGGAGCATTTGTGATGGGCTCTGGGGAGGCCAGGACTGATAACAACGGCGTGACGGATACGTGTTCCTTAAACGCCACTCTCTCTTCTGTTTTATATGATGCTGGTGCAGACTATAGTTTTGTGTCATCAAAACTTAGCAAACAACTAGGGATAGTTCCTACACTTCTTGATACCCCGTACTTTATAGAGTTAGCTGATGGGAAGCCTGTTAAGGTAACCCACATCCATCGTGACTGTAAGCTCGAACTAGATGGACAGTTGTTTGCCATCGACCTCTTACCTATCACCCTAGGAAGCTTTGATCTCGTGGTTGGCATGGATTGGTTGTCCAAGTAACACGCTGAAAATTCTCTGTCAAGAGAAGATTGTTCGTATCCCTCTCCCTAGTGGAGAATTCTTATCTGTCCAGGGTGATCCTGGTGGTGCCATGATGGGCATCATCTCTTTCCTGAAAGCCTAGAAGTGTATTCGGAAGGGCTACCCAGCCATATTGGCTAACATTTCTGATACTCGAGCTGAAGTTGAAACAAAAATTGAGGATATCCCTGTAGTTCAGGATTTTCCAGATGTCTTCCCAGAGGAATTACCCGGACTTCCACCTGTTCGACAAGTGGAATTTCAAATTGACCGTGCACCAGGAGCCGCCCCAGTTGCGCGTGCACCATACCGCCTAGCACCAGGCGAACTTCAAGAACTATCCACCCAACTCCAAGAGCTATTGGACAGGGGTTTCATTAGACCTCGTTCTTCACCTTGGGGAACTCCAGTCTTATTTGTTAAGAAAAAGGATGGGAGTTCCCGTATGTGTATCGATTACCGGGAATTGAACAAGGTGACAATTAAAAACCGCTACCCTTTACTTCGTATTGATGATCTATTCGACCAGCTTCAGGGGTCGAGTTTCTATTCCAAGATTGACTTAAGGTCGGGGTATCATCAACTGAGAGTCCGAGAGGAGGATGTGCCAAAGACAGCCTTTCGAACTCGTTATGGGCACTATGAATTTTTGGTAATGCCCTTCGGGCTGACCAATGCACCAGCTGTGTTCATGGACCTCATGAACCGTGTGTGCAAACCCTATCTAGACAAATTTGTCATAGTGTTCATAGACAACATTCTGATCTATTCCAAGAGTAGGGGAGAGCACGAGCAACACCTACGACTGATCTTGGAACTTCTGAAAAGTGAGCAGTTATATGCAAAAATTCTCCAAGTGCGACTTCTGGATTCGTGAGATCCAATTCTGGGGTCATGTGGTGAACGAGGCAGGAATACAGGTCGATCCCGCTAAGATTGATGCGATTAAAAGATGGGAGGCCCCTAAGAACTCCCACGGAGGTCCGACAATTCCTTGGCCTTGCAGGTTATTATCGCAGATTCATTCAGGGATTCTCAAAAATCGCTCAACCCCTCACTGCTTTGACACAGAAGGGGATTACCTACAAGTGGGGAGATGCCCAAGAACCTGCTTTTCTGATACTAAAGACTAAACCTTGCGGTGCTCCAATATTATCACTACCTGAGGGTACGAAGGACTTTGTGGTGTACTATGATGCATCTATCCAAGGTCTAGGGTGTGTTTTGATGCAACGCGAAAAGGTGATCACATATGCTTCACGACAACTAAAAGTTCATGAGAAAAATTTCCCCACTCACGACTTGGAACTGGGAGCGGAGGTCTTCGCTCTCAAAATTTGGAGGCACTACCTCTACGGGACAGAGTGCACGAATTCACAGATCATAAAAGTCTCCAGCATATATTCGACCAGAGGGTGCTAAGCATACGACAACGCCGATGGGTCAGACTCCTGAATGGTTATGACTGTGCCATCAAGTAACATTCAGGGAAGGTTAGCCTTGCAACTTACCCTACAATCTAATCTTCATGTTAAGATACGTAAAGCCCAGGGCGTGGCTTTGAAAAGGAAAAACATCGGGCTTGAAACCTTGCACGGTGCTGATAAGCACCTGGAATGGAGGACATAGGGTCTTCAGCACTTCATGAATCAAGTCTGGATTCCACGTGTTGGAGATCTCAGACAACTAGTGCTCGATGGGGCACACACCCCTCGTTATTCGGTACATCCTAGTTCGGATAAAATGTACCGAGATCTCAAACTCTTTACTGGTGACCAAACATGAAAGCTGAGAAAAGTCACTTATGTTAGTAAGTGCTTGACTCGCGCGAAGGTTAAGATTGAATATCAGAAACCTTCAGGCCTACTTCAACAACCAGAGATTCCGATGTGGAAATGGGATGGGATTTCCATGGACTTCATTACGAAGCTTCCTAAAACGCCCAGCGGGCACGATATGATTTGGGTCATTATTGACCGTTTGACCAAATCAGCGCATTTCATGGCAATTAGAGAGGCGGACATGTTGGAACGTCTAGCCGCTTTTGTATTACGAAAATTGTCTCTAGGCATGGGATGCCAACTTCTATCATATCGGATCACGACGCGCGATCTACTTCCCATTTTTGGGAAACTCTCCAAATTGCTTTGGGAACTCATTTGGACATGAGCGCAGCCTATCACTCCCAGACGGATGGATAGAGTGAACGTACCATCCAAACACTGGAAGATCCACTGCGAGCGTGCGTGGTGGACTTTAGAAACAGTTGGGACAAGCACTTGCCTTTGATTGAATTCTCTTATAACAATAGTTATGACACTTCGATCCAGTGTGCACTTTTTGAGGCACTTTATGAACGGGAGTGCAAATCCCCATATGTTGGACTGAAGTTGGGGATAGCCAACTGACAGGTTCCGAACTTGTGCACCAAACTTCTGAGAAGATAGTGCAATCAGAAAACGGATGGCTGCTACTCTTGAGCGACAGAAAAGCTACGCTGATAAGCGTAGGAAACTTTTAGAGCTCCGGAATGGGAACAAGGTACTATTAAAGGTGTCACCTTGAAAAGGTGTGACACGCTTTGGAAAACGGGGAAGATGAACCCGTAAAACGTTGGACCATTCGAGATGGTTGATGGGATTGGTCTGGTAGCTTATAGGTTAAACCTACTTAACAAACTTGGTAGGATACACGATGTATCCCACATATCGTACCGAATCTATAGAAATGCCTGTTGGATACAACACTGATGGTGCCACTGGAGGAGATCCAGGTGGACGATCGGCTACGGTTCATGGAAGAACCAGTGGAGATTCTTGAGCGGGGCGTCAAGAAACTCAAACAGAACACTATACCTATTATTAACGTACAATGAAATTCCCGTCTAGGACCGGAATACACGTGGGAGCGCAGAGATCAGATGCGGCTCAAATATCCACACCTCTTTTCTGAACCTGAACCTGTGCATAGATCAAATGCCGAACATAAAGCAGCTCGCTCAAAGTGAATTTCGGGGCGAAATTCCTTTCAACTTGGGGATGATGTGACATCCGGAAACCAAGCATACATTTTTTTTAGCTGGCTTTACTGTTTACTTGCTGAATTTCGGGACGAAATTCTTTTCAACTTGGGGATGATGTGATACCCCGAAAATTCAGGTTCTCACTTTAACTAAACTCTAGTTACATTCCTTGCATTATACTTAACTAGGGTTAGTTAGATAAGACATACGTGCATGGTTATGAGTCAAGGTGTGATTGCATGATTAGTGAACCTCGGACGTTGGTGAATAATAAACTTATGTGTCTCGGTGATACCTGACAAACTTATGTGAAAACCATACGTGATTATGTGAACCTAAACCGAACACATTAATAGAAATCATTAAAAGTGGAGCATGAGGTTGATTAGGGTCTTAATGCATGGGGTTACACTTGTTACGGTCTGAAATAACGAAAACGTCGAAGGATAACGCGTCGGGAGGCGAAACGAGGCAAAAGCGCGCCACCCGGACCTGTGAGCGGCCGCTCACAGGCTCCGAGCGGCCGCTCGAACCTATCTGACGGGTTTAAACCGCCTCAAACTCGTATATAAACATCCTTAACCCCCATGCAGCCCTCATACTCAACCCTAATCGCCCCCTTACTGCCCCACACGAATATTTCACTCCAAAAACTCCTGCTAAGGCTCAAGATCATCAATTGGGAGGCTCCAAGGCGCGCGATTGATTGATTTGAAGAGCTAAGGGTATAACTCATGATTTCTTACGCTTTTTACTTTATGTTTTATTGTAAAAATCATATAACAAGTTTGTCCAGGTCTGAATGGGTTTAATAAACATTAAAACATGAGTCTTTTTGAAGATTAAACGGATTAAACCTATTAATAAACGCGTAGTAACATCATAGGATGCTTGTTGCGCAAGTTATTGGTGTTTTGATCCTAAAAGCTTTGATCTTGACATGTTTGATAATAGGATCTGATGGGAATAGGTATTAGGAAAGTTGTATGATGATTATTAGGTGTTATTGATTGATAATATGCAACTAGGGTTTGATATAATTGATAATATTGCACGATCAGAATCTGGACAGATTCTGAATGTCGAATTGTAGGGTCTGTTTCGTGGCTTGAAAATAATTGGTTTGATCGATTCTTTGCATGATTGTAACGTACAAGGTCTTAGCTTTTCATAATGGGCAAAACCATCGAATTTGGACATCGTTTGAGTCGTTTTTGGAATTTTAATTGATTAGGGGTCATATCAGATTTTCGGATTTGTAAACTGGGCTAACTTTAAATGGTCATAACTCGAGATTTACAAGGAGTTAGGTTATGAAATTTTTACAGTAGGTCAATACTGGAAAAATAGAGCTTTTCCAAGTGGATTCATCTCGTTTGGATGAATACACAGTTTTTAAGAATTTTCCTACTAAACTGACCTGTTGAGGAAATTTTCTGAACACTGCTGTGTTGTACGAATTTTTATAATTTTTGTGTTTGGAATTAAGACAAAACAAAAATAGGTATTGCCAAGTGAATTCCAAAGAAAATTCAGTAAAAATTTGGGAGGATAACTCACTGGTTTACTATTTTAAATAAATTCGTTTTGATGGCGCACAATCTGTCCTGAAAACACAGATTGTGTATTATGTGCTTATGTGATTACTTGAGGTCTTAGGTGATCTAAAATTGACATATAACGGAAGTACACATGTTTATGACACATACGGGCTGTAGAAACTAATTATAACCAACTCATTCACCAACGATTCCGTAGGGTTTACTATTGCATGTAGAATCACTAGGCGTCGCATACACACTTTTGAATATTAAAACGCCTTGGACAAACGAGTTATATGGTGTAATGATGTTACGCCTATACTCACGTAGTGACACTGTTATTAGGGTGTCGGTAGCATATAATACTTGCTGTTCGGATTCTTTGCTTACGCGATAAGGTGAGTTTCACTACTCTTTTCTCAAAAGCATGCGTCTCGGGTTGAGACAACTTACGTAACGTTTCTAGTCCGGGTTGGGACTACTTTTACACATCTCGGGTTTGGGGTGCATGATTTACGAGGTAAATCTACTTTTACTAATTCATATATATGTCCTTGATGAACTAAACCAAACACATCTTTTAAGTCCTTCAAAATACCGAATCAATTGCCGGTTGGGCAAGCGGGTTAATTAGTTGATAGCGCTATTAGGTCTAACAAACCTCACATCGTGCTGGGAGCACGGATGTGAACTATTAGCTTCAAACATAGTCATTGTTGATGGGCAATGACGCAAGGCACTTTTCTCCCGGTTATGGGAACTTGTTCATTAGTAGTTCGGTATTCGCCGGTTTTAGTTATCATGAGTGGGCTAGCTACCCCTGGCATATGAATTAGCTATTTACTTGTGGCCAAGGAGGCCGACGTTCTTACTTACTGTTATGTGGTCTGGGAGACCGACACTTTCATTTGGTTACATGGTTTGGGAAACCTACGCTTTTACTTACTCACCTACTTTACTTAGTGAACTCACCAACATTGTTTGTTGACCCACGATTTACATGCTTTTGCAGGTAGTTAGCTTCCGGTGCCAGGATTAGAAAGCACTGTACACTTCACTGCATCTGGGCTCTCGGGCATACACATAAATTATATATTATGCTTTCGTATGGTTTTAATTTGGGTGCGTTGTTTTGCGCAAGTTTTAAAAGGTTTTAAATTTGGTTTACGCTTCCGCAGCTTAACTAAACTTGGTTTTTGAAAACGAACTAAATGGTTTGGGCATTTAGAGTTCGTTCCTGTGACTTATGGCTATGGGATCCTGGTATGTCACGCGCCTCGCGGTATAAACCCCGCAGTGGAAATTTGAGGGTGTGACAATATCTTCCATCTTGACCATGAGTTATACTTCTATCCTTGAATTCTTCAATTGAGGATGATAATATAGACGTTGTCAAGCATGTAAATCTATATTATAACTTATTTGTACCTGCAGTCATACATAGGAGACTCAACTTGTTAGTTCATTCTCAGGATGTGCACATGCCGAAACACTGTTACATCCTGAAGTTAATTAAGTCCTTTAGCATCCCGGGGATGGTACACTAGGGATGTGAGGTAAAATCATCATGAGGATTTTCACCCACAACAATTGTCCCCAAAAATATGTTACCATTAGTATCTTTTGAGGTAAAAATATTTTTTAATCTAAATATCTCTTTTGATGACTGATGGGATGTCTTGTCTTGTCAAGATGACAACGGCTACTTTCTCGGCGATAAATACGTGATGACCGTTACAAGCATCATCTTCTACCCCCTATATCTAGAGCTTATCCCTTCCTTTATAATCACATCTGATTTTTTAAGAAGGTAATTTCTTTCTTCTTTCTTCTTCTTTATACCTGCAAAAAATTAACAATATTCCCAAGATGGCAAAAAGATCCACAAGAACTTATGGGAATGTGGGATCTTCTAGTGATTTTATTCCCCAAAACCTCTTGAGTCATCCTGAACAGGAGACCTGTTCTTTTGATGACAAAGAGATTCGAGCCCTTAAAGACTCGAAATTCTTCCCACGTTCTGCAGAATTTTGTCCTTACGATCCTCATGCAAGATCAGATTTTGCATCTTCTATCTAGATCTGCTTCCTGTACTTACCATTCCTTCTAGGGTTAAGGTATCCTTTTCCCAAGTTTATCAAAGATTTCTTTGATATGACTGGGATGGCTTATTCTCAAGCCATGCCTGAACTTTGGAAAATTCTGATGGTTTGTAGCAAGCTTGTTGAGGATCATGGTGTCCATCTGGAAGTGGGGGACCTGGCCTACATTTATAACTTGAGGACACATGGTTCCCACCATTATATTCTTCAAGTCATAAAAAAAGGATCCACCCTTTCTGTTTAATGTGATAAAATCCGAGAAAAATTGGAAAACCAAGTTTTTCTTTGTTAAGAGGAGTTCTATTCCCCAGGGGGATGACATACCTCTTTATTGGTTAAAGAGTGGTAAAATCACTTTTAGTAAAATTTTCTTTTTAGTTATATCCTGAAGATGCTAACATCCTGAAAATTCTTTTGTTTAACAGGTGCTTCCTTTGCCAAATTTGCTACTCCTGTGAACGACGCTTCTCTCCGGTGTGAAGTTATTTACAAGTTACCTGAATCAGAAAGGACTTTTGGGGTGGAAGATAGTCACACCACCAGCCAAGCTTCTAAGATGTCTGGTGAGTACGTTATGTTACATTCTGAGAATGTTTATTATTTTACTCACTAACTCCATTATTATCTTAGCCTCAGCCAAGAAAGCTGCTTCCTTTGATCTGGATGATATTGACAGCATGGATGTCAAAGCAGTCAAAGTTGCCTCTCCTTCTCCCTCAAGCTCCAAGATGGCTAACCCTTCTACTAACCCTCCCAAGTCTAGGGCTGATGCTGCTTTAAAGAAGAGGAAGGGGAATACCGCTATTGTCATTGCCCAGGAAGTCATTCCCTTTGAGGGTTTGTCTTGTCAAGAAATTCTGAACAAGGTCTCCCAATTCACTCTCCAGGTATGATCCTATCCTGAAGATAACACTGTTATGTTAGTAAGAAAAAGTTAAGAATACTCACTTTTTTTTCTTGTTAGGGCCATGAGCATCTGTCAAAGTCTCTAGATATTGTTCTTCAAGAATTTCATGAGGCACAGGCAAAGCTCGAAGATGTCCAGAAGATTTCTCATGATAAGGGCAAATATCTTGAGAGCAAGTTGGCAGAGACTGAAGCAGAGCTGAAGAGAGTGAAGGCCTAGCATGCTAAAGCCATCTTGGATAAGGAAGCGGAGGCACAGGATCACAGGAATGGGCTAATCAAGTCTGCTAGTATTTCTGTCTTTCAAGCCAGGGTGAGGATGGCTCTTCAGGCCAGGGATCTAGGTTTTGATCAGAATACCTGTGATGTTGAAGCCTGGAAGGAAAGAATTAAGAGCCTAGGTGGAAAAGAAGTAGTTTATGAGCCTGTTCCAATTGCTCATCCCGGGGATGTGGCCGAAGATCCTGAAGATGCAGAGGCTAAGGCAGCTAAAGCTAAGATTGCTGAGGTGGTTCAGGACCTTCCAGTGGGCGATGAAGGATGTGTTGACTAGGCTGGAGCCCACTTTTTATTTAATCTTTTTATGGTAGTAGTTGGGTGAACAATTTCAAACAATTTTTATTTGGTATGTAATAACTTAGGATACTGTAAGGTTTGGGGTGGAGGGATCTTGGTTTCAAGACAAAGCCCCAAATCTATCACTGACCTGGACCTTAGATGTTAACCCCTGGTGGATGGGTCCTGGTTTTGGATGAAGCCAGGGGTTGACATCAAATTTTGCTTATGATGCATTAATAATATATGGTAACAATCTTTTGACGCTATGAGCCCTGTGTTCTTTATTTCCTTTGTCATTCTGCAAACATTAGCAAACGCTTAGTGGTAAAAAATAATACCTTTTGTATCTTCTTTGTTGAGTAATTCTCCTGATCTTGTCACACTCTTTATAAGTCCTTTTCATCGTCAGGATGGTCTTCATTATCCTGAGGATGTCCCCAGATTCTTCATCCTTGGGATGGTCTTACATCTTGAGGATGTTCCCAGTGTCTTATCTTCAGTATAGACTTCAAGTCTATGATCCTTAGAAAGAATTGAATCTTAATAATATCCTGTAAAGGAAAACTTTGTTATTATACTGGCGACAAGGCCTTTGGTTTAACTGGGATCAAAAACCCTTTTGAAAATATCATGGTGACAAGACCAATATGTAATATCTTGGGAATAACTGGCGACAAGGCCCTTAGGAATAACCGGCGACAAGGCCCTGGTGACTTAGACCAAATTCGAGAAAGAGACATTGAAAAATGTCTAAACCTTAAGAGCTCCATCGTATATCTCAAAGATAATGAAATTGTCAGCCACTTTTACATGAACTGGTCCCACCATCCCGAGAATATAAATGGGCATCATGCGCTCCAGGCGAGGGTTGCTAACCCAATGTGAAAGGTGAAAACCTTTAAACCTTAGGAAGGTGGTGGACACCTTAACGTAGGAGAGGGTGGCCAACCCCCTAGTCTTCTAAGCATTCCATCTTCAGGATGGTACTGCAAAATTCTCAAGATGGACTATTTCTAGACCATGTTTAGTGAAAATATAATCGATCGAAATAGATAAAGGATAAGTACTTACATATGGAGATGATTCATCTCTATCAACCTTCACCTTCACCCCACCTGTGATTCGGACCATGGTTTCTCTTCAAGAGAGATCAGTCACATGCATCCCTAAACATGGTAATGTCTTAAGTGAATTGCATTCCAAGCCCTTGGTAGAATCTCTCATTCCATCGTTGATAACCAATATGCTCCTTTACCAGTTTCGGAATCGATCAAGTATGGACCTTCCCACTTGGGAGCTAACTTTCCATCACTTGGTTTTGTTGTATTTTGAAAGGCTTTTCTCAATACCAAGTCTCCTTATTGAAATCTTCTTATCCTGATATTCTTGTTGTAAGCTTTAGCAGTCCTTTGTTGATATGCTGCCATCCTTACTTTAGCAGCATCCCTGAGTTCATCCACAGTTTCCAAAACCTGAAGTAATGCTTCTGAATTGGTAGTTGCATCCTAAAGATGTTTCCTTGCTGTAGGCATGACCATCTTTGTTGGCAGCATTGCCTATGTTCCAAAGACTAAAGAGAAAGGTGTTTGACCAGTAGCATTCTTGGAAGTAGTCCTATCTGCCCAGAGTACGAATGGAAGTTCTTCTGCCCATTTCCCTTTCTTTTCCCCAAGCTTCTTCTTCAAGTTGTTGACGATGATTTTGTTTGAAGATTATGCTTGTCCATTAGCTTGAGGATGGACTGGTGTTGAAGTCACCATCTTGATTCCCCAACTCTCACAAAAGTCAGTTGTTCTTTTGCTTATGAATTGAGAACCATTGTCACAAATAATCTCATATGGCACTCCAAATCTTGTTAGGATATTCCTTTTAATGAATGAGACCACTTCTTTATCTCTAACTTGTACAAATGCTTCAGTACTTGCACAAATAATCTCAGATATGTCTTTGATGGGCGGACTATCGTTAGATGGGTCTTATTAGGGTGTCCCTTGGGTATGTATAAATATGAAGAGATATTATGAGATTAGGGTTGAGACAATCATAACACATAACACCATTAGTCATCCCCTATCTCTCTTTCTCTCAATGTGTTCATAACTTAAGAACACATAAACCATCAGAATTGCATACCCTAAAGGGAACCCGAATCCACTGACAAACATGTCAACCTCAAGTCTCTTGCGACATCAGTAGCATGTCTCATGGATCTATCAAGTATTACTATTATTATTATGTTTTCCATTACATACAGTCAAAACTGATCAACATACTTTTGTACTATGATATGACTAGACATCTTTTTTTAGGGTAGAGTTTACTTTTTTAGGGTAGAGTTTCATTTTTTTGGTACTATAAAAGAGGATGATGGGACAACACGTTTTAGTAGAGGGCATATCATAGTGCACGCACATTTTCTAAGTAAAAAACATCCTTTAATAATACCAAGTAGCTACAGTAAACTTCTAAGGGTATGATTTGGCCTAAACAAATAATTTAAATTAGTTTTTTTTTTAGCTAAAACAACTATTGTGTTTTTTTAGAAGGTTCAAAAGGTGTTTGTGTCAAAGGATACCAATTTGTATTTGTAACATGCTCTTATACCCATTAAAAAGGATGTAACATGCTTTTATTCTCTTTTGTTATCTAAAAGATTAACCATATACCAACCATTTTGTACTTTATAACATTCTTTTTATTGTCTAGCTTAATTATTTTGACCAACCCATCTTAATGTCACCCAACAATCCCAACCAACACCCCTATCTACCTACCCCCATACCACTCCTTTATATAAACAACCTTCATTTACCTTTCATATAACTCATACAATTCTACATTACTATACTTTTAAAGGGTACACGTGTCATGGAGATATGTAGATGCGGTAAACCGGTAGTCGTTCGCACTTCTTGGACTCCTGATAATCCCGGACGACGTTTTTGGTCTTGCCCTGACAGGGTAAACACTAAATTCCGCTAAACAACTTCTTAGATATTCATTTTTTAAAATTGGTCACTATAGTGGTGAATTATCCTTTACTATGATTTTTATACAGTATAGTAGCTGCCCATTTATTGATTGGATTGACCATCCAACGTGTGAAACACACTCGAGAATAATCAAACGTCTATTGAATGCCAAGAACAATCTTGAAACACAAGTTAAGGTACTTGAAGATGACATTACCAAGAAGAAAGCTACTATACGCTATTTGTCACTTGCGTTATGTCTAAGTATTGTGTATAGTGTCTTATTCCCCTGATGTAGGGCATCGCTAGGTTCTAGGCTTATATTCATGTGTTTTTGTGCGTCTTGATATTTTGGGAATCATTAGTCAATCTAGTTTATATGTCACGTTTTGTTTGTCGGTTTAATGTGGGCACATTTAGCTCTTGTTAGCCCATAATCCTTATTATCTATAAGAACCCATATACATCCCCATGTGCCTCATTAGAAACACGCCACAATCAGTGCCGTTTGTGGATGTTGCCCACCGTGTTTTAACCACATTAACCGTGGCACTTCTCATCCTCTCGGCTACAGGGTGGCCCTTCAAATCGACGTAACGAACAAAAATATCCTTCTACAAAAATACCAAAGATATTTACATAAGCAGTAAAAACATTTTTTGAACTTTATGTTGTATAAACGTCTAAAAAATTAGAGTGCGTTACTAACCACTTTGTACGCCGTATGCTTCAGGAAGTAGTTTGCATTGTCCTTCAGGCGGGCGATTTTTTGGGCACTTGTGCGGTTGTCGATTACGTTGATTTCCACATTCACTAGATCACACACGATTAAGTAATAATGTGTGCATTCTAGAATTGGAAAAAATATCAAATCAAACCCCCGCAATTCGGCAACTGATGGATCCCGGTAAACAGCCCCATAATTTTTTTTTTCAAACGCTGCCAACCGACTTGCAGCATCCGATTTCTTATCCTTGAGCATCCAGTCTACCTGCAACATCATACGAAAATGTAAAAAACAACAATACAAACACGATAGCAGGCAAATTTTTAACGCTAAATTGGTTTGAATACTTACAATTACATTTGTGCCACAAAACAAACGGCGTGGCGCATCAGATGCTTTTTCTTTTTCTTTGTGGTTTAAGACGTCCACCCAAGCATCAATCACAAAGTTGCAAACCTGTTCCCCGACATCCATTGACTTCAACAATTGCTTTCCCAGCATTTGATTTTTGCCCTTAAACACAAAATCCCTATATAACCAAAGACGAAAGGGATGACAACTTATTTTCTGTATTCTTGCTTCTAGTTATATAATAGTAAAAAATACAGCATACTTACGAACTGTAGTAAAATTTATCCCCAAAATCTGCAGCCGTTGCTTCCCCCTTAGATATCCTGCAATTAGATATTTTTAACATTAGTTTTTGGATGATCATATGATGACGTTTTATCAACTACATTAATAATGCATACATGTCCTTTTTGTGGTATCCAGCATACTTTTCGAATATGAACCCCCATACACTAGATTCGGCACTTGTAATTGGCTCATCCAAATCCACCGCCGTAGTGTGCGTAACAGCACTCTCAGCATCTAGATCACACTCGGGTACTCTTCTTTTGGACTCCATTTCCTTGATTGCTCGCAAGTCTTTAACATTGATTTCATTGTTGGCACCTAAATGGACAATAGAATTTGTACATTTGTTATATAGTTTCCATAGAGATTTTTTTTGTTGTACAAACATATATAAATTTTTATTCACTGACCTATATGTACAATGCTGTCAGTAGAAGCCTTTATTTCCGAATCAACATCATGTTCTTCCTGGACACCTATTTATTTGTTCGTGTGTTTTTTTCAAAATAATTGCATACAAAATAACCGAATGTTAAAAGTTCGCACATTTAGTAATTTGACCATAAAAAAAATCACTCACTTTTCACCAACATGTAATCAAATATCTTTGGCATGCCTGACTGCCTTTTAGGTTCGTTCACTTTTCCAGTACCTATAAAATTAGACATTGTATTACTCTTAGTTGGAGACCAAAAGCAAACATTTTTTTTTCTAACAAACATATATAAACATTTGTTATATAGTTTCCATATAAGTTTTTTTGTTGTTCAAACATATATAAATTTTTCTTCGCTAACCTATCTGTACAATGCTGTCAGTCGAAGCCTTTATTTCCGAATCAACATCATGTTCTTCCTGGACACCTATTTATTTGTTCGTGTGTTTTTTTCGAAATAATTGCATACAAAATAACAGAATGTTAAAAGTGTGCACATTTTGTAATTTGACCATAAAACAAATTCACTCACTTTTCGCCAACATGTAATCAAATATCTTAGGCATGCCTGACTGCCTTTTAGGTTCGTTCACTTTTCCACTACCTATAAAATTAGACATTGTATTACTCTTAGGTGGTGACCAAAAGCAAACATTTGTTTTTTTTACAGCCTTTCCATCGTTTTTTGCTTACCCTGTTGACCGATTTGCCGTACATGTTCAACATTCTTCTCCTTTTCCCCATCCTTTGATCCCCCTAGAACTATAAGTAAATTTTTTTCGTACATGTTCAACACAAATACTTAGAAAAATATATAACACCATTTAATAAAACCACAGCAAAGAATTACTAAAATTGCCCCATCAGAGTGTATTACCTTTAGCATTTGATCTTCGCACACTAACTTCCTTTCTCGAGACACCCCCTTCGTAGACTATAATAAAGGTGGTTTCAAAAAAAAATTACTTGTCGATATCGCAAAAAACAACGTTTTTCTTCCATATAAATATGTAATTCAGCACAAATAAACAGATCACCTACCTTTCGCAACAGTGCACTTAGGTGTCGATATCGCACCAGACTGAATGTTAACTTCAGTTTTTTTGCTAGTACCTGTAAAAATAGTCATAATACAACTTTTCACATTCCAAAAACAAATAAACCTGTTGTTTTTTCCATATAAACGCCTCAATTTTTTTTCCCGCTTACCATGTTGGGTGTTTTTTGGCACATGCTCTAGATGCATAGCTTTTCCCCGTCAGCAGCCCCTGTTTCTTCCATCGTATTTGTTTCTTTCTTTTTTTTTGTTTTTGCAGACATCAACTAACTGTAAAACATATGTTTTGCAATCTTTTATATAGGCACACTAGTTTATATGCTTACCTTTATAGTTCAATTGCCGCTCAGTAACTTTCTCGAATGCAACACATTCTTCCTCAGTATCTTCATCGTCTGTTCAAAAAACATATATGCATGGATTTCAATCCCCCCATACCATAGGATGATTTATTCATTTAGGGTCAACATATGTACCACTGTCGTTGTAGTCCACGAGTACCACATTACCACCGCTCAACACGTCCCCCGCAATGCCAGCTGCAATGCAATTATTATTTTGTGAGTATACACACTAGTTTTATTAAAACACACATAAGACACTAAAAAACATACGTTAATTAAAAAAAACATATGGTTTGATAGTTACCTGTTCGTTTCAGATCCATATCAGCCGCACCTGTGACCCTTTTTCCAACATCGCCTACTAACTGATCATCCCCGTCGTTCCCTAGTTCTTTACCCACTAGAAAACAATTTTCACAAAAGATTAAATTGATACAAAGTTAAAACATAAGAAATAACAATGCAAAAAGTCTTTTTATGTTTTTTTTAGCTTTTTGCATTTGTTTTTACCTTCTTTTTGGTTTTCATCATCTGTATCTGTCAATTCTTCTCGTTGCCATCGGCAATTCTCCAAACCACCTTTAAAAAACATACATAAGACACTAAAGAACATACATTAATTAAAAAAATATATGTGGCGATAGTTACCCGTTCGTTCAATATCCATATGTTGCATCTTAGCTGGATCAGCAATATTTTCTTCAACATAATTATTACTATTAATATTATCAACAACTTCCTTTATCCCCTGGAAAAACGACCGCCCCATCGCCTGTGTCGTTTTCTGCCATTTCCTTTGTCGTTGAAAAAGCGAATCATACTTGCTTATTATACCAACCATCTCATCATCATCCGCAACTTCATTGTAGATCTCGCTTATCCTAAGTTCAACTTTCTTCCTTGTTCTACACATCAAATCAAGCAGTCGCTGAATCTCTGCCTTCTTTTCCTGAAAGAACAAGTTAGTCGTTAAGGGGGGCGACTCTTCGACATAACACTTTGTTTTTATAACTATATGTAATGACTGTTTAGTATATTTTAGTTTCTTACACCATGTTTGGGTCGATTCATACGGTCATCAGCACCCATTAAAAAAGTGTTTCGCGGAACTGTTAGCCCTTTGTATTTTCCCAGGCCAAACCCACCACGCTCTATCTCCAAATTTTGACGGGTCTTCAACTTCTCCATGGTCCAGAACGACATAGCATCAATTGTTTCGTCCAGCTTTATCCCACTGCATTTGATGTTGTCCACGTAAAGAAGCTGCATTTTTTGAATTTTGTATCAAAGTTTGTTTAAGTAAGTTTCGGTCATAAATTCATTTAAGTCAATAAATAACCAACTATATATTATACCGTTAGTATGGTAAGTGGCCCTGCAAACTGGTATTTTGGATCTGACCTCCGCCACTTCCTTTTACAATTCTTTAACGACTCCATAATGTAGCCGCACCAATCTATGTTCTCAAATTTGGTCTCCCCGTCTATTTTTTTATGACGTTCCCCCGACACCGACACCGACCCTGATGATGACATTCAATCATCACAGTAACAAAAAGCATTATAAAGTCTAAGCGGAAAAAAAAACGTGTCCCTATCGTCTGCATTATCGATTTGTTCAACAATCTTGGTGGTTGGTATTAATTGATCATGATGCCTACTCTTCCATTCCTTCACACTATCATCAATCAGGTCGCAGTCAGCTTTTGTATGCAGCTGGATACCTTGAGAGGGAATCTCCAACAAACGGTGAATGCTTTCTTTATCAACCCGTATGTTAGCATTAGCTACTTTTATTTCCATGGTTGCTGGATCAAAATTATCCACAACAAAATGGGCAATTTTATTAGGAATACCATCCATACGAAAATTCAACAGCTTACCAAAACCCATCTTATCGACAACAGCCCTCTGGTTTTCCTTTAACAGTTGAATACCTTTAAATAGCTGCAAAGGAGATGAGCGTGTAGACATCACCCTTTACCATGTTCTTCTTCTGCCTCTTACGTCCCTTTGGAACCATGTCCTCACTACTTTCCTCAGATGAATCTCCCAAAACTTTATTTTCAAAAAAACAAAAACATATTAGTGTTGATCAAACAAAGAACGGTTGTACTTATTTTAGATAGTATACCTAAAGTTCCTTTTGCTTTGCCATGTATTTCGTTAACGTAATCGCTTAAAGAAGTATCTTCTTCAGATTCATTATGCTGCACCTTATGTTTTACCAACAATAAGCGCGGGCTTCTCCTTGAGTCAAATTCTTAAATACACACAGTTTAGCAAAAAAAAAAAATTCCTTTTTTTTCAAAACAATTACATTTTTTGTTCAAAAAACAAGTTTACCTATTTGATCTTCTTCCAAATCATCTGGCTTGGACCGTTTTCCCCCCAACTTTAGGTGTCCCCTTCATATTATCACTACACAAAAAACACACATTTTTTGGTTAAAAAAACATCATGTTCAGAGAAATAACACGTCTAATCCAAAAACGGGATTCCTAGATGGCCCTTACACACTACCCCCCCTTTTCAGAGAAATTTGTATACTATATCCAATACACTACCCCCTGTTCAAAAAAAGAAACATATGTTTTTTCGCACATGCTGAATTTTCAAACATGTCTAGTCCAATACGGGCTGTCCAAAATACACGTTTTGGGAAATTTGTATACTATATCCAATACATTTTCAAATACCCAACTAATTTTCAAAAACCAAAAATATTTATACTATGTCCTATTCAAAAACCAAAAATTTGTATACTATATGCAAATACACAAGCCCTGGTTCAAAAAAATAAACAAATGTGTTCGAACTTGCTGATTTGGAAGAATAACACAAGATAAAAAAACAAATGAAAACCTAAAAACATCAACTAGAATTTTTTTGGTTTTTTTGTACTAATAAAAAGGATGATGGAACAACAAAATTAGTATAAAAACAAACGTAAACACATAAACCCCAAACAGTTTAGCAAAAAAAAAAATTCCAAAAAAAACCCAAACACATATGCTTCCAAATCAGTTTTTTAGCTCAAAAAAACCCCAAACACATAAACACACCCCCCTGTTTTTTAGCTCCAAAATACCCCAAACACATAAACAAACACATATGTTTCGAACGGTTTGATAAGGAAGTATAACCCAAGAAAAAAATAAGAAAATGAAACCCTAAAAACACCGGTTCATAGTTTTTTTGGGTTCAGATCTAGCATACAAATTTAATCGTACCTTTTAGGAATTATCTGAAGAACAAACCCTCGGCTTTGATTTGAGCTTCGACCGGTGGACACAAGACCCGCTTCGTTTTTGTGTTAAGTGAGTTTTTAAGATTAAAACCCTTGTTTTTATGGGAAGTGAAGCAGAATCATGTCTTGTGGGGTACGACTGTTTGTTTTTTTTTTAAGATAAAAAAAAACCTTTACTTTTTTTATCAGGGAAGAGAGAGAGAACACGTCTTGTGGTTTAGAAGTTTGTTTTTCATTGTTGTTGATTATTATCATATTGACTAAAAATGACTACTATTGGGAATGGGGGAGAACCCAAGGTGATATGATGGATGTTCTGTTTGCTGCACATTGCCAGTTACAAAAGACAGAAGAGAGAGAAGTCTTAAAAGAGAAAATGTAACACCCCAACCGATGGCGGAAACATCGAGGTGTCACGTAGTGACGATTGTTCAATAGCTCATGGTACTAAAGTGTAAATTTGAATACATTGATTTGAATAATTTTACATTAAAAGGAAATTACAGTATACAATAGTTCTAAAGCGTCAAATCTAACTAAAATACAATAAAGTCAAAGCTTAAATAATAAATCCAAAAGCTAAAAAGAAGCGTCGCAAAATAACCTGAAACATGTACGAAAAAATAGTATATGTCAATACAAAAATGTATTGGTGAGCATACCCTGATTTGAATACATATAGTAAGAAAAGTGTTTAGCAATTCATGTGCGGTACCATTTGCAATTATGTAATAAGTAATATTCGTTCAAAACCAAACCTGAGAATAATGACTAACACATGACTAACCAACTGAATAATGAATTAACAAGACAATGACCAAGATTCTCTCAACAGAGTCTCAAGGGGGTATACCATAGTACTATTCATTGAAAAGCTAGGCCGCCCAGCGGTTAATGATTTTGACAAGTCATAGACACACCAATTATCATAAAGCAAACACACATGAGAATTGCATTAAGTATAAGAAATTGAAACTTGATTAATATATCAGTACATGAGTCACCCCAAAGTAGTAAAACGGTAAAAAGGGGAAAGATATACTCACATGTAAGCGAAAAGCAAACACAAGCATATAGCAACCATGTAGCAAAGTCTGAAGATGTATATGTGCATCGCGCTACCGATGCCCTAAAGTATACATTATCACTTTAAGATGCATGTTGGTTACGTATCCTATTCACCCAACTAAACTGATCATGATTTACTAATTATGTTTCCAAATGTTTTAACTCAACGACTGTTGAAATATAGTGTAAAACTTCTTGAAAATATATATATTTATATGGAATATGTATATATATATATATATATATACACGATTGTATGGTAAAATGTCATAACACAAACTTGTACTCTTGTATGTGAATCATGTTTGGGGTTTATTTATTTATTTCACAACTAATAATATTTATTTTAACCCAAGTCATAACTCGCATAAAAGACATCAAGGTTTCTTCGTTTTCTTTAACTTTTAAAATCATGGTTTACATATAAAACTTTATAGAAAATGAAGAACTTATTTTTATAAATTTGACCTTGCATGAATAAATAAAGCAATTAATCCATATGCCAAGACTTTTGTAGTTTGTCTAAAATCATGTATAATGTTTATATATATACAAAAAAATGGATAAGTGTAGTGAACCAATATTTAGTTCCTGTGAAAAATTAACATCGTGTGTATGTATATATATTTTGACATCAAAAGTAATTATTATTGTGTGTACATATATGTTTAAAAAAATCATGGATGAAAGATTAGTCTTTATGTATTGTTATAACAAAACATTTACTATATAAATGTGTTGGGTGACAAAGATTCGTTGTAGAAAAATGTATATAAAATATAAACAAAAGTATAAATGAAAACCATACCAAAAACTAGTAGGAAACAAAGGTTTAAGACTTGATACTTGAGGGATTTGAGCTTGAACTTGTGAACATAAAACTTGAACTAGAAATGGTGAGAGAGACAGGTTCGGTTAAATCGTGATTGTATATAGATAGGCGATGAGGTGCAAGGGTTAAAAAAAATGAAGGTTTGTAGTGTTTGTGTGGAAACTTGCAAGACTTGGAACAAAAAAAGTGTTGTCTTCTATTACTATAATGAATGACATTTATAAACAAAATTAAAGGAAATGAATAACATTAACACTCCTAATTGGAAGTTACTAAGAAAAATAATAATATGATGGTTCCATTCAAATTCCTAATAAAACAACAATCAATTAATTTAGAATTTTCAATTTGTCCCTTTTGTTTAAAGATAGCTAACATTTTAGGCCAGACGATTTATTTTCACTTAAAAATAATAACCCAAAGTTATAACGAAATTAGTTTCATTTAGTGAATAGAAAGAATTAAAAAAAAATGTTTGCTAAATATCGATCGATTATACAACCAATTAAGATTGTTCATTCCATATTATACAATCAAAATATATACATTATATATATATATATGAAAACGAGTCTTCGGATCAAACAAAAGAGTAAAAAAAAATAAATGAAGTGTGACGATTAAATAATGACTTTTGCTGTTAAATATATAATTCGATTTATAAGGTCTCAAAGTGCAAAATAAAAAAAATTAAGGACTAAAATTGTATATATAAAATAAAATTGAGGGTGACAGATGTCACAGTCTCCCCTACTTTAGAAAATTTCGTCTCGAAATTCATTTCAAGTGGGGGTTTCTATGAAACAAAAGATATTGTAATATGGCAAATAGGTTTTAAGAAATGTATCATTCATGATTTGACAAAGTTTAAACTAGTGGTTGGTTACGGTGGCTCGTCGGGGAAGTAATGCCGCAACCACCCCTCGTAGGTTTGTTCGATTGGGTCAGAGGTTGTCGTGAATATGGAAAGGATGACCGACAAAAAAAAGTGATTTTGGTTGGCGTTGACTCCAGTTTGAAGTTAGAAGGTTTGGCAATGTGGTTATGGTTATAAGCAAAATGTCTTGATCAATATCAATTAATAGATTTTAATGGTTTTGATGATGCAATATGTTTCACTTGTGGGTTGGACGTTACAACAACAAAATAACTAAATAAATAATAAATATAATAAATAAATGATCATACTACAAGACTTGCAGATGCTAAGTTCGAAGAAGAAAGACAAAGCATTAATGTTTTTCTTTTATTTGATCTTATGTTTCATATGCATTGCACTAAATGCAATTATGGTTTTGTTGTTTCATGAATTCAAAATTTATTATTTTTTTAAGAGAATTGATATAATAATATTATTATTAGTAAATGTCGGTATGGGACACTAATGATGAATCATTTAAGAATCCAACAAGATAATTGGGATTTGTTACTGCAAGGCTTTGAATATTCGGGTATTATAATTCTATCCAAACATTACGTTAAATACGGTTTATGCTATTTTCTGTTTTGGTTTATTGTCACCATAGGTCCCTAAAGTTATAACTAAATGTTGGAAAAAAAATGTTGGTTGTCACAGTCTCCCCTACTTTAGAAAGGTTTCTGACCAAACTTTATTAAGGTCGTGCAACAAAATTTCGACTAACAGAGAGTGTAAAAGTATATAAAGTTTAAGGTTTTCTGTAGCGGTGGTCAACAAGGAAGGCTCCAACATAACTAATTGAAGCTTATGTAAAATGTTCTTATCGAAAATGCTAGCTATTAGTCAATGATCTAACGAAGTGGTAATTATAAAGTAATGGGTAGGTTCTTGGTTAGACTCCCAGTCCGCTCCAGCGGTATCGTTTATGCTTATATATAGGGTGTACCGCAGCTGACCCACCACACTCCCGATACTTTGGACTCGTACTGATTGTCCACCAACAGCCTAAATAGAATTACACACCACCCTCACGTACCTGTAAACCCATGATTGCGTTCCGGACCGTAATCATCGATTTACCTTACACTAGGGTGTTATGCTTTTCCATAACCCTATCCTAAGTAATACTAGAAACAAATGCGTGCAATCAGGATATGCTAAGTAATTGATACTGCAATGAAACAATGACATGGTTAGAGGTCATTCCCTTTTGGGGTTACCCTTTAACCATAATGAGAGTAACAGGTAAGTAATAGACATGGTTAGAGGTTCTTCCCTTTCGGGTTCACCCTTAACTGGTAACTTCTGCTCACATCGTTGGGCTCTAAACACCTATATTGATAAACTCCGAGATTTACACCGTTCCCCTCGGATTAAAGAAATACTCTAACCCGAGTCGTACGCAGGCACTGGCTTAGATCCCATACGAGTTATCAACTAGTATGTTCGTTGGCCATGACGATGAACAAAATAATGTAAAGTATAGCAGGGTTTTGCTCAAAACAGGAAAGAAAACATGCATACCAAATATGTGTTCATGTAAGTATATAAGTATAGCATAAAATTTCGATTGAAAGGATAGTATAATATAAATCGAGTCAATCGCACAGTTGTGCAAAATGAAAGTAAACGAGTCCAACTCTTGCAAATAAGCAGTGTGAAAAAAAATCACAAATAACGTGTTAGAGATAACTATGGTGCAAGAATAAGATAATGAAATTTACGGCAAGTGAGAGTGCACGGAATAGGTGTAGTATAGCCTACTGACACGCGAGTTAAAATTTAGTAACTTTACATATATGCATTATACGATAAAAGACATTTAGCAACATTCTGATAAGAGGATATGTTCATTGTTTAAACCAAAAGTTTTGCAACTGAAAGAGTACAAGTGTTAAAAGATAAATTTTCGCAGTTTACTCGAACTTTGTGATATTTTTGAAAGAATAGTAGTAATGCATGAGACTAACTTTTTAGAAATCGAAGTGTGTTTTAGATTCAAAACAGGTTCATATGAAAAGATTTCACAGGTACCCATTTTCATGTGTTTACGAGAAGTCGAGTTTGAAAAGTGTTATAAGGCATATTAATAGTTGCAAGTTTCTCCCGAAAACATATATTAGGTAAGTCGTATGAAAATAAAAGGTTTACATTTGATTTGTGAAAGATGCAATACAAGTTTATAAAACGCAAGATGAAACTATTTCATGAAGTATGTGTAATTCTAATGTGTTTCAAAAGACCGAAATTTAAAATGGCGTGAAGGTTGTGAATGATCCCAGATGCCTTGATGAATTTTGGAAAATAGAATTTTTCGTATTTAGACATTTATTTAACTTGTAGGTTGAAATCTCATTAAAGTCAAAAATTTTTAATTATTATGAAATGTTGAGAAAATCTAAGGGTTATTGGGTTAACTTGAAACCTTTTAATTGTCAAACTTCTATGAAAATTTATACATAAAAAGATCGTTTGTTTTTAAGGATCGTTAAGGCATCTCTTTGGGCTCATGGCGGCTACTTGTTTCAAGACACAATGTGTATATAAAGTGTGTTCTAATTTGACTAATAGGCTTTGTGAAAAAACTTATAGGATAAGTTGTCAAATTAATCGTTTTAGAGATTTAAGGATATACTGTGACTTTGATCAAGTAAGTTTGTAAACATGGAGATATAATATAAGCTTTAATGTGATAATAAAATGAATAAAAAGTTTTAATAATGATGATAAGGAATTCAAAAGCGAATGATCAATAAATAATGGCATATGAAACATCAAATGATTAAATTGGGTCTTCAAATGATAAACAAATATAAATATTAGTGATATAAAACATTGGAATTGTTTCCATAGAAAACTTTGACTAATTCAAGTATTTGAAATTTCCTAGTGACTTGTGGGGGCGTACTTTAGCCTATAAGTGAATGCTCACCCTTCCAGATTGCACGTGCCCCATCACTAGTGAATTCCAAAGCTTTAGCGAGATGAAAAATGAGATACAAAAATAGATTCTTGAGATATGGATTTCACTCCTAACTCAAAAATGTATTTCAAAATTGAAAACTATTGTGGAATGAAACCAATCACTAAGTTAAGGACATCACTCCCAGCTTAGTGGTTAAGTTTCTTTTTGAAGGAAATACTCTTTGAGGTGTGGATGTCACTCCTATCTCAAAGATATATTCCAAAGATAAATAACATATAGAGGAGTGAAACTAATCACCAAGGTATGGATGTCACTCCTAACTTGGTGATATCGTTTCGTTTGTGAAATACGAATGTCTTCTACTCCAAGCAAAATACCAAAAGAAAAACGAGAAAGAAACATAGCTAAAATATCTTGAAAAAAAAATATAAGAATAAGAGAAATATACACGAGAGGACTCGTGAAAGTAAGCTTAGTTATAGATTAGGCTAAAAGGCATTCTAATAACCTAATTCCCTATAATCATGGCTCTGATACCAATCTGTAACACCCCAACCGATGGCGGAAACATCGAGGTGTCACGTAGTGACGATTGTTCAATAGCTCATGGTACTAAAGTGTAAATTTGAATACATTGATTTGAATAATTTTACATTGAAAGGAAATTACAGTATACAATAGTTCTAAAGCGTCAAATCTAACTAAAATACAATAAAGTCAAAGCTTAAATATAAATCCAAAAGCTAAAAAGAAGCGTCGCAAAATAACCTGAAACATGTACGAAAAAAATAGTATATGTCAATACAAAAATGTATTGGTGAGCATACCCTGATTTGAATACATATAGTAAGAAAAGTGTTTAGCAATTCATGTGCGGTACCATTTGCAATTATGTAATAAGTAATATCCGTTCAAAACCAAACCTGAGAATAATGACTAACACATGACTAACCAACTGAATAATGAATTAACAAGACAATGACCAAGATTCTCTCAACAGAGTCTCAAGGGGGTATACCATAGTACTATTCATTGAAAAGCTAGGCCGCCCAGCGGTTAATGATTTTGACAAGTCATAGACACACCAATTATCATAAAGCAAACACACATGAGAATTGCATTAAGTATAAGAAATTGAAACTTGATTAATATATCAGTACATGAGTCACCCCAAAGTAGTAAAACGGTAAAAAGGGGAAAGATATACTCACATGTAAGCGAAAAGCAAACGCAAGCATATAGCAACCATGTAGCAAAGTCTGAAGATGTATATGTGCATCGCGCTACCCATGCCCTAAAGTATACATTATTATCACTTTAAGATGCATGTTGGTTACGTATCCTATTCACCCAACTAAACTGATCATGATTTACTAATTATGTTTCCAAATGTTTTAACTCAACGACTGTTGAAATATAGTGTAAAACTTCTTGAAAATATATATATTTATATGGAATATGTATATATATATATATATATACACGATTGTATGGTAAAATGTCATAACACAAACTTGTACTCTTGTATGTGAATCATGTTTGGGGTTTATTTATTTATTTCACAACTAATAATATTTATTTTAACCCAAGTCATAACTCGCATAAAAGACATCAAGGTTTCTTCGTTTTCTTTAACTTTTAAAATCATGGTTTACATATAAAACTTTATAGAAAATGAAGAACTTATTTTTATAAATTTGACCTTGCATGAATAAATAAAGCAATTAATCCATATGCCAAGACTTTTGTAGTTTGTCTAAAATCATGTATAATGTTTATATATATACAAAAAAAATGGATAAGTGTAGTGAACCAATATTTAGTTCCTGTGAAAAATTAACATCGTGTGTATGTATATATATTTTGACATCAAAAGTAATTATTATTGTGTGTACATATATGTTTAAAAAAATCATGGATGAAAGATTAGTCTTTATGTATTGTTATAACAAAACATTTACTATATAAATGTGTTGGGTGACAAAGATTCGTTGTAGAAAAATGTATATAAAATATAAACAAAAGTATAAATGAAAACCATACCAAAAACTAGTAGGAAACAAAGGTTTAAGACTTGATACTTGAGGGATTTGAGCTTGAACTTGTGAACATAAAACTTGAACTAGAAATGGTGAGAGAGACAGGTTCGGTTAAATCGTGATTGTATATAGATAGGCGATGAGGTGCAAGGGTTAAAAAAAATGAAGGTTTGTAGTGTTTGTGTGGAAACTTGCAAGACTTGGAAAAAAAAAGTGTTGTCTTCTATTACTATAATGAATGACATTTATAAACAAAATTAAAGGAAATGAATAACATTAACACTCCTAATTTGAAGTTACTAAGAAAAATAATAATATGATGGTTCCATTCAAATTCCTAATAAAACAACAATCAATTAATTTAGAATTTTCAATTTGTCCCTTTTGTTTAAAGATAGCTAACATTTTAGGCCAGACGATTTATTTTCACTTAAAAATAATAACCCAAAGTTATAACGAAATTAGTTTCATTTAGTGAATAGAAAGAATTAAAAAAAAATGTTTGCTAAATATCGATCGATTATACAACCAATTAAGATTGTTCATTCCATATTATACAATCAAAATATATACATTATATATATATATATATGAAAACGAGTCTTCGGATCAAACAAAAGAGTAAAAAAAAAAATAAATGAAGTGTGACGATTAAATAATGACTTTTGCTGTTAAATATATAATTCGATTTATAAGGTCTCAAAGTGCAAAATAAAAAAAATTAAGGACTAAAATTGTATATATAAAATAAAATTGAGGGTGACAGATGTCACAGAAAAGGACCGTATTACCCTTTTGAACATTTAAGTAACATGTATATTATTAAAATAAAACTTGAAAAAGCACAGCCATAGATCAAAGAGAATGGAGGGTTAAGATGAGGGTTTTCAAGGTTTTCTTAAGTGGAAGGGGTTTCCAAAATATCCTTCCCCAGGATAATGTGGAAACCCTTGTTATATGGTAAACTCTGGAAACTCTGACTTCCCATTTTTATTTTTATTTTTTGAAAAAATAGGGCATGTAATATACATGATTTTAAGCATTTTGAGCCAAAAAAATCAAAAAAGCGCCGAGTAGTTTTTTCTTTTTTAAAAAAATAAAGTTTTGACTAACACATGTTAAGCGAAACTAACACGTGTTAACCATTTGTTACCCGAAGACGGTTTTTTATTTTTTTAAAAAAATGGCTCGGCGCTTTTTCCATTTTTTTGGCCCAAAATGCTTAAAATCATGTATATTACATACCCTAAAATTTTCATATAAAAAAAGTCGGGAAGTTAGAGTTTCCAGAGTTTACCATATAACAAGGGTTTCCAATATAACTTTATACTATATATATATATATATATATATATATATATATATCTTTTTGTCGGTTTCCCATTTATTTACCCTTTTCTAGCTTTTCTTCATATTTATTTTCCTTTTATTATTTCACTATTCATTAAAAATAATATTTTAATAGAAAAGAATGTATCGACACTAAAGCGTTTTTCTATGTTTATATTTTTATAAACAACTCGCCGCAACGTGTCACTAAAGGAAGACATTACTCCGTCGCGAAGCGCGGTATAATTACTAGTTTATATATATAAACAAAACAGAAGGTGAATGTAAAGGAAAAACAATCAAGCAAGATGCTTTACGTTTGAATACATCGAAAGAAGTGAACATGTTTCGACAAGCAATGTTACTCAAGTGTGGTATGTTTTGTCTCTACTTTGGTTATGTTTGTATGTATTTTTTGGATTTAGTTTTAAAAAGATGATTTTTTTTGTTCATACAACACATCCTTGTCTACTCTTATTCTGATTTGATGATGTTGTAAGACCTTTAACTTTTATAAACATGTATATGCATGTATTGTGGTATATATTTTTTTACGTCATTTTTCCTTCTCTTGAGTTTGACAAACACCTATTTTGTCTTAGCCATGATAACCTCGTCTACTATAATAAGAGATTTAGATTAACTATATCATCAAATCATGTATAGATAATGTAACACCCCGGACCTAGGGCCCAAAATTTTTCGCGACTAAAAATGTTATAACAAATAGACTAACAATAAAATGATTTTGTACAAACGAATACGAAGTTGAATCGGTGAGATACATTATTATTTTGAAGAAAGGAATAATATTATACGCGTGCAAGACCGAACCAATACGCGAACCAAACTGAACCCAAACCAGGACTAACTTGATTAGTCACCATGGGACACATGGTGTGATCCCCATGTGTCGCATGGCACCTCTAGACTCTTGACAACACCTGCACAAAACCCCCCATTGTTTTTCAAAACCATCCACACCAACCCTTAATATAAAAACCCAAACTCACTTTCCTTTTCTCCATTTTATCCCACACGCACACATACATTACAGAGAGATAGAGATTGAGAATCTGAGAGGAAGAGGAGGAGCTAAGGTGGTCTAAGGCGGAGCAAGGGAGGAGCTCCGGTAACCGTTGCTCTAAAATAACACACACGCACACAACCGATTATCTAGAGAGAGAAAGATCGGAGGGCAGGAGAAGAAAGAGAGAGGGAGAAGGAGATCGGTAAGCGACCACCATGTACGGAGGAGCTAGTGGCGGAGCACGATGGTGGTTCACAGTGACCTGTGGATAAACTACGGTGGCGTAACCTCATCTGTTGGATATTTTAGCATAATTGGATTGACTGTTTGACCAATATGTTCATAATAATACATCATATAGGTATGGTGGTGCGGAGTGCACGCATATTTGAATTTATTATGAACTAAGGGGCAAAGCCCCTAAGGAACGGGGGTCCGGGGGCAGCGCCCCTGGGAGCAGGGTCCAAGGGGCGGCAGCCCCTGGTTGGGGTCGGAAATAGAGGGACTATTTTGGAAATTTAGAAAAACCTTGGAAAAACTACCTAAAAGGCAATTAATGGCCCAAGTTTTTCAGAACGTATTCTTCTTCTTGGTCAAAATTCTCTGGTTCTTCAAAATCTCAATCACAACATACAGAAAATTCTCAATCTTTGATTGTATCCGATTGAATATTCGATAGAACAGTCGAATTGATTCAATCTGAAAGCGATTACGTGCCTTCAGAGATTTTTGTTATCCGTTTTGTTCGTTTGTTACGGTTATTCCCCAACATCATCTCCGACAAGAACTCATGGTGGCGCAACCTTTATCAGATCCGAAGATGGCTGCAAATCCAGAGATGAAGACGATTGGGGTTAGAGACTGATGGTCGAGGCCTTCCACCAGCCGGTCTATTATGGTGAGGAAATGGCGGTGGTCGGAGATGAACGTTGACATTGAAGATGATGATAACCCGACAACATCGGGTAGATATTAGTACTCCCTATTGATTGTTCTAGGATTAATCCTCAAGAGTAATGTTTAATTCATGGGTCTTTGATAGAATCAAAGTAAGTATTAGTGGTTGTAGTTAAGGGCTCATGAAATGTTGAGGATGAAGGATGATCAGATAGATGGTTATTAGGTGACGGTGGAATTATGGTGGTCGTTGATGGTGGATTCTGGTGACAATGGTGGTCTTGAATGACAACCTACAGGTGATTATGGTTATGGGTTTGGAAGCTGGATTATAACAATGACATAGGGTTATTGAGCTTAAGATGTAATGATGATGACCGGGTGGTAGCGAGCTGTGATGATCGAGTTCCAGTGGAGGTTCTGTGTAGGGAGTCCACGAACATGAAGATGAAGGGTCAAGACCCGAGTCAACTCAGTTTGACTCGGTCAACAGAAATCAAAGAGCAGAGGCTCGGTCAATGAAGGGGACCCGAGAGGTATAAAGCGAAACTCGAACTATACTAGTATTAGTATTATTACACGGCTAACACATGTGGGACATTGGCGAACTTATTATCTCGGACCAAACATAAATCCAACATATATAATGGACAAGGGGCTTATATGAATATATAAACATATGGATCTTGGACATAAGATATAAATTATAAGGTAGCCGATATTAACAATTCGGATTCTGGACATTAGGCACGGCATATGCACATATATGATTTTTGGCTATAACATCCTTGGATAAAGAAGTAGGACTCTCTAAATATAATAGGCGACTTGATATTAAAACATTTGAGACCATGGGACTATAGATGAACATGTATTGAACACCTTTGCGGATATAAAAACTTGGAACCTTGGGACTTAATAGTTATACATTGGATATATAAACTATTAGCATGATGGCTACGGCATTTAGATACTAGATATGGACAAACCAAAGATGTAGAACAAGTATGTGACATTAAACATAAAGCGTAATAACAAGCATAAGACATTGGGACATTAGATAACCATGTATACTTCCATTATTGAACCGCTACATGACAGTTAGTAAGATTACATCATACACCATGACGTGAACCTTGACTACTTAGATAAACGCTAATAACTTGGTTATTATACACTAGTGGGACACGAAACACTAATCATGACAAGTAACTTATAAACATAAGTAAAGGTGCTAGCCGCCCACACGTGTAACCATGATATTGGTTACACACGCTAATGTATATGAACTTGAATAAGATCTTGTCAAATGATGGATAGATGGAAACTTGACATGGGATGATATGTGATCGTGTGAAACGCTACTAAGGTGAGTCTCGTGAACCATCCCCTCTTTTACTTTTATAAACGTTTTGGGGTGACCACATGTTTCCAATGATGAGCCAGTATGGTAAACCAGTATGATGTGACAAGGTGTGCTCCCGATTACCAAACCTTCACACTAATTAACCCAACGGGAGATTGGGCCACTTAATATATGGGTAGTACTACTTGGGGAATCCCCACGCACAGTGGACCCGGAAGCCCGGGAAACCCTCCATTGAGGCCTGCGGACCGTTGCGGCATATATTATGCCTTGTAGATCTATAATGGCAGTAGATAGATCTAATGTTAGGGTTGAGGGGCCGCTTGTACATCACGTGTGGTGAACTATTTTGAACTTATGAACTTGCTTTTGAACTGATAAACTGTTTTGGATCCAATTAACTACTTACACGGACTCACCAACGTAATTGCTGACCCAAACTCTTTTAAGCATGTGTTTAGGTACCGCTAATGGATTGGATTGGAAATGAGGTACGAGTTATAGATGATCAAGTATGGAACGTTATGAAGACTATTCTACTTGAGGATTAAAGCTAACTTTGGATAACTATTTCGACTAGTGGATTACAATCCGCCAGCTGCTTCGACGACCGCTGCGTCTCGTCCCTGCAACAGATATTAGTTTATTTTATATCTTGTATTTATAATATTTGGAACTAAATAGTTGTACAAATATTTAATATTAGTCTATCGTTGTGCAAGTCTGTTACCAAACTGTCGTAACGTTCAACCCCTCCTGGTCGGGTTGTTATAGATAACTATATCATCGTGGGGAACTAAAATGAGATCAATGTTGATAATGCTTTTTTTAATATATAATATATGGTTAGAACTCGTGAATAAAGTAAGATACAACTAATGTGGTCAATAGAAAAACACAAAAATCAAATCTTAGCCCCATATGGTGGATAAACATATATTTATGCTAACATATGAAAAGTTTAACAATGTATATAATAAATTATTCACATCTAATTGATTATCACAGGTAGGTTTACGGGTTACAATATTCTAAGGTTTGTTGAAAATATATAATACTTGAGTTATGTCTCTTTTTTATGGTGTTTGAATATGCAGGTTATTAACTTATACACATATGATACAGTTTTATAATAATTGTTTCCTGGAGAAAAGAAACAAAAATATCTCATGCCTAAACGAAAGTGAATAAGTAAAAAATGAGTTAAATGCCAATTTAGTCCCTGAGGTTTGTCAAAAATTGCCACTTTCATCCAAATCTTTTTTTTGTCAATTTAGTCCCTATGGTTTCATTTTTTTTTGTCATTTTAGTCCCTGTGGACTAATAAGATTTGGATGAAAGTGGCAATTTTTGACAAAACTCAGGGACTAAAATGACAAAAAATAAAACCACAGGGACTAAATTGACAAAAAAAAGATTTGGATGAAAGTGACAATCTTTGACAAACCTCAGGGACTAAATTGGCAATTAACTTTAAAAAATCTTTCAAACTATTTTAATTTGCTCTTCTGATACAATATTATAAATCATGGTTGAGCATCATTATTATTCCTATGTATGACGTCATAGAATATCATTAATCAATGCTATAGACCTTTCGACCCATGTATTATTCTAAACGTTTGGACCAACTCATTAAGTTTCATACATGAGATTGAAGTTAAGTCAAAGATGGCATGGATGTTGTTATCTAAGTTGGAATAAGGATTAACCTTAAGATTTGTGTCAAAGTTATTGAATATGGTCTATAAAAAGTTAAGAGTCTAAATATACAAACGTGTTTTTAATTGATTTAGAAATTTGACATGATATTCTATTAATATAAAACATGAAAGTTTAGTAACCAGAGAGCATTATATTGCAGCAAATTAAGTGTTATTATCACCATATTAGTCCAGCATAGTGTTCATTAACCTTGATAAGGACATACTTTTATAAGCCTTTATGAGTATAACGATGATTTGTATAAGGAACGTGTTTTAAACCATAAATTTTGCTATATTGTTTGATTAAAATTTAAGAAGATTATGATGAAGAATAATTAGCAGCAAGAGCATATGAATCAATGTCATTTTTTATCGCCGCCGCATCACGCGGGTTTCCCACTAGTATATAAACAAAACATGAAGCTCCTTGTGAATAGTATATACTTAGGTCATAGTTAATTTGAACGTTATTTACAATTATGCCATGTTCCTTTTAAAAGTAGACATTCTTTTATCTGTTTTCCAAAGTCAAGTGGCATATGCGGTAATTTTTTTATTTTTTGGCAAAATATGATGCTAACGGTACAATTGGTTGAAGCATGAGGTACAACTATTTGAGCAACCTGGAAGGAAAACCACCAAAAATGGGCAACGACTGCAGCGCCGTTGGCAGAGTTAGATTCAAAGAAGACAACAAACGTTGTTTCTTCCGGATCTAAACTTATAAGTTTATAAAAGTAATAACCTAGTATTAATTCCACACCAAATTAAAGTAATAAACTTGAGGTTATAATCTTTCTATACTAATAAAAGAAAACACATGAGGGACACATGACACTCCCTCATGAGTTCTCTAATTTTACTATTTAATATAATAAATTCAAATATAATTATATTAATTGATTTGCAAAATCATAATATAAATACATTAATAATCATAGTTGTAACAAAAATCATTAAAAACGGATTTAATGATTTCTGTTATTAATATAAATACTAAAATTCTATTTAACATATTTATATTATGTTTTCGCATTTAATATAATTATGTTATAATACAAAATTTGAAATAAATTATTAGACATACTTTAAAAAGATCTATTAACTAACCGAATTAAAAATTACTTAAACATTAGTGATACTTTTTTATATAACATATTTATATGTTATTAACTTTAAATTTAAATCATGTACCTTAAATAAACCCATTTATAAAATTTTGATCTTTTATTCTACGTTTAAAACTATGTTTGTTATGATGTTTGACAAATGATTATTATGTTTTTTATTATTTTGGTCATTGTTTTAGATGTTAAATATGCTCAGCAAGTACATACTAATTGTAGATGTTTAAAAGAGTTCAAAAGTCAAATAAGCAAATTAATACACAATGTAAGTGGTTAAGCTTTTTTGTTAGACTTTCATATTGTTCTAAACAAATAAATAAAGTAAACCAATCAACATTAATCTATTGCTATCTATACTAATAAAAGACAACACATGGAATACTAAGAAGTAAGAACTCCCTCATAAAGCCTCTCATTTTCTTATTTAAAATAATACATTTATTTTAATTTGTTTTTTTATTTAAAAATAATTATTTTTTAATTTTTATTAGTTACAACTATAACTATTAATTTAATTATCAAAATTTAGTTCTATATATATATATATATATATATATATAGGTTGGGGTTAGCATACAAAAGAGGTGTTTTGTAAGAAGGGTGAGAAGGAAAAATGACCATTGGATCAAATTGATGGATGGATGAGATGAAAGGAATGGCAATTTTGTAATATGTGTTATAATAATATTAGATAAATTAAGGCTGTAGGGGTAGATGTGTAATATTACACACCTTAATTAATAAAGATCCATTTATTTCACTTATCAATAACCGTATCTTCAGCTTGTTTTTAGGATAATTATCAAACCTTCTTTGACCCAAAATATGGAAACATTAAATTGTCGATTCTTTTCTTTAAATACGTACAAATTGTCGATTCTTTTCTTTAAATACATACAAATTGTTTTATGTTAGAACAGAAGTGTTTTGCCAACAAAAATGTCGATTCTTTTCTTTAAAATTGTGCCTATTTTGTTTTGTTATGTGTTTAAACATTTGTGTATATTTGGTTTTGGAAATATGAATAACCAGATGTGTTTTACCATCAAAATGTGTTTTATGTAGGGGTTTTTGAAAATTTTGTGTATTTGGTTATTCAAATGTGTTTTTAAACTGAAGTGTTTTACTTTCAATATGGTTTAGTTTGGTTTAGTGGATTGTTTTGTATGGGGTTTTAAAACAGGTGTGTTTACTTGAAATATGGTGTGTTTTAAAACACATAGCGACTAACACGTAGTTATTATAATGTTATACGCTTAATTTTTTACTTTAATTTAAAACACATGGCGACTAACACGTAGTTCTTATAATGTTATACGCTTAATCTTTTACTTTAACTTAAAACACATAAACATCTTTCATCTATGGATTACTACTACCCAAAAAAAAATATATACACATACGTAAACTTGAAAAATGGATATAAAAAAATACGTATGATTAAAAAACAAATCTACCATAATGAAAAAAAAAAGTCTGTATGCAGAAGATATCACGTAAGAATGCTAAATGGATAATAAAACACATAATAAAAATGACCCTCGATATCATCTGCCATGATATTGTTCATGATGATCGACTGCGTAAAACACAAAACTCTTTTCTGGATATCTTCTTAAGAATTCAAAAAAATGTATACTAGATTAACACAAACAAAAACAACCGAATTATAGAAATTGGTATGTGTATTTTTTGATGAAAAATTTGAAACAAATATCTCCCTACAATCATTCTATAATTAAAAAAAATACACATTCGTTGATTACAAAAATTGACCGAGAATTTTAAAATTAAGTTCCTTATAATTACCCCTAAATTAAAAAAAAAGATTTAAAATTAATAAGATAACTATTTGTGTATAGGTTTTGAAAATAGGTTTTGAACACAAACTCTTGCTGGGTTATCTCTTTATGAAATCGCTAATTTGCAAATAGGTTTTGAACACATAAAAAGTCATCGGAATTATATAGGAATTATATACTGTTTGTTGTATATTAGGATGATATTTTGAAACATAATTTCCTCTAATTGCTCCATTATTGCAGAAAGAATTCATGATATACGTTTGGCAAAAAAAATATTCGTATTTTTAATACTTAATCCCCTAAAATCACTCATTTATTTAATAAAGATTAAATTTAATAATTTAATTACTTTAGTATAATTACCTTTGTATCCTTTACCATATGGACACTTGTCATGATGAGAGCTTTTCTTACCCTTCTCACAATATTAAGTTTTTGTATAGTAACCCTTACCTATATATATATATATAATATATATACACACACACACACATACTATATATTTGTAAATTAATTAATATGATTATATTTTAATACAAAATTAGAAATAAATTACTAGACATGATTTGAACATGGTTTTTAGCTAATAGAAGTAAATATTATTAAAAAAATATTCATTTTTTAAAGATAGCGTATTTATATGTTATTAAATTTAAATTTAAATCGTGAACGTTAATTAACCTATTTTTTAATATGTGGTCTTTCACTCTAAGTTTAAAACTATATTTCTTATAGTGTTCTGAACAAACAAAATAAAACAAATCAATCCACGTTAATTAAATATTTGATTAATTAAAACTAAATATGCTTAGTTATTTTTTTATTATAATAACTTGATATATAAAATACATTTTTATATATGAAAAATCATTGTTTAAAATTTTCATTGACTGTGTTGTTTCAAGTTACTTCAACAGAGAAATATAATATCTAAGTGGCAACAATCTTTTCATTAGTAATTCGTTTTAGCTTCATTTTCACGCTATTAAATCACGAATTTTTATTATAATTACAGTCATATTGAACCAATAAATGTCATTATGTTTAAGGACCTTGATGTTAGAAAAAAATTATTATACACTCAAGGTTAGAAATGTTTTGGCTTTGCAAGAAACTTGATGTCAAATCCAAATTAACGATACTCAATTGGGATGGTTTAACGGATGAGGAGATATTTTTAAATTAATTTCATTTTTTACATCTGAGCCTAAACAAATTTATCTTATTACTTTTGATTTTTTTTTTTTGGTGTACCTGCAGTCTACAAGGTAACAGCCACGGTATGGAAGATATGCGTTGAAAAGTTTGAAAATAGTTTTATGTGAATATGAATGTCTTTTCAAGAAATTATTTAGGGGCTGATGAATATTTAATATTTTTCGGTTGTAAAGGCAATTTTATTTATTTTAAATTTTAAATATAACATGTAATCTAATTTTTCTTAATTATATTTTTAATTTTATATCTAATATATATAATTTAAATTGTTCAACCCGTGTATCACACGGGTACATAACCTAGTTATCTTAGTATAATAATTCAAGGTTAAACTCGATTTTAGATGCATACAAAAAAACTCACTATTCTGTATGTTCAAAGTATTATAAGTGATATTTCTACGAGCGTTTCAACGTTTTTACGTCTATTTATATTCATGTGCGCTTTAGTATATATTTAAGTTGGTTTAGGTTTCGACGTAAGTTTTTTTTTTTGGTACCGTAAGCTATATCAAGTGCAGGTATCATCACCGGTACCGGTACATCTATTCGTTTTGATGGTTTTCAATTGATATAAAACACGTGCTGATTGCTATGCCGAATATGGATATCATGCTGATACTGTAACGAATTAAATCGATACTGACCGAAATTCCGCCGCAAAGCACGGGATCCCACTAGTTATATACAAATGATGTAATTTGTTTTAGCGATTTTCTTTTATAGCGTCGTTTAGTGTTTGGTAGTTTGTTGCCTCCTCTTTTAGTTTTATTATTATTATTTTATCAAAAGCTTCTCCTGAATTTAATTTGATGGTCATCTTTAATAACAACCTTGGGTTATAAAATTGTTTAGTTTTGTTTCCCATGATTCACGACTTTCGTGATGATAACAATATATTGTTATATATATATACACATTGTATTGTTTTGAAAAAAAAAATATTATACATTATATTGTTTTGTATCGATATGTCTCATGCTTCCGACTTCCGTGTATGTGTCACTCCTTACTTTTACCTCCTTTTTATTGCTTCGAGGTAATGTGCCGTGATTGTAGGATAATCTTAAGAATATGACGAATGAAAGTCGTATAGGAAAAACATGAATGCCTACACAAGTCCACAACTAACAAATAGGTATCATGGTGTGAAAGGTTGGACTACTTTTCTATGGGGACAAGATATAAAACAATGTAAAAACAAGTTTACACTCATGTGCTAAGACACCAAGGGATTTAACGTTATGGTTTATAACAAATTCTTAAAACTGTTCATAGTTTGATTAATGATATCCAAAAACATCAGCAACTATATCGCCATTTAAAAAACGAACCAAAACAACATCGAAGGCCATAACCCCACAAGAACACCACAACAAAGATATGTGGAAGAAAGGCTAAAGAAGAGAGTGGAGAGAAAAGAAAAGAGGTGAGTTGTCTCTCTTCCTGTTGTTTAAACGAGTAGAAATAACACGCGTGTTGCTGGTTTAAATGACTAAGAAAGAACCGCGTTTAGGCCAACCACGTGACGACACCAACACAACGTTGATGACGGGGAGAAAACAGCCCAAACGGGCCAATCGGATGGCATGACATTTGTAACTTAATATTAGGATAATTCTTAAAATTGTTTAAAGTTTGAGTGATGATATCCAAAACAAAGTAATTAATTGCAAAACAAGATGTTATGTATCCTTCCTATTCTAAATTTCTAATAAAGCATTTCAATTAGGATCACAGTCTGCGGCATTATGGCCTAATGACATCTTGAGGTGAGATAAGGCTTAGTGATCATTTGGTCCTGGGTTCGATTTCCACAATATGGGTTTTTCCATTGATGACGTGGGTAGTCCAAAGCAAAAATAATAAACAATATACAGAACTATGCTTAAAGGGTTGAAAGCTTCAACGGTTCAAAAGGCAGGAGTATCCTAAGTCAAAAAGATGACTTGTCCCATCACCTTTTCATCGTGCAACACAACCAGCTGCTGATGGAGTAACAGCACTGAACAGACCGCATGTCAATAGCCATCGCCGGCTATTAGTGGAGTGTCCTTTTGTTGCAACAAGGTCCAAGATAATATGCTTTCCTCTAATAGAGAGTCCATCCCTCTATAAATCAGACTTGTCTTCACAAGATCTGATCACACTATCTCACATCACTCTCACTCTAAACTTCTTATTCCTTTGGTCCTCACACGTGGAGAGAATATTTCTCTTCACTTGGATCTTGAGCATAGCCTTTTTCTGGTTTCGAGTATATCTCAAACCAGAAGTTAAAAGCATTAGCAACATTAAAATATTATCTTGAACCTCCTTCTACGTTTGCAATGTAGAAGGACACCACGACCTGCGTTAGGCAGATCGGAACCCTTGAACCCCTGAACCCTTCCTGTGACTCAGAACCAACGTTAGGTAGTTATTTGTTGTAGCAACATCCATATTTATTGGACTTCCTCTTGAATTGATTTATAAGCATTATTGCCTAGTGGAGATGGTTATAATCGGATGGTTCCGTTGGTGGCATGATGATACTCCACTAGTCCGTCATTGATCCAAATTTATGGTTTCAAAAAAGAAAATGAGTGTCACATATCACAGTTGTAGCTCTTGTCTCCGTAGCCCTACAACCATGTCTCTTGTCACTGTCGTAATTGCTTTAAACGTTGCTCGACTTATTAACTCAACTAGCCTACACATTGAGCCGAGCTTGGTAACTAACGGCGCAAATTGAATAAGGTGCTTTTGTTTTTCTAAAAAAAAATATACACAAGCTCTTATGTCTAAGATCTTCTAAGGTATGTAGAGGTTAAACACCACCACCATCATCCACCACCCACCGTCCACCACCACCATCGTTCACCACCACCCACCATCTACCTCCACCATACACCACCACTAGTTTATTTTAGTAGTCTATAGACCTTAAAAAACAAAAAGTTTTTTTTTTTTTCCTCACAAATGTAAAGGTTTTGTTAACTAAAATATAACTAGACATGGTAAAAAAAAAATAGATGGTAATGGCTTTTTTTTCAAAGAAAAGAAAAATGTATGGAAAAGTAGATACATAAACTTCCTTTTTGATTTAATAAATAAAAATAAAAGAAAAGAAAATAGCTGGCATTCGATATTCCTGTGATCTCTCCTTTTGCTGTTCACCGACGAAACGCAATTCTTTCCTGAATCATCACCTCCTACATTCTCTCCTTCCTCTCTTCTTTCTTTCTTTCTTTCTTTCTTTCTTTCTAGGGTTTCTAATAATAATAATAATATTAATCCCAAATGCATTCATGGAAAGACAGAGTTACAGACAAACTTTCAAACCTCTTCTCTGATTCTCCTTCCCCCTCACCTCCTCCCAATGGATCTCCATCTCCTCTTCCTCATAAGGTATGCTACATTCTTTCTTCTTTATCTCCTATGCTTCATTCTTTTATTATTAACTATAAACCTCTCATATTTTTTTTTTATCTTTTATGTTGATTTTATGATCTTTATGTTGTTTATGATCATCTTTTTCATCTGGGTCGACTCTTTTTTTATTTTTTATGTTGAGTTTATGATCTTTTTATCTGGGTTAACTACAAATCTCTGATTTCTTCACTACAATGCTATAAAACTCTGATCTGGGTAGATTCTTTTTTTGTTTGTTTTGTTAAATTTATGATCTTTATGATGTTTATGATGGTGAATTGGTGATGGGTGATCTCCTGTTTTTTTTTGTTGTGATATTTGGGTGTTTGATTAGTTTAGAGGTTGATTGATTTTTTCAAGTGTTGGGTGATTGTTAGTGTGCACAAGTTGATCTACTTAACAGCATGTTTTGAAGGAGTAATAAGAAAGGATTTTTTGTTGTTTTATTTTAAACTAGTCTTGGGGTGTTCTGATGAATCAAGATTGTGAGTTTTAGGACATTACTGCATTGATTGGTTTTATCAGACCATGCATTGTTGAATGGCGAGGGGGTGCCACATCACATGTTAACGGGCTGAACACCGCCTCCCTCCGTTATTCGGTTTCGTTAATGGGGCCACCTCCAACCCATTAACGGTTGTTAATGAGTAATGACCAACATGTGGGGCAACCTCCATCTTCATCCAATCAAATCTTTTATATTTTTTTTTACTTTTCTTAATTTTATTTAATGTTTAGTTAATCCACTTTGCCTAGTTATTGCCCCTCCGCCTATGTAGCGCTGAGGTGGTATACTTTTTGTTAGATATTGGATTGTGTTCTTATACAACACAGTCTAAAGCAAGAAGCTTACTGAGGTAGCATGGTTTAAAACTGAGGTGCAAAGCTCAAAGGCACACAACTTTTCGTACACGAGGCACAATTTTATTACCATTTACCCATAATTTAGACATGAATGAGCTCTATATGTGGTTTAATATCTAAATAACCTATATGTACAACCTAAAAGGACTAGTGTACAAACATCCAAAGTTTAAAAGAACGGAAACGAGCTTCGAGGCGTTTTCCCTTCGCCCCATGAGGCGCAGTCAAAAAATAAATATAAAAATTATGTGTCTATAAAAAATAAAATACTTGACCTAGAAAGTCTAAAACATCAAAAACACACATCAAAAATAAAATAATTGACCCAAAAAGTCTTAAACACTCAAAAAGCACATCAAAAACACCCTAAACCACCTGTGGCACACCCGAGGCGCACCTGAGGCGCACGTTTTCTTAGCGCCTAAACCCTTAGAGGCGTATGTACAATCTGAACCCCATGAGGTGCGCGCCAGACTCGTTTTGTTAGAGTTTCGCCTCGAGGCGTACGCCTCACCCATTTTTTTAAACCATGCAAACATCGTGAAGCACAAATCTAGCTCTTGTACAAAAAGAGTGCCCCAAGACTGCGCCTTATGACAAATTTTTTTTGCGTGAAAAGCATGTCTAACATGTGTCTTTTGTACATCGTTCGCCTTGCCTACACAAGCGAGGCCGCCTTATGCCTAGGTGTGCCTTAAGCGCACTTTTTAAAACCAAGCCGCATTGTACTATTATAATGCCTGGGATGTTTATATACATTATCGGTGATAACCGGATCAATCAACTTCTATGAATGGTGGACCACTAGATACTTTTCTCCACCCTTAAGGGTAATTCTATAATTTGAACAATGGAAATAATCTTTTTGACGAATAGCTATATTAGAAAAAATGTAGTATACAAATGTTATCTGTATTATGAACATATATTTGAAGATCACATGTCTTTGAACTAATGCTTGATTTGTAACATGGGTTTGTTAATACGTAGGCCAGGTCACACACGAAAGGTGGTGGTTATTTCTCATCAGTACTTACGTACATGCGTTCTTCAAATGAAGCCAGTTCAAATAAGCATGATAATAATCTCAAGCCAATTCAATTACTTCCAACAAGATGGAAAAGTAAAGATGAATCATGGCAACACATACCCTTAAATGCCTATGACGAGGATGATGAATTTAATCCTCGCGAAAAAAGTGAGACTCAGAGCTCTTTAAGGGAAGTTTCAAGTGTTAAGGAAGAGAATGGAGACCAGGGTTCTACAGGGAGCACCAGCAGCAGCTCTGAAGTGTTTGAAGATGCAACCGAACCAAATACACCAATGAGAGCTGTTATTGATATCACAATTGATTCTTCTTTCATTTCTCCAGAGTTATACGAGTTTTTTCAGGCTTCGCTACCTAATATAGTGAAAGGCTGCCGATGGGTCCTGTTGTATAGGTAATATATCTAAAAGGTTACAAACTGACGTTTGAAATCTTTTTAAATTCGTATTTTGACATGCATATATGTATAATGTAGTAACTTTTTTCTTTCAAATCAAGGGCAGTACGTTGAAACATGGCATATCACTTCGCACACTTATTCGGAAGAGCTCTGATCTTCCTGGTCCTTGTTTGCTGGTAAGCTTATCTTTACACTTTCAACAGGCTTATGCATCTTCAGAAACCTATGGTGTTCTAAATTACTATTAGGGGTGCGAAAATTAGCTGGTGTATATTAATGCAATAAAAGTTGATCAGTTCCCGGTTGGGGCTGTTGAGTTAAAGAGACTTAAAAAAGGGTGTTTGCATTCCAAAATACACTTTAGGCTACTTTCAGCCTGTTTTCTTTTCAGTTTAAAATATATATTTAGCCGTTCGCTGATAAATGGGTCGAACTTGCCACCTGCCCACCTCTAATTGCTTGAGAAGGGTGTTTTTCTTGGTTTTAAAAAGCGCGAAGCGCACAAAAGCGACGAGGTCTAAAACCGAGGCGCAAAGCGCAAAAGCGGTGGGCTTTTCGTACGTGAGGCGCACGACGAATATATATATTTTTTTATATATGTTATATAGGTTTTTAGCATCATTTGCCCAAAATATAGATACAAATAAGGTTTATATATGATTTAACTTAAATGTACAACATTGTTAGCTACATGTATAACAATTTTAAGCACAAAAACACCTCGTGTACGAAAAGCGCGCTTTTCTTGCGCTTTTCGTACGATGCTCTCCTAGTGTTACATAAGGCGTACAGATTGGCGCCTAGATGCGCTTCGCGCTTAAGCGCGCTTTTTAAAACCAAGGTGTTTTTTTTAGAGTATTCTTGTATATGATTAAATTTGTACATTTCTCATAGATAACTGGGGATACTCAAGGTGCTGTATTTGGTGGGCTGCTAAGTGGACCGTTGACACCTACTCCCAAGAGGAAATATCAAGTAAGTTAACTTGTTATTAGCTGGTGCAGATCACCGTAGTGACCTCGTACATTTATAATTTATACTGGTTGTGCTTTTTTCTTTTTTATAATTCATGCAAATACTGAAAACGTAATTGTGTTGGCAGGGGACTCATGAAACCTTTGTTTTCACTACGGTATATGGTGCACCAAGGCTGTTTAGACCAACTGGTAAGCAGTTTATGTACACTTGCAATAAAATAAATAAATCTTGCTTATCTTATATAGAAACTGTTATGGCGGTGAGCAACCTGTTAAATTATGTTCAGCTTGTAATGTTGCATTGGGCACTCTTTTCAAAAGCCACGTGCTGCTTTATTTTATCCGAAGGTGGCTAGATGTGTGGGTCAGTTGGGGTTGGGAAACAAGTCAAAAGGTTTTAAAGTCATTTTTGTAGTACAGGAGAAACCGTTGTTGGGTTCGGTTGGCCACAAACTTTTTTTTTTGTCCAATTCTATAATTTTGAGAAATAATTAATGTTTTAATTTTGTTTACAAATATAAAATTAGTACATTGACAATCTACTTCTTTGAATGGAATAGTTTAGGAGGTTGTATGTATTGAAAGTAATTTTTTTTACTTTCAACACGTTTGACCCGTTTAACCGATAGTTACCTTTTTACCCCTCTCTACCCTTACATACCTATCATGATCACTATCTAATTATTTACATCATTTGTTTTACGAAGGAGCCAATCGGTACTTCTACATGTGCCTAAATGACCTGCTAGCACTCGGAGGAGGTGGGAATTTCGCCTTACGCCTAGATGGAGATTTGTAAGCTCTTATTTTTTTTTTTTTATGTTTACTGTACTTCTCTCCTTGCTAGAGTCTTCACAATGATATTATCAATTTCTATTGTCCTAATTATATCTTTCATCTTAAACAGGTTAACTGGAACTAGTGGACGTTGCGATACATTTGGAAACCAATGCTTGGCTCACGACGAATCATTCGCTTTAAAGAATGTTGAGGTAATACTTTTACTCCTATCCTTAAGATGAAACCGATTTCATGTTTATTGCATCACATTATATGCTGTTTTTTTTTTTTGCGTTTCTAATGACTGGTCCGTTTTTTGCGTGTTGTAGTTGTGGGGTTTCGCGCATTCTTCTCGATATCCTTAAAGTAAAATACAATCCATGTTTGAAGAGAAAATTGATTCATGGTACCTTGTAAGTGTGTAATAGAGTGCTCTAATATGATTCCATCAATTGTTTTATATAATACCATTCTTGAAACTTTTAGTATAGGCAGGATGTAGTACCTTATCCACGGTTTTTTTTCTACGATTTATATTAATTTATATAATGTTGAAATGAGACAAGATGTTTTATATACACCGTATTGCATTCTAGTTTGTGTTCTTAAGAACTTTTCTTGAATTTAACTTTAGGTTAACGTAAATAAACCATAACTATGTAACCCTATCCCTATCCGAAATAACTTATCCAAATTATATGAAAGCCTAAAGTCACCGCAATTGCTGAATTTGCTCATTGCAAATTTTTCTTTGTTTGAGTATGCTAATAAATTGTGAATACAATCAAAGTAATAAAAGCCCAAGTTTCATTTGGATCCTAACTCCAATATGATTCTCATGCTTCATTAGCCCATACTGCTCCCTAATGAATACCTAGTTAAAAAGATAAATCCAATAATCCAATTGTTGAATAAATTGGGTCTTGTAGTAAAGAAGAAAATAAGTTTGTGTCTACTGTTCTCTCGACGAAAGCTTGCAACTGTGGTCAGTGAAAGGGACGCTAGTGTTAACGGTGATGGTAGTGGTGTCGTCGGTGGACAACAGGCATCGGTTTAGGAAGGAGGTGGAGGAGGGAGAGGTTTGAGGAGACCGTAAATCCGGCGAGTTAAAGCCAAGACGAAAACATAGAAAAAAGGCCCCTATGTATGTGTGTTAATGGAAAGAAAGAAAAGAGAGGGAAGGTGACACGTGTCTGCCACGCAAATGAGGCAACAACTGCCCAAAGTCCTAAACAGACTAATAAAACAAGACACCACGCAAACGCCTTACATTAAGTTCAAATATCAATAGTAAGATAATGTTATCATTCTTGAACTTGTCTGAAAATGTTGCCATGTGGGTGATTGTGTAGGGTGTTCAAAGTCCGTCCAGACGGTTTTGGTTAGGGTTTTGGGCCAAACAGTAGTATGGTTTTAGGAAACGACAAATCAAACTGTTTGGTTGTCAGTTTGGCGGTTTAATGGTACGGTTTTAAGGGTTTTATTCTTATAAGATATTATTCTTTATTAAAAAATTAAAATGATAAATATGGTTCAACGTTATAATAACATAACTAGGGTATATTTAGTCTAAGCATGGCATTTTTCCTAATGTGAAAAATTTATGTAAACATTATTTTTTGAACTTAGAAATGAGGTTTTTAAGTTTTGGTGTGGTATTATATTATATAACACTAAACGTAACCATTTGAAACACAATATAATGTATTATAGGCGTGAAATTTAAAATACAATCAAAACACACTGCTTAATTTTCTTGGCATGATGTTTTAAGTTTTAAGCCTAGAATACATCATTGTGTTTTTAATTGTTATATTTAGCGTTTTTCTATATAAAACAATGCCAAAACAATCCAAAACATGATGCCCCTTCACTAGTTTGGCATGCACGTGCTGGGTTAAATCAGGTAATGTTGGACCAGACATTATGATTCATATGAGGGTTCTCAACAGCTTCGACAACACTGGATCTGGTACAGACCAGAGGCAGTGTCGACAACGTGGAGACGTTAAGACTTTCGAGAGTGAATGCCAAGAGGGAGACAGAATCAAAGAGAAACGAAACAAGGAGTCAAGGCGACGACAAGGCAGTTGCAATATCGGTAAAATGATAGAACAGTGATTTGATCACAGACTTCCTATATAAACTTGATTCTTGCATAATTGAAAAATTCTAATAATCAATCTTCTCAACATAAGATGCTGAAACATGTTAGAATGATACTACACCTGAATAATACAAAACGATGATGAGCCGCAAAATAATCTGACACCGATAATGACAGAAAAGAACTATCTTCAAGATTCTTGCTCCGTTGCACTATCCTCTCCAGGCAGCCCAAACAATCTAAGGTTTCGATCCATTGACCCGACTGCTAGGTATTTTGCGTCAGGACCAAATCTTACGGAGTTTATCTTACCTGCATTCCCAATTTCACATGAAATTTAACCAAAATTGAAAAAAAAAAAAAATTTTATGAGAGTTATACAAACAAAAATGAATATAACCAACCTGTGCCAGACAAATCAGGGAATGTTTTGATACAGTTCCATTCAGACTTCACACTTGCCACTTGATACACTCTGTAAAAGAGTTGTCGTTATGATTTTATGAACGGCAAAATAATGTAGCAGTGTCACATACACACGCGTCACGTTCTTTTACTAAATACATTATATGTAACTAACCCACTAGTGAAACCACATTCAGATTTCAGAAGACGGATATGGTAATAGAATCTGGAATCTGATATGGTAAGACGGGCAGGTTAGACAGGGTTGCTGGTTAACGGTAAAAATGGGTTAGGGTTGAAAAATCTTTTGGCATGAGTCAACACAGTCCAAGTTGTGTTGTCCCACAAAGACCTTTAGTCGGTTTTCATATTTCAAATGGTTTGACCCGTTTGGAAATAAAACGAAGCTCAAGTCGATGGGTTGAAATTGCCACAAGTAAGATAAGCATTAAGCAACGGTAACCAGAAATTACCTTATGTCTGAACCTCCTATCGCTAAGTAACTTCCACTATGATCAAACTCCACTGCAGATAAAAACAAGAATAGCATATACATTATAATGTCTTTAAACTTTAAAAAAAAATCAACAAAAATACAACAATAATATTCCAAAACTGATTTTACAAAAGCTTAAAATTACCAGATTGCGTAGGAGTATTCTCATCATACGGTGAAAAAGTCCTGAAGTTTCTCAGTTTACGAAGATCCCACAACTTAACACCATCTTGAGCAGCGGTCTGACAAATTGACACAAACATTTAACGCATATCCAGCTAAACAACAACTTCCATGAGGCATTTTACAAGTAGTAAACTTACAGCAAGAAAGTAACCATTTTCTGAAAACGATATCGCATTTACTGTCCCAACATGCCCATCAAACCTTGCAACATTTGCCTGCACAAAAAACAGAAATATAATAACTGACTTGTTTAATAGTGTATTAAAAATTACCAGTTCTGACCCAAACCCGTCACCCGAGGGACCAGCCCATTTGCCTGTTATACCTGACTCTTGACATCCCAGATTTTAACAATAGCCCCAGCGGTGCCTGTTCCAAGAATGAGACCATCAGGATGAAAAGCTGCAGATGTATAACCCTCGGATGGTGATGAATCTTCAACCTACAGATAAGTCCAAATAAATAATAATCTTGGTAAAAATACATGAATTATTGAAGACTACATATTTCTGTGTACATAAAAAAGAGAGAAAAACCTGTGCAAGGCATAAGCCTGATGATAAGTCATAGAAGCACCATGAATTGTCAAGAGATGCTGTTACGAAGTAGTTATTTGTAGCATGAACGGTCACAGCTCGCACCTGGCCAATGAATATGTGCATTTTTATTAACTCTCTAGATATTCAAAAGAGGAGCTGAGCTCAGTTATATACGTGTATTCATACACGCTATGACGCCAGAAAATGATTTTCACAAATTACAACCAGAAAGCATTGTATACTAATACATGTTATGTGTACACTACATAGTAACATTCGTTCGATGAAATCTACACCACTTAGGAATAATTTTGTATGCGTATGAAAACAAAAAAAGAACAAAAAATGGAAGCACCCAAGTACAAAGGATTTACTAAATAAACATAAAAGCAATCCATTCTATGGTGAGAATAAGAATCCATAGTATACTTTGAGAAACTAGCATCTTCACTTAGTGCACGGTGGCACGGTGCACTAAATACACACGCCAAACAAAAAGCAAGTTAAGAAAAGAAAATTGTAGCCATGCAACGAGAAAGTGTGTTCCCAAACGAAAAGCACTTTAGATAAAATTAAAAATAGCATAATTACCTCAGCTGTATGATCTTTTAAGACATGCTTACAATCATAATTTCCATTTTCAGATCCTTGCCACACACGAACTGTCTGCGCACACAAAAAGGAAAGCTTCAATGCAAAAGATAACCACAGGATTCACTAAGCATCTCAGTTTTCAGTCATCAAACAAACTCAAATAAGCATTTGCTTTTTTAATAGGTTCCACTCGAAAGTCATGTTTATAGTTAGTCAAAAAATTTTCATAAATCCAGGTAACAACAAAGCAAGTGAAAGAACAAAGAAAAGTTTATAAAAACGTAGAATAATCATATAGTGTCCAACCTGAGAAAATCAACTTAACGCTCCTAAACCACTTAATAAGTATAAAGAATGGTGAATAAGCTTACCTTGTCCGCCGAACCAGAAACAACCAACTCCCCCTCAGCCACAAACTTGACACTAGTGACCTAACAAACAAAAGGCAATAGAAATTCAAAAAGAAATTAAAAAGATCTAAACATGACATCAAATTTAACTTTTTACCAAATAGTGAAAAACACCTTCTTGGAGTGCCCGCTGAGTGTAGATAAGATTTCCCCTGAAGATCGATTGAAGACTATAGCGTTTGAATCAACTCCACCAGTAGCAATAAGATCCTGATGTGCAAAACATATTATTCATCATGCAACAAAAACCAAGTTTCATATTCTTAAAGCAGAATGAATGCAGTTCGAACCAAAATCGTGTACCTTGGATTGATGGATATCAATAGATAGAATGCCAGCTTTGTTTGTTTTGTGAAGGGGATAACTGTTAAGCTGTGTATACCTCTCAACAGCATCCAAGGAAGCCAGTGAAGGAGGAATCTGAAAAACAAAATAAAAAGTGCCAAATAAACTTCAAGATCCTAAAATTCATGTTGCCACCTCAAACCCCCCCCCCCCCCCCCCTCTACACTATTAAGTCTATAACGCAACACTTTTTTCAGTATAACTGAAACGAAAATACGAAATAAATGAGTACTTGGGTACCTGTCTTTTCTTCCTTTGCTGAGAAAGCGCAGCATTGCAGTCTGTTAATTCAGTAATTATTCTGGCTGATATTCCTTGTCGGATTTTCTTACCGTCAGGGCCCAACTCATCATCCTCAGCAGCTGTCAAACCAAATAGTTGACTATTGAGTCCTTTTAAAGGGAAAAAATCAAACTAAAAAGCTAAGAACCACAGTAAATTATAAAACCTCTTTTCCCATTGCTTAAAGCAGAAGCATGTGCTGTCACTTCTGTTGATGCTGGCATTGGCGCTTGCCTTTCTAAATGCGCCAACATTGTCTTGGCTTCATCAAGTTCTTTCTTTAATCTTGCAATTACACGGCAAGCTGAATCATGCTGCCAACACAGGTATGAATTTGTTAGCATCAAAACCTTTGATTTGAATTTGTTAGCAGTTTGGTTTCATTAACGGTGTAGTTATAAAGTAAGTGGTCCATTTACGGATTTGGCAGTCCTAGATAGAAACTAAAACCATGAGTGTGTTATAGTTTGGAAGTCCTATAATCTCCGCAAGTAAGACGTTTCTTTTCATGCAAAGCGCAAACCTTCGAATCTTATCTTCTTAATAGTTAACAGTTATGTAGTTTAACTTAGCTATGATACTATCTAATGAAACAAAGTAATGAATATATAAAAATTTGCAAGTCAAATATAAACTAATTGATACAAAAAAAAAATTGTAGTAAATTTGAAGTACAAAAATAAAGTTGCATAATAGGGCAGTAAAGTGTTTAATAAGTTTATCAGATTGGAATAAATGTCGTAAATTCAATTTTTAAATATAATGATGATTCTTGATGCTAAGATGAAAGTTTGATATCTAATTCTGAGAAGTCATAACAAATGCCATATGAAGAGGAAATAATCATGTGGTTTCACAGTACCTAGCACAAACTATCCTCCCATTTTCCATCAATATAATATGTATTGTGTACATATACAGTATAACACATAAAATCACCCCAAAGTTAACAGTAATGCATGAATGCAATGTATATCATCGTAGACTGAAATTACTGGAAGGAACCATATGTGTTGGTGTGAGACATGTTACACATCCTAGTTTCAGGAAAACAGGAACTCAAAGCAAATAATATCTAAATGTGCACGACTGGTTATTAGCACTACCTGGTATAAACAATGACTAAGCTCTTGCCTTGTTGTATGTAGTTGTTGCTCTGATGCAAAAGCCGATAACACCAACGCATCCCATTCCTGTTTTCATACACAAAGAACAACAACAAAACACTTAACAACTGCATTTACAAACAATTAACTACTAATACCAAGATTTTCAATAACAACCAACAAATAATGCAAACTTAGGTAATAATAAACCAAAGACGACTACCACATACATTCTGGAACATCCCAAGCATCCCGGGAATACTTGCAGCCTGCACCGGCCTTGGCTTCACCACCTGCATCCACATCAATTAAAACTATGAGCTTCCATGTGCAAGGTGCAAGTAATAACCAAAAAATAATTTCAAAAATGATAAGTTCACCTTGCCAGTCTTTATCGGAACAAGATCATCCATAGTTAAAGCTTCCCCTGTTACTGGACACTTTCCATAGTCCTACTCAAAACCAAATAAAGAACTTCAAAAAGATTGGAACTTTTTTACAATATTAACACCAAAATGCAAGTAGAAGTCAATCTTTACTCCCCCCCCCCAAAAAAAAAACAAAAAAAAAAAAACTTGGTTACAATATTAACACTAAAATGCAATTAGAAGTCAATATTTATCTTTATCCAAATAATAATAACATAAACTTGAAAAAGATTGAAACTTTGTTCCAATATTAACACCAGACTGCAATTGGAAGTCAATCTTTATTCAAATAATAATAATAATAACAACATAAGCTTGAAAAAGATTGGAACATTGCTACAATATTAACAGCAAACTGCAATTGGAAGTGAATCTTTAGCCAAAGAAAAAGAAACCCACCAAAATGTGTCTTTCAATCAATCTTTTCTCAAAGAGTAATCCAGAAGACTTGGAAACAACAGGGTCTTCGGGCACCTCACCAGAAACTGTAATAAAAGGTCAGATAAAGAGCAAATAAATGAGAATGGGGTGATAATAAGTAATGGGTATATGAGAATATGTATATGGAAAGAGATGCTTACTTGAACAATTCATGGTGGGATGAGGATTAGGGTTTTGGAATTGATGGTGGCCGCAGGGGAGATGAAGGAAGCAGGGAATTATTATGTGGATTTGATGTGTTTTGTTCAGGTTGGAGAAAATGGTCGATGAAGTGTTATAAAAGTTTTTAGGAAAAATGACAAAAATCGTTTTTTATGTTTACCTATTTATTTTTTCAGTAGATTCCTTAAACTTCAAAAGTAATGAGAATCGTCCTTTATGTTGTAAAATCTTGCATAACTCGTCCTTTAGGCCTAACTAGGTTAGTTTTTGTAGTTAAGTTATGTCACGTGCCTTGCACGTGAGGGCATAATTGACATTTTACCCCTGATTTCATCCCCCCCCCCTTATAAAACCATCCCTGATACCTTCATCCCTGTTCCTTCATCAGTTCCACCAAATTAGGGTTCCAAAATTGAAGAATCTTTGAAACGAGCAAGCCGCACCACCACCTCCATCACCACCACTACCAGGCCTGACCACCACCTCTACCACCAACCTGCCACCACCACTACAACCTGCTACGAACAACCCCCCAGCACCACAACCTGCAATCAACAAATCAATCAATAACCCATCCACAATTCAAATCACACACAACCAAAACCTAACCCTAGATTCAATAACTAAATATCTACGGGATTTGAAAAAAAAACAAAATCGGAAATAAAAAACGTCGGCACATACCCTAAGAGTCCTGGAAGCTTCTGAAACAAGGGCAGATGAGGCTCCGTGTACAGAGAGATGAGAGGAAGATAAACAATCGGCGATTGCACGACGAAGAGGCTTAGGCGGTTTTTTAGAGGAAGAAGATCTGATGGCTCTTGAGACACCACCAACGCCACCGAGCTGTAGTCTGGAGCTGCTTGCAGCGCTCCTAGGGTTACTGTTGAAGCTCGTGGACATGGTGTGTGTGTGATGTGTGTGTGTGTGTGTTTCAGTGTATGTAGTTATGTGAATGAAGAAACACTTGTTGTTGGCACTTGGTGCATTTTTTTTTTTTTTTAGTTTTTCATCAATGGAAATGTTGTCATTTGATTGTAACTTGGTGGGGCAATGGTGGTGATGGTAGATGATGGTGGCAATGGTGATGGGTGGTGGTTGTGAACAGGTAGAGAGAAAGTGTGACACCCGGCATGTTTGGCTTAAACATTTTAGTAACACCTAAGTCTACCTTAGCGGGAAACATTTATAAACGGACTTAACTAGGTTAGTTGAGTCGAGTCAAGATAGGATTGTCCAGGGTTCAATGATCTGGAGGATCATTGGGAGTCGTTTTAGGAATACACTAGTACCGGGTCCCGTTGTTGGTGAAATTACATAAACTAATTAAGTGTTATGTGTAGATTAATTGTTATATGGTGGATTATATGCAAAGACGTGTTTAAACGATGTGTAGATAATTATCCATGCTTAAATATGTTAAACATAGGCTAAGGTTGCATGTTCATGTGTTAGGATGCGTTAAAATGCGTTAAGCACGACAAACTGGAAAACTAGAAAAACATGGGTCCAGGTTCGACCACATCGTGGGGGCGAACCTGAAAAATACTTTTGGTTCGACCCTTACTGAAGGGGCGAACCTGGAATGTGGAAATGAAAGAATTTCATTCGACCATAACAAGGCACATTCGACCCTATGAAAGGGGCGAATGTAGGTACATTCGCCCAGGTGAAAGAGGCGAATGTGGACTAGTATAAATACCAAACTTTGTCATTTTTCACCATTTCACAAACCCTAACCGTCTCAAAACACTCTCAAACGATTTTAACCACTAAGGAAGGAGTTTTTGCTCTTATTTTTCATAATCTAACCTATCAACAACATCTAATCAAGAATCCAAGGTGTGTTCTTAATTCTAAACCTTGTTCAAGTATTTTAATTCGTTTTTATCTAACCCTGAATGTCCAGATCTGTTCTAAGGATGTTTTTGTTAATAAAAACCTTTCAAACATCTTTCTAAACCTAAACCCTATCATTAAACATAGGTTTTCATATCAATAAACATATGTTAATTATGTGTTATGTGATATTATGTGTTGTTTAATGATTTGTTGCTGTTCTAATGCTAGAAACATGATCTAGGGCTGCTATTGATGATAGTTTAGGATTATTGAAGGTTATAATTAGATAGATAATGATATCAAGTCTAATTTGGGGATTTTATTGAATCTAGGGCTTGTTGCATGTTAGTATTATCAATAGAACTATTGGGGGTTTTCAATTACATGATAAACTAAGCATTTTAAGATGATTGTGGATTGATTTCGAAAAGTTTCCAAATTAGGTAAAGATTACATGCATGATGTGACACTTCCATAATCTTTGCCATTTTGGGAAAGGGCTAAAACGAATAGGTTTTGGGGAAAAATTGGTGAGGTTTTGTAGGGATAAGTTATTCATGCTTAACTGCAGTGTTTGATAACGTTTCGGGATGTTTTCGGATGTTTTTGAAGCGTTTTTGGGAAAAGTAATCTGTCAGGGTCGAACCTGGGCACATTCGACCGATCGAGTGGTCGAATGTGGAATCTCAGGGTCGAACGTGGACAGTTTGGTCGAATCTGTTAAAAACGGTCGAAGGTGGCTTTCCAAACGGTCGAAGGTGGGTTAAAAAGGGGCGAAGGTGGAGTAATCTTCCTGGTTCGACCCTATTGATTCAAAAATTAGATTTTTGATACAAACTAAGTGTTTTATGCTTGAACCTTGTGTGTAATCTATGTGTACTTGATTAGTTAGGGTAATGAGTCACCAACGGGATATCGGGTCGGTCTAGTGTGTCGGTTGAACGCTTAAACACGTTTTAAAACATACTTGGTCACGATCTAGACAATCGGGGACTAGATAACCTTATGGTTATTAGTCGGAACACTTATGTGAACATTTTGATAGATCTCCGGTAGTGGGATTATCAAGGGCTTGGCTTTCTATTATTTACTGAAGAACGCAACCTAAGGTGAGTTCACGGCCCCACTTTTACAGCTTTAACTTTTGGGGGAGAAAACATGCACTAAACTATTTTGGTAACATATGTCATACTATGGTTTTAACTTGGCATTGCTATACGATCTTTTAAAGTCCCGGGGAAAACCATGAATGTGCGGGGATGCACAACGGGGGAAATGTGGATAGATCTATTGGGCATGACCTGCCCCACTCGTCGGCTTGGAGGGCCAGGCGGGTGCATATTGTCTCGAACTGGTAACATGCTGAACATTCGGGCTGAACATTGCTAAACATTGCTGAACGTGTCTAGTAATGGTTTTCCAATCGTAGTAGTAATAAAACATACGCCTAGCTAGCGTACTTGGTAACATTGGTATAGTATGGACATGGTAACGCTTTGGTAACTCTTGGTAACATATTGTACAAACCTGTGAACTCACCAGCATTATATATGTTGACGTCTCTTTTGGCATGTTTTCTCAGGTCTGGTTGGACTAGGCGCACGGGTCTGCATTGGCGTCTAGGATTAGTAGCATGTTTTGTAATAAGTGTCTTGGATACTTGGGAACATGGTTTTGTAGAGATTAATACTTTAAATGCTTCCGCTTATGAAATCTATATTTTTGGGTTTACGTACTTCATATAGTGTCGTTTATTGTGACCGTTGACTTGAATCCTGGTTTGTCATGCGCCTCGCGGTAAAACCCCGCAGTGGAAATTTGAGGGTGTGACAGAGAGAGAGATAGAGAGAAGAGAGAGTAAATTGTTTTTTTTTTAATTTTGGACCAAAAGTATAAGTTAATTACACAACTAGTCCCTAAAAGAGTAAAAAGACAAATTTACCCTCATATGCAATGCACATGACTGGATTTAACCAAAAAATCTAACCAAGTTAGTGCTAAAGGACGAGACTTGAAAGATTTTAGAACATATAGGACGGTTCTCATCACTTTTGAAGTTTAAGGACATCTACTGAAAAAATAGGTAAACATAAAGGATGATTTCTGTAATTTTAAGTTTTTAAGGGTAAATTTCATTAACAAAATAACAGCAAAAAAAAAAAAAAAAAAAAAAAAAACATTACATGGTTAGCACTGCCGATTAGGTAACGTGACATTGGGTCATTCATATGAAAGTTACCGTTCAAAAAAAATAAAAATAAATAAATCTATACCAATTGGCCCAAGACAAGGTCATGAGCTTAGACCTATACTTAGCCCACAAAAACCCAAACTCTTTAACTTTTCAATAATATCTTCCATACGAATGGTCTTATTATCAAACTTAATAAATCGGATAGTCTTTATAAAAGTTAATAAATAGCCCTACAACAATACTACATGGTTTTGTTATTTACACAACCCATTATTATATGTTAACACCGGTTTACAGGACATGCATAGCGGATAGGGTCCAATCATTGAAATGTGCTTTCATATTTTATTTAAGAAATAATGGAAATAAATAATCCAAACTATTGACTATTGGCTAATAACAGTACCAACTAAAAAAATTACCAATAGTGGTCCCAACTTTCGACATATTGGAATATAATGGACCCAAACTAACGGAGGTCTAACTCCGTTAGTGTGGTGCTGACGTGGCATGCCACGTAGGATGCCACGTCGAATGCCACGTATGATCATTTTGCCACATAGGATGCCACGTCATCATCACACTAACGGAGTTAGACCTTCGTTAGTTTGGGTCCATTATATTCCAATATGTCGAAAGTTGGGACCACTATTGGTAATTTTCGTAGTTGGGACTGTTATTGGTCAATAGACATGGACAAACCGGTTTTTTTTTAAAAACCGGTCCGGTTTGTAAACCGGTTCGGGTGTTAGAGTTATAAAAAAATCGGTTTTTTTTTAAAACCGGTTTGAAAACCGGTCCGGTTTTCAGACCCAAGGAGGACCAATAATCCAAACCGGTTGGAACCGGGTTGGAAACCGGTTTCTGGAAAAAACCGGTAAAAAAACCGGTTAAAAAAACCGGTAAAAAAACCGGTAAAAACTGGAAAAAAAAAACGGTTTTGGGCTGCTGTTTTGCTGCTGTTTTGCAGCTGCTATGCAGAATTTTTTTTTTTTTTTTTTTTTTTTGTTTTTTGAACTATTTAAACACTACAAATTCTTATAAACACATTGTAACTTAAAAATACGATTTCATTAACTTAAAAACACGATAAAAAACATCAAAACATAAACGAATCCGAAGATAAAAAACATCAAAACATCAAAACATCAAGGAATCCGAAAACATAATCTTAAAAAACATAGTCTTAATAGGAAATAAGTCTTCAAACATAGTCTACTCTTCACCCGAACCGGAGTTGCTTCTTATCCATTCATCCATTTCGGCTTCATATTCCGACATTGGTTCGGTTAAGTCCGCGTTCACCTCGTCCTCGTACACTTCGCCTTCATATTCAAGTTCTCCCTCAAGTGAGCGTATGTTTTGCACCCTCTCCGCCGCATCCAAATAATCCTTCAAGCAAATCGCCATCTCTACCGAAGGTGGAGTTAGTCGCGTCCTACGTATCGAAATGACCCTGCCACTAATAGAGAAAGCGGATTCCGAAGCTACCGTGGAAGCTTGGACGGTTAGTAAATCTCGGGCCATGGCGGCTAAGACCGGAAATTGATTTTCCTTACTTTTCCACCAAGCCAACACATCAAAATTTTTAAATTCATCGGGAGTCAAACCTTGTAAATAGTTTTCGGCACCATACCTCCCAAGTTCGCTACTAGGAGTGTTACCTCTTGCACGTTTATTAGATGTGTCCAACAAAGAATTGTATAAATACATGTCCGAATCGGTTACATTTTGAGAAGCTTCTCTCAATTGCGTTTGAATGGACGACATTTGACCATAACGTTCAAAATAAACATCATACATATCCGTAAGATGTTTGTTAAATCTTGCTACCATACCTTGCGAAAAAAGTGGTTCTTTTGCCGTGTTCAACCCCAACTCGTCACAAATATTTTCAATTATATTTTCTACCCCCTATATTGTAACATGGGTTTAAAGCGGATGCACAAGTAAAAACCGGCGGTAATTCCGAAAAATATTTTCTAAATTTTTCCTTCATAGTTGCCGCCATTTCTTTGTATGGACTACCTCTACATTCCATTTCCCCTAATTTTCTAGTCATGTTATATAACTTGTGAAGTGTTATACAACTTGTGGGATAATAAACTCCCGACAAAGCGGTGGTTGAAGCTTTAAAAACTTGTAGCATTTCCGAAACCGCTTCAATAACATTCCAATTCAATGGGTGGTATGGTGCCGCTTTTCCCCGACTAACCAAAATTTCATGAAATGCATTTAAACTACCTTTTTGCAAAACGTGTTTTTCGAACATGTTACAAGTGGAACTCCATCTTGTTGGACAATCCCAATTCGGACCCAAACAAATGCAATTCACACTTTTACAAAATTTTATATAGTTAGCATGCCTTGTGTTGTTGCTATAAATATCGCGTAACATTCTTCGAAAACCTTCTCTTTGTGTTTCAATAATTTTTAGACCATCTTGAACGGCCAAATTGATTATGTGTGCGACACAACGACTATGAAAAAATACCCCTTCACAAATAGGTTGGTATTTTAATTTTAATTGTGTGATTGCCGCGGTATTATTCGACGCGTTATCAAAAGATATTGATAAAATCTTGTTTTCTAACTTAAACGTTCGAATAACTTTGTCAATCATATTAAAAATATTTGTACCGGTGTGAGGGTAATCAAACAATGGAAACGCAATAGTTCGTTTCATCATTTGCCAAGAAGACGGTTCAATCCAATGGGCCGTTACACAAATATAAGAGTCGGGTGAACCGTGCGGTGCGGGCCAAACATCACTTGTTAAGTTAACACCGGTTTGTAAATTTTCAAAATAAGTAATTAATTCATTTTTTGCTTGTTTCCATCGTTTTAAACAATCACGCCTAAGAGTAGCACGACTTACATGTGTGTATCTTGGTTGAAGCGTTCGTTGAATAAGCCTCGTCAAACGTGGGTTGTCAAAATGATTGAAAGGCAACGTTTCTTGTATGACAAAATTCCCTATTTCTTCGCGAACCGCTTCCAAGTTGTACACAAACAAGTCGCCTTCTTGTGTGATCGAGGCTCCACCTTGAGAATTTTTTTGTTCTTTCAAAATTTTACAATATGGTTTTTCCACGTGGTCTCTCAAGGTCGAGTTAGCATCATGTTTAAGCATAGCCGAACAATATTTGCATCTCGCCTTGTTTGGACCAAAAGTCATAACACACAAATCAAAGTGTTTCCAAACAAGTGGGTTTCTTTTCGTGGGAACCACCTTAACAACCGTGGGTTGGGATGAAGAAGCACCAACTTCGTGCGAACCGGTTTGGCTTTTAGGAGTTGTTGGTTGTGAAGATGCCATTTTTCTTAGAAAGTAGAGATTAATTTGTGAGAAAGTAGATGAAGAATGCAAGATTAGAGAGTGTTTTTGATGGTGTGATTGATCCTAAACATTAAGGGGTATTTATAGTATGATTGTGGGTCAAAAATCCCAAAAAAAAAACCAAAAAAACGGCTAGTTTTTGGCTCCAAACGGCTATATAGCCGTTATGTAACGTTCAAAAACCGGTTTTTAAACCGGTTTTTTTTCGGGTTTTACAAAAACCGGTTTTCAAACCGGGTTTCAAACCGGTTTTTCTATAGAACCGGTTTTCAAACCAGTCTGGGATCCAGAAACCAAAACCTATCCAAAACCGGGCTGTGGGGTCGGGTTGGGACCGGTTTTTAAAAAAACCGGTTTTTGTGAAACCGGTTTACCGGTTTTTTTTCCGGGCCGGGTTGAAAAACCGGTTTTTTTGACCATGTCTATTGGTCAATAGTCAATAGTTGAGATTATTTATTTCCATTATTCCTTTATTTAATGTTATACGGTGTCAGGGCGTGGGGCATATTAAGAGGTGATATCCACCGGCGTCTAGCAACAATCAAAGATAACGGGGACAATATAGATTGGGGAAGGTTACGGTGAAAAAAGTTATTGTTGGTCCCCTACGGTTCTTTTTCAAATTAACTTCAAACTCATTAACTTTACCTAGGGGCAGGTTTGGGTCGACTAACACGACCCGTTAGAAAACGGGTCGGGTTCGGGTCAACCTGTGTTAAAAACAGGTCAGGTTTGGGTTGACACATATAAAAACGGGTTGACCCGTTTAAGTATTTATAAAAAAATTATATTTTTTCTTTTGTTTTTTTCATTTTCATTTGACATGGTTAGTTATAATAGTATTAATTTTTGCACATCATTGTATATACTTCTCACACTCAAACTCACCATTACGCGTGTTATCTATAACCCGCTTATAAATCGTCAAAATGTATGACTCGTTTAAAAAATATGGATTAAATGGGTCATGTTTTGGTTAACCCGAATTTATATGTTTGGGTTAGGGTTGGAATCTTACAACACCTTGCCCGACTTTTATTTCACGGATTACCACATTGTTCTCTCTTCTCTCTACGCATTAAGTTCCCTCTCTTTCTTACCCATCTCATAATTTTTTTTTTTGATCGGCGAACAACTGTGTGGCAACCACCCTTGCGGGGCGCCGTGTCCAAGAATCGACTACTCGACCTCCAGCAGCCCCCGCCTTCTCCCGATGCGCGGAAACCCGAGCCCCACCCGCCCGAAGGCACGACAGTGTTATAGAACTCGGTAAAACCTCGCCGCCCGTCAGATTCAAACCGGCGCCACCCGTATTCGATCTTCACCCGGATACCAAACCATAATGTTAGAAGTGGGAATTGAACCCTTGATCACCTAAGTGAACATAAGGCCTCTCCACCACTCCACCACTATGGATGGATTACCCATCTCATATAAGTTGCCTTCTTGCACTGATTCTATACAACAACTAACCGTAATTTATCTCTCTCATACATGTATAACCTCTACTCCTTATTTCTTCCACGTCTAACGTTTATAGTTCCAAAAACCACCGGTTTCATGTGTTTGAACTTAAATACCCAAAAATAATTTAGTTGGTTTTCATGGCACATGCTAAGAAAAGGGTAATATAAAAAACTAGACCTATTATTTATTTTTTTAGAACATGTTTACAAGGATAAATTTTGTTTGTTGGAAAAATATAATCAAGAAAACCCAAATAAGAAATATTATATTATTTAGTGCATACTTAACGAACTTTACATTAGACCATTAATAGTGGGCTTGAGCATTTTCCAGTAAAATTTTGGTGATCCTAAATCGTTGTCCCTGGACATACACCCTCTCTATCTCCTCACACCTTCTTCCCTTCTACAAGATAGTCTGTAAAGAAAGACTTTGAACCAGGGTACGTTCAATGTTTTTAACCTTAGAGTTCCACCTTCGCACCAACAAGGCGACATATAAGTCCACATACCTGCATTGTGGGTACTCTTAAGTCGTATTTATTAAAAAAAAATATCATATATGCTACATGACTTGAGTTTGTTTGATACATAATAATGTAAAGTGAAAATACAAGAAAATATCCATATGACTATGTTGTTATAACTATGAAACATATAGGTTATGTAACCGCAAAACTCACCTTTTTTTTCTCTTCCATCATATCCAGCTAGCAGCATGTACGAATGATTATGCCGATCTTACATATCTCTATTAAAATTGATTCGTATTAGACACTCCGATCACCTTTCTGGCAAATTTTTTTTGTTTATTTTAAGTAAACTATATGCATTTGTCCCGTATCATTGACATGGTTAATCAACATCTTTCATGGTGTCAAATCCATGACTGAATCGGGTAATTAGATTTGAATGAATTTACTCCACTTATATGTGCCAAGATGTCTGTTGATTCAAAGTTCTCTTCCTCCTCCTTCACCACTTCCTGTTTTTTCATAAAAACAGGTAGACTATTAGCAAATCAACATTTGTTAGTCAGTATATTTATCAATGTGGATTGATTGATATGTTTTCGGAATTTATGAATGGTACATTACATGGAAATTATGTTCGTCTTCATCCGTATCTTCTTCATGGTTACTGTTACTTCTGTTGTTTTCCCCAAACTCGTCATGTTTTGCAAATCTTCCTCTTACTCGTGGCCGACTATCTGCTAAAGTTTTTCGGCACGCATACTGTAGACCATGTTCCCAAATTTTAATGGCTAGAACAAAATAAGTAACTTTGGAACAATCTATTTAACTCACTTATAAATCACGGCTGTTAACATATGATTTACCATGAAAATTTAAGAGTCTGAATTTAGTCTAAATTGGTTCGAGTAAGTTTTGGATGGAGACCGTGAACAAGTTTAACTATCTAGATTGTTTTCGGGCTAACATTGTAGGTTGACCCTTTTTCATGATAAGTTATGTTTTATATCTTACAATGTATACATAACAATTTATTTAAAAGATAATATAGTAACGAGTATTAAGTTTTACTTTTTTTTTTAAATACAATGGTTTTACATACGTATGTATTTTTTATTGAAAAAGAAAATGTAATTTTATAGTATTAAATGAAAAAAAAGTCGGGTTAAAATGGTCGTAATTCTGCCAACCCAAGAATACACATGTCATGTTGGTTTCATGCTTCTGACATGATTTTTATTTTTCATGTGTCAGACATGATTTTCATGTTCATGTGTTAGACATGTTTCGTGTTCATGTAATTTTTAACCCATCTAACCTGCAAAGCAACTCATTTAAGACTCCTAATTTGAATAAGTATAAATACGATCTCAAACATTAAAGTTGTGTTTTTTACCTTGATTTTCTTGTTGAAATTCCTTTCATTTCTTTTCTTCATGTATTTGTTGATCTTCTCTTTCCTTTCTTCGCTTGTGAGTTTGCTAGTAACTCTCAAGGATTCTGACTCCAAGCTTGTGATCTCAGAAGGCAATGGAGTCATAGAACTCCCACATCCATTCAAAAGATGTTGACTTTCATTGCTAAATGCCTTATGTTTCAAGAAATGAGGAAGCATTTTCGCAAGAAAGGTACGCACGAAACAACATAGTTAGAAACTATAAAACACTAAGAATACATGTCTTAAAAACAACATATGAACTATATAGAAGTACCTGAAAATTGTCGGAATTGAAAGAACGTCGTAGATGATCAGTGCAAAAGATTCCATTGTTGTCACCATGAAATTCAAGTTCATGAAATTGAATGTCATTTCCTAGAAATAAGTTCTCGTCTTCGGTTGGCATTAATAGGTTAGAACTCATGGAAGGATTGATAAGAGGATATTTTGAAGATAACATATTATTTTGTAACATGTACTTAGAAGGAAGCATAGGAGATATGATGTCTTGTTCACAAATGTTCAACAATGTTGTTGGTCCAACAACAGGGGCATCATGAGCATTCGAATGAGCACATGGGTATGAAAAGATAGGGTCGTTGATTCGGTTTTCATTTTGAAGTAAGGAGAGATCGAATTGGTCTTGATTATTAAAGGGGCATTGATTATTAGTGAAATGGGAAGCGTTTGTGAGGTCAATAGGAGTTATTTTGTCTTCAAACATTAAAGAAAAGTCGTTGGTAGTAGTGGTAGTGGTGGAAGTAGTGGTAATGTTATCAACTCCAGCCGGGCAATAAGATAGAAGAGAGGGATTTATGGTGCCCGAGGATTGTTCTTCGTAGTAACGGTTGGAGCTAGAAACAAATTTAGAGTTTTGTATGGGTTCTTGGAACAAATCTGATTCACATAACTCTAGTAGTTGAGCACTTAATGGGCTTGATACTTGTTCCTGAAAAAGATAAAGAAAAAACGGTATTTAGATCATGATATATTTACCTCATAAATAAAACATGTGTAAGTGATATAAACCTGAATGATTGGTAACGTTTTCACAAATTTTGTACGGTGGTTAGTCATTTGTTGTATCAAAGGGCCGACTCAGGTTTTGGATCAAACTTAAAACTTTAGTCCTTTTGTACTAAGCAATAAAAAGGGGAAAAAAGGTTCTAGTCAAATTGTGCACCATGTGGCTACATGAAAGCTAAGTGGACCAACTTAAAACAAAATTCTATGGGAAAGAACTTTTGTAACTTTTTTAAGTGATATGACCATTCATGATATAATCATATGGGTAGGGGTCAGATTCTCTCCTTCTACCTCTATACACACATGTATACATATTATCTTCACTAAAATATCGAACATATTTTGACCAACACAAAGAACAATTTAAAGCATCTGTAATGGTATTGTTATATTATAAACAATGATAAACTTTCGTAGTTATTTGTCAATACATCTTATCCAATATATATTTAATAAAAGGGTAAACCGCTAAAATCGTCATGTGGTTTGGTGAAAGTTGCCACTTACGTACAAACTTGAGATTTTTTGTCATAATCGTACCCTGGTATTAATTGTTTGTCTAAATCGTCCCCGGCACTAACTCTATCCAGTTAAGTCAAGGGACGATTTAGACAAACAATTAAAACCAGGGTATGATTATGACAAAAAATCTCAAGTTTGTACGTAAGTGACAACTTTCACCAAACCACAGGGACGATTTTAGCATTTTACCCTTAATAAAAAAAAAGTGAGTGAATAGGCACGCCCTAACATTTTAGGAAGGACAAACCAACCCATAATCATCGGTTACTAATGTTGCGTCCTTAGCACATAATCGTCTCAGTGGCATTTGTGGCTTGCCGTTTAAAGTTGTATTATAGTTTTAGAAACTATACCAAGGGAGGTGACTAGGTGAGATACCCAAATATCTATTTCACAAAATCTTGATCGACTAGGTGTGAGTGTGTGACGACTCACTCATGGAAATGCAAACAACTATTGATGGTTCCTTAAGGTCGTCGTTGTCTTTAGGACTCATATTTCAAAACGTAGCACTTTGTCGATGATAAAATTCAGAGCATTTGAATCTTGTGCCAAATGCAAATATACCCATATTTGGAAAGAGAAGTAGGAACCACATTTTGCACTAAAATGACCCGTAGCAAACTTATTGCCATAAAAAAACAAATGCTTCTGGTCTCAATCTCAAGGAATCAAGCAACTACAACACTACTTAAACATCATGTGGTTGGCCATATTCTTCAAGTCATTGAAGGCCTACTTCAAAAGGTGCTTGGAACATGAAAATGATGTGTTAGGAAGGCGAAGTTATTTGAATAAATCAAAGCGTGCTCGGGTTTCTTATTGGTGTTGCGAATCAAATCAAAGATAAGGATAAAAAGGAGCCAAAATGGAATCGACCAAGTTCTTATTATCTTACCTTGTTTACAACTTGTTGCATGTCATTATTGTTGTTGTAGCCCTTATGATAATAAAACAAATTATGTTACATAACATATTCTATATGTACAACATATGAACAAAACAATCTTTACCATGGGTGGTTGTTCTTGTGGCGGATGCACGTCTTGAAACATTGTTTTATTCTTCGAACAACAAACACGATTAGGGTTTCAAAAAAGAAACGATAGTTAACGAATCAAACTCCTATGGTCAAACTTATTGTAACTCGTCGGGACCTCATGTTCTTGGAATACATGAAACCATGGAAGGAATATGAACTTCCATGTGAAAACTTTTAGGTGAAAACTAACAAAATTGTTTCAAAAAGACACTAGAAAGATGGAAGAATAGTTATGTAATGATAGTTATATATATACATGGTTTAATTATAGGATGTTTGCACGTTATTCTCGTTGTCCTGTTACATCGCGGAGTCTTACACTGACCATGTTTTGTATCACACATGTGCTTTTATTAGCTCACATAGTACCTGTTATAGTTTTCAGATTTTTTTTTTTAGCAAAACAACTAATCACTCAATTGAACGACGATAACAGTGTACATGAAGTGGGTAGGTGTAGGCCTGTAAACGAACCGAACGGTCATGAACTGTTCGACGGGAAGTTCATTTATGTTCGTTTATTTAGATAAATGAACGAACACGGACACAATTTTTTGTTCGTTTAATTAAACGAACGAATATGAACACATGTTCTGTTCGTTCATTTATGTTCATTTATGTTCGTTTAATTAAACTTTACTTTATTTTTATTATTTATTTCCCTTTGGTTAAGTAACCTTAATTCATATTATATTATGTACAATATATTTGATATGTTCTAAAATTTGATCCTAACCCTAACATTGTAAACATATCAGCCGCTCTCTACACTTCACAGCTCCAACTCCCTTCTTCTCCACACTCCACAACCCTACTAATTTAGATTTTGTTTTGGTTGCATTGTGATGTATTAAACTTGGTTGAATTGTGTGAATCATTATTAAACTTGTTTTTTGTTTTTGTTCATTAATGTTCGTTTATGTTCATTTGTGTTCGTTTATGTTCACGAACTGTTCGTTTAGGTTTTAAATGAACGAACATAAACGAACACGAACACGACAAATTTCTTAATGAACGAACACGAACACAAAAATGTGTTCGATTATGTGTTCGTGTCCGTTCAGTTCGTTTACAGACCTAGGTAGGTGATTTATATTTTGTGTCTAACAATGACAAATGGGAAACAGTGAGCTATAAATACGGGAAGGAATACTAAAAAATCTTACAACTCTTGTTATAACATTGTAATCAACATGTTTCAGCAACATTATTGGCAACACCTACACATTCAAGTATTCAACTTCACACCGGAGCGAGAGATAATAGCCTAATTAACCTTTGGAAAACCAAGATAATAAGTTATCTCCGAAGACACAACAACAACCACACCCAATAAATCCCGCAAATAACAAGCTACAAGTAAGGTATGGGGAGGGTGAGATGTAAGCAAACCTTACCTCTATCCTGAGAATAGAGAGGTTGCATTCAGAGAGACCCCCGACTCCAGACATCCACCTCAACAGCCTCATCTCTGTCACCTCCATCTTGCGCACTTTTGTCTTCTTGAGGATCCAACATTCTGACCTATATAGCATAGCGGGTCTAACTGCTACTCTATAAAATTTCCCCTTTAGTTTAGTTGGGAATCTCCTGCCACACGATACTCCACTGGCCCTCTCTACTTACCCCAACCACTTTGAATGCGATGGGCTATGTCACTATCAATCTCACCATCATGTTGTACATATGATCCCAAATACTTGAGCTTAGTCGCTTGCGGGTGATATACATTAAAATATACATATTTAAGTCCCCGATTAAACTCCCAAATTACGCGTTTTCGACCATAATTGCACGAATACGGTACTTAACCGCTTCATATGTTTATTGCAAGTCTTAAACGACGTCCCACGAGCAAAGTCGAAGAAACCGGGCGAAAAACGGACAAGACGGAAAGATTCTGCAAAATCAGCTAAGTCTGGAAAACGTGCACGGCCGTGCACCTCAGGTGCACGCCCGTGCGGACTTGCTTGGCTCGGACACAGATGAGCTGCACTGCCAGTGCGACCTGGCATGCAGCTAATGTTCCCGGGCACCCTGATCAGCACTGCCGTGCGGGTGCCCGTGCGACTCAACTTCTCGGGTGCACTGCTAGTGCACCAGGCAGTGCACCCCCAGCACTCGGCCACCACCAGACCCGCACGCCCGTGCACCCTAGGTGCACGGCCGTGCGGAATATCTAGATATTTCCAGAAACGACTCAGCCACTTGCCCACTTGCACGTCAACTCATATTGATAAACTTTAGGCGCACGGCCGTGCACAAAAGCAGAGTTTCTATAAAAACAGAGCATAACCCACTGATCAGATATTGGGTGATCTCTGGTGTAACACCCCAAAAATGTTCAATAATAGTAGTATGATAAATGTGAATATGGATATGTATATATATGTACGTACGTGTATATATAATAGGTAGGTATGAGTATATATGTATGCGTAAATATATATGTGTATGCAAAGGTGTGCACTCCTAGTTGTAAATAGTGCATTGATAGTTGTACACCTAATAAACATAAAATCACCAAGTTGGTTACTTGGGCAAAGTGGTGACACCATAGTTGGTAAATGTAAGGGTTAATTATACAATTAACTCATTCTAGATGGGATGGAATTAGACAAGAGATAGAAACTTTATAATAGAAGGGTTAGAGGGTTAAATGGGTTATTTTAGAAAGAAAAAAAATAAAATACAGAGAAGAGAGGAGGAGGTGGCGACAAGGGTGTCACCCAAACAACCCTCCATAGCTGAAAATTGGTGAAGAAGAACACCTCAAATCCCCTGCATGTTCACGAATTCTTAACCTACTAGTAAAGCTAATCCTCTTGGTAAGTTGTAGAATAAATTTTAATGGGTTTGAAAGTGGTAGGATGGATTTCATGACTATGTTGTGATGGTTACTTATTGTGGTTAGGAAAACATGCTTGCTATGTGTGGTAGTATGAATTGAAGAGATTATGTGTTAATTCCTTGTTTTAGGGCTGAATTGAAAATGTGTTAAAGTGGGTGTTGGAATGAAGGTTTCTGTTGACTTTTAAAAAGTCAACAGGACCTCAACACCAAGAAGACTCTTGTGATTATGTATGATTGTTATCTAGAAAGATAGATTGTAAATGTAAGTGTAGAATTAGAGATAATGCATCATGGAGTGACATGATAACTTGAATGTGTGAATATGCACACTAATTGTATGATAAAATGCCTAGTATGGTAGAATAGGTGAATTTGTAAGAATTTCATGATAAACATGTTGGTAGAGGTTGTAACCATGAGATTTTGTTAGTTATTCACCTTGACCCGTGAATGGTCATGGGTAGAGCATGAAAAACTAAAGTATGAATTCCTTCACTATGTAGGTGTGAAGGTGGAAGGTTCAAGCGAACACACGGATCAAGGTGCACACAACAAAGGTAAGTTGGTTATTACCAACTACTTAGCTAATGATTAAAATTGTTATATTGGTTATGGATATAATTGTTGTTGATGAAAATGGATGAGTTGGAAGTGGTATGAAGCACCTTTGTGGTCACACAAAGTGCAACTAGTAGAATGATTTATCATGGTAGAAGCGCCCTTAACGGGTCAAAAGGTAGAAGTACCCTAACGGGTCAAAAATGTAGAAGTACCCTAACAGGGCATAGAGGAAGAAATACCCTTAACGGGTCATTATAGTGGAAGAACCCTTAATGGGTCAAAATGTGGGAATACCCTCAATGGGTCATATGGTAGAAGTATGGAATGTTTAGTTACTTTGGACTAGTGATGATAATTCTTATGCATACTAATGGTTGCCTTGTTTAAAATTGAATAGGTAAAGCACATATGTGAAGATCAAGTCTCAAGTGAAGTCGGATTTTGCACGCTCTAGGCTTTTGGGTTGGGTACCATGTAAATGGAAGAAACTTGGGGTCATACAACAAGGTGTTAACATGTTGTGTTCATGATTTTGAAAATGGGTCAAGTTTCACATGGTAGCTAACTTGGACATCTTGTTTTGTAATTAAACTAAGGTAGCTTGTAGTTGGGTGGTTGTTGAACAAGATATTATGAATTATATATATAATGGGTGTTTTATTATCTTCTAAATATGTATTTTAAAAAAAAAAAATTCGAGTCTTACATCTGGGCGATTTAGGGCGATTTTCTGGACCAGGGAGCTGCTGCAAAGGCGAGGAACAAGCTCGGGAACTCATCCGAATCATCTATCATCATCCAATCCATCACATTCAAGTTTTATGGTTTGATCTATTAAGCTTTTAGTTGTTTCAAATCTGTTTATTTTTGCTTGTTTGTGTTGTTTATGTATTACATTATAGTCTAGTAATCATGTTTAGTAATCGTTAGTAGAAAAAACAATCGTTAGTATGTAATCATGTTTTGTATAAATTTGGCGTTTTTCATGTTTAGATCTTGATGATCATAGCGCAACCTTGTTTCGTTTTTGTTGGATTTGTAGCTATATTTGAATGACTTTGGCGATTGTCGAATGTGTTAGGCGGATAAATGTTGAAAAAACCGTCCGTTTAATCGTCCGGTAGTAGACTAGTTAACTTGTTAAATAGTTTATGCCATGAAACTGTAACCGAGTATTGGTTTGGTTAAAGTCAGTCGAATAACGGTTAAAAATGCTTACCGGCACGTAAAAGGGTTTTAAAAGCCTAATGGTGTCGTTACAGGTCTTTGACACGGTTAATGATCTTTGGTTGTTATTTTGGTAAAAATAGCGATATTAGTAGATCTGGGTTCAAAGTTGGTAAAATGGAATAAGTTGTGAAATGCTCTACTTTATGCTAGTTTAGGTGGCTGTATTGTGTATTCGGTATCGCTTTCCTGAATTAGTGAGGTTAGAATACTCTTAACAGATGACTAACTTATCTTTAGAAGATCTGCATGAGATCATATCAGCTGCTCGCTAATAAACGACTTGAAGTGGTTAACGTGTGTATTCATGTTAGCTTTCTGTATAGTTGTCATGTTAGGATGCCCGAAAGGGATACTAACTGTCGGAAAATGGGAATGTTGATCACACGCCTGTATTACTTATTATATTTAGATGACATGCTAGGATTGGTATATTATAGTTTATATAGTTATATTTTGTATTTGGAGTCTTACTTATGTTATTTACATGTTTTAGAATTAATTTAGTTATAAACAAACTTCAAACAATCTTTTCCTACTGGTAAATCGGGGATAGAGTTTTAGTACCATTGCTCCGCGCGCGTCCATGGATCGATATCTGGTTCTTATCTACACATTACTACATATATGACAGGGTACGCTTGCCCTATTGTGTGTGTTTTAATATTAAGGTCTAAACCATTTTTATAAATATTAAAGCAAAAACGTGTGTTATTTCATTGTAAAATTATGTATATATTTGCACACGTGAAGTTTTTGGCGCCGTTGCCGGGGACGCGACGAGCTTTAGGAACGAACCGAGTCAACTTTTTACCAGTGTACATGCTTGTGAATACTTGTTTATACTTCGTTGATTCGTTATTTCATTTATTTATTTGCATATATGATTATTTGAATTTTTATTAAATTTATCTGTCTGTAGATATTTTGGATTGATTTTAGATTGGTTTATAGGTTTACATATAGATTCGTTCATTTATCTGCTTATAGGATTGTTTGATTTGATTTTTCGTTCATCAGGATGTTGATAGATTTAATTTATTGAATATTGGATTAATTGGTTTGTCTATGAATTTGATTCATTCGTTATTTGATTAATTAGATTTATTTGTTCGCATTTGGACTAATTATTAATTTCATTCTTTGTATAGTTTTAGGCTTAGTCTGCTTATTTCTGTCAATTTTATTGATTCTATTAGTTTTTATTTGATTTTCTTGAATATATAGCTTTCCGTTATTTTTGCATGAATTTATTGATTCTTTATTTCATTTATTTATTTTTCTGTCTTTTATCGCCTTTTTGGGTTTGTCATATTTTCGCCTGTTGCAACTGTATCATTCTTACATGCAGGTTGATGTCCACGAACCCTGGGTCTTCTGGTGATCTTTCTGACGAGGAGCGAAGGCGCCTGAGGAGAAGCGAGAGGATTAGACTTCATAAGTTGCGTCTTGTTTCTGATATTCCCATTTCTGCTCCTATAGTTGAGGTCCCAATTGACGAGGCGAGGCACGATCTGGCTGACTACGAGGGGTCGGAAGCCCACAGTGACATTATCATGGCGGACGACGACATTCCGCTGAATGATAGTGGTCGTCCAGGAGGAGATGGACTGGCACCGAGTATTGTCTGGCCGGCTATTTTGGCTGACCATTTCGAGATCAAATCCAGTATCGTGAACATGATACAAAACTCGGTGCAATTCGGTGGACTGGAGCATGAGGATCCAGGCCGACATATTGCTGCATTCTTAGAGGTTTTAGCCACCTTTAAGATGACGGGCATCTCCGATGATGCTATCCGTCTCAGACTCTTCCCATTCTCACTGCGGGACAAAGCCCGGACATGGCTTCTGTCACAACCCGCAGGGTCGATCACGACCTGGGCAGAGTTGTCCCAACAATTTATGCAGCAATACTTTCCTCCTGAAAAGACACAGAAATTGAGGAATCGCATCATGACGTTTCGTCAAAATGACGAGGAATCATTATACACCGCGTGGGAGAGATTTAAAGACCTACTCTTGAGCGTCCCGCACCATGATATCTCAAAAAGACATCTGGTGCAAATGTTCTATCAGGGGCTCGAGTATGACTCGCAGGAACGCCTTGATGTATATGTTGAGGGAGACATCGGAACAAAGTCCCCCAATGAAGCATGGGCCATTATTGAAAAGGCGTCCCAAAAGTCTAAGTCTCGGAAGAGTGACCGATCAAGGTCTTCATCTGCCCGATCGGGTGTACATGCCGTGGATAACTACACGGCCATTTCTGCACAGATAGAGGCGCTGGGTACGAGATTTGACAGATCTCAACAAAGCGTAGCCCAGGCCCAAAGTCTGTGTGATCAGTGCGGGGTGTCTCACGAGCCTGGCTCGTGTGCTCAGGGGGTTATGTATACTGGCCACGAGGATGTGGCATACATGGGTAATCAGTCGAGACCCCAAAATAACCCCTACAGTAATACTTACAATCCGGAATGGAGGAACCACCCAAATTTCGGGTGGAGATCTGGTACTTCGAACCAGAACCCTCTCGGATTTCAGCAAAGAGCCTCCGCACCACACCAATCTCACCAATCCCAGCAGTCCCAACAACAACAGCCTTACCAATCTCATGGCCAATCCTACCAACCCAGACCGAACCAGTACCAGAACCAGGGCGCCGGGGGCAGTTCCCAGCAGCACGCCCAGGGCGATACGTCTAGGTTGGAGGAAATGATGTCTCAACTCCTCACCAACACAACAAATTCCAATCAAATTGCTGAGCAGCGCTACCAGCAACACGAGGAGCGCTTCTCCAATTATGAAGGAGAGATGAGGAGACAAAAGGCGTCCATGCAGGCCATTGAAAACCAGGTAGGCCAGATGGCGAAGATGATGTCCGAGAGACAGCAGGGCAATCTTCCGGGCAACACTGAGCCTAATCCGAGGGGGCATGTAAATGCCATCATGACGAGGAGTGGTAAAACCACGGGACCTGACACATCGGGCTCACCACCGATCACTGAGACGGTCCAGACTGAGTCTTCGGACGAGGTGCACGCTAGGCGAGTCCTAGCAAGTACAGCACAGCTGCCGAAGCCAGTCACTGACTACACTCCTCCTGTTCCATACCCTGGCAGACTTAGGAAACAAAAAGACGAGGCGCAATACGGGAAATTTCTCGAGCTGTTCAAACAGCTACATATAAACATCCGTTTGTGGAGGCCTTGGCTCAGATGCCTAAGTATGCCAAATTCTTGAAGGACATTCTCACCAATAAGCAAAAACTTGAGGACCTGTCCTTTGTGCTCTTAAACGAGAACTGCTCTGCTATTCTGCAGAATAGACTGCCCATGAAGATGGGAGATCCAGGTAGTTTCACCATCCCTTGTCTGATAGGGAACATGTCTGTCAGTAATGCACTGGCAGACTTGGGTGCGAGCATTAACCTTATGCCTTATAAGGTTTTTGAGAAGCTGGATCTGGGTGAGCCTTCACCCACCAGGATGAGTATTGTTGGATCAGTTTGCTCTTTTTGCTAAGTAAGAACTTGCTATCTTGACACTTAAGTGTTTAGCAAGTCCTTGTAGATCAGATTATAAGCACAGCGGAATGTTACAAGTTAAAGCAACACTTTTTACACTAAGGCAGAGTTATAACTCCCCCTTGATGTTTGAAACTAATAAATGACAAAGTATTTATTATGAATCTAAGTTGTAAATGAGAATTAGATACTTAGAGAGATTCACAATAAATACAGAAATGGAATAGAGCAATGAGAGTGTTTGAAGGATTTTTCTATTAAAATCAATGTCTAAAATAGAAGGTTGAAGCCTCCTATTTATAGACGTTTACATGCATGTATCTTGCCTAAAAAGCAAGTACAGAAACTAGCAGAAACAAGTTGCACAAGTTGCAACATTGAATCAATCAAATAAAGCTAAAAGTAATATTAAACAATAAACTACTGATGCAAAAAGGCGGTGGGAAATATCTATTGCTAAGTGCTGATGAAGGACAACTACTGAAGAGTAGTTTTGTCTTCAGTACTTCTGAAGTGAACTTGTCTGGTTTGAACTTCAGAACTTCTGCAACTTCAGCACTTCTCATATCTTCTAATCAGCAGTTTCTTGTCTTCTCTTCAGTACTTCTATACTTAGCCAAAATGACAGAAGTGAATTAGGCTAAGGTTTACAAAAGTGGTTTCACCAATCCTCTTTGTCCTAACAATCTCCCCCTGGATTGATGAAGCCAAAACCTTACTAATTCCTTATGTGTTTCTTCTGTCTTGAACAATCTTCCATATCTCTTTGTACATGGTGTTCTTGAGCTGGTTTAACTGACCATCAGATAGAGATCCTCTCTGTGGTTCTAGATGTTGAATTGTGAGCAGGTCTTGTGTTGACAGTTTCTTCAGATCACTGATCTTCTTGTAAGCCCTGCTTGAGAGGTCTCTTCTTGTCAACAGTACTGAGTTGTTATCAGTAAGTGACCATCTGATGATAGGGATCTTTGACTTGTTAAAGTCAGAAGAATAGGGAACCAGACTTGTCCCTTGGGTTGATGGTCCTGAGTGCTGGATGTCTTCAGTTTCAGATAGCCTCAGGTGGGATTCTCTTCCTTATTGTTGTTGCATATCAGGCATCTGAACAGTTGGGAGATGGTGTTCAGTCACTACTCTGGTATGCAGCTTTTCTTTGATGGTCTTTTGTATTTGATAAGCAAAAGTGGAAGGATCCCTGAATTGTGTTAACAGAGGTTTCTCCTCAATGTCAAAATCTGAATGGACTATTGAACTTCCTTCAAGTAGTACCATTTTAAAATCAGTTTTGACATTGTCCTCTTCCTTCTTCTTCTGAGTAGCAGTTCTTCTAGATGCACCAGAAGTTCTAACTACTGATCTTGAAGGATCAGCAGTTTGAAACTTCTCAGGATTTGCAGCCTTGGCAGCCAAGTATTTTCTATAAGTATCCATCAGTCTTTCTTCTTTCCATCTGGATACTGAGGCTTTTGAACCATATCCTTCTGCTACTAACTCTTCTATTATCTGGGCTCTCTTGGCCTTTCCATCTTTGCTTGTGGCCATTTTGTCTGCAAGCAGTTGTGCTCTTCTTGTCAGCTCTTGCATAGAGAGTCCTTTGAGTGTAAAGGCTTTAGTCTTGCTGTTCTTGGTAATATAAGACACCAGTTGTTGTCTTTTATCTTGTTCAGCAATCTCATCAAGGTTAGCCTGCCTTTGTAGTTCAGCTGCATAAGCCTGAAGTTTTTCTTCATGGCTTAAATCAATCATCCCTTTCTTCCAGAGATTTCCAAATCTGATCTTCTCTGGCCTTCTTGTTGGCTGCAATTAAGCTCTTCTCTAGTAGTTCAGCTGATTGAGAGATAGGAGAAGGGTTTAATACAGTCATTGTAGTAACAGTTGTAGGCCTGATGGGATCAGATGTTGGTTGAATGGGAGCAGTGGTTCTGGAAGGTTCAGTTGTTTGAGGTTTGGAAGTGTTAACTTCTGATGTGCTGACAACTGCTGATGGTTTGTCAGCTACTGAAGGATTGTCTTCAGTACTTTCTGATTCTTCATCAGAAGTTTTGTCATCAGAAGTTTCTTCATTTTGCCTTAGGGATTCTTCAGATGTTTGGGTCTCATCTTCTTTCTCTGCAGCTTCAATCTCTTCTATTGAGACACCAAACTGTTTGGCCAATTTTTCTTTCCTGGCCTGATCTTTTTGATCTCTTTCAAGGAGTGCCACTCTTGCCCTTATCCTGGCTTGGAATGACTCCTTAGGTTCCCTGATCTTCTCCCCTTTTTGGATTCATCAATTTTAACCCTTGAAGCAGAGGGCTGGGAGAATTGTCCTTGAAGATGAGCAATCTGTTTGCTGTTGAAGTCTATTTTGTTGGACAGATCGTTCATCTTTGTCTTGATCACTCCAAATTGGTTCTTGATGGACAGCTCCAAGTCAGCTGTATATGTTTGGAAGTGATTTCTGATGAGTGTATTCATCATGTGGTACAGGGGACCCTCTGGGCTGCATAACTGGTTCAGGTCTATGCTTGTTTGCCCAGGGAATTGGGTAGGCATTTGTTGTGAAGGGGGTGTTTTTGGGAGATCCTCATGTTGTACAGAGGATGCCACTCTAGGGGTTTTAGGGATTGAGTGGGCTTTAACCTGTGCAGAGGTGACTGGCTTCTTGAGCCTGGATACCTTTGCAACAGGACCTTCAGAAAGTGCCGTCAATTCAGTAGTTTGAGTGTGTGAAACATCATCCAAACTAATGGAATCATCTGAATCCCTGATGTTGTCCTCAATGAGGACTGTCTCAGTTAAATCATGAGCTGAGCCCAACTCAGTTCTCTCATGAACCTCTTTTTCTTGGTACTGAGGATTTCCTACTTCAGGCATTAAGCCTTCATCAGTAGTTGCCACATCTGAGGTCTTAGCTATGTTACTTCTATCCTCAGATCCACCACTGGGTGGTAACTGAGTAGTAGCAGCCTCAGATGCCCCAAGAGTCTCTAAAATTAGGCTTAAAGACTCTGGTCCACCCTCATCTCTTGGGATAGGGCTAGAGATGTCCACATCCATGTCTGATGTAGTAGTTATGTCCCCTGTTTGTTGTGGTTGTAGGGGACTGACATGATCAGATGGGACATTCTCTTTTAGCCCAGAGAGAAGTTTGGCAATTTCTATTGCCTCTTGTTCAGAAATTTGTGGGGTTGGTTCAGTAGTTTGGGCAATAGATGGTGAAAGTTGTTGTTCAGCAGTTTCAAAAGAAGAGTGTGTTTGATATGTTTTTCTAAGTCTTTTTCTTTTGAATAAAACAGTTATGGGTGCTCTTGGTGGGGTTTGAGATGGATGAGACTGAGAGGGTGTTTCAGTCTCATCTATTTGAAGAGCAGAATGCTCATGAGCATGTTCAGGCATCTCAACCTCCTGAACAGCTTTTCTTTTGGGTTGGTGGGGTGCAGTTTTTGTTGGCTTGGGCTTTTTGGCTTTTGGTGGTGTGAGTTTGGAAGATGTGGGCTTCAGGGGGACTTGTTGTTGTTCTCCCTGATCATCTTCTGGCCAGGCAGCCGGTTTGTTATGCCTTGAGTATGCTTGTGATGTTAAAGGATTTAAAGTTGAAATTTTTCCCACAAGTACCTCATTACCCAGTTCCCCTATTATGCATTGCATAATGAACCTTGGGTATAACAAAAACTTTTTCTTGGTATTATTGTGATGTAACACCAACTCATTGAAAAATAGTTTTGATGCCCTGAATTTAGTTTCATTCACAATGGAATGAAATATTGGTTGAAAAGTGGAGGGCATCTGGTCATAAGACCCTGTTTTTGGACTCAAACACATAATAATATAATGAAACAAAAGCTTGTATTTTGGTTCAAAATATTTTTTGAATATTGTAGCATGGGAGAGAGTACCTTGATAACCACACTCAGTCATGGTTAGATGAATATCAGTGTTAGCTGTTGTTGCATTTTGCGACTAAGGATTGGATATACTTGATTAACATATGTTAGTGGATGGGCGAAGGTGTATTAGTATGGGCGAATGTAGATAATATGGGCGAAGGAAGACTGAAATGGGCGAAGGTAGATATGAACTGGACGAAGGAAGACAGGACCTGAACAAGAAGACACATTCGACCACTTGTAGTGGGCGAATGTGGAAAATACTCACATTCGACCTGTTGTAAGGGGCGAATGTGCAGTGCCTATATATAGATTTTGAGTTTTTGATAATGTAAGAGAGTTGTCATTTGTGTCCAGGTTCAGATCAGGTTCATAGGTGTTTTTGAGAGATTATCTGTGTGATCTAGATTAACATAAACTCATTGTAAATGCTTTTTGAATGAAAGTTAATCTATGAAATGTTATTGAAAATGATCTTGATTGTGTCGTGATTTGTGTTTTATCAATTTGTTCAGATCTAGGGTTTCCGCACTTAGATTTGTGACTTGTATGATCGTATAATCCTGTTTTAGATAAAATCCAACGCTCACAAAGTGGTATCAGAGCCTAGAGGATCATACAACAACAAATTTGATAAGATCAGAGCTGATTTGGACATGTTTTTGACAAAATATCATCTGTTTTTACATAAACTTTGTTTTTAAGAGTTTTTGATCGATTTAAAGGTGAATTTGTGGTCGAATTCAAATTTTCCAAGACTTAAAGTTGTTCCAAATCAATTCCGAAACATAACCTGATTGAGATCATTCAAATCCATGAATTTTTGAAAATCTGAGATCAGAATAACCGTTTTTCAAACAATAACCGTTTTTCAAAAATGAGATCTGTTACTTTTGGGCGAACCTGGAACCTGGACTGAGTGTTGTGGTCGAAAGTGCATAAAAGTGGGCGAACCTGAGTTTTTGAGTGGACGAACCTGAAAATCTGTTTAGAAGTTTTCACATTCGGGTATAAAATACCACATTCGACCGTTCTGGTTCGGGCGAAAGTGGAAAGTCTGTTAGTTTGATTTACATTCTGGTCAAATCTACCTTCGGGTGTTACTGTGTGGACGAAAGTAGAACAGAAGGGACGAAAGTGAGATCAGTTTGGACGAGAGTGTGAAAATTTGGACGAACGAACAATTTTTCGGGCGAACCTAAGATTTTTGCTGAAAAATTTTTCTAAGTGTTGAGATTTTCAGATTGTGATCATGTGGCGTTTTCAGACTACTTCGGGATCAGCACCAACACAACCACAACAGCAGACAATGGACCCATGGACAGTGGCAGCGCAAAAGACAAACACACAGTCCTCACAACCACATAACTACATGACAACAACGAACACGATGCCTCAAAATGTAGCACATCCGGCACTACAATCAGATTACTGGGGAGTAGCTGCAGCGGCGGTAAATACTCAAACCACTAATGCTATTTCTACCTTGATTAAGGATTTGTCTACAGGTAGTGGGACTCGGCCACCGAAGCTCATGGATATGCAAGAGTATAACCAGTGGCACACCATGTTCAAGATTCATCTGGAAGGCATGGGAGTTGAAGGAGCTGAGGCATGGAGCATGATAGTCAAAGGATACACAGCACCGATTCTGGAGAACACAGGTGAGTTGATTCCTCTGGAGAGCTTGACTGAGGACGAAAAGAAGAAATATGTGGTAGAGAAGAAGGCGTTCTCTCAACTGACGCAGGCAATCACAAGTGACTTGTTGCATCAGTTTGGGACATGTACTACGTCAAAGCAGCTTTGGGATAAGCTGAAGAGGAAGCACGATGGAAATGAGAAGACCAGGAGTCTGAGAATGGAGGAATTAGTCAAAGAGTTTGATAATTTTTCTTTTATTAATAATGAAACTTTGAAAGAACTAACTCCGAGATATATGCATTTATTGTCTGAATTGTCTAGTTATGGTGTACAGATTCCAATGACTAAGCGGGTGGATAAGTTTGCAGATGCTTTACCACCACAATGGGATCAACATGTGGAGGTACTCAGAGAGAAGGATGCTTATCAATTTTGGACCATTTCAGAGTTTATTGAAAAGCTAGAGAACAAAGAGTTGGAGGATAGGAGGAAAGCTAGAAGGTCACAGATTCCTCAGAATCCCAGTTTGTATTTTGGAGGCACTTCAGTTCCAGCTGGAAACTCGAGCTCTGGAAGCGTTGCACCACATGTTGCATGTATTTCCAATGTCATGGATTCATCAAAACCAACCACCAACTACACACCACCACACTACAATTCCTACTCACAACCATCATACACACCACCACAATATACTTCCTACATTTCACCAATCTCTCCAATGCAACAAGCTAGTTTTTACACCGCTAACCAAACACAACAACCAGCAAACCAAGTTACTCAACATAAACAACAACCAGTGGTTTTGGATACATCAAACTTGGGAAATGTGACTGTGGAGGTTGCTCAGCAACACATTGCATTAGTCTCAGCAATGGTTTCATCCTACAATAGATTGGGAACAACAACTTAACCAACGAAGACTACGCACAAATAGACAAGGAAGAGATGGAACTCATTGACATTCAATGGGCTTTTGCGAGTATAATGAGAAGAGCAACAGAGTTCATCGAGAAAACTGGAAGAACTGATTTGGCAACTTCTCCCAACACAACCTATGGTTTCAACAAGGAGAAGGTTACATGTTTTAATTGTGGAGAAAAAGGACACTTCAAAAGGGAATGCACCCAGCCACCTAAACAAGGTAATCGAAACCCTTTCAATGCAAATTACCAGAACCGTCAACAAAACCAAGTTTCTTACCAAAATAACAACAACTACCAAAACCGAAACTTTAACAACCAAAACAGACAACCAAACACTCAAAACCAGATTCAAAACCAATCTCCTAATCACCCAAACCGAACAGTTGTACCTATCACTACACCTACTGAGACTCAACAGAATGCGAGTCAGAACCAAGCTTTGGTGACTCAACAGAATGAGAGGTTTGACTGGTCGGGTATGCAAATAGGAGTTGAGGAAGTGACTACTGGTGGGAATGTGGCTTGTGTTGCTTATCAGGTTGATATGGAAGAGTCGGTGGCAGTTGATGAGAAGAAAGAAACTGAGGAGAGTGAAAGTGATGATTCTGAGACTGAGATGGAAGTGGAGAGTGAACCTGTTGAGGTTAAGGCTGAGGAGAAGAGTTCTGGGATGGTGATTGATTCAGTTTCTGATGTTCCCGAAGAGTGTAGATCGGTGTATTCAGATTCTGAGAGCGAATCAGACACAGAGGGAAGTGTTGATTCTTTAGATGATGATATTGACCAGTTGCTGGCAGAAGCTGACTTTTTGATGACGAGGAAGTCGTGCATAGCTGATGATGCTTTCACCAAGATCGACTACTCCAAGTTTTTCACTGGAAAGGAAGCTCATTTTGCGCTGATGGCAATGACTGAACCGCCAAAACCTGTAAGTTCTGAATCTAGCACTGATGTTATGAGTGATAAATACTGTGGAACATGTGATAGATTGACAGAGGAGAATAAACAACTCCGAATTTCACGAGATAGTGCTATCTTGAACTGTCAATCTACTCGCAAAGAGTTAAATGCTTTTAACAAAGTATTAGATGGCTATAAAAAGGACATTTCCGACTTGAAAAACACTTTGTCATTGAAACAATTGGCCATAAACAACTATATCAATGAAATTGAAAACACCAAGTTGGAAATGGCAGCCATAAAATGCTTTGCTGAAAAGGTGAACAAAAAGCTGGAAAGTTATAAGAATGTTGCTTATGTGGTAGATCATATCATTGATGATAACACCACCAATTACAAGTCTGTACCATCTCCGGTTCTTTTTGAAAACCATAACTATCACCAAGTTATACCGGAGAGTTCGGTGAAATCAGACTCATCATCAGAAATGGAATCTAATACCTCGAGTATTGGTGATCCATATTCCGATGTGAGACCGATTTTGGGCTTGAACAATGAGGGTGTTTATGCTGAGAGTGATAGTTCAGACTCAGAAAATGATGATACTGGTAGTGATCAATCTGTTAATGAATGTGAGATTCCAAAAGAAAATCATATCATTACTACTGAACCAGTGTCACCATCTGATCATGTTCATCCAATGGCAAATGCTAATCGTGATAAAAAGTCTGAAAAGGTTGATGTTAAGAAAGATAATGTTGTTAAGAATGAGGTCAAAAAGAATGAGCTGAATGAACCAAGTGACAAACCAGTTAAAGTGTTTTATCGGATGGAAGGATCCGATAAAATCATTTCTGATGAGGAATTTCCGATTAAAAATGTTAACTATTCTAAACTTGATAAAATCTGGCAAGAAAGCACAATCTGGTTTCCAAAACATGAAAGAACCAATGAAATTCCACCAGAAATTTTAAAGAAACTGTTTTCAGAAGTTCCTAAAGAACCAAAAATCCATGTCACTGAGTTCATTCGACCAAATGATAAAGCAAATGGTTTTCATGAACCTTCTTACTCGAAAGGACCACTTCCTGAGAGTTTAAGAAATCAACAGTATAATGATCAATTTCCTGTCAGATCATTTGCTTCACCAAATGCTCATTATGTGTTTGAGGAATATAGAAAATGCTTTAAATGTGGAGAACGCGGGCATTTACTTGCTCAGTGTCCATATGTAAGGCACAAAAGACATGAAGTTGAGGTTAAGAATTCCATGAAAAAGCCGATTGATCATTATGTTCCACCGCATAGACGGACTGTTCCTCAACAACAACATTTTCATAATCAAAACAATTTTCAAATGAGAAACAACCGTCCATTTCATTATGATCAAAGGAATCGGATTGCAATGGAACAATCCTGGAGAAAACCTGCGGTGAACACAACAGCTGATAGACAAAAGGTTCCACAAAAACCAATTGTCAAGTCAAATGTTGGACCTAAGTCTGTTAATTCAGATAAGGTTGCTAAGAAAGTTACTTTTAGTAACAATGTTCAGAAACCATTTGAGAAACCAAAATTTCAAATTCGTATTCTCAAAAGGCCTGAAAAATCTTGGACACCTAATGGTACTCCAGGAGCTTCTACTTCGAAGGTGAGTGAGAAAAGTGAAACTGTTTTGAAAAATCAGAAAACGATTGATTCAAAACAGAAAGTTGTTGAAAAAGTCATTGAGGATGTTTCTTTGAAATCAAATGTTCAAAGGCCCAAGACTCAGGCTTGGGTCCCCCGAAAGAACTAAATGTTTACTTTTTGTGTGCAGGGAGCTTCAGTTGGCCCTATTAGCAGTCTCTGGATTGTTGATAGTGGAGCTTCAGGCCACATGACGGGGGATTTGGCATTGCTGTTTGATGTGAAGAATATTAATGGAGGATATGTCGCGTTCGCGGGTAATAAAGGAGGTTATATCACGATGGAAGGAAGCGTGAGTAACGGGATTGTGACTTTCGAGCGGATTTCTTATGTCAAGCAGATAGACTATAATCTGTTGAGCGTCAGTCAAATATGCGATAAACAATTTTCTGTGCATTTTGATGACAAATCCTGCTATATTCTCAAACCGGGCTTCAAGATTCCAAATGAGTGGGTTATGTTGATGGCACCTCGAGTCAACAATCTTTATATTCTTGATATGTCTAAGGCTATGACACCACAGGGGCAGATTACATGCTTTCTATCCAAGGCGACCGAAAAAGAATCGATAATGTGGCACCGCAGAATGGGGCACATTCATCTGAGGAAAATGAATCAGTTAGTGAGAAATGGACTTGTCGATGGAGTAAACGTGAAACATTTCCATCTGAACGACAAGTGTGTGAGCTGTATGAAAGGAAAACAACACAGACAATCCCATAAAGTGAAGAAAGTTAACTCTGTTGAGATGCCGCTTGAGCGATTGCACATGGACCTTTTTGGACCGGTCAAACGCAAAAGTCATCTTGGAGAGCTTTATTGTTTAGTCGTCACTGATGACTATTCACGATTTTCATGGGTGATGTGTTTGAAGAACAAAAGCGACACCTTTACCAACCTACAAGTTCTGTTCACTCGGCTGGAGAATATCTACAATTTGAAGATAAAAAGGATCAGGAGTGACAACGGGACGGAGTTCAAAAATGCAAAGATGGATGAACTTTGTGAAAGCAAAGGGATTCATCATGAATACTCAGCTCCGTATACCCCGCAACAGAACGGTGTTGCTGAAAGAAAGAATAGGACTCTGATTGAGGCTGCTAGAACAATGCTCGCTGACTCAAATCTTCCAGTAATGTTCTGGAATGAGGCGATTTATGCAGCAAACTACACTTTAAATCGAGTTTTGACAGTGAAGAAGTTTGGAAAAACATCTTATGAGCTGTTACACCGACGAAAGCCCAATTTAGAGTATCTAGAACCATTTGGGGCGCCATGCACGATGTTGAATCCAAGCGAGAAGTTTAGTCCTAAAGCTGAGGAGGGATATTTTGTTGGATATGCAACCCCGCTCAAACGGGTATTCAACAAGCGAACTCGTCAAGTGGAGGATTGGGCTAATGTGGAAGTTCAACGTTACACACAAAATTTGCAAGGCACGGGCCCTGATTGGATGTTTGATTACAAAGATTTCTTTGAATCATTCAACCTAGATAGCCTGGTTGAAGAAGCTGTTATCAGATTACTTTACGAGTGTGAAAACGCGGCAACTTCACCATTGATGCGTCCAATCACCGTAAACCCCCCACCAGCTTCTAATGATACCAGTGCTCCTACACAAGAAGAAGAGATGTTTCAAGAAGCTTCAACTTCATTAGACACTTCAGAATCTGAAGATGATCAATTTGAAGAAGCCGTTCTTGAAAATGCAGAAGACTTAGAAGAGCAAACTGTGAACCCAACTCCAAATCCAGATGTTGCTTCATCATCTAACACGGGTAATGATCAGGATGCTGTAGAGAACTTGACTGCTCAGACGGGAGTGATTGTACCTGTTAATCCGGAATCTCGGATTCATCGTATTCACCCGCTGGAGCAAGTTATCGGTGATCCTGGTAGTGGAGTGATGACCAGAGGGCAGCTTAAAAGCGTTAATTCACCAGAAAGTTTTGGTGCTTTAGCATTGTATGCCAAAATTCAGAAATCTGGTAGCCAAAATGATTGGTCGTTTGCATGTTATGTGTCCCAGGTAGAGCCAAGGACATACAAAGATGCTTTGCAAGAAGATGCCTGGGTTGAGGCAATGCAGGAAGAGTTATTGCAATTCCAGAAATTGGGAGTCTGGACGCTCACAGATTTGCCGCCGGGAAGAAAGAAAATAGGCACTAAGTGGGTGTTTAAGTGCAAAAAGGATGATCGTGGAGTTATTGTAAGGAACAAAGCCAGATTGGTCGTGCAGGGTTTCCATCAAATCGAAGGAATTGATTACAACGAAATCTATGCACCAGTAGCACGAATGGAAGCTATTCGGATGTTCCTTGCGTTTGCTTCGTATAAGAAATTCAAAGTCTATCAAATGGACGTCAAAAGCGCATTTTTGTACGGTAAAGTCAAGGAGGAGGTTTATGTCGGGCAGCCACCAGGCTTTGAGGACCCAATCCACCGGGACAAGGTCTACGTACTGAACAAAGCTTTATATGGTTTGCACCAGGCTCCAAGACAGTGGTACGTGGAGCTAAGTACATACCTCATCTCCAAAGGATTCAAGCGCGGCCTCGTCGATTGCACCCTCTTTACGAAGAAGACGGGAGATGACTTGCTTCTCGTACAGATTTACGTTGATGATATTATATTTGGTTCAACTAACGAACTCTTGTGCAGGGAATTTGAAACTGTTATGCAGGAGAAGTTCGAAATGAGCGCTATGGGTGAAATGCAGTTCTTCCTCGGCTTACAGGTGGATCAAAGACCCGACGGGATCTTCATTCACCAGACGAAATATGTAGCCGACATCTTGAGCCGATTCCAGATGGAGGACTCTAAGCCGATGGATACCCCGATTCAACCCAATCACGGGATTGGAGTGGACGCTAAGGGGGAGCTGACAGATCCATTTACATACAGAGCAATCATCGGATCTCTGATGTATTTGACAGCGTCTCGACCAGATATTATGTATGCAACGTGTCTCTGTGCTCGCTATCAATCGAAGCCGAAACAAAGTCATCTGACGGCGGTCAAGCGTATCCTTCGATATCTGAAGGGTTGTCCATCAAAAGGACTTTGGTACCCTAATGATGATGATTTTGATTTTATTGCTTTTAGTGATGCAGATTGGGGCGGCTGTGACAAAGACAGCAAATCAACAACAGCCGGTTGCCAGTTTTTAGGGAGCAGGTTAATTACCTGGCAATGCAAGAAACAGACTTCCGTCGCACTGTCTACATGTGAAGCCGAGTACATTTCAGCCTCGAGTTGCTGTTCGCAAGTGCTCTGGATCCAACAACAGATGGTCGATTACGGTTTGCAGTTTCTTAAAATCCCTATACACTGTGACAACGAAGCCGCAATTCCATTAACTAAAAATACTGAAAATCATTCTAAAGCTAAACATATCCGGATTAAATATCATTTTATCCGTGATTGTTATGCTAAGGAATTGATTGACATGGTCAAAATCCATACTGACTACCAACGTGCAGATTTGTTTACAAAAGCTTTTGACAGATCCCGCTTTGAATATCTTTTGAAAGTAAACAATATAAAGGAAAAACAGGACTAATCGGTTCCTCGGTTTATCATTTTTTTTTATTTTTAGTTTTAGTTTTAAATCTTTGCTAATTGGGAATTTCTCTTTACTATCATAATCCTCAAAGAAGTTGATGCTTTCGAGGGGGTTGTTTAATCCTCAAAGAAGTTGATGCTTTCAAGTGGATTGTTTCTTTCAATTTTTGTTTTGTTTTTCAGAAAAATTAAAAACCCAAAAATATGTTCTTTATTTTAGGGGGAGTCATGTTATCAGAAAAACCAAAAACATTGAAAAATTTTCAAAATACCTAAAAAATTAGAAAAACCCAAAATGATTTCCTGGATAAAAAGAGGAAATGATAGTACATCAGTGGGGATCTGACACAGGCTAAAGAATTGTATAGTTTAATGAGACGTATGTTGATTACGTGTGATATGCTGATAGGCTTCGTAGACTAAATATTGCGTGCATTAGTGATACAAACATAACAAACTACGCGTTTGTGGATGAACACCTCATGGGCATATGGTCTTAGTACCGTAATTTCGTTTGATAGGGTGTTTGTACAAAACTCGGAGGTTTAGGGTCGTTATGTTATTAGTTGTCTGGGGATAGCCTATCTGATCTTCTGCTGTAAGTCATTACGGACCTAGATCAGACATGATGTCTTTATAAAAGAGCTTTATGCCAAATCCTAAAGTTGCCGAATTGAGGAACTTTCCATGTTATATGATGATCAAAGATTATCTATAATATCGTATTGATCATTGATGCAAATCATGATTAATATCAGTCCTCAACCTGGTATGGTGCATATGTTACTTTGCTGCATTAATTTGCTGACCTGTATACCTCTATGCATTATATCTTGTACAATTACAGACAACGAAAGCATAATCACGCTTTACAATGAGTCTTTGTGCAAATTACTTCTTGATACGGGAGTATGTCGTGTGTGTGGGAACCACAATGTGTTAGTCTAATAAATCTAATTCGTATCATTTTAAAGCATTGCGTATTTGTCTGCATGTGAGCTTATGTGGACAACAATATCAGCAATTGCCGTGTCACATATTGTTTCTAATGATAATATTGAAACAGATCAACGCTGTGTTCAGATTTCTCAGAAAACTGATATGATCCTCTTACCGGAAATCACAAAATGTTTACTGCTTTCATTTATTTTGATGCATTTTACTTTGTCGCATTTTACTTTTAATTGTCAAAAAGATACAAAATCCAAAAAGATTTTAGGTGAGTTTTGATAAAAATTTCAGAAAAACCAAAAGATTTGCATTTCTGCTTCATTTTTGATATCCGGGGATGCTTGATGGTCAATTTCTGAGATTTGATAACACCATCTGGACTTTGTAACATTCAAAATGTGAAAATTTGAGTTTTGAAAGTTTAACGGATTGAAAAATGTTGAACGGGATTCGAATTCGTGATTTGGCGAAATTTTCAGATTTTTCCATTTCACATTCGCCCCTTAAATGGGTCGAATGTGGAAAAATCATACCTTCGACCGTATTAATTTTGGGCGAATGTGGATCTTTTCACCTCCGGGTGTAAATTCCACTTCCGGGTATAAAATCCACCTTCGGGTCTTTAAATAGGGGCGAAGGTGGAGCAGTTTCACATTCGTGCCATTAAATTGGGGCGAATGTGATTATAACCCACATTCGTCCACCTGAACCGGTCGAACGTGGACCTCTATATATATGTCTTTCACCTTCGAACCTCTCATTTAAAAACTTTTTCAAAATTTCTGTCATCCCAAGACCTTGTTGCTTGTGTTTTCTACCATTCATTGATTTGTTCCCTTGATATTTCTGATCATTTTAAGACTACTATTGCAGGTAATGGACATCAAATCAGATCAAAATTGATCGGTTTAAGAACACGACCTAGGGTTTCAAGTTTACAGATTTTTGATGTTGTTTGATGATTGTTTTTGATTCTCGATCAGTTATCATAGGTTTTAGGGGGAGAATGTGGAAGGAATTAGGATAATAACATGTATAGGTGTTAGTTTTGATCGATTGTACACAAATGAACCCTAATTCCACTTTAAAACCTATGTAAACTGATTAATTGATAAAATTGGTGTTGAACGAGTGTTAATCGGTATTGTTAGCATACATTAGAGTCAAAATTACAAGTTAAAATCATCAATGGCAAAATTTTAAATTTTGGGGGTAAATATTTCACATTCGGTTGTTATAAAACGGGCGAAAGTGGAATGGGTTGGGCGAATGAACAACAAAATGGACGAATGTGACTTCTAATCAAGATCATGTTCACTTTCGTCCATATATTTTCACATTCGACCACATATTCTCACATTCGACCATTTCAAAATGGGCGAATGTGCAGATCAGTTTGACCAAAATTTTTATAATTTGTCGTTTTTGTATTTTGACGTGTTTTTATTGATTTTCATGTGCAGATGGCTGAACAACCCGAGAATATTGAATCACCAGCAGTGAATGTTGAAACTCCAGCTGAGATCACAGTTCAAGATCCAGTACCAGTAGCTGAAACATCTGTTCCTAGCAGTTGGCCTTTTGAACGATCGCACAACTGTTGCGCTTATCTAGGAGACGTTGAGAAGAACACGGAGTTTACAGGAATTATAGAGTTTCTGAAGAGGAGCAGGATTGTTCATGCCTTAGCCACACCAACCATCATATACAAAGACATCATAGAAGATTTTTACCAGAATGCTAAGTATGACTACTGGGAAAATCAGACGATTATCAAGAGCAAGATTCAGGAGATGGAGATGTTCTTGACTGAAGCTGATATTCGGGAGGCGTTACAGATTAAGTTCGAAGATAGTGAAGATCCCAGGGAGTTATCGTGGACAGAACAGAAGGCGTGCTTCTTAAGAATGAAATACAAAGGTCCAATCACTGACGGATCTATGTATAAGGGGAAGCTGGGAGTGCAGTACAAGTATTTTGCACATGTTCTGATTCATGTCTTTGGATGTGTGAGTGGTGGTTATGACGTGATGAGAAGGAGTTTGAGTTCATTAATGGTTGCGTTGACACTCAACAAACCATTTAATGTTTCTGGGATGATTCTTGATCACATGCTGGAGATGCATAAGGGAATGAAGAACAAGAAGTTTATGTTGTATCCGAGGTTTCTAATGATGATCTTTGACTACAAGTATCCAATGTTGAAAAAGGATCCGACTATGATCCTAGGTCAAGATCACATGAATATTAGAACCTTGATGAGGATGAAAGGTTACAAAGGTGTGCCTGACAGTGAGAAGCCACCTAACAGGAGATTATTTGGTGCTTTGGCTCGTCCGGATTACACTGATCCTGGCAAGAACAAAGCAAGACATGATGAGAGTGACTCAGATAACGATGATCCCTTAGTGTATGTTGATTCAAGCACTAAGCGGAAACGTCAAGTAGTCAATCCTGGAGCCAAAGGGAAGGGCAAGGGAAAGGCTATAGATCAGGGAAGCACTAAGCAACAGGTAGCTAGAAAAAATCGACGGCGAAGAAAGGATCGGGTTTGGTGGATGAAGAGTCTGTAGATTCAGAAGAGACTGAGGTTGATGAACAGTGGGATTCTGATGATGAGAATGTAAGGACCACCAAACGTAAGGCCACTATGGTTGGTGAGTCTGAATCCTTGAACCAGTCGATAGAAGAAGCTGAGAGAAGAAAGAAATCAGTTGAAGATGAAGTTTTAGGTGTTGACCTAGCTGAACTGAGTGTTGGAGAAACTGTAGTTGTGAATTTGCCCAAGAAGACAAAGAAACAAAAGACTATGGCAAAGAAGTCAAGTGTGAAAGAACTGAGAGAGAAAGAATTGGCTCAGTTGTTGAAGGGAAAGAGATTACCTGATGCTGGTACACCATCTAAGCTATCTTCACCAGTTGCCAAGAAGCAGAAGAAAGCAAAAGAGGCAGAGACTTTACCAATCGATCAGTTCAATATCGATATGGATAAAGTGCTCGATATGTTTAAAAAGCCTCAGAAGGAGAAAGTTGTTGAAGTTGAGCCATCCAGATCAAAGTCGAAGAAAGTGACTGTGGATGACGATGTCATGAAACAAGTTAATAAGAAGATGGAGGACATGATGAAGATGTTGGTTGCTCAACAAGCTGAGATTACTAAGTTCAAGCAGAATGAGGAGAAGATGCTCCAGATTGTGGTTGCTTCGAAATCTAATCAGGATGATATAAATGATAAGATTAAGATGATTGAAGCAAAGAATGAGAAGCTTGAAAGAAAATGTGAAAGAAACAAGAGCAAAATCAAACTGATTAAGGCTGATAACAAAGAATTAAAGAAGGAAAACAAACGCCTTTGTGGTTTGATTGAAGAGCTTTATAGCAGAGCACCCCAGTTGAAAGAGGGTGAAGAAGATGAAGAAGAAGATGAACAGAAAGTAGATTATGAGGATTCTGAATCTGAGAAAGAAGAAGATGATGATGAGGATAATGATGGATCGGATAAAAGTGATGGTGACAATGATGATGATGATGACAATAATGATGATGATGATGATCCTGAAGGAACAGGGAAAAAGAAAGGTGATGAGTTTAGCAGTGGAAGTGATCATGATGGAGGAGATGATACTTCTAGATTTAGTTATGAGAAGAGAACACCACAGAAGAAGAAAGATACTGGAGAATCAAGTTCCAAGAAGAAAGGTGGGAATGTTGATTCGGATGAAAGTATTTTCTGGAATGAGAAGGTGAGATCTTTGTCTGATGATGCTAAACAGTTATATAAGAATATGTTGGAAAAGAGAGAGTGGACCATTGAGTTCACAGGATGCTTCGCTGAAATATTCCAGACTGACGATTTGAGATATGAGCTGGAATATGAAGATCCAGATCTTGAGGAAGGGGAATTACCTGCATCTGTGGCGAAAGAAATACTAGATGGTCTCGCACAGAGGGTAGGGAAGACGTTTGAGGAGTTTATGATGGATGAATCGATTCCTGATATTCCTGAAAAGGATATGGGAAGTCATTCAGATGATGTGCATACTCCAGAGAACAATGAAGTTGAAATAGAAGATGTTACTCATGAAGAGTTTCCCCAGTATTTCAGAAAAGAAGATGAGAATGAAGTATTTCCTGACTTCACTGAGATACCAAATAAGTCAGCGAAACAGAAAGCAAAGAAAAGGAGCGAAGAGTTTGTTGAGAAGGTATTTGGTACTGAAAAGAAAGATTCTTCTAACCAGTCTGATGAGTTGAAGAATTATATGAAGAAGTTGAAGGAAATGGACGAGAACCGACCTAAGCCTGAAGCTCAAGGTAACTTTTATCGATTTCATAATGCCAAGTTCAAAGGCAGAGCTCTCGGGTGGACTTACTTAGGCAGACTGAAGTGTATTGCTGCGAAATGGGAAACCGGAATTCTGTATTTCAACAGATTCTGTGATTTGCTTACTCTACCGTACTGGGCGGTGAGAGACTTATGCAGATTCCCAATGTCAGGTGCCGAGGTAAATGGATCGCATGTCGGTTGGTGCGCAGACAAATTGGTTTGGGAAAGTCGTACAAGATGGAACAGGTTCAAGCCTCAATATCCCCGTAGAAAAGAGCATAGGGATATTGATCCTCAAACCAATATGAAGCGAGTTACTTTAATCTACAAAGCACCTAATGTGATGAGGAAGATACCGTTGATGCCAATGCCACAGCATTTCAGTGCTGATTTCATCTTTTGGTATTACGATTGGAGGAAGGCAGAAGCGGTGATTGTGTTGAGGGATGGAAAGGATAAATACAAGCATGTACATGTATTTGATCCTATGTGGCTGATTAATTGCACATTCGAAGACATCATCATGTTATTCTACAATCCGATATACTATGAACCCAACGACTTTGCTCAAGCGAGAAAGTATACTCAAGTTGTGGGAGTTTGTTTTGCATATGACATAAATGCTGGAAGCAACTTGGAGGGTAAACTTGGCAAGACTGTGAAGATGACCAATGTGTCAAAGCCTGTGAAGAAAACATTCGAGCCGCCAATGACTTCTGAGCAAAAGAAGCAGCTCAGAATCAAACTGTTGAACAAGACGATGGACTATCAGAGAAAACTATCCAATCAATAGTCGAGGGGGAGTTTGTTGTTGCATTTTGCGACTAAGGATTGGATATACTTGATTAACATATGTTAGTGGATGGGCGAAGGTGTATTAGTATGGGCGAATGTAGATAATATGGGCGAAGGAAGACTGAAATGGGCGAAGGTAGATATGAACTGGACGAAGGAAGACAGGACCTGAACAAGAAGACACATTCGACCACTTGTAGTGGGCGAATGTGGAAAATACTCACATTCGACCTGTTGTAAGGGGCGAATGTGCAGTGCCTATATATAGATTTTGAGTTTTTGATAATGTAAGAGAGTTGTCATTTGTGTCCAGGTTCAGATCAGGTTCATAGGTGTTTTTGAGAGATTATCTGTGTGATCTAGATTAACATAAACTCATTGTAAATGCTTTTTGAATGAAAGTTAATCTATGAAATGTTATTGAAAATGATCTTGATTGTGTCGTGATTTGTGTTTTATCAATTTGTTCAGATCTAGGGTTTCCGCACTTAGATTTGTGACTTGTATGATCGTATAATCCTGTTTTAGATAAAATCCAACGCTCACATTAGCAACATGGTCAGGGGCAGTTATATCATCCAGACCCAGTCTTGTTGCTAGTGTGGCCGGTGTGATGGTCAGTTGTTTCCCTTTTATCCTTGAGTTGAGGGAAATGACCTCATCACCCATTGTAACCGTCTCAGCATTTGCCCAGAACTCATTCAGAGTTTCAGTGTGAATTGGTGGGTTTATTGTGAGAGCAGTAAAATATTGGGATTTGACGACAAGATCAATGATCTCATCGTATTGGGACCAGCCTTCTTGTTTTTCAAGAAAGGCTCTTTGATTGTGTCCCTGTTTTAGAACTAGAGCCATGTGGTTTGGGTTTTTGATCGAACAGTGGATTTGCAGGTATAGGTTATTGAGAGAGTTTTGAGAGAGAAGGAGGGATATTTTGAGTTTGAAAGGATAAGTGTGTAGAAAAGATATTTATTAGAAGTTTTAACCGCTTGAATCTTCTTTATTAGAAGTTTTAAAACCGCCTTTGGTTAAAAATCTCTTTATCAGAGGTTTTAAACTGATTAGGTCAAACCTCTGATGATGGGAAAAGTCTGATTTGCCCTTTTGACTTAAACTGCTGATGAAGAATTACTTCATCAGTAGTTCCCATTTTTCTCTTCAGCAGTTTTAACATCTGATGAGAAATGTTTTTATAAATACTTTATTCATAACTTCTGAAGGTTATTTTATCAGAAGTTACACACTTTTTCCAGAAAATTATCCCCATACTGATGATTTTTGTTTATCAGTAGTTTCTCTCAAACTGATTTTGTTTTTCAGAAGTTTTGTTTCAGACTTTTGTCTTTTGTAAGTGAAAACCAGAAAAAAAGATGAAAAAGGTTAACTTGTATTCCACCAAGGTAAACAAGATGGAATCAAGGATGGAAAAAGGAAAAAGAAAATTTTGATGCATAACAGTAGTGATTGATGTAGAAGTTTGATGTAGAGTTGGGTAGAATCAAGTGTTAACTTGGATTCTAACTGATATGCAGAAAAAAAAAAAAGTAGACACTTACAAATTTAGCATTCCAAGCATGGATACTAACTTCTGAAATGTTGATGTGTCAAGGGGCTTAGTGAAGATGTCAGCTATTTGATTAGCTGTTGCTACATGCTTCACCTCAATCTTGCCTTTTTCATAGCAATCTCTTATGAAATGGTACCTGATCTCAATATGTTTGGTTTTTGAGAACTGTACCGGATTTTGAATGATGCTAATGGCAGATTTGCTGTCTACAAACAAAGGTGTCTTGGTCTCTTTGATTCCATAATCAAGAAGTTGATATTGGAGCCATTGTATCTGTGATGTACAACTTGCAGCTGCAATGTATTCAGCTTCAGCAGTTGAAGTTGCAACAGATGTTTGCTTCTTTGATTGCCATGACACTAGACAGTTACCCAGGAATTGGCAACCACCAGATGTTGACTTTCTTGTCATCTTACACCCTGCATAGTCACTATCTGAAAAAGCTGATAACTTGGTATTGCTTGAAGCAGGATACCAAATTCCCAGTGTTGGAGTTCCTTTCAGATATCTGAAAATTCTTTTGACTGCTCTAAGGTGTGATTCCCTTGGTGCTGATTGATATCTAGCACAGACACATGTTGAAAACATAATATCTGGTCTAGAAGCAGTTAAATATAAAAGGGAACCTATCATACATCTGTACATGGTTTGATCAACCTGTTTTCCTTGATCATCAGGTTCAACTTGTGTGATTGGTGTCATGGGAGTGGAACATGATTTACAGTCATTTAAAGAAAATTTGTTCAATAATTCTTTTACATATTTTGATTGATGTATAAAAGTTCCATTTGTTTGTTGTTTGATTTGCAGTCCTAGAAAGTACTGCAGTTCTCCCATGGTACTCATCTCAAATTTTGATTGCATGAGTTTCTTAAAATCATCACACAGTTTTGTGTTTGTTGAACCAAAAATGATATCATCAACATAAATTTGAACAAGTAAGACATGATTTCCAACATGTTTAATGAAAAGTGTTTTATCAATGGCACCTCTTGTAAAGTTATTTTTGAGTAAAAAGGTGGAGAGTGTATCATACCAGGCTCTTGGAGCCTGTTTGAGCCCATAAAGAGCTTTGTCCAGTCTGTACACCCACTCAGGATGAGAAGGATCCTCAAACCCAGGTGGCTGACAGACATACACTTCCTCTTTGATTTTTCCATACAAAAATGCACTTTTTACATCCATTTGATAAACTTTAATTTTGTTGGAAATGGCATAGGCCAGAAATAACCTGATGGCCTCAAGCCTTGCAACTGGAGCAAAGGTTTCATCATAGTCAATTCCCTCTTCTTGAGAGTACCCTTGAACTACCAGTCTTGCCTTGTTCTTGATTATCATACCAGCTTCATCTTGTTTGTTCCTGAAAACCCATCTTGTACCAATTGGTTGCTTGTTTTGAGGTAAGGGACAGATTTCCCAGACCTGTTGCTTGTTGAACTGAAGTAGTTCATCTTGCATAGCTTGCACCCAATTATTGTCTTTGAGAGCTTCCTGGTACTTCTTTGGTTCCAACTGTGAAATAAAGGCTGAGAATAGGCAAAAGTTGGAGAGCTGGTTTCTGGTAAGAACACCTGTAGCTATATCACCCATGATTTGATCAAGTGGATGATCTCTGTGTTCAATCAGTTGTTGTAAACCACTGACAGGTGTAGGTGGCTCTTGTTCTTCAAACAAACTACTGAGGTCTATAATATCTGGTTCAGCAGTTTCAGCTTCTTCAGTAGTTGCAGGTGCTGAAGCAGATGTTTGAGTTTGGCCTTCAGTATTTGTTTGATCAGAAGTTTGAAAAACTTCTGATGGTGTTGTAGTTGACTTAATGACTGTTTGAGGAGTCCATGGTGTAGGATCCTCATCTTCAAACCTTTGATCACCATAATAAGTAGGTTTGGAAGAAGTAACAGTCTTTTCAGGTTCAAAGTGAAAGTTGTCAAGGTCAAAGAGTTCAGCAGGATGTGCTGGAATAAGAGTGTGTTTTGACTCATTGAACTTGACATTCAATGTTTCTTCTACTATCCTGGTGTGAGAATTAAAAACCTTGTAGGCTTTTCTAGTTGAAGAGTAACCAAGAAAGTAACCTGAGTCAACTTTGGCAGCAAACTTTGAAATAGATTCCTTGATGTTCAAGATGAAACATTGACACCCAAAAGCCCTGAAAAAGGAGATAAGGGGCTTCATGCCATGAAGAATTTCATAGGCAGTCTTGGAATGTCTCTTGACCACAAGAACTCTATTCTGAACATAACATGATGTGTTAACTGCTTCTGCCCAAAAGTACAATGGCAGTCCAGAATCAGCTAACATTGTTCTTGCTCCTTCTATCAATGTTCTGTTCTTCCTTTCTACTACACCATTTTGTTCAGGAGTTCTGGGAACACTGTATTGTCTAATAATCCCTTTAGACAAACAAAATTCATCCAGAGTTTTGTTCCTGAACTCTGTCCCATTGTCACTTCTAATGGTTTTGACACATAGAGAATATTGTTTCTCTACTTGTAGAATGAAGAACTTGATGATTTCAGCAGCCTCATCCTTGGAAAATAAGAAGAATACCCATGTGAATCTTGAGTAGTCATCAATGATGACTAAGCAGTACTTCTTTTTACCAAGGCTCATAATCTTGACAGGTCCAAATAAGTCCATATGGAGTAGTTGAAGACATGCAGTTGTTTTTGATTCTTCAATAGACTTATAGGAGGACTTATGCTGTTTTCCCTTTAAACAGGATACACAGTGTTCTTGACACTGGTATACTTTCAAAGGTAGACCTCTGACCAAGCCCATTTTTGTGACTTTATTTATGGTTTTAAAGTTCACATGGCCAAGTCTCCTGTGCCAGAGATCTGTTTCTGAAGTTGATGCCCTTGAGAAGAAACAGGCAGTGTTGTTCAATACTTTGTCTTTCTCAATGTCTACTGCATAGACATTGCCACATCTTTTGGCAATCAGCAAAGTATGATCTTCTATAATCTTCTCTATCAACTTCTGGCCTTCTGGTGAGATGATCTTGCAAGCTGTCTTTGTGAAAAAGGAAGAATATCCTTTATCACACATTTGTGACACACTTAGCAAGTTGTATTCAAGGTTTTCCACCAGATTGACCTTGTCAAACTGTATTTTGCCAGAGGAGACATTGCCATGTCCTAGCACATATCCCTTAGCATTGTTCCCAAAGGATACAGATCCTTCTCTTTGGCTGATAAAATTGTTTATCAGGTATCTGCATCCAGTCATGTGCATAGAGCCTCCACTATCAACATACCATATGCTGTTCAAGCCCCTGGAAACTCTCTGCACATAAAAGCAAATTAGTTAGATTTGGAAACCCAAGCCTGTTTGGCTTTGGGTTTGCTCTTGAGAACAGTTACAGTTTGTTCTTGACCAGGTTGAGAAATCCATGTCTTTTTGGCAATGGATTTTTCATTAAGAACCATGGTGGTATCCTTTTTAGGACCACCATCAACCTTGGTCATCAGTAGTTCTACCATGTTCTTTAGATTTTGAATCTCAGCAGTTTGTGAAACTGCTGATGATTCTGGTCTAACTGCTGACAAGGAATTTTGAGAAAAAGATTTTGGTTGAGATTTTATCTTTTTCTGAGAAAAGGTGTTTTCAGGTTGTTGTTTCTTGGGTTTAAAGATTTTTTCATAATCATTTCTGATTTGATTTCCCACAACCTGTTGTTTAAATTTTTGATTGAACTGAATTCCTTTTCTGTATCTACAAAATTCAGTTTTGTGGTTGAACAGGCCACAAATTTCACATTCTTTTGCCTTTTGTTTTTGATATAAAGGAAAATTTCTGACATTTGTGAAAAGATTTTGCTCATCAGTAGTTTTCAGGTTCTCAACTCCTGAAGTAGATGAAACTACTGATGGCTTGTTGTCAGATTTTGTAAATACTTCTGAAGTACTTTCTTTAAAAATGCAAGGATTTCTGTTTAGAAAGTTTTCATGGAAAGATGTGCATTCTTTCCCTTCAGAAGTTTCATTTGAAACAATTCTTCTCCCATCTTCAGTAGTTTTGGGAGAAAAATCTGTTGGTGTTTCAACATGATGGTATCCTATGCCAAACTTAACATTTGAAGCACTTTGTTTGTTTAGCAATAATTGATACCCCCTACAAGATTCCACCCATTTTTCACAAGTGATCCTGGTGTCAGCAAGCTCTTGTCTGACATCTCCCAGGTCATTTAGCATCATTTTGATTTGTGCTTGGGTTTCAATAGCAGAGTCAGTTAATTTAGAAACTTCTTTTGTTTTAGCACACAGTTTTCTTTCTAAATCACATTTTATCTGTGTGTATTTTCTTTCTAAATCATTGGCTTTGCCTTGTAGGTGCACGTTTGTCTCTCTTATGAGAGCAAAAGTTTCTTTGCAAGAGTTTGAGCAAAGTTTTGTCAAAGATTCTTTTGATACCTGAGACAATGCAGATTTTGAAGTACAGCCTTCAAATGCCATTAAGGCAAAGTTCTTTCTGCCATTGTCTGGTTCTCCCAGTTGATGTCAAACACTTTGTTGTCTGCATCAGGATTGCACTCTGTGGTGTCATAAGGGAGACTGCTCCAGTCAACATACCCCGAGGTAAAGAGACTTTGTTGAGGGGGTTGTTGAGGCTGTGGAGGAAGTTGAGCAGCTGGAAAGGGAGGGATTGATTGTTGGCTCTGCATCTGTTGAGCAGGCACTTGAACATATTGTACTTGAGGCATATATTGCTGTTGAGGAGCTTGTGCCTGTACAAAATGAGCACTCCCTTGAGTTCCATTGTTCCTATTATAATTGGGGTTATAGTTATTTCCAGATTGTGATTGGTTAAAGCTAGAGCTTCTACACTCTCTAGCAAAGTGTCCCAACTTCTGACACTTGTGACATCTCAGTTTAGATTTGTCAAAACCAATTTTTGTATTACTGGTCAATCCTGGAAATTTCCTTCCTGACCTTTTATAAAACTTGTTAGTTTTAATGCTTAGCATGGCCAGTTGGTGTAATATGTCCATTTCTTCTAAGTCATCACTGCTAAAATTTTTCAAATCATCCATGATAAAACATAGATTATCAGCAGTTTGACTTTGGTCATCATTGTCATAACCTGGGAAAGATCTTTCTGATGAGATCCCAGTGGTTATGTCAATATTGTCATAAGATCCATAGGAACAAGTTGGTGAATCTTGTCCCAAAAGTGCTGTACTACCTGGTAGGTAGTCATCAGCAGTTTTACCAGAAGTTTGTAATTTCTTCTTTTGATCGATTTCTCTCTCAAAAGTAAGTAATCTCCCATGGAGTTTTGTAAGAGTGAGGGAGCTAAAATCTGGTGAGGATCTTAAGACAATGGAGTAAGTTTCCCATTTGTCAGGTAGAGACCTTAAAAATCTATGTAACATAGATACTGTTGTATAGGTCTGACCATTTAACTTTAGCTCAGAGATTAATGAGGAGAATCTTTCAAATTGTTGAGTCAAAGTTTCCCCATTAATATAAGCAAATGTTTCATATTGTTGAGCTAAAATTTCTCTGGTGTTGGCAATCACCTCTTCAGTTCCTCCAAACTGTTCTTTAAGACAGTCCCAAAGTTCTTTGGCACTTTCACAATGTAAAAGGCCAAAGTATATTTCATTTGGGAGAGCCATTGCCAACATAGAGAATGCTTTAGCATCTAGCTCAAGTTTTAGGAAATCCTCATCTGTATAGTCTTTGGGATCCTTTGGAATCCCTTCTTTAGTTTCAAGATTTATATTTACTGGTTTGTGAGGACCATATATCACAGATCTCCAACAACCTGTGTTGGTTTGTGACAAGGTATGTGCCATTCTCTTTTGCCATATATTGTACTCATTTCTCACAAGCATGGCAGGTTTGGTGGCAGAACCAGTATTATGTGGATCCATTTTTAAAGAGTATAGATTTGTCAGATGACTCTTTTAAGTGATGGATGTTGATAAAAAGTGAACTTTTGATCTTTTTATTGAATATCAATAAGAGCTTTGTGTCTGATTCTCAATTTGTTAGATTGATATGTGATCAGATAAACCAATGCTCTGATACCAATTGTTGGATCAGTTTGCTCTTTTTGCTAAGTAAGAACTTGCTATCTTGACACTTAAGTGTTTAGCAAGTCCTTGTAGATCAGATTATAAGCACAGCGGAATGTTACAAGTTAAAGCAACACTTTTTACACTAAGGCAGAGTTATAACTCCCCTTGATGTTTGAAACTAATAAATGACAAAGTATTTATTATGAATCTAAGTTGTAAATGAGAATTAGATACTTAGAGAGATTCACAATAAATACAGAAATGGAATAGAGCAATGAGAGTGTTTGAAGGATTTTTCTATTAAAATCAATGTCTAAAATAGAAGGTTGAAGCCTCCTATTTATAGACGTTTACATGCATGTATCTTGCCTAAAAAGCAAGTACAGAAACTAGCAGAAACAAGTTGCACAAGTTGCAACATTGAATCAATCAAATAAAGCTAAAAGTAATATTAAACAATAAACTACTGATGCAAAAAGGCGGTGGGAAATATCTATTGCTAAGTGCTGATGAAGGACAACTATTGAAGAGTAGTTTTGTCTTCAGTACTTCTGAAGTGAACTTGTCTGGTTTGAACTTCAGAACTTCTGCAACTTCAGCACTTCTCATATCTTCTAATCAGCAGTTTCTTGTCTTCTCTTCAGTACTTCTATACTTAGCCAAAATGACAGAAGTGAATTAGGCTAAGGTTTACAAAAGTGGTTTCACCAATCCTCTTTGTCCTAACAAGTATTCGTCTTGCTGATCGTTCGATCAAATATCCTCGGGGATTTGTTGAGAATATGCTTGTCAAAATTGACAAATTTGTATTCCCGGTGGATTTTGTCATCCTTGATATGGATGAGGACTCTAAAGTGCCTCTGATCCTCGGACGTCCTTTCCTTAACACGGCTAGGACAATTGTTGACGTGGCTGCGGGCCAAATCACACTCCGGGTGAATGATGAGCATGTGACTTTTGATGTTCAGAGGTCGATGCGTCATCTCGAGAGTCAGGATGACACACTATACTATCTTGATATAGTAGACCAGTGTGTCAGTTCTCACTTTCGAAGCACGATAGAGGGGAATGTTTCGGGCACACATCTGTTGTGTGGGGACTTAGATGGCATTATGAAGGAGGGCTATAGAGATGAGCAGCCAGTCTATCAGATCGGTGATGATAGTTCCCAGAGCCCGGGGCGTTTCGTGGAGATTGAGCGTGAAGAAAGTGATAAGTCGAAGCCGTCTGTTGAAGATCCACCGTCGTTGGAGCTGAAGGAGCTCCCACCGCATCTGGAGTATGCATTTCTTGACGAGGAGGGTCGTCTGCCAGTTATCATTTCATCTTCTCTATCTGCAGTTGAAAAGAGCAAGTTGCTTCGTGTGCTTAAACTTCATAAGAAGGCAATCGCCTGGAAGATCATGGACATCAAAAGGATTAATCCCTCATTCTGTACTCATAAAATCTTGATGGAAGATGTCTATAAGCCTTGTGCGCAGCACTAGAGGCGTCTGAACCCGAACATGCAAGAAGTTGTTAAGTCCGAGGTCATTAAGTTGCTTGATGCTGGATTGATATATCCGATCTCGGATTCTGTTTGGGTTAGTCCTGTGCACGTCGTGCCCAAGAAGGGTGGCATGACGGTGGTCACGAATGATAGGAATGAGCTGATTCCTACGAGGACTGTCACGGGGTGAGGAGTTTGCATTGACTACCGCAAGCTCAATGACGCCACCCGCAAGGATCACTTCCCGCTTCCATTCATCGATCAGATGTTAGAACGACTGTCGGGAAAGTTATATTATTGTTTCCTTGATGGTTTCTCGGGGTATTTCCAAATCCCTATCGATCCTGTGGACCAGGATAAGACGACTTTCACATGCCCTTTTGGCACATTCGCCTACAGGCGTATGCCATTCGGGCTGTGCAATGCACCGACGACCTTCCAGCGTTGCATGGTTGCCATTTTTCATGACATGATCGAGGACTCCATGGAGGTATTCATGGATGATTTTTCAGTCTTCGGGAGTTCATTCGATCAATGTCTAGGGAATCTGGAGCGGATGCTTCAGAGGTGCGAGGAGACCAATCTTGTGCTAAACTGGGAAAAATGCCACTTCATGGTGAAGGAAGGAATAGTCCTGGGGCATAAGGTCTCCCAAAGTGGGTTGGAGGTTGACCTGGCCAAAATAGATATCATTTCTAGGCTCCCTCCATCCTCCTCTATCAGAGAGATCCGCAGCTTTTTGGGTCATGCGGGTTTTTACAGGCGATTCATCAAAGATTTCTCAAAAATCGCCCGTCCGATGACCCGTCTTTTGGAAAAGGATGCACCGTTTGTGTTTGGTGCAGAGTGTGTGAAAGCCTTTGGGCTTTTAAAGTGTTTGCTTGTGGAGGCCCCTATATTGGTAGCACCTGCCTGGGAGCTGCCATTCGAGATTATGTGCGACGCGAGTGACTTCGCGATAGGGGCGGTCTTGGGACAGCGGAAGGACAAGCACTTCCACCCGATCTACTACGCTAGCAAGACTCTTCATGATGCTCAGGAGCATTACACCACCACGGAGAAAGAGCTTCTAGCTGTAGTATTTTCATTCGACAAGTTTAGATATTATTTAGTGCTGTTGAAGACCATTGTCTATACGGACCATGCAACGATCCGATACCTTTTTAGCAAACAGGACACGAAACCGCGCCTAATTAGGTGGATCCTGTTGCTGCAGGAGTTCGATATAGAGATTCAGGACAAGAAGGGTGCCCTGAATGTTGCTGCTGACCATCTGTCCAGACTCGAGCATGAAGATGCCGAGAACTCCGCGTGGGATACCATTAATGACAATTTTCCCCACGAGTTCCTGATGAGTGTCGAGTCGGTGGAAGATGTATCGCCATGGTTTGCGGATTTTGCGAACTACCTCGCGTGCGGGATCCTTATCAAAGGATTGTCGCACCAGCAAAAGAGGAAGTTCTTCGCGGACCACAAGCATTACTTCTGGGACGACCCATTTTTGTTCCGGCTCGGGGCAGATCAGCTGATTCGCCGTTGCGTGTTCGGGGTAGAGGCGGCGCATATCTTGTGCGATTGTCACGAGGGGCCTACCGGAGGTCACCATGGAGCGAATTACACTGCTAAGAAAGTGATAGACTCTGGGTTTTACTGGCCCACACTCTTTCGTGACTCTCAGATATTGGTCGGTGCATGTGATTCGTGCCAGAGGGCAACGAACATATCGGCACGTGACCAAATTCCGCAGAACCCCATCCAAGTCTGTGAAGTCTTTGACATTTGGGGCATTGACTTCATGGGATCATTCCCCTCCTCACGGGGCAATAGATATATACTTGTGGCAGTTGATTACGTATCAAAGTGGGCCGAGGCGCAAGCCTTGCCCACAAATGATGCCCGAGTTGTAATGAGGTTTGTTTGAAGCTTGTTCTCGCGGTTTGGTGCCCCAAAGGCACTAATTAGTGACCGTGGTACGCATTTCTGCAATGCGCAGCTTGATCGCGCGTTAGCACGTTATAGTGTCCACCACAGCTTATCCACCCCGTATCATCCACAGACAAGTGGACAGTTGGAGGTCACTAACCGTGGATTGAAGCGAATCCTTGAGCGGTCAGTTAATAAAAACTGCAAGGATTGGGCGGACAAGCTGCATGACGCGTTATGGGCCTTTAGGACTGCCTACAAGACGCCTATTGGGACGACTCCCTTTCGGCTTGTCTATGGCAAGGCGTGTCATCTCCCTGTCGAGTTAGAACATAGGGCATTCTGGGCTCTTAAAACAGCGAATTTGGATCTTAAGACCGACGATGAGACCCGTTTCTTGCAGATCCATGAGCTAGAAGAGCTTAGGCAACAAGCCTATGAGAGCTCGATATTGTATAAAGAGCGCACAAAGAGATTGCACGACAGTCGCCTGAAACACCGAGAAGATTTTCAGGTAGGTGACTTGGTCCTGCTTTACAACTCGCGCCTGCGTCTCTTTCCAGGAAAGTTGAAATCCCGATGGACAGGACCGTACACTGTTAAGGAAGTATATCCTTACGGAACTGTCTCGATTGAAAATTCGGAGGGTTTGACTTTCAAAGTCAACGGTCATCGCCTGTGTAACATCACACAAATTTTCTTTATATATATATATATAGAACTCCATCATTTATTCATCCGATTCATGTTTACAGTATCTTTACCATCCATTTTGTTAATTTTTTTTTGTTTAAATAATGACTTATAATCAATATTAAATTGGATTGTATTAAAAATTCTGATTTAAAAACGTTAAAAGAATGTTTGCCTGTGCCAGGATTCGAACCCAAGTCCCTGGCAGGCTAAACCTTAACCACACCACACAAACCACTACACCATTTGGTGTTTTGTGATGTTAATTAAAACCAATTAAACTTAAACCCTTTCAAGGTCCCTTAGTTAAACCTGAAAAGTCAAACGTAGTCTCCTAGTCAAGTCAAGTCAAAGTGTTAGTAAATATGGTCTCCTAGTCAAGTCAAAGTGTTAGTAAATATGGTCTTCTAGTCAAGTCAAAGTTGTTCCTAAATTCTAGCCTAGTCAAAGTAGTCCCTAATTACAACTCAAAATTTTACACTATAAATACACTAGCCTACCATTCAACTCTTTATACCATTCAAAAAAAAAAAAAAAAAACATTATTATCCCATCTCCCACATACTAAAGTTTTCATCCGTCATTATCTCCTCTAGCTAGTTTCGAGTTTTCCAAGGCATTATTACTAAGTGTTTGCACGCTCAATAAAACGCACGAACTCATTATGCACCTAAGGTGAGTTTACATAGCCCCTTTTCCATTCACTATTTTTTTTGGGGTGAAACATGTTACAACATTCAATTTACAATTCAATCATAAGTGTCTATGTGTTATTCTATGTTGCATTATGTCTTACACATTACTAGGGTAAGCACATTATTCTAGCATAATCATTAACATTGATCAGCCGACGGTATACAATGATAGATCTATTGGACTGACAATCCCACCCGGATACGTGTACCTCCTACATAGGTAGCGTGGGTGATTGTTATCGAATTTATAACATAATCGAGTGAACCATGAGCGTATGGGATGGACCACAATATTCTAGTCACAAGGTTTGATTATGCACTCGATTTACCCGATGGTTTTGTTTTCACATATGGACTAGACTTGCCATGACACTCGAATTGTACAAGTTTTTATTTAATTATCAAAACCTATGTGTTAGGACAAAGAGGATTGGTGAAACCACTTTTGCAAACCTTAGTCTAATTCACTTCTGTCAAAATATTCTAAGTATAGAACTGCTGAAGAAGGAAGATCAAACCGCTGAAGAAGAGATTACACAAGTACTGAAGAAGAAAAGTCATCAGAAGTTCTGAAGTCCAAACCAGACATTTCTACTGAAGAACTACTGAAGACAAACTACTCATCAGTAGTTTGTCATTCATCAGTACTTATGAGAAGATCTTTTCCACCGCCTTTTGTATAAGTAGTTTATTAGTTTAGTATTACTTTTACTTTATGTACAAGTTCCAAGATTGCAACTTGTTGCAACTTGTTTCTGAACTTGCTTTTTGGCAAGGTTCATGTGTTTGTAAAGTCTATAAATAGAAGGGTTCATCCCTCTGTTTTAGACATTGATTTTAATACAGAAATCCTTCAAAGCATATTATTGTTATTTCCATTTCATATTTATTGAGAATCTGTCTAAGTGTTTCATTCTCATTCAATACTTAGATTCTCAATAAATACTTATCATTTATTAGTCTCTCAAACATCCAGGGGGAGTAATAACTCCTGTTGATAAGTGTAGCTTTAAACTCATAACATTCCGCTGTGCTATCACTGATCAAGAACTTGCTAAACACCTAAGTGTTCACTAGCAAGTTCATACAAAGAGCAATACTGATCCAACAATTGGTATCAGAGCATCTGGTTTATCTGATCACATATCAATCTAACACATTGAGAATCAGACACAGGCTCTTATTGATATTCAATAAAGGATTATAAGCTCACTTTTATCAACATCCATCACTTTAAGAGATATTTGACAAATCAATACTCTTTAAAATGGATCCTCATAATACTGGTTCTGCCAATAAACCTGCTATGCTAGTAAGAAATGAATATAACATCTGGCAAAGGAGAATGGCACATACCTTATCACAGACCAACACAGGTTGCTGGAAATCTGTGATATATGGTCCTCATAAACCAGTAAACATTAATCTTGAAACTAAAGAAGAAATTCCAAAAGACCCAAAAGACTATACAGTTTTTGTTTGAAGTTATTTGAAGTTGTTGCTTTATTTGTTATCATGTATTTGGATTTCTAGACATCATTTCATTTTGGATATTTATGTTATGAATAAATTATTTAAAATTCAATTTATACCATGTGCTACTGAAACAATCATCAATACGTGACATCCCGATGTTTCCGCCATCGGTTGGGGTGTTACATCTATGCTCAAGAAGCTAGTCACACCAGATCAGGTTAAAGTCCACTTAATCCCTGATTCCCCTATAGTGGCATCTTCTGTACAACAAGAAGATCAACCAAAAACACATCCCTCACTACAAATGCCTACCCAATTCCCTAGGCAATCCAGCATAGACATGAACCAGCTATGCAACCTAGATGGTCCCTTATATCATATGATGAACACCCTCATCAAAAATCACTTCCAAACCTACACAGCTAACTTGGAGCTGTCAATCAAGAACCAATTTGGAGTGATACAGACAAAGATGAACGACCTGTCCAACAAGATTGAATTCAACAGCAAACAGATTGCTACTCTTACAGGTCAGTTCTCCCAACCTTCAACATCAAAACCTGATGAAGCCAAAAAGGGGGAGAAAACTAAGGAACCTATGGAGTCACTTGAAGCCAGGAAAAAGGCAAGAGTGGCTATCCAAGAAAGAGAACAAAGAAACCAAGCCAGAAAAGAAAAACTGGCCTAACAATTTGGTGTCTCTATTCAAGAAATAGAAGATGCTGAAAAGTCTGATGAATCCCAAGGGCACAATGAAGAAACCTCTGATGGACAAAGTTCTGATGAAGACTCAGAAAGTACTGAATACAATCCTTCAGTAGTTGACAAACCTTCAGTAGTTGTCAACCCATCAAATGTTAACACTTCCATCACTCAAACTGCTGAACAAGAGCCTTCCAGATCAACTGAACCTACTCAACCAACTCCTGTTCCTCCTAGGCCTATTACAACAGTTACCACTGTGACTATACTAAACCCTTCTCCAATCTCTCAATCAGCAGCACTTCTTGAGAAGAGTTTAGTGGCAGTTCAGAAGAAAGCCAAGGAAGATCAGATTTGGAAACTTCTGGAAGAAAGGGATGACTTGGACTTAAGCCTGGATGAAAAGCTACAGGCTTATGAAGCTGAACTTCAAAGGCAGGCTAGCCTAGACAGAATTGCTGAGGAAGACAAAAGACATCAACTGATGTCTTATATTACTAAGAACAGCAAGATCAAAGCCCATACATTAAAGAGACTCTCCATGGAAGAGCTGACAAGAAGAGCTCAACTTATTGCAGACAAACTTGCAACAAGTAAAGATGCAAAAGCCAAGAGAGCCCAAATGATAGAAGAACTGGTAGCTAATGGTTATGGTTCAAAAGCCTCTGTGTCCAAATGGAAAGAAGAAAGATTAATGGACACTTACAGAAAATACAAGGCTGCAAGGGCTGCAAATCCAGAGAAGTTTGAAACTACTGAAGTATCAACTTCAGTAGTTAGAACTTCTGGTGTTCAAAGAAGACCAGCTACTCAAAAGAAGAAATCAGAGGAGAATGTGAAGACTGATTTAAGAATGGTACTACTAGAAGGAAGTACAGTAGTCCATTCTGACTTTGACATTGAAGAAAAACCTCTGATCACACAATTCAGGGATCCTTCCACCTTTGCCTATCAAATCCAGAAAACCATCAAAGACAAACTGCACACTAAGGTAGTTACTGAGCATCATTTGCCAACTTTTCAAATACCTAATGTGATGCAACAAGAACAAGGAGGTGAATCCCACCTGAGAGTCACTGAAGTTGAAAACATCCAACACTCAGAAGCATCCCAGGGTACCACTATGGTTCCCTACACTTTAGACTTTGACAAGTCTAAAGTACCTATCATCAGATGGTCCTTTACTGATAACAACTCAGTACAAGTGACAAGAAGAGATCAGACAAGCAGAGCCTATAAGTCGATGAATGATCTGAAGAAGCTATCAACTCAAGACCTGCTTACAATCCAGCATCTAGAACCACAAAAAGGATCTCTCACTGATGAACAGCTGAACCAGCTGAAGAATTCCATGTTCAAAGGAATATGGAAGATTGTGAATGACAGAAGAAAACAATAAGGAATTAGGAAGGTTTTGGCTTCATCAATCCAGGGGGAGATTGTTAGGACAAAGAGGATTGGTGAAACCACTTTTGCAAACCTTAGTCTAATTCACTTCTGTCAAAATATTCTAAGTATAGAACTGCTGAAGAAGGAAGATCAAACTGCTGAAGAAGAGATTACACAAGTACTGAAGAAGAAAAGTCATCAGAAGTTCTGAAGTCCAAACCAGACATTTCTACTGAAGAACTGCTGAAGACAAACTACTCATCAGTAGTTTGTCATTCATCAGTACTTATGAGAAGATCTTTTCCACCGCCTTTTGTATAAGTAGTTTATTAGTTTAGTATTACTTTTACTTTATGTACAAGTTCCAAGATTGCAACTTGTTGCAACTTGTTTCTGAACTTGTTTTTTGGCAAGGTTCATGTGTTTGTAAAGTCTATAAATAGAAGGGTACATCCCTCTGTTTTAGACATTGATTTTAATACAGAAATCCTTCAAAGCATATTATTGTTATTTCCATTTCATATTTATTGAGAATCTGTCTAAGTGTTTCATTCTCATTCAATACTTAGATTCTCAATAAATACTTATCATTTATTAGTCTCTCAAACATCCAGGGGGATTAATAACTCCTGTTGATAAGTGTAGCTTTAAACTCATAACATTCCGCTGTGCTATCACTGATCAAGAACTTGCTAAACACCTAAGTGTTCACTAGCAAGTTCATACAAAGAGCAATACTGATCCAACAATTGGTATCAGAGCATCTGGTTTATCTGATCACATATCAATCTAACACATTGAGAATCAGACACAGGCTCTTATTGATATTCAATAAAGGATTATAAGCTCACTTTTATCAACATCCATCACTTTAAGAGATATTTGACAAATCAATACTCTTTAAAATGGATCCTCATAATACTGGTTCTGCCAATAAACCTGCTATGCTAGTAAGAAATGAATATAACATCTGGCAAAGGAGAATGGCACATACCTTATCACAGACCAACACAGGTTGCTGGAAATCTGTGATATATGGTCCTCATAAACCAGTAAACATTAATCTTGAAACTAAAGAAGAAATTCCAAAAGACCCAAAAGACTATACAGATGATGATTTCCTAAAACTTGAGCTTGATGCTAAAGCTTTCTCTATGTTGGCAATGACACTCCCAAATGAAATCTACTCTGGCCTATTACATTGTGATAGTGCCAAAGAGCTTTGGGACTGCCTCAAAGAACAGTTTGGAGGAACTGAAGAGGTGATTGCCAACACCAGAGAAATCCTGGCTCAACAATATGAAACTTTTGCTCACATTAATGGGGAAACTTTAACACAACAATTTGAAAGATTCTCCTCATTAATATCTGAGCTAAAATATAATTGGTCAGACCTGCACAACTGTATCTATGCTTCATAGATTTTTAAGGTCTTTACCTGAAAAATGGGAAACATACTCTATAGTCTTAAGATCTTCACCAGGTAGTACAACACTATTAGGACAAGACTCACCAACTTGTTCAAATAGTTTTGGATCTTTTGACCATATTGACATAACTGCTGGGATCTCATCTGAAAGATCATTCCCAGGTTATGACAATAATGATTTTGGTCAAACTGCTGATTACATGTGTTTTATCATGGATGATTTGAAACATTTTAGCAGTGATGACTTAGAAGAAATGGATATTTTACACCAATTGGCCATGTTAAGTTTAAAAACAAATAAATTTTACAAAAGGTCAGGAAGGAAGTTTCCAGGACTCAACAGTTCAACAAAAATTGGTTTTGACAAATCTAAACTTAGATGTCACAAGTGTCAAAAGTTGGGACACTTTGCTAGAGAGTGTAGAAGCTCTAGCTTTAACCAATCTCAGTCTGGAAATAATTTTAACCCCAATTATAACAGGAATAATGGAACACAAGGGAGTGCACATTTTGTACAGGCACAAGCTCCACAACACCAATATGTGCCACAAGTACAATATGTACAGATGCCTGCTCAACAAATGCAGAGCCAACAATCAATCCCTCCCTTTCCAGCTGCTCAACAACCTCCAAAGCCTCAGCAACCCTCTCAACAAAGTTTATTTACTTCAGGGTATGTTGACTGGAGCAGTCTTCCTTTTGACACCACAGAGTGTAATCCTGATGCAGACAACAAGATGTTTGACATCAACTGGGGAGAGCCTGACAATGGCAGAAAGAACTTTGCCTTAATGGCATTTGAGGGATGCACCTCAAAATCTGCCTTGTCACAGGTATCAAAAGAATCTTTGACAAAACTTTGTTCAAATTTTTGCAAAGAATCTTTTGCTCTCATACGAGAGACTAATGTGCACTTACAAGGGAAAGCAAATGACTCTGAGAGAAAATTCACTCAGATGAAATGTGATTTAGAAAGAAAACTTCTTGCAAAAACAAAAGAAGTTTCTAAATTAACTAACACTGCTATTGAAACCCAAGCACAAATTAAAATCATGATAAATGACCTAGGAAATGTCAGACAAGAGCTTGCTGACACCAAGGTCACATGTGAAAAATGGGTTGAATCTTGTAAGGGGTACCAACTATTGCTAAACAAACAAAGTGCTTCAAATGTTAGGTTTGGCATAGGGTACAATCACACTGAAACACCAACAGATTTTTCCCCCAAAACTACTGAAGATGGGAGAAAAATTGTTTCAGGTTAAACTTCTGAAGAGAAAGAATGCACATCTTTCCATGAGAACTTTCTAAAAACTCACAAAGAAAGTTCTTCAGAAGTACTGATTAATTCTGACTTTAAGCCATCAGTAGTTTCAACTACATCAGGAGTTGAGAACCTGAAAACTACTGATGACCTAAAAACAATCAATACAGTCAGAAACTTGTCTTTGAAAGAAAAGACAAAAGAATGTGAAATCTGTGGTCTGTTCAACCACAAGACAGAATTTTGCAGATACAGAAAAGGTATTTAGTACAACAAGAAAAATCAACAACTGGTTGTGGGAAAGCAAATCAAAAATGATTTTGTAAAAACTTTTTCTCCCAGGAAACAACAACCAGTAAACACCTTTTCTCAGAAAAAGACAAAATCTCAACAAAGATCTTTTTCTCAAAATTCTCTTTCAGTAGTTAGACCTAAATCATCAACAGTTTCACAAACTGCTGAGATTAAAGATCTCATAAACATGGTACAACTACTGATGACCAAAGTTGATGGTGATCCTCAAAAGGATACCACCATTGCTCTTAATGAAAAATCCATTGCCAAAAAGACATGGATTTCTCAACTTGGTCAAGAACAAACTGTAAATGTTCTCAAGAGCAAACCCAAAGCCAAACTGGCTTGGGTTCCTAAATCTAACTAATTTGCTATCTTGTGCAGAGAGTTTCCAGAGGCTTAAATAGCATTTGGTATGTAGACAGTGGAGGCTCAATGCACATGACAGGATGCAGATACCTGATAAATAATTTTATCAGTCAAAGAGATGTATCTGTATCCTTTGGGAACAATGCTAAGGGATATGTTCTAGGACATGGAAATGTCTCCTCTAGCAAAATACAGTTTGACAAGGTCAATCTGGTTGAAAACCTTGAGTACAACTTGCTGAGTGTGTCACAAATGTGTGATAAAGGATATTCTTCCTTTTTCACAAAGACAACATGCAAGATCATATCACCAGAAGGCCAGAAGTTGATAGAGAAGATCATTGAAGATCACACTTTGTTGATAGCCAAAAGATGTGGCAATGTCTATGCAGTGGATATTGAAAAAGACAAAGTACTGAACAACACTGCCTATTTCTTCTCAAAGGCATCAACTTCAGAGACTGATCTCTGGCATAGGAGACTTGGCCATGTGAACTTTAAAACCATAAATAAAGTCACAAAAATGGGCTTGGTCAGAGGTCTACCCTTAAAAGTATACCAGTATCAAGAACACTGTGTATCCTATTTAAAGGGAAAACAGCATAAGTCCTCCTATAAGTCTATTGAAGAATCAAAAACAACTGCATGTCTTCAACTACTCCATATGGACTTATTTGGGCCTGTAAAAATCATGAGCCTTGGTAAGAAGAAGTACTGCTTGGTCATCATTGATGACTACTCAAGATTTACATGGGTATTCTTCTTATTTTCCAAGGATGAGGCTGCTGAAATCATCAAGTTCTTCATTCTACAAGTAGAGAAGCAATATTCTCTACCTGTCAAAACCATTAGAAGTGATAATGGGACAGAGTTCAGAAACAAAACTCTGGATGAATTCTGTTTGTCTAAAGGGATTATTAGACAATTCAGTGTTCCCAGAACTCCTGAACAAAATGGTGTGGTAGAAAGGAAGAACAGAACTTTAATAGAAGGAGCAAGAACAATGTTAGCTGATTCTGGCCTACCATTATACTTTTGGGCAGAAGCAGTTAACACATCATGTTATGTTCAAAATAGAGTCCTTATTGTCAAGAGACATTCAAAGACTGCCTATGAAGTTCTTCATGGCATGAAGCCCCTTATCTCCTTTTTTAGGGCTTTTGGGTGTCAATGTTTCATCTTGAACATTAAGGAATCTATTTCAAAGTTTGCTGCCAAAGTTGATTCAGGTTACTTTCTTGGTTATTCTTCAACTAGAAAAGCCTACAAGGTTTTTAACTCAAGAACCAGGATAGTAGAAGAAACACTGAATGTCAAGTTCAATGAGTCAAAACACACTCTCATTCCAGTACATCCTGCTGAACTCTTTGACCTTGACAGCTTCCATTTTGGACCTGAAAAGACTGTCACTTCATCCAAACCTACTTATTATGGTGATCAAAGGTTTGATGATGAGGATCCAGCACCATGGACTCCTCAAACAGTCATTAAGTCAACTTCAAAACCATCAGAAGTTTCACAAACTTCTGATTCAACAAATGCTGAGGAACAAACTCAAACATCTGCTTCAGCACCTGCAACTACTGAAGACATTGAAACTGCTGAACCAGATATAATAGACCTCAGTAGTTTGTTTGAAGAACATGAGCCACCAACACCTGTCAGTGGTTTACAATAACTGATAGAACACAAAGATCACCCACTTGATCAAATCATGGGTGATATTGCATCAGGTGTTCTTACAAGAAACCAGCTTTCCAACTTTTGTCTCTTCTCATCATTTATTTCACAGTTGGAACCAAAGAAGTACCAGGAAGCCCTCAAAGACAACAATTGGGTGCAAGCAATGCAAGATGAATTGCTTCAATTCAACAAGCAACAGGTTTGGGAAATCTGTCCCTTACCACCAAACAAGCAACCAATTGGCACAAGATGGGTTTTCAGGAACAAACAAGATGAAGCTGGTATGATTATAAAGAACAAGGCAAGACTGGTAGTACAAGGTTACTCTCAAGAAGAAGGAATTGACTATGATGAAACCTTTGCTCCAGTTGCAAGGCTTGAAGCCATCAGGTTATTTCTGGCCTATGCCATTTCCAACAAAATAAAAGTTTATCAAATGGATGTTAAGAGTGCATTTTTGTATGGAAAGATAAAAGAGGAAGTGTATGTTTGTCAGCCACCTGGGTTTGAGGATCCTTCTCATCCTGAGTGGGTGTACAAACTAGACAAAGCTCTTTATGGGCTCAAACAGGCTCCAAGAGCCTGGTATGAAACACTTTCAACCTTTTTACTCAAAAATAACTTCACAAGAGGTGCCATTGATAAAACTCTTTTCATAAAACATGTTGGAAATCATATCTTACTTGTTCAAATATATGTTGATGATATCATATTTGGTTCAACAAACACAAAACTGTGTGATGAATTTAAGAAACTCATGCAATCAAAATTTGAGATGAGTACAATGGGAGAACTGTAGTACTTTCTAGGACTGCAGATTAAACAACAAACAAATGGAACTTTTATACATCAATCAAAATATGTTAAATAATTATTAAACAAATTTTCTTTACAAGACTGTAAATCATGTTCCACTCCCATGACACCAACCACACAAGTTGAACCAGATGATTAAGGAAAACAGGTTGATCAAACCATGTATAGATGTATGATAGGTTCCCTTTTATATCTAACTGCTTCTAGACCAGATATTTTGTTTTCAACATGTGTCTGTGCTAGATATCAATCAGCTCCTAGGGAATCACACCTCATTGCAGTCAAAAGAATCTTCAGATATCTGAAAGGAACTCCAACACTTGGAATTTGGTATCCTGCTTCAAGCAATACCAAGTTATCAGCTTTTTCAGATAGTGACTATGCAGGGTGTAAAATGTCAAGAAAATCAACATCTGGTGGTTGTCAATTCTTAGGAAACTGTCTAGTGTCCTGGCAATCAAAGAAACAAACATCTGTTGCAACTTCAACTGCTGAAGCTGAATACATTGCAGCTGCAAGTTGTACATCACAGATACAATGGCTCCAGTATCAACTTCTTGATTATGGAATCAAAGAAACCAAGACACCATTGCTTGTAGACAGCAAATCTGCCATTAGCATCATTCAAAATCCTGTTCAGTTTTCAAAAACCAAACATATTGAAATCAGGTATCATTTCATAAGAGATTGCTATGAAAAAGGCAAGATTGAAGTGAAACATGTAGCAACAGCTAATCAAATAGCTGACATATTCACTAAACCCCTTGACACATCAACATTTTAGAAGTTAGTATCCATGCTTGGGATGCTAAATTTGTAAGTGTTTCTCTTTACTTTTCTGCACATATTTTTTTTTACAATATATTTTTCATTTTTTTTTCACTTACATCTGTTTTCAAAATTGAAAAACTTCTGAAAAACAAACAAGAGAGAAACTACTAATGAACAAAACATCAGTATGGGAATATTTTTTTTTAAAAAGTGATTAACTTCTGATAAAACAACCTTCAGAAGTTATGAATAAAAGTATTTATAAAGTATTCTCATCAGTTGTTCAAAACTACTGAAGAGAAAGTGAGAACTACTGATGAAAATAATTCTTCATCAGCAGTTTAGTCAAAAAGGGCAAATCAGACTTTTCCCACATCAGAAGTTTGACCTAGGCGGTTTAAAACTTCTGATAAATATTTTTTTCCAACACTTATCCATTCAAAAAGCAAAAATTCCCTCCTTCTCTCTCAAAAAGCTCTCAAACCCTGAACCTGCAAAAACACTGTTCGATTCAATCACACACAAACCACATGGCTTTAGTTCTAAAACAGGGACACAATCTTAGAGCCTACTTAGAGAAACAAGAAGGCTGGTCCCAATACGATGAGATCATTGATCTTGTCGTCAAGTCCCAATATATCACCGCTCTCACAATAGACCCACCAATACATCCTTAAACTCTCAATGAGTTCTGGGCTAATGCTGAGACAGTGATGGTGGATAATGAGGTTATCTCTCTCAACTCAACAATCAAAGGGAGAAGAATGGCCATCACACCGGCTACACTTGCAATTAGACTGGGGTTGAATGATGTGAATGCCCCTGAACAGGTTGCAAACTCTGAAATCCACCTAACCATGACAGAATGTGGTTATCAAGGTACTCTCTCACAAGCTACAATCTTTAAAAAGTATTTTGAACCAAAATACAAACTTTTGTTTCATTATATAATTATGTGTTTGAGTCATAAAACAGGGTCTTATGACCAGATGCCCTCAACCTCTCAACCAAATTTTCATTCCATTGTGAATGAAACAAAATACAGGGCATCAAAACTTTTCTTTAATGAGTTGGTGTTACATCATAATAACACTAAAAAGAAGTTTTTGTTATACCCAAGGTTCATTATGCAATGCATAATCAAAGAACTGGGTGATGAGTGTCACACCCTCAAATTTCCACTGCGGGGTTTATACCGCGAGGCGCATGACAAACCAGGATCCCATAGCCATAAGTCACAGGAACGAACTCTAAATGCCCAAACCATTTAGTTCGTTTTCGAAAACCAAGTTTAGTTAAGCTGCGGAAGCGTAAACCAAATTTAAACCTTTTTAAAAACTATGCGCAAAACAATGCGCCCAAAATTAAAACCATACGAAAGCATAATATATAATTTATGTGTATGCCCGAGAGCCCAAATGCAGTGAAGTGTACAGTGCTTTCTAATCATGGCACCGGAAGCTAACTACCTGCAAAAGCATGTAAATCGTGTGTCAACATAAAGCTGGTGAGTTCACAAGGTAAAGTAATTTAATATGCAAATGCGCTGGTTTCCAAAACCACGTAAGTAAGTAAGTTGTGTTGGTGCCCCGCACCGTGTAACCACTAATTCATCGCATGTCAAGGGTAGCTAACCCATTCATGATAACTAACCGAATATACCGAACTGCTATGTACTTGTAGCCACATAAGTGTGCCGCATGCCTGGCATCATTGTCTATCCACAATGATAAAGTTTCGTTAAGTTATAGTTCACCCCCGCGCTCCCCGAGCCGGTGTGAGGTTTGTAAGACCTAATAGCGCTATCAACTAATAACCCGCTTGCCAACCCTGGCAACTCATTCGGTACGTGAGGACTTACAGATGATAGAAATGGTTTAGTTTATCAAGGACACAATTGCGAACTAGCAAAGTAACCGACCCTCATAAGGATCCATGGTATCCCAACCCGGGATGTGTAAGTAGTCCCAAACCGGACTAGGTGAGTATACGTGCGTAACCAACACACCATGTAACTCGTTTATCCAAGACTTTTAAAAGTTCAAAACCGTGTAGTGACACCTAATGACTCTACATGATCAAGTATGTCCTACGTATCCCGTTGGTGATCATAGCAATTACTTTCAGTTTAATACATCAAATACATCTCATACAAGTTTCCACACAAGTACATGTCAATTACATACCACATAGAACTCCAAATAGTCACTTAAAGACCCCGTACACAATCTGCGTTTTTAGGTCAGATTGTGCGCTGTGAAAAACAATTTATTTAAAATACTTAACGAATGAATTAGAGTCCCAAAGTTTTACTGAATTTTATTTGGGATTCACTCGACAATACCTATTTTTGTTTTGTCTTAATTCCAAACACAAAAATTATGAAAATTCGTACAACACAGCTATGTCCAGAAAATTTCCTCAACAGGTTAGTTTAGTAGGAAAATTCTTAAAACTTGTGTATTCATCCAAAGGAGATGAATCCACTTGGAAAAGCTCTATTTTTCCAGTATTGACTTACTGTAAAAATTTCATAACCTAACTCCTTGTAAATATCCAGTTATGCCCATTTAAAGTTAGCCCAATTTACAAATCCGAAAATCTGATATGACCCCTAATCAATTAAAATTCCAAAAACGACTCAAACGATGTCCAAATTCGATGGTTTTGCCCATTATGAAAAGCTAAGACCTTGTACATTACAATCATGCAAAGAAATCATCAAAACAATCGATTTACCAACCCGTTACAGCCCCTACAACACGTTCAAACGAATCTGCCAGAATCTTAAACTTGCATCCCAAGTAATCTACAAACCCTAATTTTTCATGAACATCCCTAATACATGTATAACACCTATAGTACTGATTAAACACCATATTAATCATAGCAAAACACATATGTTATCATGTGAAAACCCTAATCATGGCTACTAATAACAATCATCATCAAATCATCAAGAACATCCAAGAACTCCTACACATACATACATGCGATTCTACATATATATTTTTAGAGTTTTTAAAGTTTTTCAATCATTATAATTCATCAAAAATCATAAGAATGTATACCTTGCGAAGGATTAAACTCCCTAGGGCCTTGAAATCAAACCCGAACTAGCTTGATTAGGTGAAGGATTACTTGATTGCTTGAAAAACCAAGAGGGGATGGGGGTGGGGGTTCGCACGGCGCAAAGAGGGGCAAGGAGGTAGGGTTTTTATCTTTTCCTTTCCTCCTAATTATAAAAGGGCTTTGCTTGTTCCCCAAGCAATTGGTATTAGGGCCCTTCTAGTCCATTAACTTGACCCGTTAACCATGTTCTAGCCCAATACCGGACTCAATATTATTAACCATTCTAAATTGTATAAAAACCATTGTTTTCATTATTACATAATATATTAATCATGTTGCGCACGTAATTTACATAATCTACGTATTATCTTTCAGTTAGACGATCATTCACAAAAACATGTAATTCACATAAGCACGTACTTTATGTTCACCATAATTCAATTGTACGTATTACTGCTATGTATGCCACATAATTCACCAACGTTTGGGATACAGGACTCATGTGTGTGCTTAACAAGGATTTTCCTACTTATAACATATGTTAGCATCTTCTAACACATGTTAACCTACTTAACTAACCCTAGTTAAGTATCTAGCCATGTATGAACATGTAAGTTTACTAGAGTTCAGTAAAAGTATTTAACCTGAAAATGCGGGGTGTCACATCATCCCCAAGTTGAAATGAATTTCGTCCCGAAATTCAGCAAGTAAACAATAAAGCCAGCTATAAAAATGTGTGCTTGGTTCCCGGATGTCACATCATCCCCAAGTTGAAAGGAATTTCGCCCCGAAATTCACTTTGAAAGAGCTGCTTTATGTTCCGCGTTTGATCTATGTACGATTTCAGGTTCAGTAAAGAGGTATGGGTATTTGAGCCGCATCTGATCTCTGCGTTCCCACATGTATTCCGGTCCTAGATGGGAATTCCACCGTACCTTAACAATAGGTATAGTGCTTTGTCTGAGTTTCTTGACGCCCTGCTCAAGAATCTCCAGTGGTTCTTCCACGAACCGTAGCTGATCGTCCACCTGGATCTCCTCCAGTGGCACTACCAGTGTCGTATCGGATAAGCATTTCTTCAAGTTTGAGACGTGGAATACATTATGCACTCCACTGAGTTCATCTGGTAATTTCAGCTGGTAAACTACCGGACCAATCCTTTTAACAATCTCGAAAGGTCCAACGTATCGGGGATTTAACTTCCCTCGTTTCCCAAAGCGTATCACTCCTTTCCACGGTGACACCTTTAACAAAACCTTGTCCCCAACCTGGAACTCCAAAGGTTTTCGACGTTTGTCAGCATAACTTTTCTGTCGGTCCCGAGCAGCAGCCTTCCGGTTTCTAATTTGCACTATCTTCTCAGAAGTTTCGTGCACGAGTTCGGGACCTGTTAGTTGGCTATCCCCAACCTCAGTCCAACAGATAGGAGACCTACACTTGCGCCCGTAAAGTGCCTCGAAAGGCGCACACTGTATCGAAGTGTGGTAACTGTTGTTGTAAGAGAATTCGATTAAGGGCAAGTGCTTATCCCAGTTATTACCAAAGTCCACTACGCATGCTCGTAGCAGATCCTCTAATGTTTGGATGGTACGTTCACTTTGTCCATCCGTCTGTGGGTGATAGGCTGTGCTCATATCAAGACGAGTTCCTAGAGCATCTTGGAGAGTAGTCCAGAAATGAGAAGTGAATCGCCCATCGCAATCAGATATAATGGAAGTAGGCACCCCATGCCTAGAGACTATCTCCTTGATGTAGAGATTTGCTAGTTTCTCCAGCGAGTCCGTTTCCTTTATTGCCAGGAAGTGGGCCGATTTGGTTAAACGGTCCACAATAACCCAAATCATGTTATGGCCTGTTGGCGTTCTAGGAAGCTTTGTAATGAAGTCCATGGAAATTCCATCCTATTTCCACATCGGAATCTCTGGTTGTTGGAGTAGGCCTGAAGGTTTTTGATAATCAATCTTAACCTTCGCACAAGTCAAGCACTTACTAACATAGGTGGCTATCTCGGCTTTCATGTTTGGCCACCAGTATAGAGTCTTAAGATCTTGGTACATCTTGTCCGAACCAGGATGTACCGAATAGCGAGAGGTATGTGCTTCATCGAGCACCAGTTGTCTGAGATCCCTAAATCGTGGTATCCAGACTCGATCCATGAAGTACTGCAGACTGTCTGTTCTCAGTTCCAAGTGCTTATTAGCACCATGTAGGGTCTCAAGCCCGATGTTTTCTTCCTTCAATGCCTCACCCTGTGCTTCACGCATCTTATCAGGAAGATTAGAATGAATGGTGAGTTGTAAGGCTCGCACTCTTTTGGGTTTCGTTTCCTTTCGACTGAGGGCATCAGCTACTACGTTAGCTTTCCCTGGATGAAATTTGATGGCACGGTCATAATCATTCAGAAGCTCGACCCATCGACGCTGTCGCATGTTCAGCTCCTTCTGATCGAATATGTGTTGGAGGCTCTTGTGGTCAGTGTAGATCGTACACTTTGTCCTATAGAGGTAATGCCTCCAGATCTTTAGAGCAAAGGCCACTTCTCCCAGTTCCGAGTCATGGGTGGTGTAATTCTTCTCATGAACCTTCAATTGACGTGAAGCACACGCGATCACCTTATCACGGTGCATTAGCACACATCCTAGCCCTTGGATAGACGCATCACAGTACACCACAAAGTCCTCTGTTCCCTCAGGTAGCGATAGTATCGGTGCACTGCAAAGTTTTGACCAGATTCTTGGGCATCTCCCCACTTATAGGTAATGCCTTTCTGTGTTAGGGCGGTGAGAGGTTGAGCGATCTTAGAGAATCCCTCAATGAATCTACGATAGTATCCCGCGAGACCAAGAAATTGGCGCACTTCAGTAGGGGTCCTAGGAGCCTCCCACTTTTTGGTAGCATCAATCTTGGCTGGGTCCACATGTATTCCTGCCTCGTTGACCACATGCCCAAGGAATTGGACCTCCCGAATCCAAAAATCACATTTAGAAAACTTTGCGTACAACTGCTCATTCCTCAGTAGTTCCAAGATTAACCGCAGGTGCTGCTCGTGCTCCTCCCTGCTCTTGGAATAGATCAATATGTCATCTATGAACACTATGACGAATTTGTCCAAGTAAGGCTTGCACACACGGTTCATTAGATCCATGAACACCGCAGGTGCATTAGTTAGCCCAAATGGCATAACAAAAAACTCATAATGTCCATAACGGGTTCGAAACGCCGTTTTCGCCACATCCTCTTCTCGGACTCTCAGCTGATGGTATGCTGACCTCAAGTCAATCTTAGAGTAGAAACTTGACCCTTGCAGTTGGTTAAACAAGTCATCAACACGAGGCAGGGGGTAACGATTTTTAATCGTCACTTTGTTCAATTCCCGATAATCTATGCACATGCGAAAACTCCTGTCTTTCTTCTTAACAAACAAAACTGGAGCTCCCCATGGCGAAGAACTAGGTCTAATGAAACCCCTATCCAATAGCTCTTGGAGTTGGGTAGATAGTTCTTGAAGTTCACCTGGTGCTAAACGGTATGGTGCGCGTGCAACTGGAGCTGCTCCAGGTACAAGATCAATTTGGAACTCCACTTGACGAACAGGTGGAAGTCCAGGTAGTCCCTCTGGGAAAACATCTGGGAAATCTCGGACCACTGGGATGTCCTCAGTCTTGATTTCAGTTTCAGCTCGAGTATCTGATATGTTAGCCAAAATGGCTGGACAGCCCATACGAATACACTTCTGGGCCTTTAGATAGGAGATGATGCCCACCATGGCACCACCACGATCACATTGTATAGATAAAAGTTCTCCACTTGGGAGGGGGAATACGAACAATCTTCTCCTGACAGAGAATTTCAGCGTGTTGCTTGGACAACCAGTCCATTCCAACCACGAGATCAAAGCTTCCAAGGGTGATAGGTAGAATGTTGATGGCAAACGATTGCCTATCCAACTCGGGCTTACAGTCACGATGTATATGGGTTACCTCGACAGGCTTCCCATCAGCACATTCAATAGAGTACAGGGTATCAAGAAGAGTAGGAACCATCCTTAATTGTTTGCTAAGTTTCGATGACACAAAACTATAGTCCGCACCAGTATCATATAAGATTGAAGCAAGAGTGTCGTATCCGTCACGGCATTGTTGTCAGCCCTAGCTTCCCCAGAGCCAATCACAAATGCTCCCCATTGTTGTTGTTACCGTTGTGGTAGTTGTTGTTGAAGGACTTATACCTCACACTATCCCACGTTCTCTTGCTATCATCAAAAGTAGAAGATGAAGCACCATGCTTCGGAAAAATACCATGCTCAAAAGCCTCATTAGTGAGTTTACGAGCCAGTTGAAAGATTTGTTAGATGAGCTGCAGTGGCCAAGCCACGAATCTGAGGGGCCCACCCTTTCGGTATAAAGTTCGATCCATTTGTAAGGTAGGTTAAATAGATTTGAGCCTATAGTGGCTATCTCCTATAGCCTGGTAGTGTAGGCGTCGATCTCAGACCCATCCGTCTTTATATAACAAAATTCTAGATTTCACCACAGGGTGTTACGTGCTCCTTCCAGGTATCTGTAACTCATCGAGTGTGCATGTAGTGTACATTACTCCATCCTGCCTGGGACAAATGCACATGGCAAAGACTTATGCTATCGAAGCAATCAGACGGTCTCCTTCAGTTCCATTGGAGTTATCGAGGTTTACAACCAATAAAAGGCTTGAAAATACGATGTACGTTCAAGGTATAAGAAAGTTCAAATGTGGAAGTCAGGGGAAAAGAATGATTTAGCAAAATAGATCTTTACTAGCTTGGAAAGATGCGAGGGCCTCAACCACCCTATCGTTGATCGTAAGAACTCAGTCTTATCTAAGTTAGCAAAGGGAAATGAAAGAAAAGATAGGTAAGAAAAGGTAAGAGCCAATCGTCGCCATGCTCATGTCTAGATAGTAGAGCCTTCATCCTCACTTTCCATGTGCTCGTCCTGCTCAGGTTCCCCTTCCATCTCTTATCCTTCCTCTTTTGCGATGTCAGTGTTATATGGTTCTCATCACGTACAATCTCCTTCTCTAGTCCTATGTGAACCAGTTTAGTGGTAAGCTGTACCACTCGTTCCTCCAATCGTGGCTATCAGCCATTAGTAGGTTTCATCCTCCCTTGTGATGTTGCATTACATCGCAGGCTTTACGTAACTCCCCAAGAGTGTGTGTAACAAGTCCCGATCTAATGTGTTCCCATGAATCTACCATATACTTATGAGTAACAGGGATATGCAGTCATACGTCCGCCCGCTCATACTAGGCGTAAGGTACTAAAGTAAGAAATAAGTTCTATATGCGTAACCTAGTCCCGGCTGAGTTTCGAATGGGAGTAAGAAAGACCAAGTAACAAGGAACGAAAACTAATTGTCTCCTTGCTCAGTGAAACAGGATAAGTCTCAGTATTCGAATTCCTTCATAGTTGATTTAATGGTACCACGTCATGCGCATCGTGCAGCTTCCTGTGTACGTGCGCCACAACGCTCGCAAGGGCTCCCTCCCTTGTACTATAGTTGTCTCCTCGTCCATGAGGTTAATTAGGATATTACTCCCAGTATTGCGCCACCTGGTGTAACCCTAGGTTCCCACCATTGACGTGTTAAGAATTAAGTCTAGAACTAGAAGATAACATATCTCCTGAAATCATATGTTGTAGATATATGTAGCTAATAGCTAGTTGTGCACTTAAGTTGTGAGTGTACTTATGCTATGATGATTATAGACTAGACTCAACATGCAGTCCTAGTTCACTATAATCAATGGCTCTGATACCAATCTGTCACACCCTCAAATTTCCACTGCGGGGTTTATACCGCGAGGCGCATGACAAACCAGGATCCCATAGCCATAAGTCACAGGAACGAACTCTAAATGCCCAAACCATTTAGTTCGTTTTCGAAAACCAAGTTTAGTTAAGCTGCGGAAGCGTAAACCAAATTTAAACCTTTTTAAAAACTATGCGCAAAACAATGCGCCCAAAATTAAAACCATACGAAAGCATAATATATAATTTATGTGTATGCCCAAGAGCCCAAATGCAGTGAAGTGTACAGTGCTTTCTAATCCTGGCACCGGAAGCTAACTACCTGCAAAAGCATGTAAATTGTGTGTCAACATAAAGCTGGTGAGTTCACAAGGTAAAGTAATTTAATATGCAAATGCGCTGGTTTCCAAAACCACGTAAGTAAGTAAGTTGTGTTGGTGCCCCGCACCGTGTAACCACTAATTCATCGCATGTCAAGGGTAGCTAACCCATTCATGATAACTAACCGAATATACCGAACTGCTATGTACTTGTAGCCACATAAGTGTGCCGCATGCCTGGCATCATTGTCTATCCACAATGATAAAGTTTCGTTAAGTTATAGTTCACCCCGCGCTCCCCGAGCCGGTGTGAGGTTTGTAAGACCTAATAGCGCTATCAACTAATAACCCGCTTGCCAACCCTGGCAACTCATTCGGTACGTGAGGACTTACAGATGATAGAAATGGTTTAGTTTATCAAGGACACAATTGCGAACTAGCAAAGTAACCGACCCTCATAAGGATCCATGGCATCCCAACCCGGGATGTGTAAGTAGTCCCAAACCGGACTAGAAAATGTTAAGTAAAGTGTCTCATACCTGAGACGCATGCTTTTGAGAAAAAGAGTAGTGAAACTCACCTTAGGTCGCAAGTGAAAATCCAAATTCCACGAATAGTAACGTGCTACCGACTCCCTATTACAAATGTCACTAGGTGAGTATACGTGCGTAACCAACACACCATGTAACTCGTTTATCCAAGACTTTTAAAAGTTCAAAACCGTGTAGTGACACCTAATGACTCTATATGATCAAGTATGTCCTACGTATCCCGTTGGTGATCATAGCAATTATTATCAGTTTAATACATCAAATCATCTCATACAAGTTTCCACACAAGTACATGTCAATTACATACCACATAGAACTCCAAATAGTCACTTAAAGACCCCGTACACAATCTGCGTTTTTAGGTCAGATTGTGCGCTGTGAAAAACAATTTATTTAAAATACTTAACGAATGAATTAGAGTCCCAAAGTTTTACTGAATTTTATTTGGGATTCACTCGACAATACCAATTTTTTTTTTGTCTTAATTCCAAACACAAAAATTATGAAAATTCGTACAACACAGCTATGTCCAGAAAATTTCCTCAACAGGTCAGTTTAGTAGGAAAATTCTTAAAAATTGTGTATTCATCAAAACGAGATGAATCCACTTGGAAAATCTCTATTTTTCCAGTATTGACTTACTGTAAAAATTTCATAACCTAACTCCTTGTAAATCTCCAGTTATGCCCATTTAAAGTTAGCCCAATTTACAAATCCGAAAATCTGATATGACCCCTAATCAATTAAAATTCCAAAAACGACTCAAACGATGTCCAAATTCGATGGTTTTGCCCATTATGAAAAGCTAAGACCTTGTACATTACAATCATGCAAAGAAATCATCAAAACAATCGATTTACCAATCCGTTACAGCCCCTACAACACGTTCAAACGAATCTGCCAGAATCTTAAACTTGCATCCCAAGTAATCTACAAACCCTAATTTTTCATGAACATCCCTAATACATGTATAACACCTATAGTACTGATTAAACACCATATTAATCATAGCAAAACACATATGTTATCATGTGAAAACCCTAATCATGGCTACTAATAACAATCATCATCAAATCATCAAGAACATCCAAGAACTCCTACACATACATACATGCGATTCTACATATATATTTTTAGAGTTTTTAAAGTTTTTCAATCATTATAATTCATCAAAAATCATAAGAATGTATACCTTGCGAAGGATTAAACTCCCTAGGGCCTTGAAATCAAACCCGAACTAGCTTGATTAGGTGAAGGATTACTTGATTGCTTGAAAAACCAAGAGGGGATGGGGGTGGGGGTTCGCACGGCGCAAAGAGGGGCAAGGAGGTAGGGTTTTTATCTTTTCCTAGCCTCCTAATTATAAAAGGGCTTTGCTTGTTCCCCAAACAATTGGTATTAGGGCCCTTCTAGTCCATTAACTTGACCCGTTAACCATGTTCTAGCCCAATACCGGACCCAATATTATTAACCATTCTAAATTGTATAAAAACCATTGTTTTCATTATTACATAATATATTAATCATGTTGCGCACGTAATTTACATAATCTACGTATTATCTTTCAGTTAGACGATCATTCACAAAAACATGTAATTCACATAAGCACGTACTTCATGTTCACCATAATTCAATTGTACGTATTACTGCTATGTATGCCACATAATTCACCAACGTTTGGGATACAGGACTCATGTGTGTGTTTAACAAGGATTTTCCTACTTATAACATATGTTAGCATCTTCTAACACATGTTAACCTACTTAACTAACCCTAGTTAAGTATCTAGCCATGTATGAACATGTAAGTTTACTAGAGTTCAGTAAAAGTATTTAACCTGAAAATGCGGGGTGTCACAATGAGGTGCTTGTGGGTAAAACTGCAATTTTGAAACCCTTAACCTCACAAGCATACTCTAGGCACAACAAACAGGCTGCCTGGCCAGAAGATGACCAAGGGGAACCAGAACCAGTCCCCATGGAACCCTCATCTCCCTCATCTTCCAAACCTACACCCCCAAAGGCCAAGAAACTCAAGGAAAAAAAACAAAAACCCACCAAACCAAAAAGAAAAGCTGTTTAGGAGGTTGAGATGCCTGAACAAACTATTGTGCAATCTGCACTTCCTAAAGATGTGACTGAAACATCCTCTCAGTCTCATCCATCTCAAACCCCACCAAGAGCACCGATCACAATTCTTTTCAAAAGAAAAAGACTTAAGAAAACCATTCCTATTGATGCTTCTTATGAAACTGCTGAACCCACTGCCCAAACTACTGAACCAGCACCCCAACTTTCTGAACCTGATTTTGAAATAGCCAAACTTCTCTCTGGGCTAAAAGAGAAAGTCCCATCTAAACATGTCAGTCCCCAACAACCACATCAAACAGGGGACATAGCCTCAGAATTTGACATGGATGTGGACACTCAAAGCCCTAACCAAAGAGATGAGGATGAACCAGGGTCTCTAAGCCCAAACTTAGAAACTCTTGGTACTTTTGAGGCTGCTACTACTCATTTACCACCCAGTGGTGGATCTGAGGAAAGAAGCAACATAGCTAAGACCTCAACTGTGGCAACTACCGATGAAGGCTTAATGCCTGAGGTAGGAAATCCTCTGAACCAAGAAAAAGAGGTACATGAGACAACTGCGTTGGGCTCAGCTCATGATGTAACTGATACAGTCCTCATTGAGGATGTAATCAGGGATTCAGATGATTCCATTGACTTGGATGATGTTTCAAAACACAAAACTACTGAATTGACGGCTACAAGTGAAGGTCCTGCACCTAGTGTATCTATTGTAACATTACGCATTTATACTTGTACGTTACTATTATCATGAATAAAAAACGTCAAGTTTCATTATTATTATTCGCTTTTAATTATTATTGAGACACATTTGGAACCCTAATACTATATTAATTATATATAATATACATATATATTAGATTTTAATGTCAAAAAAATAATGCTTGGGCCGGGAATCGAACCCGCGCCCCAAGCCGGGTCACAAACACAAACAGGCTCAACCATCTGGTCCACACACACTTCTTGTTTTAATTCCAGCTTATAATTATTATAACACGAGTATGGTTTTTCACAGTTGACTTGGAAAGTCAACTGTGACACAATCTACCATAATTAACCTAATCAAACGCGTGTTAATCCAGGATAGGAATGATTGGTGATTGAATTGTTGATCACGCGTCTATTACACGCTGAATTGATTTCAAAATCATGCCAATTATACATGTTGACGCGTCATCACCATGAATACACGGTCAACCTTCCAATCGTGCAATCCAAACCCTTTCCCTATAAATTGGACATCACAAATCCTTCTACCCTCGCCGAAACCTCTCACTTAACCTTCAATTTCTGTTCTTAATCACTCTCTCTAAAGTTTTCTGCTCGAGTTTGACTTTTGGGCTTGACCGCACAAGAAACACGAATTCGTAACTGTAAGTGATGTTTTTCTTGTGGGTTTTGTTATTCGGCATTCACACAACAATAACCCTCTGATTAATTGGGCTATTGTTGTGTGAATCAACCAATTGTAAAAGCTAGGGCTCGAATCGTGAATTTGGGGAAGAACACGTTTTCAGCATGAAGTATTATATTTTAAATAAACTGGAATCAAACACAACCACTGATCTAGATCAAGTGGTTGTGTCTGATGTTTGTTTGTCCACACACGCGGGTTCGAGTCCCGTATAAAACGGTTTTAATCTTTTCATTTTTAAAAGAATATAAATCAGTTTCCTTATATCATATAATTAAATTAACCATAGATTAAACGTTCTCAAGGTCCAGACCAGTTGGTCTGGGCTTGTGATTTAAAACCAACGAACCGGCCTAGGGCACGGGTTCGAACCATGGCAACAACAAACATTTTTTTTAGTTAAGTATATATATATATATATTTCCTTTGTATTTTTAAAATTCCTTTTAAAATACTAAAACTCTTTTATAAATTCTATAAAAATTATTTTATGTTAATCTAGTGAAAAAGTTTAACATACAATTTTTAGTTTTCAAAAATTTATTTATTTAATATATATAATAAATAATTCAATTTTATTCTATTTTATTTATAAAATTCTATAAAAATATCAAAACAATTTTATAAATTTCCACAAAAATTATTCTGAGTTTTTATAACAATAAACTTTTCTGAAATGATTTTTATTTCTGAAAAATCATTTATTTAATATTTTTAATCAATTTTTGATAGTTTTAATCATAAATAAATCATAATAAATTCATTTTTCAATATTTTTGCACCAAAATTTTATATAAATTATTTCTATTTATTTGGAACAGAAATACAATTTTTAATTTAATAATTCTTTAATTTTAGTCTTTTTAAATATTAAAGTTATATTTTGACAATTTGAAATAAATAGATTTAATATTCTATTTTTTAAGAAAATAATTTTATAAAAATTATTTTCATACTTTAAACTTATTATTGTGACCATCTTTAATTTAAAATTTACAAAAAGACTTTTGTTTATTTATTTATCAAATTTCTCATATTATTCAAACATTTTATTTATTAATCAAACGAGCACTTATCCCCAATTCAAAGCCCTAGAATATATTTGTAGACTAGAAAGACTTAGACATATCTATTACCTTAATTATAGGGTAATACTTGGCATTGTTGGGCAACACATATTCTATTTTTCACGAGACATAACACTTTTGCTAAGGTGAGTTTTACATAGCCCCTTTTCTATTTATCACCATTTTTGGGGTGAAACATGTTACAACATTCTATATGCAATTCAATCATAAAGTGTCTATGTGTTTTTCTATGTTGCATTATGTTTTAAACATGACTAGGGTAAGCACAATATTCTAGCATAATCATTAACATTGATCAGCGACGGTATACAATGATAGATCTATTGGACTGACAATCCCGCCCGGATACGTGCCTCCTACAAAGGTAGCGTGGGTGATTGTTATCGCATAACATAATCGAGTGAACCATGAGCGTATGGGATGTACCACAATATAATAGTCACAAGGGTTGATTATGCACTCGATTTACTTCTAGTATGTTTTCACATATGGACTAGACTTGCCATGACACTTGAATTGTACAAGTTTTATTCGATTATCAAAACCTATGTAATTCTCACCAACTTTTGTTGACCCAAAAATATTTTCAAAATTAACATGTTTCAGGTAACAATGAAGCTTAGGCTTGAGTATGCATGAGGATTTATCATGAAGTTTTTGTTTGAAGTTATTTGAAGTTGTTGCTTTATTTGTTATCATGTATTTGGATTTCTAGACATCATTTCATTTTGGATATTTATGTTATGAATAAATTATTTAAAATTCAATTTATACCATGTGCTACTGAAACAATCATCAATACGTGACATCCCGATGTTTTCGCCATCGGTTGGGGTGTTACATCTATGCTCAAGAAGCTAGTCACACCAGATCAGGTTAAAGTCCACTTAATCCCTGATTCCCCTGTAGTGGCATCTTCTGTACAACAAGAAGATCAACCAAAAACACACCCCTCACTACAAATGCCTACCCAATTCCCTGGGCAATCCAGCATAGACATGAACCAGCTATGCAGCCCAGATGGTCCCTTATATCATATGATGAACACCCTCATCAAAAATCACTTCCAAACCTACACAGCTAACTTGGAGCTGTCAATCAAGAACCAATTTGGAGTGATACAGACAAAGATGAACGATCTGTCCAACAAGATTGAATTCAACAGCAAACAGATTGCTACTCTTACAGGTCAGTTCTCCCAACCTTCAACATCAAAACCTGATGAAGCCAAAAAGGGGGAGAAAACTAAGGAACCTATGGAGTCACTTGAAGCCAGGAAAAAGGCAAGAGTGGCTATCCAAGAAAGAGAACAAAGAAACCAAGCCAGAAAAGAAAAACTGGCCCAACAATTTGGTGTCTCTATTCAAGAAATAGAAGATGCTGAAAAGTCTGATGAATCCCAAGGGCACAATGAAGAAACCTCTGATGGACAAAGTTCTGATGAAGACTCAGAAAGTACTGAAGACAATCCTTCAGTAGTTGACAAACCTTCAGTAGTTGTCAACCCATCAGATGTTAACACTTCCATCACTCAAACTGCTGAATAAGAGCCTTCCAGATCAACTGAACCTACTCAACCAACTCCTGTTCCTCCTAGGCCTATTACAACAGTTACCACTGTGACTGTACTAAACCCTTCTCCAATCTCTCAATCAGTAGAACTTCTTGAGAAGAGTTTAGTGGCAGTTCAGAAGAAAGCCAAGGAAGATCAGATTTGGAAACTTCTGGAAGAAAGGGATGACTTGGACTTAAGCCTGGATGAAAAGCTACAGGCTTATGAAGCTGAACTTCAAAGGCAGGCTAGCCTAGACAGAATTGCTGAGGAAGACAAAAGACATCAACTGATGTCTTATATTACTAAGAACAGCAAGATCAAAGCCCATACATTAAAGAGACTCTCCATGGAAGAGCTGACAAGAAGAGCTCAACTTATTGCAGACAAACTTGCAACAAGTAAAGATGCAAAAGCCAAGAGAGCCCAAATGATAGAAGAACTGGTAGCTAATGGTTATGGTTCAAAAGCCTCTGTGTCCAAATGGAAAGAAGAAAGATTAATGGACACTTACAGAAAATACAAGGCTGCAAGGGCTGCAAATCCAGAGAAGTTTGAAACTACTGAAGTATCAACTTCAGTAGTTAGAACTTCTGGTGTTCAAAGAAGACCAGCTACTCAAAAGAAGAAATCAGAGGAGAATGTGAAGACTGATTTAAGAATGGTACTACTAGAAGGAAGTACAGTAGTCCATTCTGACTTTGACATTGAAGAAAAACCTCTGATCACACAATTCAGGGATCCTTCCACCTTTGCCTATCAAATCCAGAAAACCATCAAAGACAAACTGCACACTAAGGTAGTTACTGAGCATCATTTGCCAACTTTTCAAATACCTAATGTGATGCAACAAGAACAAGGAGGTGAATCCCACCTGAGAGTCACTGAAGTTGAAAAGATCCAACACTCAGGAGCATCCCAGGGTACCACTATGGTTCCCTACACTTTAGACTTTGACAAGTCTAAAGTACCTATCATCAGATGGTCCTTTACTGATAACAACTCAGTACAAGTGACAAGAAGAGATCAGACAAGCAGAGCCTATAAGTCGATGAATGATCTGAAGAAGCTATCAACTCAAGACCTGCTTACAATCCAGCATCTAGAACCACAAAAAGGATCTCTCACTGATGAACAGCTGAACCAGCTGAAGAATTCCATGTTCAAAGGAATATGGAAGATTGTGAATGACAGAAGAAAACAATAAGGAATTAGGAAGGTTTTGGCTTCATCAATCTAGGGGGAGATTGTTAGGACAAAGAGGATTGGTGAAACCACTTTTGCAAACCTTAGTCTAATTCACTTCTGTCAAAATATTCTAAGTATAGAACTGCTGAAGAAGGAAGATCAAACTGCTGAAGAAGAGATTACACAAGTACTGAAGAAGAAAAGTCATCAGAAGTTCTGAAGTCCAAACCAGACATTTCTACTGAAGAACTACTGAAGACAAACTACTCATCAGTAGTTTGTCATTCATCAGTACTTATGAGAAGATCTTTTCCACCGCCTTTTGTATCAGTAGTTTATTAGTTTAGTATTACTTTTACTTTATGTACAAGTTCCAAGATTGCAACTTGTTACAACTTGTTTCTGAACTTGTTTTTTGGCAAGGTTCATGTATTTGTAAAGTCTATAAATAGAAGGGTTCATCCCTCTGTTTTAGACATTGATTTTAATACAGAAATCCTTCAAAGCATATTATTGTTATTTCCATTTCATATTTATTGAGAATCTGTCTAAGTGTTTCATTCTCATTCAATACTTAGATTCTCAATAAATACTTATCATTTATTAGTCTCTCAAACATCCAGGGGGAGTAATAACTCTTGTTGATAAGTGTAGCTTTAAACTCATAACATTCCGCTGTGCTATCACTGATCAAGAACTTGCTAAACACCTAAGTGTTCACTAGCAAGTTCATACAAAGAGCAATACTGATCCAACACTATGTAATTCTCACCAACTTTTGTTGACCCAAAATATTTTCAAACTTAACATGTTTCAGGTTATAGCTTGCTTGAAGATTATAGTTAATGCTTGAAGATGTGTATCTAGTATTTTTCATTTTGATGTACAAATTCTTTTAGAACAATTGTATGTAATTTATGTAATCAATTAATGAAATTTATTATTTACCATGAGCTACTGAACAATCGTCAATACGTGACATCCCGATGTTTCCGCCATCGGTTGGGGTGTTACAGATTGGTATCAGAGCCATGGTTATAGGGAATTAGGTTATTAGAAAAAAAAAATCTAGTCTATAACCATAGGATTTTAATCAGTACTTGCTCCTTTTACTTGCAACCTTACTTGTTTCTATTCTCTATCCTACTTCTTATCCTTACTTTAGTCCCTACAAGAAGAGTGCTCTCCATCACAAGATCTACTCTTAGACTAATAGGACAAATCCTCAGGTTTAGCCTGAACCACCTTGAAGATCTCGTCGAAGTTCTAAATTTTAATAACGAACACGTGCAATCTGGAAGGGTGAACGCCTGTATTCTGAGTTTTCTGTCTAGGACTGGCATTGCGCATAAATCTCAATCAGACGAGGGACCCGGATGCCTACCTGGGAATTCTCGGGATGAGTGTTCACTTATAGGCTAAAGCATGTCTTCATTATGTTATTAGAATCTAGAAGTTTTGATAAGTAAACGTTTTCGTTTATTCGTTTAAATTAATGAATAAATGATTACACTCACTTTCCTTAAACTAAGCTCTAAAATCTCAAAATTTTACAGCTTAAATCAATTTCATTTCATAACCATCTATGGATTTCACAATCACACTTCACCTTACCATCTTAGCCACTTTTTAAATATTCAACACCCTACCCAAATCATATTATTTCATTTCTCCACATGTTACTTATTTTTAAAAACTATAACCTCATACCTTAGCACAAACTAAAGATTTCTAAATCTTGTTGTATTTTCATTACCTAGTAACTTTACAAAGTACATATTTTTTTGTCAAAAGATGTCCTCGAACTTAAATTCAATTGTTTATTTATTGACGTAACAAACGATTTTCTATATAATGCTTTAAACTATTAAAAATCACTAATAGAACCTTGATCTTCAAAACCTAATGTCATGTTTGAAATCTCCAACTAACGGGAATATTTTAATCAAAGCCTACTTAGCTTGTACTATTTAACAACTTTTGCTTTATGTACAAAACCAATTTTGAAAATAATTTTTTTTAATCCATAGGAATAATATCTAGTCTCTAGATTCTCCATCGACACTCACTCATTTTCAACTTGTTCAAATTTTTACAATACTTGGCATATACCACAATCATGTTTTCTTATACACTTGATTATAACCTTTGATCCAAACCCCAAAATTTACACTGCTACATAATCTCCTTACTATAAAGTAAACTCTTTATCAACTATCTTCACATTCACTATCTCTCATGTAACATCGTGAATTTCCCCTAATTTTTTTTTGATAAAAAGAATGTATTGTTTTAAACAATATATGTTTTAAATACCTTAAACTAATAATTATTTGTATCTCGACACTTTTGTACGTTTTAAAAATATTTCGAGTCACTTTCGGGCTTATATAATCATATTATGAATTTAGAATAATATAGTTTTAGGGAAATAATTGCCAAAAAAAAGATTTGTGTGGACCGGGACTCGAACCCGCGTCCACAGCCACCCAACACACAGTGACAACCAACTGAGCCAACTATCATCTTGTGTAGTATTTCAGGAGAAAATAAACTTAACACATTCATTAAATTGATTAGTCAAAGTCTTAGTCAAACAGTCAAAGTCTTAGTCAAACAGTCAAAGTCTTAGTCAAATAGTCAATTCATCATAAAACCTTACTTTATGGTGTTGACCAATTTTAATGGATAATTGACTCCAAAACTAGTATAAAAATCCACCTATGACCCATTATACTTTGCACCTCTAAATCGATTGTTTCAATCCGATTAAACTTTCCCTCATATCTTTCTTCTATAGTCTATTACTTCTACAATTGAAGCTTTGATTATAAGCTCTTGTAATTGGCGAATTGGAAGCTTGATATTCTTTCTTTTTCGTCTTCTTCAATTTGGACTAGCTACGTTGTTGAGTCTTTGGGATTCGCCTCGCATACATTCACAACACATTATTCTATTTTTTTCACGAGACATAACATTTTGCTAAGGTGAGTTTTACATAGCCCCTTTTCTATTTATCACCGTTTTTGGGGTGAAACATGTTACAACATTCTATATGCAATTCAATCATCAAAGTGTCTATGTGTTTTTCTATGTTGCATTATGTCTTGAACATGACTAGGGTAAGCACAATTCTAGCATAATCATTAACATTGATCAGCCGACGGTATACAATGATAGATCTATTGGACTGACAATCCCACCCGGATACGTGCCTCCTACAAAGGTAGTGTGGGTGTTTGTTATCGCATAACATATTCGAGTGAACCATGAGCGTATGGGATGTACCACATTATAACAGTCACAAGGGTTGATTATGCACTCGATTTACTTCTAGTATGTTTTCACATATGGACTAGACTTGCCATGACACTTGAATTGTACAAGTTTTATTCGATTATCAAAACCTATGTAATTCTCACCAACTTTTGTTGACCCAAAATATTTTCAAACTTAACATGTTTCAGGTTATAGCTTGTTTGAAGATTAGAGTTATTGCTTGAAGATGCGTAGCTAGTATTTTTCATTTTGATGTACAAAATTCTTAGAACAATTGTATGTAATTTATTTAAATCATTTATTGAAATTTATTATTTACCATGAGCTACTGAACAATCATCAATACGTTACATCCCGATGTTTCCGCCATCGGTTGGGGTGTTACAGATTGGTATCAGAGCCATGGTTATAGGGAATTAGGTTATTTGAAAAAAAAATAATCTAGTCTATAACCATAGGATTTTAATCAGTACTTGCTCCTTTTACTTGCAACCTTACTTGTTTATATTCTCTATTTTACTTCTTATCCTTACTTTCGTCCCTACAAGAAGATTGTTCTCCATCACAAGATCTACTCTTAGACTAATAGGACAAATCCTCAGGTTTAGCCTGAACCACCTTGAGATCTCGTCGAAGTTCTAGAATTTTAATAACGAACACGTGCAATCTGGAAGGGTGAACGCCTGTATTCTGAGTCTTCTGTCTAGGCTGGCATTGCGCATATATCCCAATCAGACGAGGGACCCGGATGCCTACCTGGGAATTCTCGGGATGAGTGTTCACTTATAGGCTAAAGCATGTCTTCACTATGTTATTAGAATCTAGAAGTTTTGATAAGTCAACGTTTTCGTTTATTCGTTTTAATTAGTGAATAAATGATTACACTCACTTTCCTTAAACTAAGCTCTAAAATCTCAAAATTTTACAGCTTAAATCAATCTCATATCATAACCATCTATGGATTTCACAATCACACTTCACCTTACCGTCTTAGACACTTTTTAAATATTCAACACCCTACCCAAATCATATTATTTCATTTCTCCACATGTTACTTATTTTTAAAAACTATAACCTCATACCTTAGCACAAACTAAAGATTTCTAAATCCTGTTGTATTTTCATTACCTAGTAACTTTACAAAGAACATATTTTTGTCAAAAGATGTCCTCGAACTTAAATTCAATTGTTTATTTATTGACGTAAGAAACAATTTTCTAAATAATGCTTTAAACTATTAAAAATCACTTAATAGAACCTTGATCTTCAAAACCTAATGTCATCTCCAACTAACGGGAATATTTTAATCAAAAGCCCACTTAGCTTGTACTATTTAACAACTTTTGCTTTATGTATAAAACCAATTTTGAAAATAAGATTTTTTTTATCCATAGGAATAATATCTAGTCTCTAAATTCTCCATCGACACTCACTCATTTTCAACTTGTTCAAATTTTTACAATATTTGGCATATACCACAATCATGTTTTCTTATACACTTGATTATAACCTTTGATCCAAACCCCAAAATTTACACTGCTACATAATCTCCTTACTATAAAATAAACTCTTTATAAACTATCTTCACATTCACTATCTCTCACAACCTTGATTCTGCTTCAAGATTTTTCATCATCGTCTCAAGAACTAAATTCATATCCTTCACCTTCTCACACATGAGCTAGTTACCCATGATAACCAAACTATTGAAACTTGATTGTGTGTTGCATCAAACATAATCCTTAGTTATACATGAGGATTCGATTGTCTACCATATTTAAACATTTGATACTAGAAATCATGGAATATAAACTATTTGCTATAGACACACCTAGAGTCATTAACCTTGTCTAGGACAACACTATTACAACTCGCATGCTATGCTTGATACTTGATTGTTTATATGTACATATTATCAATTTGCAATTTATGTGTGAAATAATTGGTACTGTGACACCCGGCACGTTTGGGTCAACATTTTATAAACACATAAGTCTACCTTAGCGAAAAACGTTTATTAAACATACTTGACGGGGTCAGTAGAGTCGGAACACAGTCCGTATTGTCCAGGGTTCAATGATTCGGGAGATCATTGGGTTAGTCACACACACACACGATACGAATCCCGTTGTTGGTGAATTACATAAACTAATTAAGTGTATGTGTAGACTAATTGTCGTATGGTGGATTATATGCTTAGATGTGTTTAAATGATGTGTAGATAATCATCCGTGCTTAAATATGTTAAACATAGACTAAGGTTGCATGCTCGTATGTTAGGGTGTGTTAGAATGCGTTAAACACGACAAACTGAAAAACTAGACAAACATGGACTCTGGTTCGACCACTTCGAGTGGTCGAAGGAGGAAAATTGTTTGGTTCGACCCTTTGTAAATGGGCAAACCTGGGATATGGAATTGAAAGAATTCCCTTCGACCAGGACAGGGCTCATTCGACCCTGTGAAAGGGTCGAAGGAGAGCACATTCGCCCAGGAAAAGGGGCGAATGAGGACATAGTATAAATACCACACTTTGTCATTTTTCACCATTTCACAAACCCTAAACGTCTCTAAACACTCTCTAGCATTTTTAAACATTGGGGGAGGAGTTTTTGCCCTTGTTTTCTATAATCTAACCTACAAACATCTTCTACACAAAGATCTAAGGTGTGTTCTTCATTCTAAATCATTTTTAAAGCATTTCAATTCGTTTTCATTAAACCCCAAGAGTCCAGATCTGATTCAAACATGTTTCATGAATAAAAACCTTCCTAACATCTTTTTAAACAAAACCTATTCATAAACAATGAGTTTTCATACAAAATAACATGTGTTAATGGTGTTTTATGTGATGTTATGCATTGTTTGATGATTGATTGTTGTATAAATGTTATAACAATGATCCAGGACTGTTATTGATGATGTTTTATGATTGAGATAGGTTACAATTGATTATTGATGATGTTTTGTTCGTTTTGGGGATTTTGGGTTAGATCTAGGGCTTGCTCATGGTGATAGTGTTAAGGATATGATTGGGGGTTTCTTGTTCATAATAACTTGAGTGTGTTGAGTTGATTGTTGATTCATTTCAGAAAGTTTCCTAATTGGGTAAAGATTGCATGCATGATGATGTGACATCTCCATAATTTACTATTTTGGGAAACTTGTAAAACGACTAGATTTTGGTGTAAAATCGGTAGGGTTTTGTAGGGATAAGTTATCCATGCTTGACTGCTGTGTTTGATGATGTTTCGAGTCGTTTTGAATGTGTTTGAAGCGTTTTTAGGAAAATTTGCACAACAGGGGCGAACCTGGCCTCCTTCGACCGATCAAAGGTGCGAAGGAGGGACTCCAGGGTCGAACCTGGTTACTAAATGGTCGAACGTGTTACAAATGGGCGAAGGAGGGAGAAAAGGGGCAAAGGTAGCCACATTCGACCGTTTAAAGCCTCATTCGACCACTTAGAGCTACATTCGACCCTACGATTTCTAAAATGAGATTTTTGATGCAAACTAAGTGTTTTATGCTTGAAACTTATGTGTTAAACTTGTGTACATGCCTAATTGATGTAATGGGTCACCAACGGGATGTCGGGTCGGTCTGGGATGTCCGGTTAACGTGTAAACACACTTTCTAAAACACAAAGTCAAGATCTGGACAATCGGGGGCTAGTTAGCCTTCGGGTTAATAGTCATCACACTTATGTAAACTCATTGATAGGTTGTCATTAGTTGGGATTATCATACACGTGTTGGAATTCTAGCTATCAGAAGACGCACTCTAAGGTGAGTTTCACGGCCCCTCTTTTATACACTTTTCTCTCGGGGGAGAAGCATGCCACACGTTTTAGAAATGCAACGTTTATGATTTGAAAACGCAACTCTTATGAAACTTACCACTTTTGGAAACATAACGCTTTTGAAACGTAACGCTTTTGAAACATGACGCCTTTTGGGAATGTGACTCTTTTAAGAAACGTGACACGTTTGGCACTTGGCATATTTAAGCATTGGCACTTGACACTTTTAAACATTGATGTTTGGCATTTGACACCTGACGCTTGGCACTTACTTACTATACGATGAAACCGAAGTCCCTATTGAAACCATGAATGTGCGGGGCACAACGGGGGAAATGTGGATAGATCTATCGGGCGTGACGAACCCCACCTGACGGCTGGAGGCCGGGCGGGTGCATATTGTCTCTATTTGACACTTGACACTTGACACATGGGCAACAACTTGAGCAACGTTTGTCAGTAATGGTTTTAGCAACATAGTCGTAGTAGTAAGGGAACATTTGTTATTTACTTGGAACTTTTGCACACTTGGCACTTTATGAGAAATCGCTTTACACATGAAAACGTTTACAAACTTAAAACCTGTGAACTCACCAGCATTATATGTTGACATCTTTTTGGCATGTTTTCTCAGGTCGCTAAGGTAGCAGCTTTGAGTATAGGCGCACGGCGTCTCACGGCGTCTAGGGATCATATGCATGTTTTGTTAAACATTTCAGACTTTGAGTTTTATTTTTAAGTTGTAATAATATATTTTGCTTCCGCTGTGTTAGAACGGTTTTGAAACTCAATGGTAGTTTGCGTTGTTTTCTTATCATATAGATGTCGTTTATTGTGACCGTTGACTTGGATCCTGGTGTGTCATGCGCCTCGCGGTTAAACCCCGCACGTGGAAATTTGAGGGTGTGACAGGTACACTTAATCAAACAACTGGTAGAGGATGAAGTACTTGCTCAACAGTTAGTTGAGTACCAAAAAACCTACTCAACGATTGGTAGAGGTCATCATGCCTGCTCAACAGTCGGTAGAGGCCCTACAACCTGCTCAACGACTGGTAGAGGCTATCGCACCTGCTCAACAATCGGTAGAGGTTCTTACTCACTGACTGGTAGAAGTCTTTTTCCTACTCAACAGTTGGACTCATTTTTGGATACATTGTAAACGATTCAATCACAAGGTTATTTTGCATTACTTACATGTGTGTTTAGAGTCATAGAAGGACACAAAACCCTAATGTAAGGTAAATTGGTGATTGCGGTCCGGAACGTAATCATGAATTTACAGGTACGTTAAGGTAGTGTGAAATTCTAATAAGGTTTTAGTAGTCCATTTGGTTTTCGTATAGCCAATCAATTCATGCATTTCTTATAAGATTCCTAAAACATAAGTTTAGTATTTTGCTAGATTCTTATGCTTCTTGCTACTTCAGACGAACCTAATCCAATCCTTAAAACTCACATCTCAAACCTCTTATCCAAATTATTCGAAACAAATTATTCTATTACCTATAAATTCATGTCGTGCCTTAACCCAAACCACAGCTGCCTTAATTTCTACCTAATCAACCTCAAACCTGTGTTTTTAATAACTTCGGGACGAAGTTTCCAAAAGTAGGGGAGACTGTAACATCGCGAATTTCCCCTAATTTTTTTTTTGATAAAAAGAATGTATTGTTTTAAACAATATATGTTTTAAATACCTTAAACTAATAATTATTTGTATCTCGACACTTTTGTACGTTTTAAAAATATTTCGAGTCACTTTCGGGCTTATATAATCATATTATGAATTTAGAATAATATAGTTTTAAGGAAATAATTGCCAAAAAAAAAGATTTGTGTGGACCGGGACTCGAACCCGCGTCCACAGCCAACCAACACACAGTGACAACCAACTGAGCCAACTATCATCTTGTGTAGTATTTCAGAAGAAAATAAACTTAACACATTCCTTAAATTGATTAGTCAAAGTCTTAGTCAAACAGTCAAAGTCTTAGTCAAACAGTCAAAGTCTTAGTCAAATAGTCAATTCATCATAAAACCTTACTTTATGGTGTTGACCAATTTTAATGGCTAATTGACTCCAAAACTAGTATAAAAACCCAACTATGACCCATTATACTTTGCACCTCTAAATCGATTGTTTCAATCCGATTAAACTTTCCCTCATACCTTTCTTCTATAGTCTATTACTTCTACAATTGAAGCTTTGATTATAAGCTCTTGTAATTGGCGAATTGGAAGCTTGATATTCTTTCTTTTTCGTCTTCTTCAATTTGGACTAGCTACGTTGTTGAGTCTTTGGGATTCGCCTCGCATACATTCACAACACATTATTCTATTTTTTTCACGAGACATAACATTTTGCTAAGGTGAATTTTACATAGCCCCTTTTCTATTTATCACCGTTTTTGGGGTGAAACATGTTACAACATTCTATATGCAATTCAATCATCAAAGTGTCTATGTGTTTTTCTATGTTGCATTATGTCTTGAACATGACTAGGGTAAGCACAATTCTAGCATAATCATTAACATTGATCAGCCGACGGTATACAATGATAGATCTATTGGACTGACAATCCCACCCGGATACGTGCCTCCTACAAAGGTAACGTGGGTGTTTGTTATCGCATAACATATTCGAGTGAACCATGAGTGTATGGGATGTACCACATTATAACAGTCACAAGGGTTGATTATGCACTCGATTTACTTCTAGTATGTTTTCACATATGGACTAGGCTTGCCATGACACTTGAATTGTACAAGTTTTATTCGATTATCAAAACCTATGTAATTCTCACCAACTTTTGTTGACCCAAAATATTTTCAAACTTAACATGTTTCAGGTTATAGCTTGTTTGAAGATTAGAGTTATTGCTTGAAGATGCGTAGCTAGTATTTTTCATTTTGATGTACAAAATTCTTAGAACAATTGTATGTAATTTATTTAAATCATTTATTGAAATTTATTATTTACCATGAGCTACTGAACAATCATCAATACGTGACATCCCGATGTTTCCGCCATCGGTTGGGGTGTTACATCTCACAACCTTGATTCTGCTTCAAAATTTTTCATCATCCTCTCAAGAACTAAATTCATATTCTTCACCTTCTCACACATGAGCTCGTTACCCATGATAACCAAACTATTGAAACTTGATTGTGTGTTGCATCAAACATAATCCTTAGTTATACATGAGGATTCGACTATCTACCATATTTGAACATTTGAAACTAGAATTCATGGAATATAAACTATTTGCTATAGACACACCTAGAGTCATTAACCTTGTCTAGGGCAACTCTATTACAACTCGTATGCTATACTTGATACTTGATTGCTTACATGTACATATTATCAATTTGCAATTCATGTGTGTAATAATTGGTACACTTAATCAAACAACTGATAGAGGATGAAGTACTTGCTCAACAGTTAGTAGAGTACCAAATAACCTACTGAACGATTGGTAGAGGTCATCATGCCTGCTCAACAGTCGGTAGAGGCCCTACAACCTGCTCAACGACTGGTAGAGGCTATCGTACCTGCTCAACAATCGGTAGAGGTTCGTACTCACTGACTGGTAGAGGTCTTTTTCCTTCTCAACAGTTGGACTTATTTTTGGATACATTGTATACGATTCAATCACAAGGCTATTTTGCATTACTTACATGTGTGTTTAGAGTCATAGAAGGACACAAAACCCTAATGTAAGGTAAATTGGTGATTGCGGTCCGGAACGTAATAATGAATTTACAGGTACATTAAGGTAGTGTGAAATTCTATTAAGGTTTTGGGAGATACCCCGTATGTTTTCGAAGTATCAGAGGTGTGATGGGTTAGTTGCGGTACACCCTATATATAAACACTAATGATATGTGGAAAGGGATACTGTAGGGTCAGACCAATAACAAACCCTAGTTATTTGGTAGTCCATCTAGCATTTATGGTTATCTTATACATTCCTTAAACTCTTACCCTACTCTGAACCATAGTCACCCTAACTATCCTCAACACTATTCAAATGTTTCTTCTTAAAATAAAATTCGGGACGAAGTTCCTAAAAGTAGGGGAGACTGTAACATCACACAAGTTTTCTTTATATATATATATATATATCTATATATATATATATATATATATATATATAGGGCTGGCATAACAGCTTACCTGAACCTGTTAAGACACGAACCTGTTAAGACACGAACACGAAACATGTAAACACGAACACGACACGAAATCTAATCGTGTCATTTTTTACAAACACGAACACGAACCTGTGTATAACAGGTTAACACGATAAGACACGACAAGACACGATAAGGAACACCTAGTAAAATAAGTTAACACGACAATACACGATAAGACACGACAAGACACGATAAGACACGGCAAGACATGATAAGAAACACGATAAGACACGTACACGATAAGACACGAACACGAAACATGTAAACACGAAAACGACACGAAAATAAACAGGTCTTAACGTGTCGACCTGTTATAGACACGAAACCTGTTAAGGCCAAACACGAAACCTGTTAAAATCGTGTAGGTTCGTGTCAGGTTATCGTGTTCGTGTCTAAATTGCCAGCCCTATATATATATAGAACTCCATCGTTTATTCATCCGATTCATGTTTACAGAATCTTTACCATCCATTTTGTTAATTTTTTTTTGTTTAAATAATGACTTATAATCAATATTAAATTGGATTGTATTAAAAATTCTGATTTAAAAACGTTAAAAAAATGTTTGCCTGTGCCAGGAATCGAACCCAAGTCCCTGGCGGGCTAAACCTTAACCACACCACACAAACCACTACACCGTTTGGTGTTTTGTGATGTTAATTAAAACCAATTAAACTTAAACCCTTTCAAAGTCCCTTAGTCAAACCTGAAAAGTCAAACGTAGTCTCCTAGTCAAGTCAAGTCAAAGTGTTAGTAAATATGGTCTCCTAGTCAAGTCAAAGTGTTAGTAAATATGGTCTTCTAGTCAAGTCAAAGTTGTTCCTAAATTCTAGCCTAGTCAAAGTAGTCCCTAATTACAACTCCAAATTTTACACTATAAATACACTAGCCTACCATTCAACTCTTTATACCATTCAAAAAAAAAAACATTATTATCCCATCTCCCATATACTAAAGTTTTCATCCGTCATTATCTCCTCTAGCTAGTTTCGAGTTTTCCAAGGAATTATTACTAAGTGTTTGGACGCTCAATAAAACGCACGAACTCATTATGCACCTAAGGTGAGTTTACATAGCCCCTTTTCCATTCACTATTTTTTTTTGGGGTGAAACATGTTACAACATTCAATTTACAATTCAATCATAAGTGTCTATGTGTTATTCTATGTTGCATTATGTCTTAAACATTACTAGGGTAAGCACATTATTCTAGCATAATCATTAACATTGATCAGCCGACGGTATACAATGATAGATCTATTGGACTGACAATCCCACCCGGATACGTGTACCTCCTACATAGGTAGCGTGGGTGATTGTTATCGAATTTATAACATAATCGAGTGAACCATGAGCGTATGGGATGGACCACAATATTCTAGTCACAAGGTTTGATTATGCACTCGACTTACCCGATGGTTTTGTTTTCACATATGGACTAGACTTGCCATGACACTCGAATTGTACATGTTTTTATTCAATTATCAAAACCTATGTAATTCTCACCAACTTTTGTTGACCCAAAATATTTTCAAACTTAACATGTTTCAGGTTATAGCTTGCTTGAAGATTAGAGTTAATGCTTGAAGATGTGTATCTAGTATTTTTCATTTTGATGTACAAATTCTTTTAGAACAATTGTATGTAATTTATGTAATCAATTAATGAAATTTATTATTTACCATGAGCTACTGAACAATCGTCAATACGTGACATCCCGATGTTTCCGCCATCGGTTGGGGTGTTACAGCCTGAAAGTCTACATTGACGGGCCGGTTGACAAATCCGTGGAGATGATCGATCTCTACGACCCGCGCGCCTAATAAGTGTGGGGAAGTGAGTCTAGCTAGCGACTCGTTAATAAATATAGCACGGCGTGTATGAGCGTGCCAAAAGGTAAATATGTAATTAGTGTAAATATTTGTTGCTTTTCATAGTTTAACGTTGTTTCGAGTCATGTGCAGGTTCGTACGAGTATGATCAGAGCTGGAAGGAGCAATGAAGCACAAACAGTCGCCAAACAGGTTTAACTTAGCTACAATGATGATTTCGGACAAAATGGGACACTTGCAGCCTCAAAACTGCACATCTGCAGGTCGTGCACGGTCAAGCGCACTGCCGTGCAGCTGACCGTGCACTACCCAGTGCACCAGGGTGCAAGGGGCAGTGCAAGAGGATGTGCACGGCCAAGCGCACGACCGTGCGCATGACCGTGCGGGCCAAAAAGCCCGGCCCAAACTCGTGGGTATTTAAGTATCCTTAACTTGCAAAACCTAATAAAACACCTTGCATGAGCGGCTGCACTCCCATTCTCCCTAGTTTTGGCCGAAAACCTCTCTTTTTACTTGAAATCTTCGCTCCTTCACTTCCTAATCGCTAAGGTATGAACCCCTTCATAATATTGCACTTATTTTTATGTATTTTAGATTAGATCCGTATGTTTTATGTTCTTTAGGTTAAAGATTTGGGGGTTTCTTCATAATCCAATAATAACCCACGAATCTTGTTTAGTTTTGTTAAATGTATGTTAGTTTTTTTTAATCTTGTTTAAACCGTGCGCACCCAGGCCCAAATCATTGTTATTGTGACTTTATTTGAAATATATGAGAGATTTGGGTGTTTTTGTTGAAATTTTTTTTGAAAATCTGGAAGTGTGCACGGTCAGCTGCACGGTCGTGCGCATGACCGTGTGTGCCGAGAAAATAGGGCTGCACTGCCAGTGCGACCTGACGTGCAGCCTCTGATCTGACCAAGGACCAAGGGTGCACGACCGTGCACCATAAGCGCACGGCCGTGCATCAGATGCAGATTCAGGTCAGAATGCGCGCAGGTCCGTTTTGGACATCCGGGACCTCCGTTTTTTGTGTACTAACGGCTGTATATTAATTTTTGCATACAGATGGCCCACGTCTACCTAGGGTTCGACAACCGAAACAAAAGGGAAGGACCATGCATTGACAAATTCATGAAGCTTTGGGCTAGGAGGAACTCATTCGGTGTTCCTATTCGTCTTAACTTAGACCTACTCACCACACTGAATCAGCGTGAAAGATATGATGGATTTGTCTCGCCAAATATGGCGAAACTGCTGAGTATAAACCAGCCTGTCTACAGGGAAATTACGATTGAGTTCTTATCATCCTTCTCCTACAAGAAACCAAAGGAGGGGGTGTATAAGGACTTCCATACGAAAGACATTCGGTTTAGGCTCTGTGGAAAATGGTACCATTGGTCAGTTGCGCGACTGGGAAGGAAGCTCGGGATCTATGAGCATTTGGAGACCGACTTTGAATATTTTTGTGGGATCCACAGCTTCGTGGACAATGACGAGCGGGCCGCGTTTTGGGCATCGATTGCCGTTGGTACACCTTATAATCCAAGGTCTGCCAAGGCAACTAGGATTAAGGACCCGATACTCCGCCTCTTGCACCATGTTTTCAGCCACACCATCTGTGGCCGAAAGGACAGTTCGGGGAACTGTCCCACTCCCGATCTTCTCTATTTGTATCATTTTTACGAGGGTGCCCCGCTGAACTTGGCCGCACGGATGGCCGAGTTCTTTCTCACTGCTTGGGGCACCAAGGATGGGAGTGAGATCCATGGGGGGGGAGTACGTCACCCAGATCGCAGTGGCATTGGGACTTCTGACCGACGAGGTCAAGGCCACGCTGACATTGGTCACCAATGGGGTTATGCTGGATTTTAGATCACTCAGGGCTCAGAACCTGCTAGCTGACACGGACGGGGGTCCACGCCTTATTAGCCAGGATATTATATGGGACCCCGTACCACCAGAGGAGGAGGAGGAGGATGAGGAGATGCATGAGCAGCACGCAGGAGGCGGTGGTGACGTGCCACACGACTCTCCACACCCCTCTTCTCAGCACTTCCAGCCCCAGGACCAGCAGTGGCCTCCAGGCATCCTGACATACCCTGAGTTCTACCAGCGGTTCCAGACGATGGAGCTGAACATGCACAACATCGGTGCAAACCAGGTGCAGATCAGACAGGACCAGCAGTACATGTGGTCCACTATGGATCGTGTGCAGCAGGATGTCAGGCACAGCTTTGAGTACCTCTTCGTCGGGTTAGAGCAGGTGCATCCGGGTTATTTCAGTAACCCTCCCTTATTCCCTTATGGTGCTCCTGGCGACCAGCCAGGAAGCTCCGGTCAGCACCACGGGGACGACGCCGACCAGTAGCCACGACCATCTCATGCATGCAGTTGTTAGTACTTCTTTTATTTTATGCTTTCAGTACTTTATTTTCGGGTCTGCGTACCCAAGACTTTTTAGTATTTGTAGTTGAACTATTTCTTTTCAGTATTTCAATATGTTAGTTTATTTTATTTTAGTTTGTTTTGTGGATGTGAATGATGGGTTTGATGAGTTTGTTTGTGTCAAGAATGTTGATTATGCAGGTAACTGGCGAGCACCGTTATCGGGGCTCATGCCGTCTATTTACCCGGGGCGTTTCTTCGACACAAGGGGAGTATTATTCTCCTTTTTCCCACTATAGATAGCTAATTCATTAACGCTTTCTATTGTCACATTGGGGACAATGTGAATTTCAAGTGTGGGGAGGGATTATATCTTATATGTTTGTCCTCTTGTATATATATATATATATATATATATATATATATATAAAACCTTATAAGTAAATATATGTATATATATATATATATTCATACAAACATCAAGCATAACTAATTTTTGATAAAAATAACTTATGACGTGACAATAAATGAGATACGAGCGTGTTAGATTCGTACACTTGCACCCATTTCCTTCCGGTTACGTGAGCGTTTGAGCCTTAGAATAGATTACATTTCTTTGACATGCTTGCGAGTGAGCCGGAAGTTTTGTGCAGTTTAGAACTTGTCACTAGTATACTTGTTTAGACCAGATACGTGTGAGATTGTACGAACATGATTGAGGCATTTAGGATACCCTTTTGATTTAGCCTTTTCTTTTCATTCTATCTGTTTCCCGCATCCATATGTTATCCACATAGTTAACCATGTTGAACCTAATCCCGTGTTTTTCTTATTTACCACACCATTTCACCACTAAAACCAAACAACCTTTTTCTCTTAAACCCTTGTGTTAAAACTCGGTTTAGGTTATTGTTTAACTAGTTTATGTATTATAAATAGTTCGTTCTTGGGTATATCTGATTAGAACCCGTATGTTGATATTATTTCAGTTTCAGTTCATTATATATCATAGATATATATGTTAAAAAAAATGAGAACACCCTAAATAGGGTAAATTAGCAGTATTCGAGCAGTTTTTAGAGCTTTAAAGTTAGAAATTATAAGTTAGCTCGATTTAAAATAAAAATCGCCTATATTCGGGTTTGTTTTGTAAAGTTGTATTAGTTGATATTAGTTAGACATAACCGCCGAGTTTTAGCCGATTCGTCACTGTAAATATCCATTCCATACCCTTACCCATGCCTAATATTACAACCCGTACAAGACCTCTTGATTTGTGCCTTTTCACACGTTAGTTGGTGAAGATTAGATCTTTTGACAAGCTTATGATATTGCACGATTCATTGTCTTGGCAATGGAGCGATTTACACATACACATTACACGTATGTATCATAAATAAAACCGAGTGTGTGTGAACATTGTGAGTCGTGTACGGGTTTGCGCGCTTGTAGATCGGAAGTGAGTCGTTGCTTTTTAGTTATCTTATCACCTGTATTTTTATATCTTCTTAGCTTGACTATTATCGTCTGTACAGGTTATATTTTGTCTTTGTTGCCACTTGGCGAGTTTTTCGTTTATTTCTGTTTAAGTGTTTGCTTGAGGACAAGCAAAGTTCAAGTGTGGGGAGGTTTGATATACGTTAAAATATACATATTTAAGTCCCCGATTAAACTCCCAAATTACGCGTTTTCGACCATAATTGCACGAATACGGTACTTAACCGCTTCATATGTTTATTGCAGGTCTTAAACGACGTCCCATGAGCAAAGTCGAAGAAACCGGGCGAAAAACGGACAAGACGGAAAGTTTCTGCAAAAATCAGCTAAGTCTGGAAAACGTGCACGGCCGTGCACCTCAGGTGCACGCCCGTGCGGACTTGCTTGGCTCGGACACAGATGAGCTGCACTGCCAGTGCGACTTGGCGTGCAGCTGATGTTCCGGGGCACCCTGATCAGCACTGCCGTGCGGGTGCCCGTGCGACTCAACTTCTCGGGTGCACTGCCAGTGCACCAGGCAGTGCACCCCCAGCACTCGGCCACCACCAGACCCGCACGCCCGTGCACCCTAGGTGCACGGCCGTGCGGAATATCTGGATATTTCCAGAAACGACTCAGCCACTTGCCCACTTGCACGTCAACTCATATTGATAAAGTGCACGACCGTGCACTTTAGGCGCACGATCGTGCACAAAAGCAGAGTTTCTATAAAAACAGAGCATAACCCACTGATCAGATATTGGGTGATCTCTGGGCGATTTAGGGCGATTTTCTGGACCAGGAGCTGCTGCAAAGGCGAGGAACAAGCTCGGGAACTCATCCGAATCATCTATCATCATCCAATCCATCACATTCAAGTTTTATGGTTTGATTTATTAAGCTTTTAGTTGATTCAAATCTGTTTATTTTAGCTTGTTTGTGTTGTTTATGTATTACATTATAGTCTAGTAATCATGTTTAGTAATCGTTAGTAGAAAAAACAATCATTAGTATGTAATCATGTTTTGTATAAATTTGGCGTTTTTCATGTTTAGATCTTGATGATCATAGCGCAACCTTGTTTCGTTGTTGTTGGATTTGTAGCTATATTTGAATGACTTTGGCGATTGTCGAATGTGTTAGGCGGATAAATGTTGAAAAACCGTCCGTTTAATCATCCGGTAGTAGACTAGTTAACTTGTTAAATAGTTTATGCCATGAAACTGTAACCGGGTATTGGTTTGGTTAAAGTCAGTCGAATAACGGTTAAAAATGCTTACCGGCACGTAAAAGGGTTTTAAAAGCCTAATGGTGTCGTTACGGGTCTTTGACACGGTTAATGATCTTTGGTAGTTATTTTGGTAAAAATAGCGATCTTAGTAGATCTGGGTTCAAAGTTGGTAAAATGGAATAGGTTGTGAAATGCTCTACTTTATGCTAGTTTAGGTGGCTGTATTGTGTATTCGGTATCGCTTTCCTGAATTAGTGAGGTTAGAATACTCTTAACAGATGACTAACTTATCTTTAGAAGATCTGCATGAGATCATATCAGCTGTTCGCTAATAAACGACTTGAAGTGGTTAATGTGTGTATTCGTGTTAGCTTTCTGTATAGTTGTCATGTTAGGATGCCCGAAAGGGACACTAACTGTCGGAAAATGGGAATGTCGATCACACGCCTGTATTACTTATTATATTTAGATGACATGCTAGGATTGATATATTATAGTTTATATAGTTATATTTTGTATTTGGAGTCTTACTTATGTTATTTACATGTTTTAGAATTAATTTAGTTATAAACAAACTTCAAACTATCTTTTCCTACTGGTAAATCGTGGATAGAGTTTTAGTACCATTGCTCCGCGCGCGTCCATGGATCGATATCTGGTTCTTATCTACACATTACTACATATATGACAGGGTACACTTGCCCTATTGTGTGTGTTTTAATATTAAGATCTAAACCATTTTTATAAATATTAAAGCAAAAACGTGTGTTATTTCATTGTAAAATTATGTATATATTTGCACACGTCAAGTTTGCCCAGTCATCGTGCCACATAGGACACTTCCGCAATCTTAGATTGCGGGACTACTATTTTCGCAAAACCTTTTCTGACACAAACTACAAACACAAAAAAAGTTGAAAAAAACATTAGTTTTGCAAAAAAAAAAAAAAAAAAAAAAAAAAAAAAACTCTTAAATTATTACCAGCACTTTAAATTTAAACTTATATATTATTTTATATGTTTTGAGATACGTGGTTGTTTATGCTACAGATGTTGCCTATAGGCAGATGGTTTGTTATTAACAAAACTTTAATAGTATTGTAAATTACTAAATTGTAAAATAAGATAACGAAGATAGAGATAAAGTTTGGAAATTAGTGTGACCGCCTACCTTATCCACCAATGCACCGCCATTGTCGTGTATATTAAAAGTAATATATCCACAATCTAAAATGAATATTATTTAACACTAGCTATGTATTATTCAAAGATCGCCATCCTTCTGTTTTCGTTGTTTCTGATATCGGGGTTGGTTGTTGAAGTTAAACAAACTTCATTGACTCAACGTCTACTTCATACACTCTTTCCTCCAAACCTAGAGTATGTTAAATATAAATCTTTAATAGTTAAGTACTTTTTTGATATTAATATATATAGGAAGGAAAATAATAATTGTTTGTTTTGATTATTTACAGTTTCAGAATAAGTAGTAATGAAGCAACAAAAGGTGAAGGTGAAGGTGAAGGCAAGGTCAAAGAGGCTGTGGCTACCAGTCTAGAGAAAGGGAAGGCCACCGTTGAGAAATCTGCTAAGGAAACTGCTCAAAAGCTTAAGGACACCTTCTCTGCTGTTGCTGACCTCTGATGGCTGGTCTCATGATCATAGGAGTCAAATATCCAGATTTGCAAACCCGATACTGCGGATGCTCTCCTTACGGTCGATGGTTCGACTCACCAAAGAAAAGACGAAGTTGATGTAATTTAAGTAGTTAAGAAAAAGTAATGTTAGTTATTTAGTCTTGGTCAAAGTAGTGTTAGTAGCTTGCTGCTTACGTGTAGGAAGTCATGGGTCACTTAGTTGAGTAGTGGGTAGTTGATTTTGTTTGTTTTTTATCGAGTCTGTACGAGTCATTTTGGGTTTATGAAAAAAACAGAAAAATAACTCCACAAGTTCTCCAATCTCTAATTTTTTTCTTGGAGCCTAACACTGGTTTACTGTTTACTGGAAGATCGACCATCTCCATCACCCCCTTTTACCCCTTTTGCTTGGGGCCTTTGGTTTGGGTTGCACTATATATAAGAGTTGTTTTATTTGGATACGGAATTTGATCTTATGGGGACATAAAGATGGTTACGCCCCACTTACGGTGTGCGCATATAATGTATATATGTGTGACCCTCAGGGGGCAAAAGTAAAGTTGCACTAGTTTTAACGTTATTTTACTAATTTCGTGAAAATAACGTTAAAAACGACGGACGGTTAATCATGCATCATGTGGTGACGTTGATAGCCAAAAGACAAAGGGGTATATGCACTAATCGGGTTTGTCTCGATTGCTAAGTGTTTTGTGCCTTATGTCCAAGGCTTGATACCAAACCACATCGAGCCGGGGGTCTCACTGGAAGCAGCCTCTCTATTCTTAGGGGTAGAGGTAAGGCTGTCTACATCTTACCCTTCTCAGACCCTACCTTAGCTTTGCTATAGGTGAGATTAACTGAGTATGATGATGATGATGATGATGATGACGGGGACATAAAGATGGTGTCATGGTTAAAGAAGACTTTGTGCATGTGAGGGTAGTTCTTAGTTATTGGGTCAACGTGAAGCTTGATCTCATACAGAAGAGGTGGCATAAAGGTCATTTTTAACAATTGTTTTCTAGGTTTTTTCGGACACCATTTGTGTTAATCGTATGCATTGAATTTCAAGTGCCTTATAGTTTTGTGGCCCTGCTAGTGTCCTCAAATATCTCCTTTATAGTTTTTTGAATACCATTTCACATTAGCATATTGTAGGTCAATCGCATTATAGTTCTTCATTTGCATGTTTGACATGCCAAAACACCAACGTTAAAAAAACACAAAGGTATAAAACACAGCCTCATGATTCTCATAATATTTCTCATTTACGTATTGTAGCTGATTTGCATATAGTGTAAGACATGTCTGTCATATATAGTGGAGGATGAGAAAAGTTGTAGCACATAGTATATGACACGTGGCTAAGATATAGTGGATGACAAAAGTTAGTGGAGCAAAAGGTAGTGCATGAAAGACTTGTACACTTCAATTATACACTTCAATTATCATGCTTTAAGAACTTGCACAAATTGTTATATAATGAGCTCCATCTCACAAAGAAAGTGGGTAAATGTAGCATGTGTTAATTTGTTGCAAGTCAAAAAGGTATGCATTATATTTTATTTATTATTTATTTTGTTCACTTATTTAAATATTTGTGTAATACACACTATTTTTTTATGAAATTTTATTTATTCAAATTATGTATTTAATTTTGTAATATGGGCATAGTAATGGCTATTATCGTTTAGACATTCACAGGTTGTGAATACAATAGGATTGATTGTTGTTGGACAAGCATTCATAAAATATAGGACGGAAACACAATAAACTAAACTAAAATTCGAATTACAATATACTGAAAGAAAAAATGTAAACAAAATAGGTATTAATCGAATTATATAATCAAAACACCAAACACAGATTACAATAAAAGAAAAGAAAAAAACAAACAAAACAGATGATGGTTAAGAATTTCTATTCAACAAATTCCCTTCTACTAGATTACGGCAATTCAGGTGTACCCGTCTGTCTCACAGGGTACATCAACCTAAACAGATTACTATTGGGATTCTAAAACAAGAGCGTAATGTGCAGAGAAGTTCTGAAAATCGTCAAAGGTTGTGGGTGTTTTTTTGAACATCAAATGTTGTGTTATCAAACAAGACATCCAAGTATATATCTACGAAAATAAATAGACGAGGAGTCTGAATTGAATTCATAATTCAATTCAAGTGAATTCATAACTTCATGAAAAATTGAATTCTTAATTTAACAAGTTCTAAATAAATGCTAGAATTTGAACAGTCTTTTGTTGACCACACTAGTTACTCGAGCCATGTGCCACATACTAGAGACACCCATATATGTCAAAAGTAGTAAAAGCGGTCACAGTGATGGAAGCATGCGAAGTGCAATGTGCACCATCAAAACGCCAAATTACGCCTATCAGCTTTATCCCGTACAGAGTCGGGGCACGTCTTCACACCCTCCTAACTGCCACTGAGCGTGCCTTGCTATATAGAAATACATTCCTATAAATTATTGCTTATAAGCCAACTCAAAGTTTATCATACAACCAATGTGGGAAAAATTCAATTTCCACATTTTTCACAACTTAGAGTTTCAATATCTCATTCATCTTGGCTTTATTTTAGACACGTTTTGGTTTGTTGTGATCCTCTGACGTAGTAGAACACAAATGCCTTATGTCACACCCCACCATGGCGGAATCGCAAGGTGTAACAGAAAGGTTTTCAAGCATATACTTATGCAAACAACTAATGAATAAACTGTTGGGAATCATGGTATCAAATACACAGCGGAAGCAGTTTTATTTTTAAATAAAATCGATTATATACAATATATAATATGAGCCGATTTATATATATAAAATATATGTTTAATTTTATTAATCCAATTAACAAAATATTCCCAATCAGGATCTCGGTTAATCGCGTATAAACAAATAAATAATGAACAACCATAGGGGGTTTAGTAATCAACCTTTGACGACTACACCGGAATTGTAACACGCGGGTTACAACGAATCCTCGCTAGTAGGAAGTTCACACCCGAGCACTGGCCAACCGAAAGCAACACTTTGCAAGACGGAGGCGGCGATGATGGTGGTTTGCGGCGGACAAAGGGGCGGTAGCTCCTAAGGGTGGCCGCAAATCTTGAAGAGGAGACAAGGGTTATGTTGTTTTATCTTTTCAAAAACATGTGATTAGAGTTTGATCTATCACACCTATTTATAAAGATAAAAAACACTTGACCACTTAATTAGTCAAAGTCATACACTTGACCATTTGACTAGTCAAGGACTTGACCACTTAATTAGTCAAAGTCATACATTTGACCATTTGACTAGTCAAAGACTTGACTATTTAATTAGTCAAAGTCATACACTTGACCATTTCACTAGTCAAAGTGTAAACTTTACTATTAAGTCCCTCGAGTTCAAAACTATTATTATTATAATAATCCACCAACACATGAACTTATCTGATTCGTGTACCAACGTGTAACTCTTCGGATCGTACTGGGTTGGGTTACATTGACCTCGACTTTTAATTACATCGGACATCCTATATATCCAACAATCTCCCACTTGGACGATTTTAATTAAATGAGTCAACGTGCGCAAAGTTGGACGCCTAGCTGCATCGCATTGCACCCAACACAGTATGACACTTTACAGTCGTCAACTAGTTCTTTAAGTTCAAGTAACACTTTACTTAACCAAATACTATAGCCCTGATAATTCTATCAATAAGTCCCTTCTGTATAGACACCCGCTGATCATAAGACATGGATCATTCATTCTTATATAGTGATCAACTATTCTCTATTCTCGTCTCTAATTCAAAGTGGTCTAACGAACTACCTTAGTCCGAGCATGGCCACGCGTTTATACCAGTTTGAATTAACGAGGACGCCAGAATGTCTAGACTTCTAATCCTATAAAAGTACAGAATTCCATCAGCGTCATACAACTCCCACTTAATCTTGGATTTCTCCCAACGATACCCTTATTACTACCCATGTTTCAGGACAGTGCTAGATAACATCAAGGATAATCCTTGATCAATGTAGTTTAATATGTGCCTTAGGAAAAAAGACAGATTGAACATATCAATATCAAAACATCTCATGACACAGATCCATGGAGATCGTTTTGAAGCGAGTTACATCCAATATCATTCCCTAATGATATCTGTGAATTATGATTCTCAAACCATTGAGTTATTCATCTCATGAATACAATCATCTCAATTCACAATAGTCTTACATTCAAATTCATTCCCATGTAATTTGATCGACTACGGATATTTAGAATAATCTTATTCAAGGATTTAAACATACAAATAATGAACACGGTCACAAAATATTTAAATTTGCATTTAACCCATTAAATCAAATAAATATTCAATGTAACTGTTATAGTTCAAAATAAAACACCAATACTAATTACAGATCATGACCACTATCTAGCAACTCTAAGCCCTATCTTTCAGCATGCTCCTCATGTTTAGCTTGAGGTAAAGGCTTAGTAAAGGGGTCAGCCAGATTTAGATCTGTATGAACTTTGTTTATCATGATGTCTCCACGTTCTACTATCTCTCTAATATAGTGGAATTTCCTGAGTATATGCCTTGTGGTCTGGTGTGACCTTGGTTCCTTTGCAAGAGAAATGGCACCAGTGTTGTCACACAGTATCTCGATTGGTTTCTTTATGCTAGGCATAACATCGAGATCACCAATGAACTTCTTCATCTAGGCAGCCTCCTTTGCAGCATCCGATGCAGCATTGTATTCCGATTCACAGGTGGATTAAGCAACCACACTTTGCTTAAAGCTGTTCCAAGTTACAGCCCCACCATTCAGAATGAAAACATAATCCCATTTGTGACCTTGAATCATCACGATCAGTCTGGAAGCTTGCATCAGTATAACAGTTAACTGATAGCTCCTCATCCAGTCCTCCATATATTAAGAACATGTCATTAGTCCTTCTCAAGTACTTAAGAATGTTCTTCACTGCAGCCCAGTGACTCTCTCCTGGGTTCTGTTGATATCTACTCGTCATGCTAAGAGCATACGAGACATCAGGTCTAGTACACAACATGGCATACATGATGGAACCAATAGCAGAAGCATATGGAACTCTTTCCATTTTCTCCCTTTCCTCTTTAGTGTTTGCACACTGCTTGTTATTAATAATGGTTCCATGTGCCATGGGCAAGAGCCCCCTTTTTGAGTCTTGCATTGAGAAGCGTCGTAAGACCTTATCAATATAAGTACTTTGACTCAAACCCAATAACCGCTTTGATCTATCTCTATAAATCTTTATTCCCATAATATAAGCGGCTTCACTAAGATCTTTCATTGCGAAACATTTACCCAACCAGGTCTTAACATCTTTAAGCATAGGGATATTGTTTCCAATGATTAGTATGTCATCTACATACAGTATAAGAAAAGTGATATAGCTCCCACTAGATTTCTTGTAAACACACGGTTCATCTTCGTTCTTGATAAAACCAAACTCTTTGATTTTCTGATCAAAACAGAGATTCCAGCTGCGAGATGCTTGCTTTAATCCATAGATGGATTTATTCAGCTTGCACACCTTATTAGGATTCTTTGGATCGACAAAACCTTCAGGTTGAACCATATAGACATCTTCCAGTAAGTGTCCATTAAGGAACGCGGTTTTGACATCCATCTGCCATATCTCATAGTCATAATATGAAGCAATGGCAAGTAGAATTCTAATAGACTTACGCATGGCTACTGGCGAGAAAGTTTCCTCATAATCAATTCCTTGAGTCTGAGTAAAACCTTTCGCTACAAGCCTTGCTTTGTAGATTTGCACATTCCCATCCATGTCAGTCTTCTTCTTGAAGATCCATTTGTTTCCCACAGTCCGACATTCGGTAGGAAGATCAACCAAATCCCAGACTTGGTTATCATACATGGATTGCATCTCTGCATTCATGGCTTCTTGCCATTTCTTGGATTCTGAATCCAAGATTGCAGCTTTGTAAGTAGTAGGCTCAGCTTCATCAATCATGAAGATATCATCATACCTTACCGATGCACGACGATCCCTAATACTTTTCCGAACACTTGGTGTTTCTGTTGTTTCTTGAGTCCTCTCAGGCTCAACTTCAACAACTGGATCAGTTACATCTGGTTCTGTCTGAACAGCTGGTTCAGTCACTTGTGATTCTCGAATTTCTTCAAGATCCACATGGTTATCTCCAATCCCTCGCACCAGAAGCTCTTCCTCTAAGAAAGTGCCTCTGCGTTTGGTGAAAATCTTATTTTCAGTGGGGTGGTAGAACAGGTAACCGATCTTTTTATCGTATCCAACGAAAACCACTTTTTCGCCTCTGGGATCTAGTTTATCCGAAGATTCTAGAGTGACATAAGCATTACATCCCCAGACTTTAAGGTAGGATACATGAGGTTTCTTTCCATGCCATATCTCATATGGCGTTTTATCAACCTTTTTTGTTGGAGTTATATTCACAAGTCTTGCGGCATTTCCAAAGCATAACTCCAAAAGAATTTTGGAAGGTTTGTTCGACACATCATTGATCGAATCATATCTAATAGAGTTCGATTTCTCCACTCAGACACACCATTATGTTGCGGTGTTCCAGGTGGAGTGAGTTGTGAAACTATTCCACAATCCTTTAGATGGTCGATGAATTCCTGACTAAGATATTCACCTCCTCGATCTGATCGAAGCATTTTAATAGTTCTATTTAGCTGATTTTCTACTTCGTTTTGGTACTCCTTGAACTTTTCAAGAGTTTCATGTTTGTGCTTCATAAGATAAACATAACCATATCTACTGAAATCATCAGTAAATGTAACAAAGTATCTTTCTCCATGTCTTGACATTGTTCTGAATGGACCACATACATCTGCATGTACAAGTCCTAACAGATCATTGGCTCTTTCTCCAACATTTGAAAAAGGTGCTTTTGTTAACTTTCACTTAAGCATGATTCGCATTTTCCAAACGACTCCGAACCTTTGGAATCCAGGATTCCTGCGGTTTTGAGTTGTTTAACACGATTCTCACTTATGTGACCAAGTCTACAATGCCACATATACGTATCATTAAAGTCCAACTTATTACGTTTATGGGAGATATTGCATAATATGTTATCGTTTTGGATTTCTATCTCATAGATCCCATTGTTAGGTTTTGCATCAAAGTAAAATACATCGTTAAAATAAGCAGAAATAAATTCGCCATTGAAACGATAATTAAAACCTTGTCCACGCAAAGCCGAAACTGAAACAATATTTCTAGTCACACTAGGAATGTAATAAACTTTGTTCAAAACAAGTTCTAAACCAGAAGGAAGTAAGAGAATACATTCTCCTATAGCCTTCACAACAACTCTTTGTCCATTACCAACATGGACCTCCAAGTCGCCTTGTTTCAGCTTTCTAATCTTTCTTAGTCCTTGCAAAACATTACAAATGTGGAAACCACATCCTGTGTCAAACACCCATGTATTGCTAGGAAAAGCAAAGATTTTAATAACATATATACTTGAGGACTCTCCTCCTGAAGCCTTAGCTTGCTTCAGCTCAGCTAAATACTTAGCACAGTTCCTCTTCTAGTGCCCAGTTTCATCACAATGAAAACACTTGGCATCTTTTCGAGGTTTCTTATTGGCAACAGATTTGCCTTTGCCCTTCCCTTTGCCGTGATTGCCCATTTTCTTGGTGTTAGGTTTCTTAACTTGACCCTCCTTAATCACTAGCACTGGTGCAGTCTTGCTAGGTATGTTCACCTCAGCAGTTTTGAGCATCTGATGCAGTTCTGCAAGTGTCTTTTCCATCCCGTTCATATTGTAGTTCATAATGAACTGGTCATATGACTTGGGCAATGAGTTTAAGATAATATCCCCAGCTATCTCATCGCTCAAGGGGAATTCCAGACAAGCCAAGTGATCAACATATGTCTTCATTTTTAGCACACGAGAGCTAACTGGCGTTTCTAGAACATACAACTTGTTCTCCGCCTTGAGAACAATTTTCAAATTGTGGTGCCAGTCCATGAAGTTGGAGTGGTTAAGTTTGTCCTTCTCTAAGATGGACTTGAGAGAGAATTGGAAGGCAGAATTGTTTTCAGTTGACATCTACGAACTTCAAAATCTAATTTATTAGTATTTTATGTTTTAAGTATCCTAATTATTTTATGACCCAAAAAGCAAAATAAATTAGAATGAGATCCCGATTCATCAATACACAATGAACTGGCTTAGCACTGTCCACTGGCACGATTAGGTAGGTAAACAACGATTGTTAATTGTGTCCACTACACAACTCTCCTTTTTGGGGTTATCGCTAAAAGCGATGTATGTTTAACCCCAACTATGCCCACTTGTCTAACAAGCGATGTTTGGTCCTTTACTGTTAACTGTAACACCGGCCTATGTTACACAGGAACCGCGATGATTACCTTCACTCATGATCAACGCCCAGATTCAGGGTCAGCACTAACATTTGGGTTCGATATAGAATGGAGTGTTAACTCGTTAAGGGTGGCATGAAACATCAATTTTAAAATTGGGATTTATTTTTTAATATTTACCATAAATATATTGAATGACTCGTTAGCATGATGTGAGTCACACAACAGTTTATAAAATCCAATTTTATATTGTTCGTGATAATTGAAACTCCTTTCAACACTCGACACGGTATAGTTTTAAATACCCTATTTAAACTACGTTGGTCGTATTATCGCGAATGGACTTGTTTTAATATTAATAAAACTCTTTTTATTAAATATGCTTTTCGGTTTTTATAAAACTTGTTTTAATAAAACCGTTGCCATGATTGTGAAAATTTTATTTATTTTGGGTTATCTAAATTATTTACAATAAATAAACCACAACCCAAAACATAATAATAAAATTAAACGAATCAAGCCCCTAATAGGTTGTCCGTTTCGTTTTAGCCAGAAACGAAACGAACCAGTCAAAAGGGTTTCAAAACTATTTTTGATATAACTCCCACTTGACCCGAGATCTCTATCTTCATGGAACCTGTTCGCCTTTTTATCTTCGTCTTGATCTTGTACTTGTAGGATTACAAATAAATTTGAAATACAAATAAAACAAATCTATTCTAATCCTATCTATTACACCGGATCCAATATCCGTAAAATCAATAAAAAAAAATATCACAAACACAACCATGACAAGGGTCAAAATACCTAGGGCTCGATTCACATCACAATCCATGAACAACAAAAAGCTTTTGATCTTTTGTCAAAAAAAAAAAAAAAAAATTTTTTTTGACAAATAAAACATAGATCAAAATTATAACTTTACCATCTATACGCGCGTAACCGTGGCTCTGATACCACTGTTGGGAATGATGGTATCAAATACACAGCGGAAGCAGTTTTATTTTTAAATAAAATCGATTATATACAATATATAATATGAGCCGATTTATATATATATAATATATGTTTAATTTTATTAATCCAATTAACAAAATATTCCCAATCAGGATCTCGGTTAATCGCGTATAAACAAATAAATAATGAACAACCATAGGGGGTTTAGTAATCAACCTTTGACGACTACACCGGAATTGTAACACGCGGGTTACAACGAATCCTCGCTAGTAGGAAGTTCACACCCGAGCACTGGCCAACCGAAAGGAACACTTTGCAAGACGGAGGCGGCGATGATGGTGGTTTGCGGCGGACAAAGGGGCGGTGGCTCCTAAGGGTGGCCGCAAATCTTGAAGAGGAGACAAGGGTTATGTTGTTTTATCTTTTAAAAAACATATGATTAGAGTTTGATCTATCACACCTATTTATAAAGATAAAAAACACTTGACCACTTAATTAGTCAAAGTCATACACTTGACCATTTGACTAGTCAAAGACTTGACTATTTAATTAGTCAAAGTCATACACTTGATCATTTCACTAGTCAAAGTGTAAACTTTACTATTAAGTCCCTCGAGTTCAAAACTTTTATTATTTCATAAATAATAATCCACCAACACATGAACTTATCTTATTCGTGTACCAACGTGTAACTATTCGGATCGTACCGGGTTGGGTTACATTGACCTCGACTTTTAATTACATCGGACATCCTATATATCCAACATAAACATAAGGTTTCGATACCAAAGTTGATTGTTTTACAAAGCTTCAAAATTCATTGTTCTAAAGAATGGGATTTCACAACTATATCCCATAGACATGAGAAATAAAAGAAAAATCCCTCCCAACATGGCAGGGACTCAGTCAAAAGCTTAACGTTTCCACATTCCAAGATCTCGATTTAATTACCTTAAAAACATGCTTAAAATCATTAACACTAAAGTCGATGAGTTCACAGGTTTAAACGACTCAACAAAACTCGTATTTCGAACAGTTTGAAAACTCACGTACAAATAGCTAATGGATCTCAGTTGACTTTAATTATAACATTGCCACAGATGACCCCATAACCAAACTAAGACATTATTGGTATCCATATTGACTTTATAAGTACAATAATAGTTAAAGTGGTATTACAGGCACTTTGTACAAAAGTTGACGCTACCAACCCACAGTTTGGGGGGGGGGGGGTCAACCTAATAGTACTATTCAACAATTCTACGGCTAAGACCATAGCTAGAATGGTTACACTTCGAACCAAAGTGAGGACTTCTTATTAGCATGCACTACTTGTACAAATCATACAAACATAAAGATCACATGATTCATGACTACTATTGTGCAAGAATTGAACTTAGCATGTTTTTCCCTAAAGAATAGAACAGTGAAAAAAGGACGAGAAACTCACCATGACAGGCGTGTGTGCTAGCAAACAAGTAAATAGCCCAATAGAAAATCCCCACCTGCAGGTGACTTAGAATATATAAGACATTAAAGGCCTAAGCTTGTGTCCACATGACAAGTTTTTCACCCAACTTTCACACTCAGCTAAGATATTTACCCTTTTAGAAAATGTTTAACTTGACGACCCATTGTTCATTTATAGACATTCACACATAACATCTATAATTAACATACTCAATGTACTTCACCACTGGATTCCATCCCGACACTCATTCATGAGCACACACTGTTACACGTCTCGATCGTTTAAATTAATATTTTGAATATATTTATTATTTAGAAAACTATTCCATGGTTATCGAAACTCAAACACCAAGTGTGTGTGTATATATATATATGTTTATATTATTATACTATTTTTGAACTTGCTTGATGAAAAATATTATCTCGTGTGTGTATATATATACACACCCACATAATCACACATATGCACATATAAATATGCACTTGCCATATACTTATCGTCTAAGATATAATTAAACATATACGTTATATTATATCCATTCGTCATCTAACAAATAGCAATATACATATTCACGGCTTGTGGCATGGCGGCGGGTGTTTCGCACGCTATTTCAAATTGGTGTGGGGTTCCCAAAATTTATGCGTATTATATATAAAATTTACCGGAATTGCATAAACATTGTAATTTGGCGGCGATTAAAAAGGAAGTATTTTATGGTATTGTGATTGTTTCTTGTTGGAGATTATGAAAGACGAGGAATGAATGCATTTTCGAGGAGAAGAAGACTAAAGTGGTTGCAGATACATAGGCAATGGGATACTTGTGGTTTAAAAATAAGCATAAAACTTTGTATGTAGATTGAGATAACGGGTGTAAATATTATTCTTTTTTGTAATTGGTTTGTTGGTTGCTCGGTTCCTACCCTATGAATGGAGTAGTACGTGCTTTTTAATGAAGTTTAATTAAAAAAGAAAGTTGTGTTAACAAATTCCACTTTGTTTGTTTGTACGTTATTTTTCCCACTAAAAAACAATTAAAAATAAAAAAAAAAAGTCAAGTTGACGTTACTGATTTTGACTTATTTACACATAGGTTTGACTCATTCCCGACCCAAAGGTGGCAACTGTCGTGTCGGCAAACGTAGCCGCCGTCATTCACCTCTAACCTCTTTCCCTTCACCATCCACATATACATATAGCTTTCTGTATCTATACTCCTAACCGACCCGGACCCATCTCCATAAACCGTTATACTTTTCCCTCCAAAACGTGGCTTACGTCTTACACTCAACCAACCCATTTTCTATATTTGGTAAAGTCTTATTTTCTTATTATTTCCCGCATTATCATTTTATTAATATATGTGCTCTCTGTTGGTTGGTTGCTTGTTTGTGTAGATTACGTATTCTATCAATTAGTTTACAGAGCATATATAGTTTTGCTCTGTTTTTATTTTATTTTATTTTTGTATTTTGCTGAAGGAATTTTGATCTGTTTGGTATGTATTCTTGAACTTTAAGCTTGTTGTTTTTTTAATTGATTTGTATACTTCTATGCGAATCATATGAGTTTGGATGAATTCTATGATTTAATTTGTTTGTTAATCTAATTGATCATGGCCTTAGGTGTTGTTTGGATTTAATATGATTAATAACAATTCAACAATAAAAAATGCATGGTTATTTCATGATGTTTGACACTTGATTGTTAAGATAAGATATGTTTCTAGTCCCAAAAAAAACGCGATATTGGCCTGTTTTTGTTACTTTTCTTAAATTTCTTTATGGATACAAAGTAGTAGTCAGGGGCGAAGCTTGGTTCTCGAATCGGTGGGGGCCGGACTCAATTTTTTGATCGGTAGTGGCAAATAGGCGGGTCCGGACTCAATTTACCTACGAAAATCGCAAATTTCCACTACGGGCACCCCTGGGCCCTGGCCCTATAAAACCTTCGCCCCTGGTAGTAGTCGAATGGGCGCATTCATTCGACTGATTTATCTTGTATTTTTGAATGATAGGTATTGTACAAATTTGGATGCATTATTGTTGTAAAGAGTCAATAATGTTGAATTTGTTGTTTTCAGTTAGTTAGGTTTGTTAGAGTAGTTAATCATTTAATCCTTTCATTTGTATTGAACTATTAAGAGAAATACATATAATTTCATAGCATACTTTATCTCTCTAGATTAGGACTAGATTAGCCTAGTTTAGATTAATTCTTATTTAGTGTTATCTTTTATTGTTTGCAGCCTTGTTTTGACAGTTTGTGACACCATGTTGAATCACATTTGAATCTGGAGATGTAAATCGGTTTCTCTACCTTTGCATCTAAACTTCATGAGCTTTAGAACATGGATTATGCATTTGTGCATGACAAAAAGGTAGTCTACAAGCGTAGAACAGTCAAATCATCAGACAAGAATCGTCTGTCTGATCAATCATGTGTGGAGGTGAAGCTTGAAGACCTATTGTTCGTCAGTGTTGGTACGACATAAATTTGTAATTTTGCATACAAAAATTGTTTATTTGACATATATATGGTATAGACAAGAAAATTCGAAGGGAAATAACGGTTTTGAAGATAATCCCATGGAATACTATCATGGGATGCTTCGCTGTTCGTGGCACAACGGATTTCCACACTATGTTTTCAGTGTGGAAGATGAAAGAAAAGTCTTCAAAAAAGCAAAATATATAAAAGTTGAGTTGAATGGTGATAAGGGTGTGGATCGTTTTTACACGTTTCGTTCTAAAGAGTCAGATATTCTTGGTGAAGTGAGTGTTTCTGACTCTTTTATAATCTGTCCACATGGTACACAAATCATGGAGACACAGTTTGTTTTGTGTGGTAACGGTGATAATATTGAAGGATATACACATACTTTAGATCATAATCAAGAGAAGAATAAAGGGTTGCCAAAAAAGGCTAACACTTTCAAGAATCACAACTTGTTAGATCATCTTTCACTTCCGCACCTCGAGTTGGCTGCTATAGTGATGGAAGATTGTGTTCGCGAGAGTCAAAAAGAGGTAGAAATTGGTGGTTGGGGATTAAAGTTTCTAAAAAATGACAAACATTGTGAAACATGCAGACAAAATACCAATATGAATGTTGTTGTTCCGGCTGGTGTTCATGGCGGGCCTAGATCCAGAAATGGTGGGGGGCCGTCTAGCCTTGTTGACAGGTGGAGGAGCGGTGGTTCTTGTGATTGCGGTGGATGGGACCTTGGTTGTCCCCTTACAATGCTTTATGCTAGACGGAATAACCAAGATGGCGGTTTTGGGGATCGTGTTTCTTTTGATTTGTTTGTACAGGTAACATGTCAATTTTCAATAGCTTGTCGCTTGAGGTAGCAAAATGGGGGGGGGGGGGGGGGGGGGGGGGGGGGGGTAACACTCAAAGATGTATCTTGTTGATCTCAAGCACTTTTTGTACAAAAACTATAGTTTTATAAATAGTTAGTGTGTAATCCGGTTATAGAAATGAACTGTTTCAGTAATAACATGATCTTTTATATATAAAATTTTAGAAGGTTAACAAATTTGACGCGACAAAAATAACCAATTGGGTTATCATCCCATATGGCCTTAACTGGTCACATCTTTTTTTATTTATTTATTTTTATTATTTCACATGTTTATTGATGCTTTTGAATGTTTGTAGGGTTCTAAGCAAAGTGTACCCGTTTTAAAATTGGTGGAAGTACGTGATGGTTTGTATGATCTTTGTTACAAATTGATTTTGTCACCTCTGCAAGCTCTTTCGATTGTTGTGGCTGCAATGCATAGTCATAGTCCCATCATGAGGCGAAATTATATGCTAACTGAAACGAGAACCAAGTACCATGAAAGCAGAAATTTAGTATAATGCATACATTGTCACACGCTTTAAAGTTATGAATTATAGCAACCCTTTTAGTGCATACGTTGTCACACGCTGTAAAGATATTATTTATTGTGATTATAATAGCAACATGAACATTTGACATATATGATTTTATACTTGCATTCAAATCCTATATCCCTGAACTTGAAAACAATTACACTCATTCTGTTTACCATTTCAGGGGTTTAGTTTTAAGGTAATTTGGATATAACAATTCAAACTTTGACCTATTAGCCGATAATAACTTATACTGCTATTGCGGAAAATAGTTTAAACAGGAAGGCCGTATATGCTGTTATCCCAACGGCCAGATGGTTACGTGGCAGGCCAGAAAAGAGGTAGTGTTTAATCATAGGAACCTGAGGATCCCTAAGATAATAGAAGACATCAAGACAACGAGCTTTATATGGGTTAAAGACATATCCGGCTTCTGTTCTTAAATGGTGTGGTCACAATGGCGTATCGTTAGTTTCAGTTGCTGTTATAATAATTTGTAACTGCTGCTCACATTTACCATCTTGCTAATAGAGTTTGTTTTTACATAAAATTCTAGCCGCTCGCCGCTAAAATATGAGGATTTGTAAAAGTTTAACACAACATATGTATCTGCTACATAAGCGTAAAGCACTGCATCAACTGATCACTTACAACCTTGTATACCAAAGGATATGAACCCACCTTACTTACTATCTAGCGACATACATACATAAATACGATAGTTACAACTTACAATATCAGCCATGTAAATATTGATTTTAGATTAATAATGCTTCTACATCTGTTTTTTCAGCTTGTGATGTCTTGTTAGCAAGATTGTAGAACAGACTGCCATCAAACATGCCTCTTATGGCTTCTTTGGACAAGTTACCGTCTTCATCTTTTGCAATAATGTATAAAGCTCCCCATTCCAACTTACTTGCTAGCCTGTTACAAATTCATCAAATTTATTAGAAAATAAGTTGCACTAAACAGTTTTTTTTTTTTTTTTTTTTTTTTTTTTTTTTTTAATAATAATATGGATTGAACATTTGAACTACAAACCATCCCATGATGTCAAGCGCAACACGGTTTCCTTCAGTCATGTTCCATAGTTCTCCCGGTGTTAGCTTATCTTGCGCCGTTTTACCATATTTGCTAAACATGTTCTCAAAGTTAACAGGCATATACCTAAAAGAAAAAGAATTGGTTATCATGTAATTTTAAATGTTATTGTGTCACCCATATTATAATTTCAAATGGGTCGACCTTTTTGGTTAGAAGTTGTTCCAAAACTATTTTAAAATGGTATTGTAAGATGATGTTTTTTAAACCTTATTTCTAAAAATCTTAGCGGGTCGATTTCACCTAGCCCGACTTGTTTTGACATGTAATAAGTTTGGTCGCGAAATACCTTCCTTCAGTATCATAAGTCCCGGAATCGCTTGGATGCTTGCCCTTATGTATGTTCTCTATGTATATCGGGAGCAGAAGAGAAGGTATGTAACCCTATGATGCACGCACAAGACAATAATATATGAAAGGAAGCTAGGGGCGTAAACAAACCAAGCTCAAGTTCTTCTCGTTTCAAGTTATATTTTTAAAGCTTGGGCTTGGCTCGTTAGTAGGTTTTCAAGCTCAAGCGTGGATTGGGCTCAATTACTATTTATGATATGATTATTTTAATCATATAATTTGTTGTTATATTCTTTTTATCTGTGCAATTTGTGCAAACCATAGGGACCATCCGTGCAGTTTACTCTATGCTTTAATAGTGATCGAACTTGTTTAATTAAGCTTAGCCCAATTCAAGGTTTTAGAGAGCGGATCTTCAATAGCTCGGCCTGTTCACACGCCAAACTGAGTCTAACGTACATGATACTAAACTACAACTTACTGGGAGGGTGACGAAGCTAAATGCTAGATTGAAAAACAGCGCTCCGATCACTGAAAATGGTATATTGAATCCAATTGCGCGAAGCCCTGAAACGTCAAATAAACATAATCATAAGTTAGTTCCTAATCATAACCATAAGTTTTGTTAAACAAATAACTTAAGTTTAATGTTCACCAGTGTAGGTCTCCCAAGGATAAATGATGCCATCATTGTCTTGATCAAAGAAAGCAACGTGTTGCTGGAGCACGCTTAGTCCTTGAGCCTCGTGGTCTGGTGTACCATCAGGATGCTTCATGTCCGGTGCAGCCATGGCTCTAGCCATGTCTAGTGAATGCATACGAGTTAATTAGTCTAGACGTCTAGTTAACAAAACTTAAGTCATATATGAACATGCAACAACTTACAAGGCTTAGGAATGAATGACTCAAGGTCTGTTCTAACAGGTCGTTCGGACGTGATTGATGCCAATGGTGCAACCGTTGCCGCGTCATCGCTCATCTCCATCGTTTCTAACAAGGATGTGAGAGGATATGGGAAATGAGAACTGGTATTTATAGAAGAAAAATGGTATAGCAACTTTTATTTTACTAAGTTTTTATATAAAGTGATAATAATTTGAGATACTAATAAATAAAACAAATATGAAACACTTGAGTTGTAAATTCATATGCTAGAGGTGTAGGTAGACTAGGTGCAGGTAAAAACGTTAGGAAAATTAAAGAGTAGGTGAGCCTTTTCATCTCATTGCTTAAAAAAAAAAAAAAAAAAAAAAAAAAAAAAAAAAAAAAAAAAACAAACTATGCTATGACTTTTTCTTCTTCCCAATAGTCATTTCTTTTTATTAGTGTTAACCTAGGTTTAAATAATATAGTTAATTATATTATACTATGTATTATTACAATCTGAAGTTGTACAATAGTTTTGGGTCTTTCGGTCATTTCTTTTGCAACCTTCATCCCCACTGCACACTTGTCTACCATCAATGCTATCCTCCTGCCTCTTCTTTCTACGTGATAATAATACTTTTGCTTGCACTGTTGTTCTAATCTTTGGAATCTTTTGTTCTTCAAATGAGAAAGTTGTTCCAAGAAGATGCCTCTAACTCCAAACAAGTGTGTAATATGTGAAAGGATCACTCTATAATATACCCTGCGCTTCGCGGCAGGAGGTTGAGTTGTTCTAACTGTTTAGTTACATAAGTTCCATAGATTAATACAAAAGGAGGTCAGGGAGTTGATTACAACATGTATTACAAAGCTTAGGCTTGCAAAAGGAACGTCTTGCCTTAAGTTAGTGTATGACAAAAGTGGTTTCTTCTTAGTGTTGGTCTTTTGCTGGTGTTGGTTATTGGTTGCAGGGCTGGTGTTATTTTTGTTCCTCCTAAAGGTATTGCCATATCAAAGTTGGAATTTGTTCATTAAAATTTAAGCAAAATCAAAACATCTATTGTTTAATTGAGACTCTACTCAACTTACAAAGATACAAATGATCGTTGCAGAGAACCATAATGCATCTACAAATATACTTTGTTTTGACTAAATATAATCTTAAACTTAAGCTACAACCAATGCATCCTCAATAAGACTTCATCATATCAATAACATCAAATGTGGATGAAACACGGACGCAATATAATCAGACACAAATACATATGTTGAATCAAATGTTATCAAAACTCTAAAAAGTGGATACATATTGTTTAACAGGAAGTTAATAAACATAATAAAAGCCATATGCATGATAAATTTTTTGGAAACTAATTACCCAAAACTTACTATGTAGTCCAGAAATCTAACGTAGGCCACTGCAGTCATTGGTAAAACTTCAAGAATACCTTCAATGCATATAAAAAAGGACTAATAAGCAAAGATAAGAAACTTTGGAAAACAAATGACAACACTAACCCCATTTGGTAAAGAAAGTAAGGCAAAAGATCAACCGGTTGCAATATGAATACACTATAACTCACATTACGCTCACAGTTGATGCACAAAGCCAATTGCAAGCGCAACCCCAGGTATAAAACAAAAATGTCATCATTACCCCGATAACAACATTAAAGCATATCGAATTTTAATAGAGCTACGTTTCCTCATATACACCTTCATCCAACATTTGTTTTCAAACACTAAGACGATGGTTTTAGCTACATGTAAGAATGACTGCAGCATAATATCAGCCACAATGGCAACTCATTGTGCAAAAACACGTGGGAGAACATCGGTAGGGTTTTGTAAAGTTTCCTAATTGGGTAAAGATTGCATGCATGATGATGTGACATCTCCATAATTTACTATTTTGGGAAACTTGTAAAACGACTAGATTTTGGTGTAAAATCGGTAGGGTTTTGTAGGGATAAGTTATCCATGCTTGACTGCTGTGTTTGATGATGTTTCGAGTCGTTTTGAATGTGTTTGAAGCGTTTTTAGGAAAATTTGCACAACAGGGGCGAACCTGGCCTCCTTCGACCGATCGTAGGTGCGAAGGAGGGACTCCAGGGTCGAACCTGGTTACTAAGTGGTCGAACGTATTACAAATGGGCGAAGGAGGGAGAAAAGGGGGCGAAGGTAGCCACATTCGACCATTTAAAGCCTCCTTCGACCGCTTAAAGCTACATTCGACCCTACGATTACTAAAATGAGATTTTTGATGCAAACTAAGTGTTTTATGCTTGAAACTTATGTGTTAAACTTATGTGCATGACTAATTGATGTAATGGGTCACCAACGGGATGTCGGGTCGGTCTGGGATGTCCGGTTAACGTTTAAACACACTTTTTAACACACGTAGTCAAGATCTGGACAATCGGGGACTAGTTAGCCTTCGGGTTAGCAGTCATCATACTTATGTAAACTCACTAATAGGTTGTTACTAGTCGGAAGTATCATACACGGGTTGGATCTCTAGTTATCAAGAAGACGCACTCTAAGGTGAGTTTCACGGCCCCACTCTTTTACTGGTTTTACATTTTCGGGGGAGAAAACATGCTGTGTTCTTTAAACGTGTTTCAACTATGTTTTCATAAAAGGCGTTTCGACTAAGTTTTCATGAAAGGTGTGTCAACTACGTTTTGGTATTCATGAATTCATTGGGTTTTGGAGTATTCATTATGTTTTCACGTATTCATTATGTTTTAGAGTATTCATTATATTACTATGCGATCTTTGGAAGTCCCGGGGAGAACCATGAATGTGCGGGGATGCACAACGGGGGAAATGTGGATAGCGCTATTTGGGCTTGACCCGCCCCACTCGTCGACTGGAGGTCGGACGGGTGCATATTGTCTCTTAGGTATTCAGTATTCAGTATGCAGTATTCAGTATTCAGTATGCAGTATTCAGTATTCATTCGGGCACGTATTCAGTATTCACAGTATTCGAGTCCAGTAATGGTTTTCCAATCGCAGTAGTAACAGGTATTCATATGTTTTGCATGCATGTGGTCTGGATTAACCATGGGTATTCATTTGTAGTCGATTTTCACTTGGAGTTGGTATACATTTGGAGTCGGTATTCATTAAAAACCTGTGAACTCACCGGCATTATTTGCTGACGTTTGTAGCATGTTTGTCTCAGGTCGCTAAGGTAGCAGCTGTCGATAGGCGCACGGAGTCTCACGGCGTCTAGGAGTCATGTGCATCTCATTTAGTATTTTCAGACTTTCGTACTTTTGATTTCGCGTTGTAATAAAGTTTTACGCTTCCGCAGCGATGGATCATTTATGAAAATTTTAATGATTTGCTTATGTCACTTTTATATATCATATAGTGTTGTTTATTGTGACCGTTGACTTGGATCCTGGTGTGTCACACGCCTCGCGGTAAAACCCCGCACGTGAAAATTTGAGGGTGTGACAGTATATACCTACACATAATAAATGTGTGGGTAACGATCTATATCTACAGTCCTGAGTCTACACATCATAACAATTAATTTATGTGTAGGTAAACAATACTACCAACACATTATAGGCTTTTATCCACACATACTATGTGTGGATAAAGACCCAAATTTCTTGTAGTGATTTTTGATGTTTAGTATTTTAAGATCCCGGTTCCAAATCAGTTCCATAACCATAGAAGCTTATCAGGCATAGTTAGGAGTCTGGTCTAGGTGGTGTCTTGTCATCATCTGAATTCGGCTCAGCTAAGTTCGTGTCTCTAGTTCAGTTTAGTAAATTTTAGTTAACCTTTATTTTATTGCAACTTATTTTTCAGTAAAACCCCCCTTTAAAATAATAAATTAATTTAATCAGTATTTAGGATAAGTAATCGAGTCTAGTTTTCGTTTTCCATTAGAGTCTCGTGGGTTCGATATCCGGACTTACTTTAGCTATTCTAGAGTCGATAGGTTCACTTGCCTGTCAGTAGTTTAGTTTTAGAGAGTCTAGAGTATTACTAGGTGTCTAGTTTTAGGTTTAATTTAGTTATTAGGTTTAATTTAGTTATTTTATTAAACTACTTTTAGCACATCAAGTTTTTGGCGCCGTTGCCGGGGACTCTTGACGATTGCGTTTACTAGCTTTGATTACACTTATCTGCCATATCTGTGCTACTTGTGTTTTGTTTGTAGTTTGTCTTTTTGTAAAATGAGTCGTAGGTGTCTAATTTTATGTGTCTTTTGTTTGTTTTGAGTCTGTAAATATGTGTGAGATTTGTGGAGGACCCCATTTTACCATTTTATGTCCACAATATGAGGGGTCCTCTACACATTATTGTACTAATTCCTTTGTGCAGCCGCAGCCATACTATTCACAAGGGTGTCCTACATATTATTATGATGACTCGTATCAGCAGCCACATTTCAATTAGTATCCTGAACAATTTTCTGGAAGCAATTCTTGTGAGAATAGTGGTAATGATTGGAGTAAAATAGAGAGTCTGTTGACATTATTAGTTGCGAAAGATGCCAATACCCAGAAAATGTTAGCAGAGCAGGACATCCTCATAAAATCAAACCATATATTATTTGAAAGCTATAAGAAAACCAGGCTCATTAAACCATCTCAGAATTTCCATAAATTAATGTTGGTTGCTCTAAGGCCATACCAGACGCTCGAAAACTCAAGATAAAAGTCATCGCTTACTTCAAATAGCCAACAGAAAGAAATTTATCAATGGTTAAATGCCGACACCTAATCCCCTTCATAACCGGTCGGAATTAGACAACCTGGGCCGCCAACCGTCATCGCAACCTAGGGTTCCAAAAGCAAACCCGACAACAATGACAGGGGCTAACACATACCAACGACAGTCGTTAATCCAACGTTGCACGTTGTCGGCGCCTCAAGTGAGATGCCGGAAAAGGTGCGCCGACGACGTCGGTGTCAAGGGCAAAGATGCGACCGGGCGGGCAGAAGAGAAGGAAATGAAGTGACGGTCGCACACGTGGCAACCCAAAACCCTAGCTACAGTCGCATGGCTTTCAGACGAACCGACCAAATGGCCAACGACAAATGCAACGACGGAGCAGGAAACCAACACCCAGAATCACCACCGATTGTGAAACCTACACCCACCACCATTAAAACAATAGCGGCAGCGGCGGTTTCTAGAGAGAGAAACGCCAGAGAAAATGAGAGAAAGAGATAGTGAAAGGTTAGAGAGAGGGTGACCAGGATTGAAATGTGAAGAGCTGGACACGTATACATAGCACTTCACATATATTGTACAACACATCCTACACAAAGTACAACATGAGAAAGCACATAACACCATTTATGCATACTTTACAACCCACTATTGCACAAAGCAGTTGCTAATTAGAATATTATAAATTTGCAAGACTGTTATGGGTATTTGGTATTAACTCTTATGAGATTATTAGGCATTAACTGCCCATTTACATGTTTTGGCATTAACAGTCGATTTACATCTTTGCTTTTAAAGGCATATTTTTATATTCGTGAATTTACAAATTCACTAAAAACTGGAGCTGTTTATTAACTTTTAATTGGATATATCAATCACAGACAATAAACCTCATACAATAAATATAAAATGGGTGCCACATGATCGATCTGATGTTTCGTTTTAAAGTAGTGCCTCTGCTGATGTGTATAACAATTAAGTGTTTATTTTTTTAATCTAACTCCGGTATTTTGATTAGTATTTTGAATTTATAGTATTGAATTTGAACTTGATTTCTACAGGTACTATAATAATGAATCTTATGCAAAATGCTACGAAGTGGCATAATCAAGATGATGATGAACTAATCTCGATCAGTGGTAAATTTTTTTATGGATTTTAATAGTAACTAAACTTTGCTTATGTATTTGGTAGTTATTTGAGTAACACTCTTGAATTGATGTTTGTTAGTGACATTATTACTTTGTCGTGCAGAAAACGTCATCCGTGGCAACGAGCAGGTAAAAAGACTAGTTTCTATTAAAATGAGTAGGTAAGGTTAATATTACTATGTGTAGGTTTATGTTATATTGGTGTGTATTTATCAAATGTTGTGTAAGATTTTTTACATCGCATATGTTTTGTTGATGGTATATATGTAGATTAGTATCATACTATCATGTGTAGGCATCAAGATTTATGAAGTTACGCGTGTCTTTTAGCGGTGTGTAGTATCTTTTAAGCTTCATTTTGTTAACGTCCCATTATTTTTTGTTAGACAGTTCTTACGGATTGGGTCGCAAGGTTTGAAGAGTTTGGTTTGGGTTGCCAAGTGTATGAAGTGGACTGGTCAGCATTTTTGAAATTGCAAACTTTTGTGTTTCATTTGGAAAACATGTATTGCATACGTTTGTATTTAGAAACTTTTGTGTTTCATTCGGAAAACATGTAAGTTTTTAGAAAACATGTTTAATATTAGTTGTCTTATTTGGTATGTTATTTTTAATTTTTGCCATGCTGGTAAACCGGAAAGAAATGAATGTAAATTAATTTCCTGAAATTAAAAAAATATATAAATTTTAGTTGAGATTCTTTAATTGGTGATGCGGTTGTCAGGCTCCAGGTGTTATGATGCAAGTTGTTGTGGTGGTGGTTAGGAATTCTTTGTTGGTGCAGTTCTAGGAACTTAATCATCATCATCATTAATCCCATCTATAGCAAAGCTAAGGTAAAATGAGGTGGTTTAATGAAGCCGCATCACCAAACAAACAATTTGTTAATGCCCTATCTATTGGTGCAGTCAGTCCATATACCGCACCTCTAAATAATATAAACCGCATCTTCAAAAGAGTTCTGTAAGTTCACGTAATTTTCTCCTGCTACCAATTTATTTATATAATAGCATCACCACATTTTATATTTTATTTCATAGCAGTATCCTTGTTACGTATTTAATATAAACACGAGCGTTTAAAAAACAATATATGATAGTGATTGATGTTGCATATTGTCTATGAAATCTTCTTTTCCATGGATGCATTCTCTTTAGCAAGATTATGGAATAGACTGCCATCAAACAGACCTCTCATTGCTTCTTTTGATAGGTAACCTTCTTCATCTTTAGCAATAATGTATACAGCTCCCCATTCAAACTTATTTAATATCCTGTTAATTACAGATGCATCAAAATTAAGTTAGAATTAAATTAATGCACCAAATAATTTTCTTTCAATTCTTTTGATTGAGCATATGAACCACAAACCATCCCACAATGTCGAATGTAACGCGGTTTCCTTCAGTCATGTTCCATAGCTCTCTCAGTGTTAGCTTATCTTGCGATGTTTTCCCGAATTTGCTAAACATGCTCTCGAAGTTAACTGGCATATACCTGAAGAAATCGAACCCATTATCATGTTTTAGATGCTATTGTTTAACCCGTAAAATGTGATTAAAACGGGCAAAGAAGTGGATGGACCGGTCATGTTGGAACTCGTTGTTCCACAACTACTTTAAATACATACTACTAGAGAATTTGCCTATAAGGAAGAAAATGGAATCTAATGGAGATGTCAAATCCTCAAAATTAAATAACTATATGATTTTTTTTTTTTAAATTAAAAAAAATTGCAACATTTTTCTAAAGTGATAGGTAATCCCTTGCTGATCTCGCGATCAACGACAAATAGATTTAAATCCAAAAGGATTTTTTTTAAATCTTTAACGTCGATCAACAACGAATTCATCATAGAACGATAAAAAAAACTCTAGAAACGCTACAAGTCGCAACTATGCACGACACATGAAGCATGTAGTAGATTGTGAAAATATATTTCAGAAAGTCTTTGATTAGTGACTTTTAAATGTTTGATAACTTGATTTAGAAATTTAATAGTGTTATAACACACATACTTTTTTTAATAAAATTTATATAAAGGGACCTAAAAAAGGAGACGGTGGATAAATTTCATGTGCCCTGACTCGATTTTTACGTACCCTTACTAAAAATGTCGTATAATTAGAGTGTGTGTAGTGGGATTGCTATTATAGCGCCTCTCCTTCATTATAATTGGGTGATACTATTTGGCACACAAACCAAACAACAATGGCGTTATATATATAACGCCTGACACCCATTTTTTCAATTTTAAAGCAATATAGCGCCCCATAAAGCCCCCCGTAGCGGTGTTTGGACGCTATTTTTCAATTTCAAGCCTCAATAACGCCTCACTACACATGGTCTTACCTTCCTTCAGTATCATAGGTCCCAGAATCACTTGGATGCTTCCCTTTATGTATATTTTCTATGTAAACAGGAAGCAAGAGAGAAGGTATGTAACCCTACAAAAAAAAATAGTAAAAGACTAAAAGGTGAGCCAAAGATGGCTAACACGTACTAATTAAACTAGTAAACTTCAACCTACCGGAGAGTGGGGTAGCTAAACGTGAGATTGAAAGCCAACCCTCCGATCAATGAAAATAGCAAACCGAACCCGATTGCTCGAAGCCCTGAAACGTCGAGTATACATATAATCAAATCAAGTACTCGAGAAGTAAAATATATTAGAGCTGTTGAGATGTGGAAATAGACGGGCGATTAAATTTTATTATCCATAGCCATATGGGCTATGGTTAACAATTAAGCTCCGTCTAATATTACTAACCATGCAACCGTAGCTTGAGGGTTTTGATTTTGATCGATAATCATAACCCTTTGTTACGGCTATGGTTTAACTAATTTAAATGTTATATTTAAATGAAATACCATTAATAATCATAAGTTTGTTAAATATTTATCACATAATCCACATCAAGTATGTTACTATGTATTTAATAAATAAGTATAGTTTAGTCATGTTCACCCTTGTAAGTCTCCCAAGGATAAACGATGCCGTTATTGTCTTGATCAAAGAAAGCGACATGTTGCTGGAGCACGCTCAATCCGTGAGCCTGGTGGTCCGGTGTGCCATCAGGATGTTCCATGTCCGGTGCAGCCATGGCTCTAGCCATGTCTATAGAAGAACACAAGAGTTAGTATACGTCTAGTTAACAAGACTTTGATTTATGAACCATGAAGTTGCAAGAACTTACAAGGCTTAGGAATGGACGACTCAAGGTCTGTCCGAACGGGACGTTGGGATGTGATCGGGGCCATTGGTGCAACCGTTGCCAATGCAATCGGGTCATTGTTTACCTCCATGTTTCTTATGAGGATATAAGATAAGAGAATATGAGAAAGTGAGAATGGTATTTAACTATTTATAGAAGATATATGTCACAAGTTTCCCCTTTTACGGCTGCATTTCTTGTCACAAATAGCTTTACGACAAGTTTGCGACTACTAACTTTGAAATTGTTGTTTTTTCAGTCACGAATGCCCATTTGTATAATCTATTAATCTATATTATAGAGGAATGATGTACAACATGGTAATTTGCATTTCTGTACAACTTAACAAGCAACATGTACAACATATTTAAGCAAAAAAATTAAGGGTATTATTAGCATAGTTGTGACAATTAAGACACTTAGGATGGTAGATTAGTAAATTTAACATAATCTAATAGACTAATACTTCACATCCTAAAATCTTATCCCAATTATGCCCTTATGTCCAACTTTTAAAACACAAAATACAACCTAATCTATGATGCATCTTAAATGTGAGACCTTAATCAATTTCTTGAATGCTAATAGTCTTTTCATAACCCCAAATAAAATCTTAAAGCTAATTTCATGCTTTAAAACATTGTTTTGTCCAAAAAAATTTATGTCTTCATTAGATGAGAAGAGAAAAAAATCAATGAAAAGCTAAGACGCTTGCAAGATATGGTTTCCGAATGCTACAAGGTATAAAGATATGAGTTAATCTTTATATACATATATACATTTTTTCTACTTGTTCATATGTTCTTTGATAATTACAAAAATTTATCTTCATAATATATCATTGTTTTACTCCATTTAAATTTAGTTATTTGCTACAAACAATGGGAATGCCAGTGATGTTAGATGTAATAGTCAACTATGTTGGATCGTTGTAGAATCAAATTGAGGTAATTTAATTGTGCAACTAATAATTAAAACAATAAACAAACAATATTCAGAATTATTGATGAGAAAATATTTTTAAAATTTAGTACAGTGTTTTCTCTTCTTTGTGCATTTTTAGGGGGTGTTTGGGATTGATTATTCAAAACAGATTATGCGTTTTGAAAAAGCAGCGGTGGAGCTGCTTATAGATTATTGCGTTTTGGTAGCCTAAAAAACTGATTATCTGCATTTTCAAAACATAATCCAAACACTAAAAACTGATTATCTGTGTTTTCAAAACGCAATAATCTAAAAATCAGATTCAAAACGCAATCCCAAACACCCTCTTAGTTTCTCTCCATGAAGCTTTCAGAAACCAGCACATTCTATGACCTATTGACCTCAACTCTACTGAATTGGATGATATGGCCCCTATGAAGGTGACAGATGGCTTTCCTAGCTATCCTTGTTAAGAAGTTGTGTATCTTGAATCATATATATTGTTAACTAAATAAAATGGACAAAATTATAAATATAACATTCTAGATTTGCTAATACGTTTCTAATATATTATAAATATTACTTCCACTTACTGCATGGGATGACAACTGATGTTGCAGGGAACAAATGGGCATGAAGGACAGATGATGGAGAGGATGGTTGGAGAAGGGTGTGGAGACTTTCCTCAATTTCAATCAACATGGACTCCTTGAATGCCATGAAATAGTTAACTCTATAAATCTATATATGCATGCTCAAATATAACTTTATACGTAAACTATATTTGTTCTAAGACTTTTAAGGTATTTGTTGATCTATTTAATGTTCTTGTTAAACGTTGTATGAAGTGTGGTTCACAATATTATTTTGCTTTCGGCAATTGTATATTGTTTAAGTTCTAATTCTAATTAATAAAATAAATTAAACACTAGCATAACCTGCAAAATTTAAGTAAATACAACCTTTATTGCTTATAGTACAATGCTTATTAAAGTCATTTAGGGGGTAAAATTGGCTTTCTACCTAAATATTAAATTGTTGAAGAAATTAATTTAAACATAATTATAAAATTGATGAGGAAATTAACAATAATGTGGTGACTCTTTAGATTCATAACCTCCATGTTTTTATTATGTTTGTATCAATGTTATAGTCCTATAAATAGTGGTCATGTATTTGGTATTATGTTTGAATCAACCTGAATCTTTATCTTTTATACTATGTTATAAAGTATCAGTGAAGGATACCTGCAAAATTTAAGTAAATACAACCTTTATTGCTTATAGTACAATGCTTATTGAAGTCATTTAGGGGATAAAACTGTCTTTCTACCTAAATATTAAATTGTTGAAGAAATTAATTTAAACATAATTATAAAATTGATGAGGAAATTAACAATAATGTGGTGACTCTTTACATTCATAACCTCCATGTCTTTATTATGTTTGTATCAATGTTATAGTTCTATAAATAGTGGTTATGTATTTGGTATATAAATAATGTGGTGATTCTTCACATACAAAACTTACATATCTTTCAATGTTTATAATAAATAAATTACATCATATATTATGTATTTATATCTTCTTATTAAATTTATGTTGTTGCAGGATGGTATGATGTGACACATCTGCACACAAATGAATATGTAGGCTTGAAGTTTGTCAACACACCCAACCCATGACACGTTTCAACCCATTAAGTGAGCGATATATGTAGGCTTGACGTTTATACAAGCAAATATGGTAGAGATACTTCATGAGCAACGCGACCATCTTCCTCGATGGTTTTTTTCTGCTACTATAAGTTTCTAGGAATAGAATTTAAGTTTCTGATCTCACAAAGTCACCAATTGTTTACATATCGAAAAGAAGGCAAGTTCTTATCAATCGATTTGGTAGTTTTAACTATATTGATTACTAATTTGTTTGGTCCAATATATTTGTTACGACGCTTGTCAAACTAACATAAAACAAGAGTATCTATGCAAATTATTGACTCCAATGCATCTCGCGGGTGCCCTAAAATAATATAAATATGTTGCACACTACAAACTGCATTTTAGTTGTAACACCCCAACGGATGGCGGAAACATCGAGGTGTCACCTAGTGATGATTGTTCAATAGCTCATGGTATTAAATGGAAGTTGAATATTACTAAACAATTTATAATTTGTCATACAATTTAATAAATACATAAACTTGATTTACATAAACTAGGTCCAAAGCTCCTATGTGATCCAAGACTTGTACAACTTCTAATAACAAGTAAAACCTGAAACATGTTAAGTTGGAAAGATGGGGGGTCAACTATAAATAGTTGGTGAGAATACATAGGTTTTGCATATAATTGAGAACAATATGTTGTATAGCAATCATAGTTGAAGTATAATAATGAGTAATGTAAGAATATGAGTCCGACATGTAACAATGCGTCTTTTGTACAATCAAACCTTGTGTCGACTGAGACCTAACTCGCAAGTTAGTAAAAGTGTAACTGTTTTCGATCATCTCTAAATTTATGCGCGGGGGTGGGGGGTGATGGGTTTGTCAGACCTATAGCGCTATAATCTAAACAGACGGCTTGATCAATGTTAATAATTGTACTGTGTCTTTTTGTTACAGTCAAATTGAGTCAACAAGTTTCAACAATGTAAGAATGAGTAAATGATAGTGTATAAAATGTTTAAACATGTTTCACCCCAAAATGTAAAACAGAAAAATGGGCTATGTAAACTCACCTTAGAAAAGTCTCAACTCCTTTGTAATAGAATAAATGTGCTCCAAACGTTCCCAAGTATCACCCTATGTTTAAGGCAATAAATAAGTCTATGTTTTTATATTCTACAAGTATTTCTAGGGTTCCTAATTTGGGGATTGATAATTGATTAATCATTGATTTAGATAAATTGTTAATGAATTTACAAATAAAGAAATTTAGGGAAATAAATAAATAAAAAGACTTTTCTAAAATCTTGATTAAGGATGGTTGTATTTTAATGTAGTAAATGTGAAAATAATTTTTATAAAATAATTTTCTTAATAATTGAATATATAGTATTAATTTTTCAAAATATAGAATTAATGTCTAAAAATATTAAAATTCACAAAGTTTCAAATTAAAATTTATATTTCTGTTCTAAATGAACAAAAATAATTTATGTAAAATTTTGGTGTAAAAATAGTGAAAACGGATTTATTATGAATTATTTATGATTAAAATAGAAAACATTAATTAAAAATATTAAATAAACTTTTTTCTGAAATAAAAATTTATTTCTGAAATATTTATTGGTTTATAAGTTTAAGATAATTTTTGTGGAATTTTATAAAATTGTTTAGATATTTTTATAGAATTTTTAACTTATAAACGAATAAACTTGTAATATATTTTATATATATTAAATAAATGATTTTTTTTGAAAAACTACAAATTGTATAATAAACTTCATCATTAGTATAACATAAAATATTTTTTATAGAATTTATAAACCGCTTTTAGTATTTAAAAACTATTTTAAAAGATTATTTGGTTAAATATATAAATAAAAGGGTTAAAAAATGGTTGTTGTGGCTAGGACTCGAACCTGAGTCAATAACCGGCCAAGCTTTACACAACCAGCCAAGGACCAGCTGAGTTTCAAGTTTCTTTTGTGATTATCTCGAATCATAAGTTTAAATCTTATACTTATTTCTAATCGGATTATCCCCAAATTGAAACCTATAAACCCTAGATCTCAATCAGACTCAATACAAGATTATAACCCAATTAACTAAGGGGTTATTTCCTACAAGGGCCGATAACCATACCTGAACAAGAATTACGGTCTCATCAAGCACACGACTTCCAAACTATGAGTCGAACAGGAAAGTCAAACACGATCAATTAAAGGGTTAGAGAGAGAGAGAGATTTAAGTGGGGGGAATGGCACAGATTGTATCGAATGTGTTGCAGGAAAACGCAGGTAGGTTCAATTTGTAATGCCGTGTTCATTTAGGAAGGTTTGACTATTGATAGTCAAAAACGCGTAATGCGAGCTCAATACGAGTTGTAATCGTGCAATTAATGGTTTGAATTGGAGCGGGACTGGAGCGTTGATACTAATCACAAATTATAATCATAGATCTTTACAAAAAATAAGCCTCAATTACGCGTCAATCAATAGCATTGTTGGTGGTTTAGCAGATAGAGTTGTGATGAATATAATTAGAATAAAAACAAAACATGTTCAAGTACATGGCCTAGTGGTTCATGTTTGTGTGTGTTGGGTTTGAACCGCCTCCAGACTCGAGTTCGAGTCTGGTTGGCATATATATTTTTTTCTTTTTAGCTGTGCAGAGAGGGGAGAGGGAGGGGAAAAGTGGGCCGGGTCTGCTGTTGGGCTCAGTTGTATTTGGGCTGGGTTATGGATTACAAATTTTGGGTGGGTTTGATTTTGGTAAGACCTTGTTATGGTAAAAAAATAAATAAATAAATAACATGACAAGTATATAAATGTCATAATTTTGACATTCTAAACAAATCTGAAAAACTATTATTATTATTATTATTATTATTGTTATTATTATTATTATAAAAAATATTAATAAAGAGGGTTCAAATATTTAGTTTTATCGGGCAAGGTTTGTGTTTATAAAAATTTATAACTTTGACATTTCTAAATTTTATAGGAATGGAAAGTAATAATGTTACAAAATAAATGTGAATGGGACTTGAATAAATAAAAACAGAAATTTTATTAATTCAAACATTTAAACATGTTACATTAGTAATTACATCACTTCCACTACAATCTTATGGTCATTAAGAGATACAACGCCACTTTACTACGCTAAGCACCACTCTACGATGACATACTTATCTGCCTTCGAGATACATAATAGGGTCCCACCGAAGGACGTGTGCCAATCTAAGGGTGTTTCAAGGAATAGTACGGTCTATTGCGATGTACCCATTTAAAATATTCAGAAGATATGCTTATGAGTTTCAGTTTTTAATAACATATATTTTATACATCGTTGTTTCTGCTTCATCATAACGAATAGCCAACAAACACGATGCATGAGGGGCAAAACAGATGCACCCGCTGCAACGCGCGGGCATTCCTACTAGTATATATAAAAGAAAGTCCTCTTGATGACATGACATTCAATGAGACAACCCTCCACCTCTTGAATGTACCATGTGGCATCATGCTGAGCTTTCTTTTAAATTTTTTTATTTTTTGGGGAAATGGAATTAAATAATCCCAACTTTGGTGGTATTGGAAGGCAATAATCTCAACTTGAAAGTTGTAAGGCAACAATCCCAACTTGTCTTGTATTTTATTCCATTGGACCAAAACTAATTGGGGTTAGTTTTTAACAGACTTAGTTAGTTTCTGGCTAAAAATGTAACTTTTAAAAGATCAAGGACCATTTCTGCCCATTACTCAAACTTTTTAAACAAACCCATTTCCTTCTCCGGTGACCGGTGCTCTCCTCCGGCGATCACCCCTCCACCTCCGGCGACCACCCATCCTTCTCCGGCGACCACCCCTCCTTCTCCGGTGACAACCCCTCCATCTTCTGCGACCACCTCTCCTTCTCTGGCGACCACCCCTCCACCTCCGGAGAAGGAGGGGTGGTTACCGGAGGTGGAGGGGTGGTCGCCGGAAAAGGAGGGGTGGTCGCCGGAGGTGGAGGGGTGGTCGCCGAAAAAGGAGGGGTGGTCGCCGGTGGTGGAGGGGTGGTCACCGTAAAACGAGAGGTGGTCGCCGGAGAAGGAGGGTTGCCAGAGGTGGAGGTGTGGTCACCGGAGAAGGATGGGTGGTCGCCGGAGGTAGAGGGGTGGTCGCCGGAAAAGGAGAGGTGGTCGCCGGAGGTGGAGGGGTGGTCGCCAGAAATGGAGGGGTGGTCGCCGGAGAAGGATGGGTGGTCACTGGAGATGGAGGGGTGGTCGCCGGAGATGGAGCGGTGGTCGCCAGAGGATAGCACCGGTCACCGAGAAGAAAATGGGTTTGTTTAAAAAGTTTGACTAATGGGCAGAAATGGTCCTTGATCTTGTAAAAGTTACATTTTTAGCCAAAAAAACTAACTGAGTCTGTTAAAAACTAACCCCAGTTATTTTTGGTCCAATGAAATAAAATATAAGACAAGGTTGGACTGTTACCTTACAACTTTCAAGTTGGGATTATTGTCTTCCAATACCCCAAAGTTAGGATTATTTAATTCCATTTCCCCTTATTTTTTTAAATAAAGTTAAATCACATAAAACCCTACCTATCATCATATATAATCTCCATCTTCTCACCCCAAACCCTACAAATCTTTTTTTTTTTCGTTTCCCTCCCTCCCTCCAAAACCCAACATCCTCTTTACCCATTCTGTGCCTCCAACACCAGTAACCATTGCAAGCAAGTTACAAACTTCAAGATTAAGATTACAAACCATGTTTGTCTTTTCATTTATTCGCAAGATCGGTATATTTTTCATGTCAAAGGTACTGATGGGTTGACTGTTCTTTGTATGGCTGATGATGTTGCAGGAAGTAAGCTTATAGTTACCTTTTTTTTATTTACATGTTTTTTTTATTGTTTATGTTGTTTAAGTGTGTAGATGTCAGGTTTTTAGGTGTGTGATGTGAAGGTGTATATAACTGAGCAGAAGGTGGAAATTAGTGGTTTGTTTGTGTTTTAAAGATCTGAATAGACAGTGGATTAAAGTTAAAATCAAGTTTTGCAAAATTCTAGGAAATTGATTGTTGTAAGTTTATCTGGTATTTTTTTAAGGCTGTAAAAATGAATTTAGGTGATCTCTGTGTTGATGTAATTAGGGGGTGTATTGTGACAACCGAAAAAATTCAGATGATCTTATATAAAATAATAATCATTTAATAATATTAGAATCTATCTGTTAGACATAATTAGTGATAGTTAGAGCCCATAGAAATATAATGATAAATTGCCTATGTTGAACGTTGGTGATAATTTGCTTAACTTTAAAAAGTTTAGTTTTGACTCGTGTTGCGTAAATTTAATGTGAAATAATATTCTCTAGGAGAAAATATTGTTGGGATTAATAAAATTTAGAAATAGGGGTTCTCAAATCGTTAAAGGTCTATTAGTTGTGTACTTTAGAGTTTGATGCAAAACTAAGACCCGGTATGAGACGGAGACCCCTAAAAATGATTATTTAGCTAAAAACGGATAATTTTAGTGGGGAATATTATCATGGGTAAATTGAGTAAAAACCTTAATTATTTAATATAAAGGGTTTTTATAAATTGTGGAGTACGGGTATTATGTATTAGTTTGTATAAAAAAAACTATACCCCCCATATGTAGCGGCCGAAACACCCCTATATTAACATTATTATTAATTTGCTTATTAATATTATTTTTATTATTATTACATATGATTGCTTATTTAAGACTCAACACCCATATCCCAAGACACTCACTCCATTCATATTACACCTTAGTTTACAAACACTAAAACAACCATCCATATTCTTCTTCTTCCCCCACCATAACCGAAAGCCACTTCAAACACCGCTATTTTCTTATTTTAATCAAAACAATCATGAAAATGGTTAAAGAAACTTGAAGATAATAACACTATGGGTGATTAGAAAGCAAAAACCTTCAAGAAAGCTAGAGATTTTAGAGAGAGAAACCCATTTTACAAGAAGTTCTTACAAGGTGAGTTTCTTAATCAAAACTTTCATCAAATCTTTATATTTTCTGAAAATAATCAAGTTTTCACCAAGAAATCAAAGGTTTTTAAAAAGGGTTTTTGTAAGAATAAACAAGGGGAAAGAAACAAGATGAAATGCTAATAATAAAAATGAATGCATGTGTCTCGTGTGTGTGTGTCGTGTGTCGTGTGTGTGTATATATATATAACCGTATGTATGTATGTGTGTGTGAGTATGATTATTTTGAGTTTAGATGATTAGATCTTTTTATTTTTGATACATGAAAGTGGTTTTAAAAAGTATTTAAGGTCTGAATTAAAAGAGTGTTTTGATGATTTAGATGGATTAATAAAAGAGTATATGAGTAGGATTAATGAAATGTGGTATATTTGATCTTTATGTCATGTTTTTACATTATTATTGTTAAGATTTTGGGTGATTTTTAACTTAAAAATAGGTCTGAACTATTTCAATAATAATATGGTTTTTATAAGTTTAATAAAGGTTAAAACAAGTTTGGATAGGATTTACATGCTTGGGAGACCTTGCATGGGCGATCCGAATGTGTTTTACGACTTAAAACACCAAAAATATAAGTTTTAAGAAGGATGTTTTAAAACTGATTTAGAACAGAATTTTGTGACTTAAAATGATGTAAAAGAAGGTATATTAAAGAGTATATATGAGTCATAAGTTGAAAACCTAAGTATATTGGCAAAAGGTGCGCGAAAACGCATATTTTGACAATAATAACGCGTCTAGGACATTAAAATTTAGGTCTGATATAAAACAGCTTATTTGATGTCTAAATATGTATAAAAATCAATATTTAGGATGTCTAAGATGTTTACCATGAAAACAAGAGGTTACAGTGTAAAACTATGCGATAGAATCGCCGAAAAATGACTTTTTGAACACTTTAACGACTAAATATTAAGACTATTTTAAATCAGCAAATTAGACTTATTTTATGAAGTATATGTTGGCCTTAAGGTCTAAAATTTAGTTTATTAGATGTTCATAAGTTAACATGTAATATTCGGAAACTTATTTGACATTGAAACGCATGCACACGAAGTCTAAAAATTAAACCGATCACCAATGAGTCGACTGGGTAAGGGTTCATGAAATATTAAATCTTTTTGGATAACTAAGTCAAGAAAGTATGGTGAATGACTTGATTACACTTAGGATGGTTACTAAAATAGCCTTATGAATTATAGGGATTTATTAGTAGCATTTTGAGATTGAATTAGAAGGCTTATTGGAAGCTAAGCTTAAGGTGAGTTTCACGGCCCCTTTTCTTTAATTGTTTTTGAACGTTTTTACTTATCGGGGGATTAACATGTTGTATGATTAGTAGGACTAGAATTAAGGATATTTGATGACCTTAGGTAGTGCACGCTGTATAGATACTTTGTATTGGTACACGTAGGTCGTCTACGGACGGACATTCTCCGCACGTCTTAATCATTAACTCTTAGAGCCGTAGTTTATGTTGGTAGATCTATCGGGTTGACGACCCTTACTATCCGGTTAATTTTATTGATACTGTAAAACATAACCTTTAAAAGTTGTTTCCTCATTAAATTGAGGTGGTAGCTTGAGAGGCAAATTGTCGTGGCTTGATTAAGGGCCTTAGGTTACATCATACTTGTTAGATTTTCGCGAGTCTACTTGGTTTTATTCGAGTTGTACTTGATCATACTTATAAAACAAATTTTAGTTTATTTAGCGTCATAAAACCTGTGAAGTCGCCAACAATTTGTTGATATTTTTAAGCATGTTTTTCAGGTACTGATGCATAAGGTTTCGATGAGCGGGTTTGGCAGAGCACTACTATGGACATGATGTTGGGACCATAACTACTAAATAACTATGTTTTCTAATAATATGTAAAACATTGTTGTTTGAACTACTTTTACTTTTAATTTGTAAAACTATGTTCACTTAATCTACGCTTCAGCTTGGTGAAACATATTTTCTTGTTAACTAACAATTTTCACTGACCATGAAAAATAAAATATGTCAAACTAGAGGGTGGTTGCAAGATGTCCATACGTATCAACCGTGTGTTGCTAAACTTATTGGTAACAACTTCCGTTACCTCATGACTTGCTTTCCGCTGTGCGCTGTCGGGGTGTGACATGTATCATGTATAGAAGTGTGTATTCTAACTGACGTAACTGATTATTGGTCCCCGAGAGACATGGTGTGTTGGTATAAGGTGTCTCCCCTCTATCCAATGTATAGGTATAGGTATAACTGTATAAGAGTATTTAGGAGTAGATTAGAGTAGATTAGTCTGCTGTTTAGGCATGATTTATTAGATTTGCACCTCTCTGTGGACATGGTCCAGGATAGGACTTCATGGAGGCGTAGGATTAAAGTCAAGGACCACTAGGGAGGGTACATTAGAGCTTTAGTTGTGTCCCAGGGACTTAGCCTTGCTTACACTTTAGAGGGACTCTATAGGTGACTACCTTCATGTTTGTGCGCATATATTATGATGTTTGATGTTTAACGTTGTTTTTAGTCCAGAGAACTCTCCCTATTTTCATTGATTATTAGTCACTTTTTTTTTTAGCCGGGGTCTCTTTGAAAGCAGCCTCTATATTCTCAGGATAGAGGTAAGGTTTGCCTACATCCCACCCTCCCCAGACCCTACTTGTAGCTTGATATTTGTGGGATTTACTGGGTATGGTTGTTGTATTAGTCTGCTGTTTAAAAAGACAAAAGCTGATTTTTGCGACATAGAGATTCGGATAGGAGAGGTAGTTAAAGTTGGATATAGTTGGCTCGGTGGGTGGATATAGTTGGCTCGGTGGGTGATCTGAAGCAAACATATGGAAGCATGATCACCTTTTTTAAAATCTCATTCAAGTTACTGAAATTTTAAAAGACGAAAGTCGTTCAAATAGGAACTTTGTAAACCAGATTTATTGTATAATCAGATAACAAAGAGGAATTAAGTAGATATTTTAATTAAATGCATATTTGGTGTTGATGTCATGTTTTGAATTGTTGATCATTGTTTATTTGTTTCTTGCATCAGATATGTTCTTATCGGGTTTCTTAGTTGTTTTCTATTCTTCCAATCTGCACTTCATTTTTTTACTATTTGAAAATATGATTTTCTATTTTGTGGTTTATTTGCTTATGGGTGTTGATTATTGGGTAAAGAAAGGTACACTGTTAGCTCATTTGGGATCAGGCGCAATAAAAAGATCGCATGCTACATAACCATTAGCGGTGAAAAAGCAATGGGAGTTTGGATGGCGGGTTGAAGGTCACAGTATACGAGCTGCTGTGACACAACATTAGTGATATTTGCTACTTTGGATTTGGAATTCAAGAACATATTAATTTCGGTATCAAGTATGTTATCATCTCTTTACATTCAAGATTATATGCACTTCATGTTTCACATTGAGAAAAACAATGGGCAATGACATTGTCTTCAGCATCATTTGTTGTTTGGTTATTAGTCTATTTCATGCGTTAGACTTATGGAAAGTCGTATACAATTGGTATGTTTATAATTGTTTCTACTTTAGTATGTAGGTTCGTTTCTTTTATGAATCTTGATTTTATATGTTTGTTCTATAAGAACGTTTTTTAAGCAGCCATGTTGAATCAGTTTGAAGATTTTCAATTCAAAAGAGCTTTTGAAACTCTTCAAAGATACAAAAAAGATGTATTGAATGTTCAATGAAGACATACAAGTTAGAACCTATATGCTTTAATTGCTGAAATGACATCTAAAAATTAAGATTTTATTACGTTATATTAGATTTTTCAACCTTATTACGCTTCTAGGGTATAAACTAGTAGTACATATATGCAACAAAGTGAATTGAGCCGGTATTTTTTTTAATGAATTGATGATAAAATAAAACATGAAGGAATAAATGACAAAAAAATAATAGTTTGTTGCATCAAAATCACCGTTCAATCTATAAGGGCACAGGGGTGCTTGTAGGATATAATTTTCTTTAACTGATTTTGACTAATCCTATTTTGCCACATCACTTCACTGATTTACTTCACTGAAACACTTTTTTGGAGGCAACACTCCACTGATTCTTTTATTTATTTTCATTCAAATCATAGTCACATAGTTCGCAGTACGATCCGGTACGGATCGTGGAACGGGAACGCAATTCGCTAGGTCTCTAAAATTCGGTACGAGCGGGGGTAGGTTCATTTCGGATCGCTTCGGTACGATGTACATATAAACTATATGTAACCTCCATTTACAACATAAAAAATATATTAAATAAGCACAACTCTTAATGAAATAAGGAAAAAAACAAATAAATAAAGTTTTAGGTTAAAATTGAAAAAAGCAAAAACATTGAGGGTGTAAGTGTGAAACTTAATAAAAGGATAATAATAGGTTAAACAAAGAAAGAAAAAGCAGCCGTCATCATCTTCCTGCTTCAAGCTTCATTGTTGTTCTTCATCATCTTCTCAGGTAAGATTCAATTTCTTCATCTTCATCTCCAATCTTAAGCATAAACCTTGGATTTCATGTTTTCAACATGAATAGGATGCTTTGCGACTTGGGTTTCACCAAATAAAAGTTGCAAACTAGGAATGCCAATTTCATGTACTGAATCACGATCCGGAGCGAACCCGGAACACGTTCGTACCGCGATTCGGTACGGGCGACCCAAATCGAAGATCGTGGCACCTCTAGCGAATTGTGTGACTATGACTCAAATACCCTAACTTTTTTTTTGTTTTTTAAATTTCACACGGTTTAAACTTATAAACCGGTTTATTAACATTTAATTCTGAAGAAACAACGAGTAAGACTCGGGTATGGTAAGGGGGTGGCTACTCGTGTTCGATATAGGATGTAATCCTTTGCTCACAGCGATGATAGATCAGTGGTCCGACTAGCTAAAGAGCAAGTGAATAAGCAATACACAAATACACCAGATATAAGTGGTTCGGTCTCGTTGACCTACGTCCATTGAAAAGGAGAGTCTTTATTGCTTTGAGTGATTACAAATATAACGACAGAATACAAGTGTATTACAAGTGTATGTGTTTAAGTGGAGAATTGTTTGACCCTATAAAAGGTGTAGAAGTCCTTTTTTTTATAGAGGGTGTGTGGGTCGGCTGCCTACGGCCCAGTTCAGGAGCGTTAGGCTTTGGCCCAAGGGTTGGCCTGCCTTCCAGAAGCCCATTCGGATGGATTTGGATCAATGGTTGAATAAAGTAAACCAGCTAAGAATGGCGCCTTGTGATTGGTTGTCAGGGGCGGCGCCCTGCCACTGGTACACGTGGCGCATTGTGGTGGACTGCAGAGGCATCATTTTCTTCCTAGTGGCAGAGGGTGTCAGGGGGCTATCTTCTTCTGGAAGACAAGCTGAGGTGACACCTGACACCTGGGAGGTAGTGTGGCAAGTGGAGCTCCAGGGGAGCTGAACCTTGTTGCCGCCCGCTGTCATATTCTACGGGCGGCGATTGCTAGAACCAATGCATGGTCATGCGCAGGTGGATTACCCTCCTCATATGTTGGATCAGTTTGCTCTTTTGTTCAAGTAAGAACTTGCTATCTTGACACTTAAGTGTTTAGCAAGCTCTTGTATATCAGATTATAAGCACAGCGGAATGTATAAGTTAAAGCAACACTTTTTATACTTAGGAAGAGTTATTACTCCCCCTTGATGATTGAAACTAATAATGACAAGTATTTATTATGAATCTAAGCAGTAAATGAGAATTAGATACTTAGACAGATTCACAATAAATACTGAAATGGAATAGAACAGTGAAAGTGTTTGAAGGATTTTTCTATTAAAAATCAATATCTAAAATAGAAGGTTGAAGCCTCCTATTTATAGACGTTTACATACATGTATCTTGCCCAAAAAGCAAGTACAGAAACATCAGAAACAAGTTGCACAAGTTGCAACATTGAAACTAACAAATACAGCTAAAAGTAATAGTAAACAATAAACTACTGATACAAAAGGCGGTGGAAAATATCTGATGCTAAGTGCTGATGAATGACAAACTACTAATGAGTAGTTTGTCTTCAGTACTTCTGAAGTGAACTTGACTGGTTTGGACTTCAGAACTTCTGATGAAGTTTCTTCTTCAGCACTTCTCATATCTTCTCTTCAGCAGTTTCTTGTCTTCTCTTCAGTATTTCTATACTTAGCCAAAATGACAGAAGTGAATTAGACTAAGGTTTCCAAAAGTGGTTTCACCAATCCTCTTTGTCCTAACAATCTCCCCCTGGATTGATGAAGCCAAAACCTTACTAATTCCTTATGTTTTTCTTCTGTCTTGAACAATCTTCCATATCTCTTTGTACATGGTGTTCTTGAGCTGGTTTAACTGTCCATCAGATAGAGATCCTCTCTGTGGTTCCAGATGTTGAATTGTGAGCAGGTCTTGTGTTGACAGTTTCTTTAGATCACTGATCTTCTTGTAAGCCCTGCTTGAAAGGTCTCTTCTTGTCAACAATACTGAGTTGTTATCAGTAAGTGACCATCTGATGATAGGTACCTTTGACTTGTTAAAGTCAGAGGAATAGGGAACCAGACTTGTCCCTTGGGTTGATGATCCTGAGTGTTGGATGCTTTCTGTTTCAGTTAACCTCAGGTGGGAGTCTCTTCCTTGTTGTTGTTGTTGCATATCAGGCATCTGAACAGTTGGGAGATGGTGTTCAGTCACTACCTTGGTATGAATCTTTTCTTTGATGGTCTTTTGGATTTGGTAGGCAAAAGTGAAAGGATCCCTGAATTGTGTTAACAGAGGTTTCTCCTCAATGTCAAAATCTGAATGGACTATTGAACTTCCTTCAAGTAGTACCATTTTGAAATCAGTTTTGACATTGTCCTCTGCTTTCTTTCTTTGAGTAGCAGGCCTTCTTGTTGATACACCAGAAGTTCTAACCATTGATCTTAAAGGATCAGCAGTTTGAAACTTCTCTGGATTTGCAGCCTTGGCAGCCTTGTATTTTCTATAAGTATCCATCAGTCTTTCTTCTTTCCATCTGGATACTGAGGCTTTTGAACCATAGCCCTCTGCTACTAAGTCATCTATCATCTGGGCTCTCTTGGCCTTTCCTTCTTTACTTGTGGCCAGTTTGTCTGCAAGCAGTTGTGCCCTTCTTGTCAGCTCTTGCACAGAGAGTCCCTTGAGTGTATAGGCTTTAGTCTTGCTGTTCTTGGTAATGTAAGACATCAGTTGTTGTCTTTTGTCTTCTTCAGCAACATAGTCAATTTCAGCCTGTCTCTCCAGTTCAGCTTGATAGGCCTGGAGCTTCTCTTCAAACTCTAGATCATCCCTTTGTTCCAGACTTTTCCAAATCTGGTCTTCCTTGGTTTTTTGTTGAACTGCCTTTAACCTCTGCTCAAGAAGTTCAGTTGATTGAGAGATTGGAGCAGGGGTTAGGACAGTCATGGTAGTGGTTGTTGTAGGCCTTGGAGGAGCAGAAGTTGGTTTGATTTGTTCAGTGGATCTGGAAGGTTCAGTGTGTTGAGGTTTGGAAGTGTTAACCTCTGATGGGTTGACAACAGCTGATGGTTTGTCAACTACTGAAGGATTGTCTTCAGTACTTTCTGATTCTTCATCAGAACTTTTGCCATCAGAAGTTTCTTCATTATGCCTTAGGGATTCTTCAGAGGTTTGGGTCTCATCTTCTTTTTCTGTGGCTTCAATTTCTTCCATTGAGACACCAAACTGTTTGGCCAGTTTTTCTTTTCTGGCTTGATCCTTCTGATCTCTTTCAAGGATGGCCACTCTTGCCCTTATCCTGGCTTGGAATGACTCCTTAGGTTCCCTGATTTTCTCCCCCTTTTTGGATTCATCAAGTTTAAGTTTAGAGGTTGAGGGTTGGGAGAATTGACCTTGAAGATGAGCAATCTGTTTGCTGTTGAATTCTATCTTGTTGGACAGATCATTCATCTTTGTCTTGATCACTCCAAATTGATTCTTGATAGACAGCTCCAAGTTAGCTGTGTATGTTTGGAAGTGATTCTTGATGAGAGTGTTCATCATGTGGTACAGGGGACCCTCTGGGCTGCATAGCTGGTTCAAGTCTATGCTTGTTTGCCCAGGGAATTGGGTAGGCATTTGTTGTGAAGGGTGTGTTTTTGGGAGATCCTCATGTTGTACAGAGGATGCCACTCTAGGGGTTTTAGGGATTGAGTGGACTTTAACCTGTGCAGGGGTGACTAGCTTCTTGAGCTTGGATACCCCTGAAACAGGACCTTCATAAAGTGCCGTCAATTCAGTAGTTTTTGTTTTTGAAACATCATCCAAATTAATGGAATCATCTGTATCCCTGATGTTGTCCTCATTGAGGACTGTCTCAGTTAAATCATGAGCTGAGCCCAACTCAGTTCTCTCATGAACCTCTTGTTCTTGGTACTGAGGATTTCCTACTTCAGGCATTAAGCCTTCATCAGTAGTTGCCATATCTGAGGTCTTAGCTATATTACTTCTATCCTCAGATCCACCACTAGGTGGTAACTGAGTAGTAGCAGCCTCAGATGCCCCAAGAGTCTCTAAAATTGGGCTTAAAGACTATGGTCCACCCTCATCTCTTGGGTTAGGGCTAGTGATGTCCACATCCATGTCTGATGTTGTGGTTATGTCCCCTGTTTGTTGTGGTTGTAGGGGACTGACATAATCAGATGGGACTTTCTCTTTTAGCCCAGAGAGAAGTTTGGCAATTTCTATTGCCTCTGGTTCAGAAATTTGAGGGGTTGGTTCAGTAGTTTGGGCAATAGGGGTTGGTTCAGTAGTTTGGTCAGCAGTTTCAAAAGAAGTGTGAGTTGGAATAGTTTTTCTAAGTCTTTTTCTTTTGAACAAAATAGTTATGGGTGCTCTTGGTGGGGTTTGAGATGGATGAGACTGAGAGGGTGTTTCAGTCTCACCTATTTGAAGAGCAGACTGCTCATGAGCATGTTCAGGCATCTCAACCTCCTGAACAGCTTTTCTTTTGGGTTGGTGGGTTTTTGTTTTTGTTGGCTTTGGCTGTTTGGCTTTTGGTGGTGTGAGTTTGGAAGATGTGGGCTTCAGGGGGACTTGTTGTTGTTCTCCCTGATCATCTTCTGGCCAGGCAGCCGGTTTGTTATGCCTAGAGTATGCTTGTGAGGTTAATGGATTTAAAGTTGAAACTTTTCCCACAAGCACCTCATTACCCAGTTCCCCTATTATGCATTGCATAATGAACCTTAGGTACAACAAAAACTTTTTCTTGGTATTATTATGATGTAACACCAACTCATTGAAAAATAATTTTGATGCCCTGAATTTGGTTTCATTCACTATGGAATGAAATATTGGTTGAAAAGTAGAGGGCATCTGGTCATATGACCCTGTTTTTGGACTCAAACACATAATAATATAATGAAACAAAAGCTTGTATTTTGGTTCAAAATATTTTTTGAAGATAGTAGCATGGGAGAGAGTACCTTGATAACCACACTCTGTCATGGTTAGGTGAATATCAGTGTTAGCAACATGATCAGGGGCAGTTACATCATCCAGGCCCAGTCTTGTTGCCAGTGTGGCCGGTGTGATGGTCAGTGGTTTCCCTTTTATTCTTGAATTGAGGGAAATGACTTCATCATCCGCCGTCACCGTCTCAGCATTTGCCCAGAACTCATTTATAGTTTCAGTATGAATTGGTGGGTTTATTGTGAGAGCAGTAAAATATTGGGATTTTACGACAAGATCAATGATCTCATCGTATTGGGACCAGCCTTCTTGTTTTTCAAGAAAGGCTCTTTGATTGTGTCCCTGTTTTAGAACGAGAGCCATGTGGTTTGGGTTTTGATCGAACAGTTGATTTGCAGGTTTAGGTTATTGAGAGAGTTTTTGAGAGAGAAAGAGGGATATTTTGAGTTTGAAAGGATAAGTGTTGAGAAAAGGTATTTATCAGAAGTTTTTAACCGCTTGATTCTTCTTTATTAGAAGTTTTTAAACCGCCTTGGTTAAAAATTCTTTTATCAGAAGTTTTAAACCGACTAGGTCAAAACCTCTGATGATGGGAAAAGTCAGTTTTGCCCTTTTTGACTAAACTGCTGATGAAGGATTATTTCATCAGTAGTTCCCATTTCCTCTTCAGTAGTTTTTAAAAGCTGATGAGAAATGTTTTATAAATACTTTTATTCATAACTTCTGAAGGTTATTTTATCAGAAGTTATACACTTTTCAGAAATTATCCCCATACTGATGTTTTTGTTCATCAGTAGTTTCTCTCTTTTCAGAAGTTTTGTTTCATACTTTTTGTCTGTTTGTAAGTGAAAAATGAAAATTTGCAGAATAATAAAATAAACACTTACAAATTTAGCATCCCAAGCATGGATACTAACTTCTGAAATGTTGATGTGTCAAGGGGTTTTGTGAAGATGTCAGCTATTTGATTAGCTGTTGCTACATGCTTCACCTCAATCTTGCCTTTTTCATAGCAATCTCTTATAAAATGGTACCTGATCTCAATATGTTTGGTTTTTGAGAATTGTACCGGATTTTGAATGATGCTAATGGCAGATTTGCTGTCTACAAACAAAGGTGTCTTGGTTTCTTTGATTCCATAATCAAGAAGTTGATATTGGAGCCATTGTATCTGTGATGTACAACTTGCAGCTGCAATGTATTCAGCTTCAGCAGTTGAAGTTTCAACAGATGTTTGCTTCTTTGATTGCCATGACACTAGACAGTTACCCAAGAATTGACAACCACCAGATGTTGACTTTCTTGTCATCTTACACCCTGCATAGTCACTATCTGAAAATGCTGATAACTTGGTATTGCTTGAAGCAGGATACCAAATTCCAAGTGTTGGAGTTCCTTTCAGATATCTGAAAATTCTTTTGACTGCAATAAGGTGTGATTCCCTTGGTGCTGATTGATATCTAGCACAGACACATGTTGAAAACATAATATCTGGTCTAGAGGCAGTTAGATATAAAAGGGAACCTATCATGCATCTGTACATGGTTTGATCAACCTGTTTTCCTTGATCATCAGGTTCAACTTGTGTGATTGGTGTCATGGGAGTGGAACATGATTTACAGTCTTTTAAAGAAAATTTGTTTAATAATTCTTTAACATATTTTGATTGATGTATAAAAGTTCCATTTGTTTGTTGCTTGATCTGCAGTCCCAGAAAGTACTGCAGTTCTCCCATGGTACTCATCTCAAATTTTGATTGCATGAGTTTCTTAAAATCATCACACAGTTTTGTGTTTGTTGAACCAAAAATGATATCATCAACATAAATTTGAACAAGTAGGACATGATTTCCAACATGTTTAATGAAAAGAGTTTTATCAATGGCACCTCTTGTAAAGTTATTTTTGAGTAAAAAGGTGGAGAGTGTATCATACCAGGCTCTTGGAGCCTGTTTGAGCCCATAAAGAGCTTTGTCCAGTCTGTACACCCACTCATGATGAGAAGGATCCTCAAACCCAGGTGGCTGACAGACATACACCTCCTCTTTTATTTTTCCATACAAAAATGCACTTTTTACATCCATTTGATAAACTTTAATTTTGTTGGAAATGGCATAGGCCAGAAATAACCTGATGGCCTCAAGCCTTGCAACTGGAGCAAAGGTTTCATCATAGTCAATTCTTTCTTCTTGAGAGTACCCTTGAACTACCAGTTTTGCCTTGTTCTTGATTATCATACCAGCTTCATCTTGTTTGTTCCTGAAAACCCATCTTGTGCCAATTGGTTGCTTGTTTGGAGGTAAGGGACAGATTTCCCAGTCCTGTTGCTTGTTGAACTGAAGCAGTTCATCTTGCATAGCTTGTACCCAATTATTATCTTTGAGGGCTTCCTGGTACTTCTTTGGTTCCAACTGTGAGATAAAGGCTGAAAATAGGCAAAAGTTGGAGAGCTGGTTTCTGGTTAGAACACCTGAAGCTATATCACCCATGATTTGATCAAGTGGATGATCTCTGTGTTCAATCAGTTGTTGTAAACCACTGACAGGTGTAGGTGGCTCATGTTCTTCAAACAAACTACTGAGGTCTATAATATCTGGTTCAGCAGTTTTAGTGTCTTCAGTAGTTGCAGTTGCTGAAGCAAATGTTTGAGTTTGGCCTTCAGTATTTGTTGAATCAGAAGTTTGTGAAACTTCTGATGGTCTTGAAGTTGACTTAATGACTGTTTGAGGAGTCCATGGTGTAGGATCCTCATCATCAAACCTTTGATCACCATAATAAGTAGGTTTGGATGAAGTGACAGTCTTTTCAGGTCCAAAGTGGAAGTTGTCAAGGTCAAAAAGTTCAGCAGGATGTGCTGGAATAAGAGTGTGTTTTGACTCATTGAACTTGACATTCAATGTTTCTTCTACTATCCTGGTGTGAGAATTAAAAACCTTGTAGGCTTTTCTAGTTGAAGAGTAACCAAGAAAGTAACCTCAGTCAACTTTGGCAGCAAACTTTGAAATAGATTCCTTGATGTTCAAGATGAAACATTGACACCCAAAAGCCCTGAAAAAGGAGATAAGGGGCTTCATACCATGAAGAACTTCATAGGCAGTCTTGGAATGTCTCTTGACCACAAGAATTCTATTCTGAACATAACATGATGTGTTAACTGCTTCTGCCCAAAAGTACAAGGGCAGTCCAGAATCAGCTAACATTGTTCTTGCTCCTTCTATTAATGTTCTGTTCTTCCTTTCTACTACACCATTTTGTTCAGGAGTTCTGGGAACACTGTATTGTCTAATAATCCCTTTAGACAAACAGAATTCATCCAGAGTTTTGTTCCTGAACTCTGTCCCATTATCACTTCTAATGGTTTTGACAGGTAGAGAATATTGTTTCTCCAATTGTAGAATGAAGAACTTGATGATTTCAGCAGCCTCATCCTTGGAGAATAAGAAGAATACCCAAGTGAATCTTGAGTAGTCATCAATGATGACTAAGCAGTACTTCTTCTTACCAAGGCTCATAATCTTGACAGGTCCAAATAAGTCCATATGGAGTAGTTGAAGACATGCAGTTGTTTTTGATTCTTCAATAGACTTATAGGAGGACTTATGCTGTTTTCCCTTCAAACAGGATACACAGTGTTCTTGACCCTGGTATACTTTCAAAGGTAGACCTCTGACCAAGCCCATTTTTGTGACTTTATTTATGGTTTTAAAGTTCACATGGCCAAGTCTCTTGTGCCAGAGATCTGTTTCTGAAGTTGATGCCCTTGAGAAGAAACAGGCAGTGTTGTTCAATACTTTGTCTTTCTCAATGTCCACTGCATAGACATTGCCACATCTTTTGGCAATCAGCAAAGTATGATCTTCAATGATCTTCTCTATCAACTTCTGGCCTTCTGGTGAGATGATCTTGCATGCTGTCTTTGTGAAAAAGGAAGAATATCCTTTATCACACATTTGTGACACACTCAGCAAGTTGTATTCAAGGTTTTCCACCAGATTGACCTTGTCAAACTGTATTTTGCCAGAGGAGACATTGCCATGTCCTAGCACATATCCCTTAGCATTGTTCCCAAAGGATACAGATCCTTCTCTTTGGCTGATAAAGTTGTTTATCAGGTATCTGCATCCAGTCATGTGCATAGAGCCTCCACTATCAACATACCATATGCTGTTTAAGCCCCTGGAAACTCTCTGCACATAAAAGCAAATTAGTTAGATTTAGGAACCCAAGCCTGTTTGGCTTTGGGTTTTCTCTTGAGAACAGTTACAGTTTGTTCTTGACCAGGTTGAGAAATCCATGTCTTTTTGGCAATGGATTTTTCATTAAGAGCCATGGTGGTATCCTTTTCAGGACCACCATCAACCTTGGTCATCAGTAGTTGTACCATGTTCATTAGATTTTGTATCTCAGCAGTTTGTGAAACTGCTGATGATTCAGGTCTAACTACTGACAGAAAATTTTGAGAAAAAGATTTTTGTTGAGATTTTATCTTTTTCTGAGAAAAGGTGTTTTCAGGTTGTTGTTTCTTGGGTTTAAAGATTCTTTCATAATCATTTCTGATTTGATTTCCCACAACCTGTTGTTTAATTTTTTGATTGAACTGAATTCCTTTTCTGTATCTACAAAATTCAGTTTTGTGGTTGAACAGACTACAAATTTCACACTCTTTTGCATTTTGTTTTTTATCTAAAGGCAAATTTCTGACATTAGTGTAAAGATTTTGCTCATCAGTAGTTTTCAGGATCTCAACTCCTGATGTAGATGAAACTACTGATGGCTCAATGTCAGATTTTGTTAATACTTCTGAAGTACTTTCTTTGAAAATACCAGGATTTCTGTTTAGAAAGTTTTCATGGAAAGATGTGCAGTCTTTCCCTTCAGAAGTTTCATTTGAAACAATTTTTCTCCCATCTTCAGTAGTTATGGGAGAGAAATCTGTTGGTGTTTCAACATGATGGTACCCTATGCCAAACTTAACATTTGAAGCACTTTGTTTGTTTAGCAATAATTGGTACCCCTTACAAGATTCCACCCATTTTTCACATGTGATCCTGGTATCAGCAAGCTCTTGTCTGACATCTCCCAGGTCATTTAGCATGATTTTAATTTGTGCTTGGGTTTCAATAGCCGAGTCAGTTAATTTAGAAACTTCTTTTGTTTTAGCACACAGTTTTCTTTCTAAATAACATTTCATCTGTGTGTATTTTCTTTCTAAATCATTGGCTTTTCCTTGTAAGTGCACATTTGTCTCTCTTATGAGAGCAAAAGTTTCTTTGCAAGAATTTGAGCAAAGTTTTGTCAAAGATTCTTTTGATACCTGTGACAATGCAGATTTTGAAGTGCAACCTTCAAATGCCATTAAGGCAAAGTTCTTTCTGCCATTGTCTGGTTCTCCCCAGTTGATGTCAAACATCTTGTTGTCTGCATCAGGATTGCACTCTGTGGTGTCAAACGGAAGACTGCTCCTGTCAACATACCATGAGGTGAAAAGACTTTGTTGAGAGGGTTGTTGAGGCTGTGGAGGTTGTTGAGCAGCTGGAAAGGGAGGGATTGATTGTTGGCTCTGCATCTGTTGAGCAGGCATTTGAACATATTGTACTTGTGGCATGTATTGCTGTTGAGGAGCTTGTGCCTGTACAAAATGAGCACTCCCTTGAGTTCCATTATTCCTAATATAAAGAATTTTGAGAATTTTGAATCTCAGCAGTTTGTGAAACTGCTGATGATTCAGGTCTAACTACTGATAAAGAATTTTGAGAAAAAGATTTTAGTTGAGATTTTATCTTTTTCTGAGAAAAGGTGTTTTCAGGTTGTTGTTTCTTGGGATTAAAGATTCTTTCATAATCATTTCTGATTTGATTTCCCACAACCTGTTGTTTAATTTTTTGATTGAACTGAATTCCTTTTCTGTATCTACAAAACTTTGTTTTGTGGTTGAACAAACCACAAATTTCACACTCTTTTGCCTTTTGTTTTTGATCTAAAGGCAAATTTCTGACATTAGTGTAAAGATTTTGCTCATCAGTAGTTTTCAGGGTCTCAACTCCTGATGTAGATGAAACTACTGATGGCTTGTTGTCAGATTTTGTTAATACTTCTGAAGTACTTTCTTTGAAAATACCAGGATTTCTGTTTAGAAAGTTTTCATGGAAAGATGTGCAGTCTTTCCCTTCAGAAGTTTCATTTGAAACAATTTTTCTCCCATCTTCAGTAGTTTTGGGAGAGAAATCTGTTGGTGTTTCAACATGATGGTACCCTATGCCAAACTTAACATTTGAAGCACTCTGTTTGTTTAGCAATAGCTGGTACCCTTTAGAAGAATCCACCCATTTTTCACAACCGACCTTGGTGTCAGCAAGCTCTTTTCTGACATTCCCAAGATCTTCTATCATCATTTTAATTTGTGCTTGGGTTTCAATAGCTGAGTTAGTTAATTTAGAGACTTCTTTTGTTTTAGCAGTAAGTTTTCTCTCTAAATCACATTTCATCTGAGTGTATTTTCTTTCTAAATCATTGGCTTTTCCTTGTAAGTGCACATTTGTCTCTCTTATGAGAGCAAAAGTTTCTTTGCAAGAATTTGAGCAAAGTTTTGTCAAAGACTCTTTTGATACCTGTGACAATGCAGATTTTGAAGTACAACCTTCAAATGCCATTAAGGCAAAGTTCTTTCTGCCATTGTCTGGTTCTCCCCAGTTGATGTCAAACAATTTGTTGTCTGCATCAGGATTGCACTCTGTGGTGTCAAAAGGAAGACTGCTCCAGTCAACATACCCTAAGGTGAAAAGACTTTGTTGAGAGGGTTGTTGAGGCTGTGGAGGTTGTTGAGCAGCTGGAAAGGGAGGGATTGATTGTTGACACTGCATCTGTTGAGCAGGCATTTGAACATATTGTACTTGTGGCATGTATTGCTGTTGAGGAGCTTGTGCCTGTACAAAATGAGCACTCCCTTGAGTTCCATTATTCCTATTATAGTTGGGGTTAAAGTTATTTCCAGATTGTGATTGGTTAAAGCTAGAGTTTCTACACTCTCTAGCAAAGTGTCCCAACTTCTGACACTTGTGACATCTCAGTTTAGATTTGTCAAAACCAATTTTTGTATTACTGGTCAATCCTGGAAATTTCCTTCCTGACCTTTTATAAAACTTGTTAGTTTTAATGCTTAGCATGGCCAGTTGTGTAAAATGTCCATTTCTTCTAAGTCATCACTGCTAAAGTTTTTCAAATCATCCATGATAAAACATAGATTATCAGCAGTTTGACTTTGGTCATCATTGTCATAACCTGGGAAAGATCTTTCTGATGAGATCCCAGTTATTATGTCAATGTTGTCATAAGATCCATAGGAACAAGTTGGTGAGTCTTGTCCCAAAAGTGCTGTACTACCTGGAAGGTAGTCATCAGCAGTTTTACCAGATGATTGCAATTTCTTCTTTTGATCAATTTCTCTCTCAAAAGTAAGTAATCTCCCATGGAGTTTTGTAAGAGTGAGGGAGCTAAAATCTGGTGAGGATCTTAAAACAATGGAGTATGTTTCCCATTTGTCTGGTAAAGACCTTAAAAATCTATGTAGCATAGATACTGTTGTATAGGTCTGACCATTTAACTTTAGCTCAGATATTAATGAGGAGAATCTTTCAAATTGTTGAGTTAAAGTTTCCCCATTAATATGAGCAAATGTCTCATATTGTTGAGCTAAAATCTCTCTGGTGTTGGCAATCACCTCTTCAGTTCCTCCAAACTGTTCTTTAAGACAATCCCAGAGTTCTTTGGCACTTTCACAATGTAAAAAGGCCAGAGTATATCTCATTTGGGAGAGCCATTGCCAACATAGAGAATGCTTTTGCATCTAGCTCAAGTTTTAGGAAATCATCCTCTGTGTAGTCTTTTGGTTCTTTAGGAACATCAACTTTAGTTTCAAGATTTATATTTACTGGTTTGTGAGGACCATATATCACAGATCTCCAACAACCTGTGTTGGTCTGTGACAAGGTATGTGCCATTCTCTTTTGCCATATGTTGTATTCATTTCTTACAAGCATGGCAGGTTTAGTAGCAGAACCAGTATTATGTGGATCCATTTTAAAGAGTATTGATTTGTCAGATGACTCTTTTAAGTGATGGATGTTGATAAAAAGTGAACTTTTGATCTTTTTATTGAGTATCAATAAGAGCTTTGTGTCTGATTCTCAATTTGTTAGATTGATATGTGATCAGATAAACCAATGCTCTGATACCAATTGTTGGATCAGTTTGCTCTTTTGTTCAAGTAAGAACTTGCTATCTTGACACTTAAGTGTTTAGCAAGCTCTTGTATATCAGATTATAAGCACAGCGGAATGTATAAGTTAAAGCAACACTTTTTATACTTAGGAAGAGTTATTACTCCCCCTTGATGATTGAAACTAATAATGACAAGTATTTATTATGAATCTAAGCAGTAAATGAGAATTAGATACTTAGACAGATTCACAATAAATACTGAAATGGAATAGAACAGTGAAAGTGTTTGAAGGATTTTTCTATTAAAAATCAATATCTAAAATAGAAGGTTGAAGCCTCCTATTTATAGACGTTTACATACATGTATCTTGCCCAAAAAGCAAGTACAGAAACATCAGAAACAAGTTGCACAAGTTGCAACATTGAAACTAACAAATACAGCTAAAAGTAATAGTAAACAATAAACTACTGATACAAAAGGGCGGTGGAAAATATCTGATGCTAAGTGCTGATGAATGACAAACTACTGATGAGTAGTTTGTCTTCAATACTTCTTAAGTGAACTTGTCTGGTTTGGACTTCAGAACTTCTGATGAAGTTTCTTCTTCAGCACTTCTCATATCTTCTCTTCAGCAGTTTCTTGTCTTCTCTTCAGTACTTCTATACTTAGCCAAAATGACAGAAGTGAATTAGACTAAGGTTTCCAAAAGTGGTTTCACCAATCCTCTTTGTCCTAACATCATATCTAGGAAGCTGAACCCCGCGGAGGTGTATTGTGATCTCGAATGGCCAACCCTCTACGGGTGTATTTATAATGGCAAAGTTTGTGGGGTAGAGTGTGCCTACGCGCGACAATTGGTACCCTACCAAACGGTCAGCAAAATTAATTGTAATTCTTGGAAACCGTCGATTGAATTTAATTGAATTCACCTAAACGGAGACCTTTAATTTTAACAGTTCAACCATTTAAAATTTTGTATATAAATAGATCAAACCGTGGGGGTTAAAAGTTGTGATACCCCGAAATTTCAGGTTCTCACTTTAACTAAACTCTAGTTACATTCCTTGCATTCTACTTAACTAGGATTAGCTAGTTAAGTCACATGTCGCATAGTTATAGGTTAATAACTGCATGAAGTGGTAATTTGGGGAATTACCAGACTGTATACATGAGTAGTGAACCTCGGACGTTGGTGAACGGTGAAATTAGATAATTGTGAATTAATTGATTGAGATTGATTGCAATTATGTGCTTCTATGAAACTCTGCGAAACTATGTGCAAACTGTATGTGATTACGTGAACTGAAACCGAATACGTTAATAAAAATCATATTAGGTGGACCATTAGGATGGTTGGGGTCTTAACACATGGGGTTACACTTTTTATGGTCCAAAATAGCGAAAACATAGAAGAAAACAGGCTATACAACGAAGCAGGCCACCCGGAGCGGGCCAGGAAAAGTGAGCGGCCCGCGCGCTCTCTTCGAGCGGCCGCGCGCAGCATTCTGACACAACTAAACCAACTTAAAACCCTATTTAAACAATCTTAAGCCTCATACAACCCTTAAACTAAAACCCTAATCGCCCTTACTGCCCTATTACGAAATATTAATCCTTAAACACCTGCTAAGGCGCAAGAACATCGATCGGGAAGCTTCAAGAGCATTCGGTTGATTGTTTCGAAGAGCTTGCGATATAATCTTTAATCTATTGTGTTTTAATCTTATTTAATATGTTATAAAACCTTATAACTAAGTTTGTCCAGGTCTGAAACCTTTTTAAAAAGATTAAAACTTGAGGTTATGAAGATTGAATGGGTTAAACATGATCCTATGTGATTAGTAATATGATAGGTTGCTTGTTGCGCAAGTTTGTGATGTTTTGATCTTTAGGGTTAATAATTTTGCATGTGTTATGATAGGTTCTGATCATGCTAGGTCTTATGAATGTTTTGTGATGATTATTGATTGTTGTTGATCGATTATACGCACACGTGAGTCGTTTAAATAAGAGTTTATGCATGATTAAAATCTGGACAGAATGTTTAGGTCAACTCGTAGGGTCTGTTACGTGGCTTAAACGTTATGGTTTTGATGATTTCTTTGCATGATTGTATTATATCTGGTCTTAGATTTTCATAATGGGTAAAATCGATTGATTTGGATGTCGTTTGAATAGTTTTTTGAACTTTCTTTGAATAAAGGTCATATCAGATTTTCAGATTAACAAACTGAGTCAACTTTAAACAATCATAACTCGAGTTTTACAAGGAATTAAGTTATGAAATTTGGACAGTAGATTAAAATTGGAATAAATTGGCTTTTCCAAGTGGATTCATCCCGTTTGGATGAATACACGAGTTTTGGGAATTATTCTACTAAACTGATCTGTTGTGTGTATTTTCTGAACATAACTGTGTTGCGTGATTTTTCATAATTTTTGTACAAGGTTTTATCAGAAACTAAAAATATGGATGTGTCCAATAGACCCCTAGAATATTTAGTAAAATTTTGGGAGTCTAACTCACTGGATAAGTATTTTTAATAAATTAGTTTTCATGGCGCATAATCTGTCCTAAAAACGCAGATAGTGTATTGTGAGTTTATGTGACTAATTGGAGTCCTATGTGGTATGTATTTGACATGTACTTGAATGGACACTTATATGAGATGCATATAAAGTGTAAAACTAATGATAACCAACATATTCACCAACGGGTCCGTAGGGTTTACTTATGCATGTAGAATCGCTAGGTGTCACTTACACGGTTTTGAACATTTAAAACGTCTTGGACAAACGGGTTATATGGTGTAATGGTATTACACATATACTCACTTAGTGACATATGTATTACGGAGTCAGTAGCACACCCTACTTTGGAGTTTGAATTTACTTGCTTGCATACTAAGGTGAGTTTCACTACTCTTTTCTCAAAAACATGCGTCTCGGGGAGCAACTTACTTACTTTTCTAGTCCAGATTTGGGACTACTACTTTTATCTCGGGGTTTGCTAGTTTCACACTCTGTGTCCTTGATGAACTAAACTGCACTCTATCACAGAAGTCCTTCACTATTTACCGAATGAGTTGTCGGGTTATGGCAAGCGGTTACTAGTTGATAGCGCTATTAGGTTTGACAAACCTCACACCGTGCTGGGAGCCGGGCGTGAACTACGACCTTAGATTTTATCATTGTTGATAGGCAATGATGGAAGGCCAAAACCAGCTCGCAGGGCGAGTGCATCGTTTGAATAGCAATTCGGTATATCCTTGTTTAGTTATCATGAATGGGTTAGCTACCCTTGGCATGTGAATTAGCGGTTACGAGGTCTTGGAGGCCTACGCTTTTACTTGTTGTTATGTGGTCTTGGAGACCTACGCTTTTACTTTCGGGTTTGGGAAACCTACGCTTTTACTTACCTTACTTTGTGAACTCACCGACTTTATGTTGACACACGCTAGCATGCTTTTGCAGGTCTCTAGGTTTGGAGCATGATAGGACATGCATCATTGTGTCATGGGTTGTGAACATTACTTAACTTATACTTTGCTTTACATTTAACGGTTTTATTTTGGGCGCGTTGTTTTGCGCATGAACTTAAACGGTTACGTTTGATTTACGCTTCCGCAACTTAACTAAAGTTTTTGGTAAACGCTAAACTTGATTTTCAATAACGAACTAAATGGTTTGGGCATTTAGAGTCGTTCTTATGACTTATGGCTATGGGATCTTGGTATGTCACGCGCCTCGCGGTATAAACCCTGCAGTGGAAATTTGAGGGTGTGAAAGATTGGTATCAGAGCCATTAGTTATAGTGAACTAGGACTGCATGGTAAGTCTAGTCTATAACTGTCATAGCATAAGCATTGCATTAGTTCACTCACAGCTTAAGTGCACAACTAGCTTTCGGGCTATGTATACTTGGTTAACTAGTTATAGGGGATACACAATCCTTTAACACTAAATCCGATATCGAGCACATCCTTGGTGAAGGACGAAAGCTAGGTCATGTGGCACATCCATTGGAACTAAAATTCTAACCAGCTTCACGGATGGGGAGTTAGCCATCGAGTACCAGTGCGAGAACCAACCATTGAACATGGTTCAACATTACAGGTGAGGGAGGAAGGCTACTAGGAGGAACGAGAAGGACGTTAGTACTACACGCGAATAACTCTAGATAACACTTACACCACTAGAGGAGGAGGAAGAGGAATTAGAGAAGGAACCCGAACCCATCAAACCTGATGAGATTGAACATGGAGACTCTATTATTTTAATTGAGCACGGAGACGATGGATTCCTATCTTCATTCGCTTGATCTTTCTTTCTTTTATTCTAGACCCAGTCGAGACTGAGTTATTCTCTTGAAGTTTGTTTTTTATTTCGGTTCGCCTACACTACGTGTGAACGGTCGTATGGCCCGCACATTTTTATGTCTCAAGAGCTTAGGGTGAATGTAGGATCACTATGGCTGGACGTGGACATGGACGGGGAAACATCAACATGACACAGGCGGAACTGAACGCAATGATTAACGAAAGGGTAGTTGCAGCCCTTGCAGCTTTTCAAACCCCACCTGTGGAATCTGATCGAATAAGCCCGCTCTTCAGACGCTTTGAACTCCATATCGAGGGATTTACTCCCCAGGTCATGAGCACGACCACACCAATAAACTTGGGCAACATTCAGCAGACCATCCGCATGGCTCATGATCTGATAAATCAAAAAGGCGAAGAAGGGGTAGTATCTTCACATGAGACGCCATCATTTACTGTTGGTAATCACAAAAGAAGGCGGGAAGAAGTCGTAGATAAGATCCCAAGTAGTAGAAAGATCAAGACTCATTATGACAAAAACCAGCACCACTATAAGGGGAAACACCCAAAGTGTAATCGGTGCAAGCACTATCACTCCAGTATTTGTAAGGTGGAACTATGCGAGCGCTGCGGAAAAGCTGGTCATGTGGCTAAAGACTGCCGTGCTAAGCTCCCAAGGAATTTTCAACATCAACAAGGATGGCCACAGCATAAGGGTACTGAAAAGGGTGCTTTAAGTGTGGAAGTGAGACCCACTACAAAAGGGACTATCCCCAGCTCAACGGTGACAACAACAATGGGAACAATGATGAAAACAACGCGTGACGGGTACGTTCTTTATGAATAAGTAATTTGCTAAAGTCCTATTTGAACCTGATGCTGGTTGAGCATGTGCCTTTGGACTTTAGTGCAACTCTAGGGTTAGACTCAACTCTCTTTGAATTCAAACACACCATAGAACAAGCTGATGGTCAGCTTATCAAAGTTACCTAGCTCTATTACAAGTAGAAACCCGTACGGTTTAACAAACCATTAGGTATCAATCTTATCATCCCAACTACCCTTCGTAGCTCTTACTTCATCATGGGTGTGGATGGGTTGTCCAGCCATGAACTTAAGCCCTTGGCACGAGATAGTGATTGGAGTCCCTCGTTCTGGTGGGGAAAATCTTATCTGGCCAGCAACATCAAAACAACGCTAGCATTGGCACCTCTCTTTTAGGAGAACTCAGAGCACGTAATCGAAAACTCGAACTGAATTTCGGGACGAAATTCTTATCAACTTGGGATGATATGACACCCAGAAAATTTTTCGGAATTTTCTCTCACTTGACTTACTATGCATTCTACTTAACTGGTGACTTACTGAATTTCGGGACGAAATTCTTTTCAACTTGGGGATGATGTGATACCCCGCAATTTCAGGTTCTCACTTTAACTAAACTCTAGTTACATTCCTTGCATTCTACTTAACTAGATTAGCTAGTTAAGTCACATGTCGCATAGTTATAGGTTAATAACTGCATGAAGTGGTAATTTGGGGAATTACCAGACTATATACATAAGTAGTGAACCTCGGGAGTTGGCGAACGGTGAAATTAGATAATTGTGAATTAATTGATTGAGATTGATTGCAATTATGTGCTTCTATGAAACTCTGCGAAACTATGTGCAAACTGTATGTGATTACGTGAACTTAAACCGAATACGTTAATAAAAATCATATTAGGTGGACCATTAGGATGGTTTGGGTCTTAACACATGGGGTTACACTTGTTATGGTCCAAAATAGCGAGAACATCAAAGAAAACAGGCTGTACAACGAAGCAGGCCACCCGGAGCGGGCCAGGAGGAGTGAGCGGCCGCGCGCAGCATTCTGACACAACTAAGCCGACTTAAAACCCTATTTAAACAATCTTAAGCCTCATACAACCCTCAAACTCAAACCCTAATCGCCCCTACTGCCCTATTACGAAATATTGACCCCTAAATACCTACCAACGCGTTTTGAGGCTTAATGTTAGTGGATGAGAGAAGAACTCCACAGTTAAGCGTGCTCAGGTGGGAGCAGTTTCAGGATGGGTGACCTCCTGGGAAGTTTCCACCGGGGCACCCAAATACAAATCCGGGAGCTCTGGGTGGGCAAAGCGGACAATATTGGTGGTGATAGGGGCCGGATGTTACAGATGGTATCAGAGCCACTCCTGTGCCGTTCGGGATGTTGGGTGCACACATTATCAGGGACGATGAGACTCTAACAGGGGGTGAATGTGATGTCTTGCCTCTTAAATCACCAACGCGTGGCCAGGAGAGATCCTTGGTTCAAAAGTAATGTCTTGCCTGTTAAATCACCAACGCGTTTTGGAGCTTAATGTTAGTGGATGAGAGGAGAACTCCACAGTTAAGCGTGCTCAGGTGGGAGCAGTTTCAGGATGGGTGACCTCTTGGGAAGTTTCCACCGGGGCACCCAAAAACAAATCGGGAGCTCTAGGTGGGCAAAGCGGACAATATTGGTGGTGATAGGGGCCGGATGTTACAAAAGCCACACTTTACCACAGTTAAAAAAAAAACAAACACCCACAAAGATGAATCCGTGGACCGAGGAACAAAAGATGACATTAGTGGTGTGCTACAAGAACGCCACAAACGACCCGAAAATTCAACAATTCCCGAAGGATGAAGAGTCGGCCTACCCTCCAGAGGGGTTTTGGTCCCACGTGTTGAGCAATTTCAACCAACACGTTGGCACCAACAACAAGACCCTTCCGCACATCCAGTTGAAGTGGGCCGATCTCAATATCAAGTGTGAGAGGTGGACCACCAACTATGAGCAAACGATGAGGGACGATCCGGACCTCGATCACGAGTTGGCTATCGACTTCACTCACTATGCGTATGAGGCTCGATACGGCATCAATTTCAACCATGTCGAGGCATGGCAATTGTTGCACGAACCTTAAGTTTTTTTTCTTTGTTTTATTGTATTTTTATTTTATGTTTAATATTATTATGTTTTAATGAAATGTTCTTATTTATGTTTTTTTTATTTAACTAGATTTTAAAATAAACGGTTAAAATAATAACAAAAATATAAAAGAAATGGTAAAAATAATAAAACAATACTAAAAAACAAACGGTTAAAACACAAAAAAAAATAGTATTTATAATAAAATAAAAACGGTTACCAACACGGTAAACAGAATCAGTAAAACGGTTTATGGGACCACTACCGGCCTGGGTGGCGGCGGTGTTACCGTGCTGGTAGTGGGTACCCGTGAACAATTCGGGTGGCGCCCCATCCCTTCTTATATTTATTAATTTTTTGTTAATATCAAGGTCATGTTGGTTGAATCATATAAATTTTAACAGAACAATAGTTTTTTTATTTTTTTTAAGGGTGACTTTCTATGTACTGGATCGAATTGGTCACCGGATTTCGTCTAAGACGTTACCCGTCAGCTCTGCCCGTGAACGCGATGTTCTATCGGGCTCCGGTTGTCGCGCAAACTGACCTTTGCCCGGAAACCATACTGCCCCCACACGATAAACTCGTTGGGGTAACAACTGGGTAAAACCGGGTTGCCCTCCGGATCGAACCATACCTCGGTAGGAACTATCCATTACAAGGTCTTCCCCAAATACGGGCAGAGAGGATTGAACCCACGCCTCCCTTATGGAAGGATGAGCCTTTCACCAACTTCACTGCAAGTGGGGATTTTAACAGAACAATAGTTGGCGTTAGTGTATGTGTAGTGGGATAGTTATAAGGCGTTTTATGCCCCAAAACGCCCCCAACACCGCCCCCACGACGTTTTAGGGGTGGAGAGTTGTGAGGATAACGAGCGTTTTCAAATGTGGGGGTCTTGATGTTTGTGCCATTCGACCGTTTTCCAACGGTTGTTTGTTTTATTTTTTTTTCTTCCAACTCTCTTTATATATATATATATATATATATATATATATATATATATATATATATATATATATATATATATATATAGGGTGTGGATAATGTGAAAACCCATTGTTAGATGGTAAACCTTGAAAACCCTATCCTAGCCATCCATTAGATTTGATCAAGGGCTATGATTAAATGTGAAGACTTTTTGTTTAAGAAAATATTATTATAATGGGGCAAGTACAAATAAGGGTAGTTTAGTAAAGTTGCTTTAGGGTCATGTCACCATCTCTCCTACTTTTTCAAAGTTAACATCACCATCTCTCCCCTCTCTCCTACTTTTTGTTTAATAAAATATTATTATAATGGGTCATGTCACACCTTCTTTCCTACTTTTTATTTAAAAAAAATATTATTATAATGGGACAAGTACAAATAATGTGTTATTGTTGCATACGAGGGTAACATGTGTTAGTTGGTCATAAAGGTCTAACATGTAACACCCTGCCACTCTCACCACCAATATTGTCCGCTTTGCCCACCCAGAGCTCACGGATTTGTTTTTGGGTGCCCCGGTGGAAACTTCCCAGGAGGTCACCCATCCTGAAACTGCTCCCACCTGAGCACGCTTAACTGTGGAGTTCTCCTCCGATATAGGATTTTCCTGGGGTGTCACATAACATGTGTTATCTAATCTGATAAAGTTAAACCTGTTACCCCGATATACCCATGAGAAGATCTAACATTTGTTAGTATGAGTGGTGTGGTAACATATGTTAAACCTGTATCATTTGTCAACCTTTTTGTCTTTCTTACCACTCCTGTTTTCACTTCGTAAGTTTACAAAAGAAATAAGTAAACATAACATACAACCTATTAACACACATTATTAAGACGTGTCATAAGTGTCACACCCTCAAAATCCACTTGCGGAGTTTTACCGCGAGGCACATGACAAACCAGGATCCAAACCAACGATCACAATAAACAAGTCTAAAATGAACATAATGCAATTTCAAAACAATATTTAAAATTCCCGTTTACAGCGGAAGCTTATTCAAAACGATATTCAATAGTAAACCAATGTTCAACGTTTGTAAAACCATGCAACCCTAACTAGACGCCGTGCAGACGCGTGCGCCCTAGTCCCATTGTGCTACCTTAGCGACCTGAGAAAACATGTAAAAGTTTACGTCAGCACAAAAATGCTGGTGAGTTTACAGGTTTTGTAATCCAAGTACCAAGTCAACCTGTCCATACTATAACAAATCGAAAACCAGTGTACGCTAGCTAGGCGTATGTTTTGTTACTACCACGATTGGAAAACCATTACTAACTCGTAAACCAAATGTGTGCCCGATGTAGTAAACCTGTTGTTCCTGTTGTTCCTGTATGAGACAATATGCACCCGCCGACCCTCCAAGTCGACGAGCGGGGTTGGTCACTCCCAATAGCGCTATTCACATTTCCCCGTTGTGCAAACCCGCACATTCATGGTTCCCCCCGGGACTTCCAAAGATCGTGTAGTACACAATAGAAACCCATAGTATGACAGTAGTTACCAAATAATCGTTTTAACACATGTTTTCTCCCCCGAAAATGTAAAACCAGTTTAAAAGAGGGGCCGTAAACTCACCTTAAGTTGCGTTACTTCGTAATACGAATAACTCAGCAGCTATGCTAGTCCCGTAAAGCGGCGACCTAACATATGACAGTTACAAGCACTTAGACTAATAACCCGCAGGTTAGTTAGTCCCTAGATGTCCAGACCATAACCAAGTTCGTTTGAAAACACCGTGACTGTTTAACTGACCCAAAGTACAAGACTCGACATCCCATTGGTGACCCGAGACTCCCCGTGTTATGTTTACGCTCTCAAACATACAATCATGCAACCACACTTAACATACGTTAACGCACAACAAGTTATAGCACATAGCTCACGTATCACATAATTACATCCAAACATATGTTACCAAGTTATTAGATATGTTACGGGGTTCCTAGCATGTTCCTACAGGTCAAATCGGGTCTCGGAATGCTAATTTACACTTACAGCAGCAGTACACGCGATTAGGAAAAGTCAACTAGCATTTAGGTTGGTCAACTGGCATTTAGGAAGGCTAATCGCATGTAATATAGGCGATTAGGGCTATACCACATGTAATTACTAGCATTTAGGGCTATACCACATGTAACTACTAGCATTTAGGGCTATACCACATGTAACTACTAGCATTTAGCTCATAAGACATGTATCTACTAGCAATTAGCCCCTACTCGCATGAAACATAGGCGATTGGCCTCCTAATCGCCTCTAACATAGGCGATTAGGGTTGCTAATCGCCTGTAACCTTGCTGTTCCGGTTTTTCACGCGTTTAACGCTCCAAATCAGATCCAGAACGTGTGTAACCATCCAATATCAACCCAACAACTATTCTAAACATGTTTAAACCAAAATCCTTCGTTTAGCAACCATAACCAACATCACCACCTTTTCTTTGGTATGCTCCTCCAGCCACCCTCGTTCACAGTAACCGGTCACCATCTCCGACTCACTACAAAACTCAACAACTAACCATGCTCTGTTCTATCACCTTTGTGTTCCGATAACCCGATACCCATTCAGAGTAACACCAGATCATCTCCGTTTCTTGTATAGTTTGGTAGACCCGTTGCTTGTGTCCGGTTCTGCTCACCGGTTATCCATCTTCTTCCCCAGCGCAGATAGTCCTTCTGATGACGAACATGATAACCAGACAGCTTCCTTTATAATAATAATACTCCATCTTCGACTAGTCACGTCGTTCACCGTATCCAACTCCAAACCCGACTAACTACCAATTGTTATCCTTTCCGATCACATCATCATCACCGGTTCTGTTCATCACCACCTTCGGGTTCCTATGATACTCTTGTTTCTTCAACCGGTCACCACCAGTTAACTCCTCCTGTTCCAACCAACCTCTGTTACCGGTCATCTTCATATATATGTATTATACATGTATACGCGGGTATATTGGAAAAGATGGGTAATATTCGTCTCTGTTACCCAAGGTCCGACTGATCTGAACATCTCCTTTGTTAAAGATGACGAGGAGTTAAACACGAACCCCGATTCACCTGAGAAGTTGAAACCCGGTTTATTCAGTTTGTGTATCTATTCCGGGTTCGAACCCGTCATCGTCGTAAACACCCGAACTTGGATCCGTGAGAGAGGTACGGAGCCGGTGCTTGTTCCTGGGAAGACTTGTAATCACGAGGACAGGATCTCGATTTGATATACATATAAAGAAGGTTAGATTATTTATAGTCGTTATACTATTATTATTACTATAACTAGTGGGTATTCAGTATCGCGCGTTGCGCGATTGTTATAAACCCTGTTGCGCAGTTATGTTTGTTAGTAACATATTTAACATACATTTTTCATACATAGAACAAAAGTCTAAAAAAATGATACAAAACCTAGTCAACACAACATGTGTTAGTAGTTATAACAAAAACTATTGTGTTAGTAGTTATAACAAAACATGTTTCCTGACATGGAAAGAAACATACTTCTTTTTGGGTAGCCATTTAGATGTCTGGAGTTTGTCTTTTGGCAGAGTTTGTTGTGTCACCTGAAATATAGGCATATAGATATAAGAACACATTCTAATTACATTGATTTTGGACAACCAATTGACTTCCTATATGCAGGAATTTTAAAACCAAAAGTTGAACAAATATTTTCGTTAATTAAACTCCTAAATATCTTAGATAGTTGGTCACATATGTAAGAATAGTTAATTTCGGTTATAAACAGCACTTGCTCATGTGCAGTGTATCATATAATATCCAATACATTCACATGGCACAAACCTAAAGCACTAATTTGTATATAAATCAGACCTCAAATTCATAAGAAAAGCCAAAATAAACGAAAAGAGTGGATTAAACAGTAAAAAAAGGAAAAGGTGTTTAACCTTTTGAACAATCTAACTTTTTTGTAAAAATGGATATACGAAGCCATCCTAAAGTGTGAATTTGCGAAAGCGTTCTCAAATTGTTGTTCATGTTAATTCAGCTGAATGCATAAAGCCAGTGAGATAGGTGCCTAAATATAAATAGGCTCCAGCTTTGTGCGTAATGGAACACTTGTATCAATCCTTAACTGCGACCAAAATAGGAAATAATTAATTGATTTGTGTATAAATCTAAACATTTAGTCACATAGGTACCTAATTACAAACATTTTTGTAACTGTTGCAGACACTAAAGTGTTTGCATATGTACGCACAAATTGGCGGTAATGTATTTCAGGTTTTAGAATATTACAGTTCTGTAAGTAGTTAAAAGGCAGCAGGCATAAACAGGCTATTTTATGATGTATTAGGTGTAAATAATAAGTTTTGTAAAATCGCCTAAACAGTAAATGGACTACAAAATAAATCACCTAAACAATACAACACCTAACATGCCTAAGAAGTAAAAGGACTAAAAACTAAATCGCCCACCTACAAGTGGCTTAAAAACTAAATCACCTACAACACCTAACACGCCTAAACAGTAAAAGGATTTAGAAATGAATGTTGATCCTAAATCGCAAAAACTGATGTTATATCATAGTTCCTAATAAATGTAATGTGATGTATAATGAGGCATTCTACAACGGTATACAGAAAGCTAATTATCTGTACATATAGTATACGTACCTCATAAACATGCTATTTTATGATGTATTAGGCGTAAATAATAAGTATTGTAAAATCGCCTAAATAGTAAATGGACTACAAAATAAATCGCCTAAACAATACAACACCTAGCACGGCTAAGCAGTAAAAGGATTAAAAACTAAATCGCCCGCCTACAAGTGGCTTAAAAACTAAATCGCCTACAACACCTAACACACCTAAACAGTAAAAGGATGTAGAAATGAATGTTAATCCTAAATCAATTTTAGACTTTTAGTAAAATGCTCAAATAAAAAGAGATGAAATTCTTTGTGTGTAGTAAAAGATACATTACAATGACACATAAAAAACTATACTTGCAATATGTAGGAATGAAAAACTCATCTAGAAGGTGCGGTGGTTACCTTAATCACGAAGAGAACCGGCACAATCCATTTGACCATTTTTAACATCCTGCAATAAACGAAGGCAGATTGGTTAGAAATCCTATGTTCTATATTTGTTTGAAAAAAATTACATGTGCAACCACTTATTACATTTTCTAACTAAAACGTATCACAACAAATTAAGTTTACAAAAAACTTTAAACCTAATATGTAAAAACGATTTGCTGACTATTGATAACCTGCGAAATACTAACAAAATATATTTTTTCGGTTAAAAGAACAGAAAAGGTTACATCACCTGAACTCCATTGTCATGAATCAATCCACAAATCATAACAGTGAATAGATTTTCATTCTGATATACCTACGCTTTCAATCTACCAGATTTGTAGTCGGTTTTGTATTTTTTAATGGCTCAGAACAGGCCAAGCGGTTATCATGGCGGCATAACAGGTTGCGATTAGCAAATCGTGCACTCGCCATCCTTGGTATGCAACGTCATACCTAACTTTCTTTCACCAACATCATCATAGCCGGCAAACAATTTCGACATGCAACGACCAAATAGGACGTCATCATAAATACTCTTCTTTCCAACATTCCAGTTAGCCATTAAACTGGTTTGACAATGGCTGAAGAGTTTAGTTGTCTATAGCAACTGCTAAAAGCCCAGAGAAACAAATCAGTATAAAGAGACAAAGGAAGTTAAAATTTTCAGATCCAAAAAATCGACCCGTTTGCAAGCCTCGAACCCAGGCAGATTGGCTAACACAAAAACAACCACAAAATCTGTACTGGAACATTTATTGGTAACATATTTAAACCAAACAATACATATATATATATATAACGTTATCAACAGCAGAGATGATAAAAGCACTATTCATGGAAGTTCACAAATAAATAAGCCAAAGGGGTTTCTTTAGTCAACCTATTTTGATGAAATTTCGTCCATTAAAACGTGTCGGTTGTACTGTACATGAATAGAACAAAGCTTCTGTTTGTAAACTTGTTATATTATAGATAGTATTCAAGCTGGGAAAAATGGTACCGCATTAGTGAAATCGACACGGATAGAAGCAACCAAAAAAAATAACCGATAATCAAATTCAAACCCTAAGAGGTGAACGCCAAATAAAGAAATTGAGACAACAAAGAAAGTAGCATAAGAATCTAGAAATTGGCCTTTGATGAATCCCAAAGGGAGAGATGATTTAGCAACTCCCATGTCTCCGAGCAAAACACACAAAAGCTTGAAAATTGTTGAATAAAGTAATGTATAATCAGTTTCATTACATTCACATTCAAACAGGCTCAGACCTGCCTATGTAAAAGCAATTGGCTGCAACAGAGGTTGCAGGAATGTAGACAACCTGCTATCCTCATATATTGCCATGCCGAATTGCGGCTTAGGTGTCATCACAGCCCCTTTCATGTTTTTTAAAAACAGATTCAATAGAGGAGACGGTTTGTCTACCCACATAGAAACATAATTGCTGGACCGCCCCAACAAAAGCTCAAAAATTACAAGAACGCTAGTGAAACTGTTAAGCAAGTTTGAAAACTAATACAGAGGATAATTTAAACACTGACCACCACCATCATCGCCAAAGACGGGATAGATTAACCGTCAGCAACGACGTGTCTATAACGTCTCAGATGAACCCAAGTCATCATCATTGACAAACTCCAAATCCAGGATGGCCAACCAATTGTTTATGTTAAAACCTGAACAGAAGATAACCAAAGCATCAATGCCTATTACAATCGCTAACGCTTAAAGCAACAGAGAAACGGGCGGCGTAGGCGCTGGGGAATAGGTGTACACCATGACTACCGCCACGTCTCTCAGATAAGCAAGGCGTCATTGTCATCGACTGTAACCACTAATCTTAAACACATAGCAGCAGAGAAATCTGGTTTGCAAACCCACAAGACCAACCCACTGACAAAATTGAAAATTAACAGATAGGTAAACCTGATACATTGTTGCTAGAGCTGTCTTGAGTACACAGATTTCATGACCATAATTTCGCTTTAAAGCCGCAAGATTTTCCTAAATAGCCAAAATCACCAACCAAACGGTATCATCAGTGCAAAACATTTGTAAACTGCATAAACAAAGGTGTGATTAAACTCAACATAAAGTAACAAAAATACTTTTGGCACTTGTTTGTTCCAATTTTCAGTCATGTATATATTCAAATCTTAATAGTTCGAAACTAAACATAAATTACCTCCTCAAACATAAAACTATTTAAAAAAACTGAATTTGTCAGAGATCGTGTGTGATTTTTCAAACATATGTATCTTCTGTGTGTAGAACATGTCACTCATTTCTTGTATATATTCACAACTAAAACAGATGCTGTATTGAATAAGTAATTCAATTGAAATGATTGAAAAACTTAATAAAAAATTGAATTCTGAATTCAATGATTTCTAAGTAATCCATGGAGTTTGAGTAATCATCTGACCAGTTCAAAATTTATTATTCAACCAATATGGATACACTCAATTTCTACGGTAATAACAATTCCATATCACAAGATTCAATAAAACCCTATTAGTAATAATCATAATCATACGAGTGAAATAAATTCGCTTACTACCACCACGCCGACCACTGACCGGACACCATGTGGTGAGACCATTGGTTACCCATAAATATCTTAAAGGCGTGAAGAGGCGGCATGGGCATCAACGATCAAGGAAACGGACACCATCGCCACCGTCTAACACCGAAAAAATTCAACCACCTAAACCAAAATATAACCTTCAATGTTTAGCAACATGCAGAGAACGAAAACCATCCCAGATCAAAGAAGAAGAACCTACCTTCAACAAACGGGCCACCTGAGAACAAAGAACCAAAAAAAAAAAAGTTAAAAACCCTAAAGCAAAAAATAATCAATCTATACCAATCAACACTAAAAGAATTGATCATACTTTGGCCGAAATACCCTCCCCTACCAGATTCACCGTTGTTGCCTTCAGATGGTCCGCGCGCCGGTGAGCGGTGATTCGGTAACCACCAGCGGTTCCCCTTTTCCATCTCACGCGTTGTTACTGTCTTTCTCTATGGTAGACGCATATGGGTAGTGTGGGTTTCTATACACCGGTGGTCTGACGGATGGTGCCGATGAGTTGAGAGGTGTTGAGCAAATGAGAGAGAGAGAGAGAGGTGGAAGCAATGAGAGATAAAGATGCAATCTGCTCTTGTATGTCAACAAATGACAGGCATACCCTTGAAGAAACTAAGAATTTACTTAGATGCCATTAACTATTCAGCAAAAAGAAACAAAATCCAAAAACGGTGGAAAATAATAAAACCTGGTGCCAAGTTTCGAACCGGGCACATTTCATAACATACCAACAGACTAACCAATTGGTCTGGAAACATTTTTAGCTTTAGATTTGTAAGCTATAATATAAATACCATTAAAACAGCTAAAGAAGAATAAAAAAAGCACTATTCATGCCCATCCATATATTAATATATAGGATAATTACTATTATTACAACGTGTGACGAGAGGGACAATTATATTAACCCGACAATATTAGACAGAATAACGATAATAAACTGAGTAACAAATATATATATTTATATATAAAAGAATATAAAAGAATATATTATTAAAGGATTGTCCCCACAGTTATCACGTGCACAAGCCTTGCACGCGCTAATGTTATTAAAATATAATAGGTACAATATTTGGAGAATATACCATTAAGATATAGACTACAGAATCTGGGAGAATATAATAGAGGTGAGTACATGACCCTTTCCCTTTTAAAGCCTTTGGGCTGATTACATGCTTGTCTAGTCGTTATCAAAGTATTTAATATGGTTTATATTATAAAGTGTTATCGAGTTGTTAATAGAAATAATAGAACTCGGTCGAATAGAAATCACGTAGAATGGATCCATTCGGTATCATAGAGTATAGCCTGGACCAATTAGAGGTTCCGGGACCATATATATAATCGATCTATACTCACGGGAATATATTCTTCTAAACCAAGTAGAGGTTTAGAACCCCAATATGCATTTGTATGGTGCTCCATCGATAATATATTCCACCTTAGAATGACCGAACTATATAGAAAGAATTGTATGTTCGTTAAGCTCGAGTTATTATTATCAGTATGTCTAAATTCGGCATGTCTCACTAGTATGAAAATACTAATGTACTTTAAGCATGTGATTAGGTACTTATACGAAATATTAAAGAGCAAGCCAAAGAATAGAAGATCTGGATAAGAAGAGGATACCATGGTTACATTTCATGTATTTCATTGATATGAAATTCAGTTTAATGTAATCATTACAATTAAACCTGTTAATGCTAATCCGCTGCGCCACCTGGGTCGTTACAGGTGGTATCAGAGCAGCAGGTTTAATTAATAGAAATCCTCTTCTGATCCAGATCAACCAAAAGTATTTTAGAAAGAAATCTATATTAATAGAAATTATAAGAAAGTACAGAAAAATTATCAAGGAAATTACTAGAATAATATTGTGAGGTAAATTGACAATTTTTAATGGCCAGAAAATTGTGAATTTACAGGCACGATTGAATTCTAGAAAATTCTTTGGTAATACTAAAAGTTATAAAATAATAGAAATATAAGAAATACGAATAAACAAGAATTATATGAAATATAAATAAGTTATTATAGAAGTATTCTTTCAATCTCTCGTATCAGTTAGCAAAATATAGGAACAACGTGTTAAGAATAAGAATACAATTCTATATCCTATCATATGAAAAGTTATCAAATCTTTTATATCTACTTGAAGGATAAGAAAATCAAAGGTAGTAACCTTCCTCAGAAGAAATTTATGTTTAAAAGTATTCGAAATCAAACATAATTAGAAGAATATATCTGATTAATAAAGAAAATTTATAAATCTATAAAAATATTGTACTCTCACTTGAGCATTCCTGTGATCAAGTTGCTAAAAAGATATTATTCCTCCGACAGAAATTCGTTCGGCCTGCCGCTTATGCGAATTCCCTTCCGATAAAATCAAGTGAACATAAATATATTCTATAAGAATATACTATTCCGTATAACTTATCATTTGAAACCATCAGTGCAGATATTTTCATAAATATATTCGGAAATATATATTCTATAATTCCTTTTAAACTTCGTTCTATCCGTCTGGCAAGATCATTTCTTGAATCTAGGAAAGTATTTTCAACTCAGAAATCTTATAATAAGTCGATAAAAGAATATCAGAATCCAACTCGTATTATCAAGATATAGTATCAGTATTATATCGATCTGAACAAATTAATAAAAGTGAGATTAAAGCTTATATTAAATCGAGACATTTAAGAAATACTTCCATTCCATCCGAAACAAAGTTTAAAGGTCCAGCTCGTTAGACTTGAAGTTTCACATGAAGACTTCCTTGTATTACAATTCGAAACCCGATCGGTATACAATTTGAAACAAATGTTATAGTTTAAAGTTCAGCTCGTTGGACGCAATGTTTCACCTGAAGATTTCTTAGAATTCCAATCTGAAAACATATCAGTATACAATCACGTTCCTTTCCAAAAGTTTTGGGATCACTAGTATGACGAGACACGTGCAATTTGGAAGGATGAGCCCCTATGTCCTGAGTTTTCTATTTAAGGCTAACATTCCTTCGTGTTTAGCTTGAGATTAAGTCTAAAACTCCCCAAATACCCTTTGATTCTATCACAAGTCATTCCCCGACTTTATTCATAATATAAACATTCACGATTTTGTTTATCGCCAAGCTTAAAAGATCGATTATACAACTCTATTTATAAGCAGCCTAGTACTACTAAATCATCACCTTAGAAATCTTAGAAAAATATTCCAACCCGTTCAGTTAAACTTTTATCACTTTAACATCAAAAGTTGAAACTCGATCTTAACGACTTTATACCTCGATTATCAGCATCATTGTCAATTGTTACTCCAGAATCCTAGAAACTATTCCCACCCGATTGTTATCATGTTCTCTACTCAGTGTATTATATTCTTAACTTTATGAAATAATACATATGTCAAATTATCTTCTATCTTTTCAGTGAGATTTTACAATCTACTGAAAATGATTAGTTATTTATCTCTAACTCACGATGCCTTGGTCTTTCTTTAAAAAGACTAGTACTTGAGTCGTAAACTCCAACCAGAATATTAGCCCCATAGATAATCTAACGACATGTTAATTTCTGGAAACTTATAAGTCTTCCCGTGACAAATTAAGTTTTCAAACATAAAGTTGGTTATTTATTCTAAGAATATAAAAGAAAAATATGTATATCCTAGAGTATGCCTATTTTCTTGGCATCATTCAAATAATATTATTGGAAATCAAGTTCGAAGACTTGAGAATCCAGTAACATTTTGAGAAAGTTCGAAATTGTACTACACCAATAGCATTAACCCTACCATTTCTATTTGTTTAAGAAATTTGGAGAAATTCGTGGACGATTATCAAACTCGATAACCTCAACCATTGAGTCACAAAACCTGAAACTTGTGACAATGTGATGAGAGAGTTTTGATTATACTAAAGGTGTAATATATCGTAATGATAAACCACCGTCTATAAATCGAGATTCTATAGATCAGGCACGTCCATGTCGGTCTAGACATCAAAAATCAGAAACTCATAATAACTATATTCATCTATATACAGAATTGATTAAAAGCTAGTAATCAAATCAGTATGTAGAATCCAAGATGGCTATATGTCCTCTATGCATTCCCTGGGGTAAAAGAGATCCGGACCCTTATGAGAGGTATATCCGGACGTTTCCACAGGATTCTGTGTAGGGACATATGATACTATAAAGGAAAAGACGCATTATCCAATGTTGGAGAGAATTCTTGCACTTTCCAGTACAGATGTTGCTAATACCTTAAGAATAGTATCAAGAGATCTTTTAGTTTGGTCAACATAGTATCTATGTTTTATTCGATATAAGAATGACCTATTTCTAGATTATCAAGTATCTTATAAATAGATTGACTTCCTTTGGTCATATTCTATTCATTTTTACATCGATAAGAGAACTCTATCGTTAGCATATGTAGAAACTATCCTATATGATAGGGATCATTATATATATATATATATATATATATATATATATAGGGAATGGTTATAGAGAAAACCTTAGTTATTTGGTAAACTATGGAAACCCTATCATGACCATCCATCTCAAAGTATCAATGGTTGAGATTAAACCATTGTACTTCCAACTAGCTATATTAATATTTTAATTGACTAAAGGAACTGGAGGGGTATTTTGGGAAGACAAGAAGTTCCTCTCTCTCTCAAGTACTAGGGTCATGTCACCCTCTCTCATACTTTTTCTTTAAAAAAATATTATAATAATGGGTCATATCACACCCTCTCTCCTACTTTTTCAAAGTCAATATCACCATTCTCTCTCCTCTCTCCTACTTTTTCTTTAAGAAAATATTATTATAATAGGTCATGTCACATCATCTCTCTCCTCTTTCCTACTTTTTGTTTAAGAAAATATTATTATAATGAGTCATGTCACACTCTCTCTCCTACTTTTTGTTTAAGAAATATTATTATAATGGGGCAAGTACGTGTGTTAACATGTGTTAACATATTTTACCAGCCTTATTGAAAAAAAAAATCCTTGGTAGAGATATTAAACCTGTTAACATGTGTTAACCTATTTTACCAGCCTTTTCAAAACCTTGGTAGAGATATTAAACCTGTTAACATGTGTTAGCACAAAGCAGCAATTTACGCAACCACATACAGCCTAGATTCTAGAAGGGACACCATGGGCGTCGCACAATTTAACTTATACATATCAAAGGTTTTAAAAAGATCATATGCACTAAGTAACCGCTAGACGCAAAAAACATGGCGACATAGATACCCAATTTTGATATATTAAAACTGTTAACATGTGTTAACATATCTTACCAGCCTTATTGGAAAAAAAGAAAAACCTTAGTAGAGATATTAACACTGTTAACATGTGTTACACATGTTAACAGTTTTAGTAAATCTGTCCCATAAAAATTTGTTAACACTTGTTAATAAGTTGACGTATAAAAACTTTGTTAACACTTTGTTATGACATGTTAACAGTTTTAGTAAATCTGTCCTATAAAACTTTGTTAACACTTGTTAATAAGTTGACGTATAAAAACTTTGTAGATAGTTGGTGCTAAAAACAAGAAATCATAATTGAGATATTAAAAGTGTTAACATGTGTTTACTAAACCTGTTAATATATGTTAACAGTTGTAGTGAATCTGCCCTATACAAATTTGTTAACACTTGTTAATAAAGCACACAAACTATTAACACATGTTATTACAAAAGTATCATTACAAACTATTGAACTGCATGGAAGGTTAACATGTGTTAGTTGGTCATAAAGGGTTTAACATGTGTTATCTAATCTGATAAAGAAAATATTATTATAATGGGTCATGTCACACCATCTCTCTCCTCTCTCCTACTTTTTGTTTAAGAAAATATTATTATAATGGGTCATGTCACACCCTCTCTCATACTTTTTGTTTAAGAAAAGATTATTATAATGGTGCAAGTACAAATAATGTGTTAATGTTGCATACGAGGGTAACATGTGTTAGTTGGTCATAAAGGGCTAACATGTGTTATCTAATCTGATAAAGTTAAACATGTTGCCCCCATATACCCATGAAAAGATCTAACATTTGTTAGTATCAGTGGTATGGTAACATATGTTAAACCTGAATCATTTGTCAACCTTTTTGTCTTTCTTACCACTCCTGTTTTCACTTCATAAGTTTACAAAAAAGAAATAAGTAAACATAGCATACAACTATTAACACACATTAGGTTAATAAGTTGACGTATAAGAACTTTGTTAACACTTGTTAATAACAAAAAGAACCTAACTGTTAACATGTAATATCAACACAAGAAATATCATTCTGTAATAATAACATAAACAAAACGTAATTTATAATACAACACAAGAAATATCATTCTGTAATAATACCATTCTGTAATAATACCATAACCACTTTATTACAAAGTATCATTACAAACAATTAACCACTTTAACAAAATAAATCTAGTAACTCTATACATTGAGTACAAAAAAGAAAAACGTTATAAAAAAGTTTTTCTACATATTTTTCTCGGCTTCCTTCGACTTCGTTTGTTAACATATGTTAACCAGTGGGGTCTTCGTTATCAACTGCAAAACAATAGATGAGATATTAACCGGTGTGACCAACTCATCATTTAACATACTAAAACAGTCGTAACATGTGTTAGTCGGGGCCCAAATAACAACTTAAAGTCACAAAATCTAAATTTCCAAATTCCAACTGTTAATATTAATTCAATATTTCTACCTCATAGCTTTCAACTAATAAACACATCATTCTAACATCAATTAACCTTCAATCCTCACTAAACTGAAATCGGCCCAAGTTCAAAACCTAGGGCTCCAAACTAACAAAATCTAATTAAACAATACGAATCCGAAACTCAAACGAACTCTTGACCTTCACATAAATGATAAACCTACTATATATACATATAACATGCATCAATAACCATCTTTAACATCAAACTGTAGAAGAGAAACCAGATCTACAACCTCATGTCCCCAATCCAATAACAATCTAACATAAACAAAATAATAAAAAAAATCAAAAAGGTTAAAATAAGTTTTTTTTTTCATTCAAGCATTTGATCAAACACTTGGTATGCAAACAAAAAAAATCTATGATTTGAGTGAAAAAAAGTTAAAACAATCTTATGTTAATCGACCAAAAAGCTTTAGCAACGGTCATAAATAGAAAAACAAAGAAAAATCTTAAAAAACACTACATAAACGAAAAAAAAATTACCTTCAATTTCAACATGTGGAGACCTACATAAACGAAAACAAAGCTTTAGCAACGACCAACTCGTTGCTCCTCTCAGATCTGGAAACATCTTCAAAAACCATAGATTAGCAGCAGCTCCAGCTCATCTGGGTTTCAAACAAGATCTAAGAGAGGGTTTCAAACAAGATCTGGGAGAAGGAGACACAAGATATAGAGTTATAAACCCTAGATCCCAACTTAAAAAGAGAAAGAATGAAGAAATGAAAATCCATATAGAGAGAATAAAGAAATGAAAATCCATATAGAGAGAGAGATGAGTTATACAGATATTATAAATTTCAAATTAAGAAACAAGACTAGTCTGACAAAAAAAATGAGAGATGTGATGGTTAGGGGGTAATGACTATCCTACCCTTATCTTATTATTATATTGATTTTGGATTGTGGTGATGTGGCTTCATTGTAGCCACAACTTGGGTTTCAAGAGTTTACTAAATAACTTAGGTTTCTTGTATATACTTATACTATATATATGAGTGTCTCCTAACAGATCTCCTGAGATAGATTATTATCGACATCATGAATTATTATTCTTGGTCTTCATCATCCTAGTTTATTGTGGGATATTTAGTATAAGAGTTACTTATTAAGCCAGCTCGATTCGATCACAATCTGACCATTTTCAATGGAAAAATTTATCACGATCATTTCCATGTATAGAGAATAAATATTAAATCTCTTTCCAATGTATATATATATATATATACATATATATGTATGACATTGGTGAATTATTCCCAGCATGAATAGTTTTCTTGACATCATGTAAGCCTTGACTTATTATCTTCAATGATATTCATTCTGAATTCTGCTTCATAAATCTCTTGAGAATTATTTACGCGTTAAATATATTTCACTCAAGTAGAAATGATACTTCTTAATAACCTATTTTATACGGTTATTCATTTGAGTTTTCTGCGAAGCCTAGTCTCAACCCGAATGTTTAATACAACCCGAAAATATTTATAGCTCGCTGCTCCTGAAAATATTCGTTTATACCGATCAAACTTGAATAAGCTGATAGATTATAGAAAACCAATCTTATGATCTAAGGTTATAATATTTATATGATCGTATATGACTACGATAATCTGATAAGTGACTGTCCTATGGTTATTTTCAGAATACATAATAAAAGAAATTTATCTAATAGAAATTTTAAAAGAAAATCCAAGATATCTTATATTATTATTAATAAACCAAGGATAAATAATTCCAAGAATTAAGCCATTAGTGTTGGGTTATATTGAGACCACAGTTACCAGATTAGAGACTTTTGATAGCCTATTGTATAGCTTGATAGTTGAAGGACTTAATAAGTGATTAAGACATAGTTTTGTGAAACTATAGCTGATTTGCGCACTTAAGCAAGGGCTCTGCGCACTTAGCTTAAGTGCGCAGGCCCTTGTGCTCTGCCTATATATAGAATGTTATGTGTGCAGCTAGAGGCAGGGTTTTTGGTCATCTTAGAACACAAAGAGAATTTAGCAAACTTGAGTGTATGTATCCATGGTGCTTTGATGTTTTATCATTAATGGAAAGCTTAAATTTCAGTATCTTGTGTGTCGGTTTTCATTTGTTTATCTAGTTTCTTGGATTGTGAAGATTAATCACTTAAAACACCTAACAAATAGGTGTTTCTAAGTGATAACAATCTTGTGCACTTGAAAGATCTAGTATTTTAGGACTACAATTTGGTATCAGAGCCTCTGTGCTCTAGATTGTATCTGATCAAGATACCAAAACCCTCATTTTGTTAGTTTTTCTTTATGTTTTTATAAATTTTTGTGTTTTTCATAAAAAAAAAATTGGAAGGTTTGTCATCCCCATTTGCTTCAAATTTCCCTTATAGTTGTGTTTCTAAGGTGTTAAAAGTTGTTTATCTTTGGTAGAAACATCATCCGAGCACTTCAGATCAATTGAAAAAGGCTTGGATAAGTTTCTGCTGTGTTTTTGTGCATTATCAGACTGTTTTGAGCACTTAATTGCGCACTTATTTCTTGATTCTGAGTACTTAGCTCATAGGTGAGTACTTGTCTCAAAATTTGAGTACTTATTTTGAGTACTTATTTCAAATTTTGAGTACTTGTCTCATATTATTGCGCACTTATTTCTTGATTCTGAGTACTTAGCTCATGGTTGAGTACTTGTCTCAAAATTTGAGTACTTATTTCAAATTTTGAGTACTTGTCTCATATTATTGCGCACTTATTTCTTGATTCTGAGTACTTAGCTCATGGTTGAGTACTTGTCTCAAAATTTGAGTACTTATTTTGAGTACTTAGTTCATAGTTTGAGTACTTAAACTTGTTATTTTAGTACGCAGCTAGGGTTTCTGCGCACTTGTTGCATTTTAATTGAATTTCTGCGCACTTGTTGCACTGTAATTGGATTTCTGCGCACTTATTGCATCTCATTGTCTTGAGTACTTATCTAGGGTTTCTGCGTACTTAAATAGAAATCTTGGATTAGTGTGCACTTACTGAAGGTGTAGTCTTGAGTACTTGGCTAGGGTTTCTGCGAACTTAAAATCTTAAACGAGAGTTTAAGTGAGTCTGCGCACTTATTTTAGTACGCAGGCTGATCAGTAAACACTGAGCACTTATAATGCCCAAGTGTTGACTGATCTGCGAACTTATCAAGAAGCATAGCCACACGTATACTTCCGAGCTGCACACTTAACAAAGACTACAACTTGACAAGGCTGTTTATATTCTTATAGGTTGCTGCATACTTATCCAGACTGCTGTGAACTTAAGTGTGAACTTAACTGCGTACTTAGCTGCGAACTTAGCTGTGTACTTACGGGCTTGGACAATTTTCTGGACTGATAACTAAAATCTGTTAAACCACATTCCTAAAATTCATCTAAATCATGGCTGGTAACAATAACCAATCAACTGTTAACCCTATCACACAACAAGACCTGGAAACCGGAACCACTACCAGAGTACCTAAGTTAAAAGGTGCTGAAGATTATGGAACTTGGAAGAACAGAATGAGGTCATTATTCTATGTCACGGACTTCACCCAATGGAATTCCATCCAGTTGGGCCCACACATTCCAATGAGAACCACTGCCAAAGGAGAAGAGTTTAACCCTGATCCAACCACTTATACTGATGTCGATAAACAGCTTCTTCAGAGAGATCATAAGGCTTATGGTGCCCTTACCATGGCCTTATCAAACAATGTGTATAACATGTTTGAGGAGTATGGCACTACGCACGATCTGTGGTTTGCGTTAAATGAGTACTATGAAGGGAATGAAGAGATGCGCCAGTATAAGCAAGACATGGTTCAAAAGGAGTATGACATGTTTGGAAGCATTCGTGGTGAAAGTTTAAGCAGTCACGTCGATCGTTTCATGAATATGCTCACAAAGATGAAGAAGGTCGGGATTCCTGTTAACAACCGCAATTCAATCAAGAAGTTGTTCAATTCACTCCCAAAGGAATGGAGCTTGAAATTCATGACGGTCAAGAAGGACTTTATGATTTTTCCAATGACTTTGTCAGATGTGATAAATACCTTAAAGTCGTATGAAAATGATGTCACAAAGGGTGAGATGAATCAAGTCGGTTACGTTCCATTATCAAGTCCACCAACATCAATGTCTAAAAACATGGCTTTCACTGCTCCTATTAGTGCGAAAAGCTCCACTCCATCCTCTATTTCAGCTGAAAATGTTAATAGTTCTTCAACAAATTCTAGAAATGAGATCAAGCCTACAAAAGTATCTGTGGTAGTAACAGATGAAAATGAGACTGCTGAAACACAAGCACCAAAGGCATTTGAGGAGGATTGTGACTGGGGTGAAGAAGTTACGGTTGCAGAAGTCGACAACAACAAGGCACTGATGGCAAAGATCTGCAAAAAATCAACACTTGGTGTGAGCTCCTTGGAAGGGTCATCAGCGGAGATACCAAAAGGAGAAGGGATGGAGAAGGCTGGTCTAAAAAGTGTGTTGAGTGAAAACAAAGGAAAGGAGGCTGTTGCCGAGGAAGCTTTAGTTGCTGAGAAGACTTCCACAAGCAAGGCTGATCAACCACCGCAGAGCATGCAGAAGAAGGTTGAGGAAAGAGACCTGGTAAGTATTCCACTTGAAATAAAATCAAAGCTGTGCTCACCAAGGTGTGTTACAGCCGTCGCTTACTGTTTGTCCCACAATAGGAGAATTTTAAGAGAGATGGATGACATCCGAAAAATTAACACTGAAATGAAAGAAAATGAGTTAGCATATCAGCGAAAGTTAAATGCAACAATAGCTGAAATGCACACTCTAAAAGAATTTGTTCTCAGAAAAGATTTTTTAATAAATGACTTAACTGAAAAACTAGAAATATCTAGAAATGAAACAAATCATCTCCAAATTGTTGTGGACAAATGGAATGTAAGCAAGCATGCTCATACAGATATCCTTGATTGTTCAAGGAAATCTTTCGTCAAGGATGGAATTGGGTATAAGGATAAAAAGGGAATTGTAAAATCTCTATTTTTACCCTTGAGCAAAAGTGAATATATACCCATTCCAAAACCACATCCAAAAAATGATCTTTTTGAAAAAGAATGTGTCAAATCTGAGTCAAACTCTAATATAAGTAAAAGAAGTGCAGATATGACCCAACAGGATCAGGTGAACGATGATGAGAGTTGTGGTGGACAAACGATGGGGTTAGGTCACCCAGGTGCCAATTACTCTACAGTGAATTGGTTCATCTGGAGTCATGACAAGTCTAAAACTATTTTAAATTCGGATGAATGTAATAACTTAACTAAACTGGATGATTGTAATAGTTTATCTAGGATGGATAACTGTAATAGTTTATCTAGGCCGGATGACTGTACTACATTAACATCTAAACTTAATTTAAAGGGCGTTGTGGACCCTGATGATAGGAAGAATCCTATCAAACGCTCAGATATTTGTGTTGACAATGTTATGCCAGTTTGTGTTGATCTTAATGATGCATTCTCTGATAATGAAAATGTATATAGACCATCTCCGTTTGTACCAGAATTAAAAAGAAACAGGTTTGGAAAATTCCTTACTGAAGAAATTCCAGAGTTTACTCCATCATCAACAGATATGTCATGTTCTGAAGAATCACAAAGTGAAACAGATAACACAATTCCTGAAGAATCACAAAGTGATACAGAAAGTGACATTAGCGAGCCAGACTGCAACACAAATGTGGAATCAAGCAACAACAACATTGATGAACCATGTTCCGGTGAAAGCTCATGCTCAAGCAAGATCAAGAGAAGAGCATCAAAACCATCATCATCCAGACCCTCTCCAAAGATCAAGCCAAAGCACTCAAAATGCTTTAGATGTGGAAATGAGGGACATGTGGTTAAAAATTGTCATTTGAAACCCAAACCACAAAGTGATACCAATACCCAAAAATCTTTTTCAGTTCAAATTAAAGATCTTCAAGAAACTATAAGAAGTTTTGTTAAGGTCACAAAAACTTGGAAAAGACAAGAGTCAGTTTTGGGTGAAAATCACGACAGATTAAAACTAAAACAGACCTGGATTCCAAAAGTTACTTAAAATATGGTCTGAGTCGTGATTGTACATAGTGTCTCGTATATTTATCTGTATATTTCTCTTGTTTTATGTATTTTTTTTAGAATAAACTACAGAAATGGTTGATTGCCATGATAAGATATCTATGGCATGTTGATAGCGGGGCGTCAAGGCACATGACGGGATTAAAAGAACTCCTCAAAAACTATCGGTTCATTAATGTTGCGCGCGTTTTCAGTCCAATCCTAAGCAATCGCATGAGACTGCAGTGAAAAGAGTCTTCCGCTACCTCAAAGGAACACCAAAACTTGGTTTATGGTATCCTAAGAGTGATAACTTTGATCTAATCGCCTACTCTGATAGTGATCATGCAGGTTGTAGGATTGACAGAAAATCTGTCTCTGATGGTTGTCAATTTCTGGGTAACAGGCTAGTGTCTTGGCAGAGCAAGAAGCAGACCACCGTGTCCATCTCCACTGCTCAAGCCGAATACACAGCTGCATCCAGTTGTTACTGTCATGTGTTATGGATCCAAAATCAGCTTTTGGACTATGGTTTGAACGTCATGCATACACCTATTTTTATTGATAATGATGCATGTCGTGACATCGTGAAGAATCCAATTGATCATTCTAAAACCAAACACATTGAAATTCGGATTCACTCAATTCGCGATGCTCACGACAAAGGATATATACAGGTGTTGCCTATAGATACTGCTGATCAAAAGGCAGATATCTTTACAAAAGCTTTCGATAAAAACCGGTTTCATCAGTTGGTTTCATGGCTTGAGATGATAAATTTTGAAATAAAAAAAAACAAGATTTTTGGGGGAGAAAGTAAACCAGTCCAGTCTTAATGCAAAATTAATTCAGGAAATGATAGGAACTAATCATATCTCGTCAGCATGTGAATAGGACCCAGAGGATGTTGTGGCCTCAAGCAACGATGTGTCGGTAGATTCAGCCTGGAATCAAGTAAACTGCTACTAGGTGATTAATAATGAAGATCTACACGGAAAGCTGGATTCCCACTGTGCTTTAGGTCTGCACAAGCTGAGTCCAGTCATACATAGGTTGAGAAATTAAAAGACACAGAAAATTTTGTGCATAAGTAAATCAAAAGACACCTAAGAGTGCAAGCTACCAATGCGGGGCTAAGAAAAACAAAATTTTTGAAACTGAGCAGCAAAAGACACGCAATGTTAGTGACGTGCAAACATATATAGATAGCTCACCGAACGATCAGATGATCATCTTCTCTGCTTATGGTAACATAGACCTGAAGCTCTCATCATCTGATCAAGATAATGATCATCTTCTCTGCTTATGGTAACATAGACCTGAAGCTCTCATCATTATATTTCAATATACCTTGAGGATCGGTAGGCCAATACCTAGCACACTGTGGGGTCCATAAAATTTTCGTCAATATTACCAAAAAACATGATAAACAGCATCGCCAAACACATGTTGAAAGAGAAAAGGCATGGATTTAAGTGGACAAGCATACCGACAATTGTTCTTAGGCTGCAGCTATCCAACGGGAAGTTGAAACGGGTTCTGGCAGGTATGGTTAGTATGATCTTGAATGCAGAAGGTGAGACTTGGTAAAACCCCACTTATTAAAATGGTTTTGGGCTTTAAAACTCACTTTTTGGGCCAAATCTTAAACTCTGCGTACTTATTGGGCCCTGCACACTTAACTCAAGTGCGCAGGCCCATCTGTTGACTGTATATATACTGAGTCAAATATGGTTAAAAAGTTTTATCTTCTTTAACACTTTTTACTAACCATAATTACCTGTTCATCACCTTGTTTATCATCATCACCATTCATCATCGTTCATCATCATCACAACATAATCACCCCAAATCACACCCTAATCACCCCAAATCAAACCTCATTTCCTTGTTTGTTGATTCGTATCTACTGATTAAGGTAGATTTCATATTACTAATGGTTTACTGCTTGAGATAATCGACAGGATCAATGCAGCAGATAAAGAAAAGGATGATAGGGAGAAGGCTGCTCATGCTGCTGCTGCTGCTGCTGGTGCAGAAACTACTCAACCTGAAGTCGATACTGCTTCAGAGGTACATACTGAAGAACCTGCAACAGTAGCCGATCCTGAAGGAACTGCAACAGAATCAACTCAAGCTCCTCAAGCAGTTGAAGAAGATCTAGTCGCACTATACATGCAAGACCCCCCTGAACAAGTTGAGGGGGAGCAAAGCGAGGTCGAGATAGATTGAAGATTGAAGAACTGGTAGCTGTGGTCTAGGGGGAGTATTGTTGGGTTATATTGAGACCACCGTTACCAGATTAGAGACTTTTGATAGCCTATTGTATAGCTTGATAGTTGAAGGACTTAATAAGTGATTAAGACATAGTTTTGTGAAACTATAGCTGATTTGCGCACTTAAGCAAGGGCTCTGCGCACTTAGCTTAAGTGCGCAGGCCCTTGTGCTCTGCCTATATATAGAATGTTATATGTGCAGCTAGAGGCAGGGTTTTTGGTCATCTTAGAACACAAAGAGAATTTAGCAAACTTGAGTGTATGTATCCATGGTGCTTTGATGTTTTATCATTAATGGAAAGCTTAAATTTCAGTATCTTGTGTGTCGGTTTTCATTTGTTTATCTAGTTTCTTGGATTGTGAAGATTAATCACTTAAAACACCTAACAAATAGGTGTTTCTAAGTGATAACAATCTTGTGCACTTGAAAGATCTAGTATTTTGGGATTACAATTAGATTTGACTATAGAATATATTTTAAAGCGTATTATCGAACAAAATTCTAAGAAAAACAATCTATTATAGAATGTAAAATATTTTAAGATAACGTGTACTATCATGAATAACCAGAGATAATTATAAGAGGTATAATACACGTAAACTTAGTATTTATCGAGCAATTATTATATAAATAGAAAAGGATTAAGATATAACGATATCTTGACAGCACCAGAAGATCTATAATTGATACGGCCAAGGGATTGGCCAAAGATAAATGATAATTACAAGAAACCATCAAGAATAGAAAACCATTTAGAGTTTTATAAGCTTGATTTAAATAACGCTAAGAGTAAACCCTAGAATTAAGCATTTAAGATTTTAACTCTATCCTTATAAGAGTTTAGAATTTATTATCAGAAAAATAAATGGGGAACAAGTTCTATAGGTTGGGGAGAGTCCAATAATAAGTATTATAAAATAGAAATTATCAAAAATAATAATCAAAAGATAGTTATTAAACATTATAAGATAATTTGAATCGAATCTCGAGGACGAGATTCCAATAGGTTGGGGAGAATGTAACACCTAAAAGAATAAATATTCCTTAATAACGATTAATTAATATAATTATTTTATGTTATAACTAATCCGGCCCAATGGAATCGGCCCAATAGATTAAACCCACCCGATAATAATAAGCCCAAACCATATTAGTCTAAACCTATTATAATTGGACTCCAATTGTAAAAGCCCAACATCACCCTACGGCCCATTTAATATCTAAACCCAATAAGTTTATCTGGCCCAATACCCTCCAGGCCCAACCCACCACCCCTTTTCCCTGCTGCAAACCAACGCACAACACACAGCACATATCATCCTTCCATGTTTGACTTTCTTGAGAAGTTAGAACACCTTATGGATGAGAGCTTCAAGCTCACGCATCCGCCTCCTTTCCCTACTTAACTTTCATGCATGAATCCACCACCTTCACAGTGTCCACACTTCAAGCTTCATCATCATCATATAATCATTACCTTTATTCAATTTATATTATATATACAAACATACCGTGCATCGTTGAAGGTATACCACAATATATACACACATATAATATATGCTACGTACTGTAAATTGAGAGAGAGAGAGAGAGAGATAGCTGTGAAGAGGATGACGATCAGAAGATAACCAGATCCGGTCGTCTTCTCCGGCCAGTTCTTGGTCTCCGGTGACCATTTCCGGCCGCCGCCTTCGTCTCCGGCAACCAATACAACCATAACCAACATCACCACCTTTTCTTTGGTATGCTCCTCCAGCCACCCTCGTTCACAGTAACCGGTCACCATCTCCGACTCACTACAAAACTCAACAACTAACCATGCTCTGTTCTATCACCTTTGTGTTCCGATAACCCGATACCCATTCAGAGTAACACCAGATCATCTCCGTTTCTTGTATAGTTTGGTAGACCCGTTGCTTGTGTCCGGTTCCGCTCACCGGTTATCCATCTTCTTCCCCGGCGCAGATAGTCCTTCTAATGACGAACATGATAACTAGACAGCTTCCTTTATAATAATAATACTCCATCTCCGACTAGTCACGTCGTTCACCGTATCCAACTCCAAACCCGACTAACTACCAATTGTTATCCTCTCCGATCACATCATCATCACCGGTTCTGTTCATCACCACCTTCGGGTTCCTATGATACTCTTGTTTCTTCAACCGGTCACCACCAGTTAACTCCTCCTGTTCCAACCAACCTCTGTTACCGGTCATCTTCATATATATGTATTATACATGTATACGCGGGTATATTGGAAAAGATGGGTAATATTCGTCTCTGTTACCCAAGGTCCGACTGATCTGAACATCTCCTTTGTTAAAGATGACGAGGAGTTAAACACGAACCCCGATTCACCTGAGAAGTTGAAACCCGGTTGATTCAGTTTGTGTATCTATTCCGGGTTCGAACCCGTCATCGCCGTAAACACCCGAACCTGGATCCGTGAGAGAGGTACGGAGCCGGTGCTTGTTCCTGGGAAGACTTGTAATCACGAGCACAGGATCTCGATTTGATATACATATAAAGAAGGTTAGATTATTTATAGTCGTTATACTATTATTTATTACTATTATTACAACGTGTGACGAGAGGGACAATTATATTAACCCGACAATATTAGACAGAATAACGATAATAAACTGAGTAACAAATATATATATATTTATATATAAAAGAATATATTATTAAAGGATTGTCCCCACAGTTATCACGTGCACAAGCCTTGCACGCGCTAATGTTATTAAAATATAATAGGTACAATATTTGGAGAATATACCATTAAGATATAGACTACAGAATCTGGGAGAATATAATAGAGGTGAGTACATGACCCTTTCCCTTTTAAAGCCTTTGGGCTGATTACATGCTTGTCTAGTCGTTATCAAAGTATTTAATATGGTTTATATTATAAAGTGTTATCGAGTTGTTAATAGAAATAATAGAACTCGGTCGAATAGAAATCACGTAGAATGGATCCATTCGGTATCATAGAGTATAGCCTGGACCAATTAGAGGTTACGGGACCATATATATAATCGATCTATACTCACGGGAATATATTCTTCTAAACCAAGTAGAGGTTTAGAACCCCAATAAGCATTTGTATGGTGCTCCATCGATAATATATTCCACCTTAGAATGACCGAACTATATAGAAAGAATTGTATGTTCGTTAAACTCGAGTTATTATTATCAGTATGTCTAAATTCGGCATGTCTCACTAGTATGAAAATACTAATGTACTTTAAGCATGTGATTAGGTACTTATACGAAGTATTAAAGAGCAAGCCGAAGAATAGAAGATCTGGATAAGAAGAGGATACCATGGTTACATTTTATGTATTTCATTGATATTGAAATTCAGTTTAATGTAATCATTACAATTAAACCTGTTAATGCTAATCCGCTGCGCCACCTGGGTCGTTACAACTATGTATGCAGACAATGACGAATTAAAGATCAAATGAAAATCGTGCATTTATATCCCTCAGATCAAGCAAGATTTCATGATTCTTACGTAGCCAAAGGTATGTAATCCGGTTTGCATTTTTTTAATTTTTGGTGAAATTGTGTGTGTATATGTGTAAGGATTCTCAAGCTCGTCTTATTATTGAATAAATGAGTACATTATATAGAATACAAAGGAGGTCTTAAACTAGGAAACAAATAATACATAGTAATTACAATAAATACATAGGAGATCACTCCTTAATTTACGCAAGGTTGTTATCCCCCCTCAATCAAACTGGTGGTGAACTGACTCGAAGCATGCCACGAAACTTTTCAAATAAGGGCTGTGAGAGGCTTTTGGTAAAGATATCCGCCACCTGGAGATTGGACGGAACAAATTTCGTAATGAGACGACCAGAAGATACTAGCTCACGAACAAAATGATAATCAATGTCAATGTGTTTAGCACGTTTGTGAGCAACGGGATTCTGACTTAAGAAGATGGCACTCTTGTTGTCACAAAGCAAGGTTGGACGAACTGTCGGAAGGGCATGAAGTTCTCGAAGAAGATGAGTGAGCCAGATAATCTAAGCAGCAATGTTGGCCATAGCCCTATATTCAGATTCACAACTGGATCGAGCAACAGTAGGTTGTTTCTTTGCACTCCAGGAAACAAGATTTCCACCCAAGTAAATTGAGTAGCCATAAGTTGAGCGCCTAGTTTCAATGCAACGAGCCCAATCCGCATCAGAATAGCCCACTAACTGTGTAGTGGTGGGCTTAGAGAAGGTTAAGCCAAACGAGAGAGTACCTTTAACATATCGGAGAATGCGTTTGACCAATGTTTTCATAACCGGACCAGACATTGAACCGGATGTCTTAAAGGTTCACTGGTCGGACCGGTCGGATCGGTCCAACCGGATTAAAGAACCGGACAATATATTAAATAATTTAAAATATTTACAATAGATTAGAATATTAAAATATCATTTTAAAATAAAAACATAAAGAACTTGAATAAAAAGATAGTATAAAACGGGATGTATTTTAATAAAAAAAAATCTCATAAATTCACTCTCAAACAAAAGATGGTACTTCTGCATAAAGCAACTTTTCTTCCATCTTTGACTTTCAAGTCCAGAAAGCAACTTTTCTTCCTCACTCTCCAACTTCTCTCTTCCACGCTTCTCTAGTTAACCTACATCAATATCATCACAATTCACAAGTCATCGTCTTTTCCATATCCACCATAAAGAGTGTTAACCGGCAAGGCTCAGAATCGGTCAAATCTGGCTAAAACGGGATGAATATTGTCAGTTCCAGGCACAGATCCGACAGTTCCGATGCAGAGCGCCTAGCAACATTGATTATTCTTCATCTCCAGTCCGGTTGCTTACCACGGTTCTCCGGTCCGATGCACAACCGGTCCTCTACATCGACCCGGACCGGCCGAGGTTCCGTTTCCCGGTCGGACCGGCCGGTCTGGTCCGGGTCTGAAAACACTGCGTTTGACGGATTGAAAATGAGAGATGGTTTGAGCTTGCAAGTGTTGACTCACTTGATTAACAACGTAGGAGAGGTTCGGGCGAGTAATGGTGAGATACTGAAGAGCCCCAACTAATGAGCGTTAGAGGGTAGGATCATGAAACGGGGTACCTTTACTTAGAAACGTGTCTGTGGTGGCAAGCGGAGTAGCAACTGGTTTTGAATCCAAGAGGCCAGCACGAGCAAGGATGTCATGAGCATACTTTGCTTGACTGAGAAAAAGTCCTGACTGCAAGTGAGTAACTTCTAAACCCAAAAAATACCCCAAAGAACCCAAATCTTTAACTGAGAATTCCTTGTGTAGACGAGAAACAAAGGTGGCAATAAGTGAAGAGTCACTGCTGGTAATAATAATGTCGTCAACATAAACAAGGAGATAAATCAAAGTTGTTCCTTTCTTGAAGATAAATAATGATGTATCTGCATGACTGCAAACAAAACCATTAGCAAGTAAAAAGGTGCTAAGACATTGAAACCAGGCACGAGGAGCCTGTTTCAAACCATAAAGAGCCTTCCTCAGAAGACAAACGTGATTGGGGAAGCTGGGATCAACAAAACCAGTGGGTTGCTCCATGTATACTGTTCAGGTTGCCATTAAGAAAAGCATTTCGAACGTCCAGTTGACGAATAGGCCAATTATAAATGGTTGCCAGAGAGAGAACAACACGAACTGTAGAAGCTTTTACGACCGGGCTGAATGTATGAGAGAAATCAAGACCTGGTACCTGTGTAAATCCTTGGGCAACAAGGCGAGCCTTGTAACGGTCAATGGAGACATCCACCTTGTACTTTGTCCGAAAAATCCACTTAGATCCAACAATATTTGATTCTTTAGGACGAGGAACCAGTACCCAGGATTGATTGGAACGCAAGGCAGCAAGCTCCTCTTCCATGGCCTTAACCCACTTAGTGTGCTTTGCGGCAGATTTGTAACCTCTAGGATCATGAGCTGCAAGTAAAGCATAATGTAAAGGTCCTGAAAATAAAGTGTCACACCCTCAAATTTCCACTGCGGGGTTTATACCGCGAGGCGCGTGACATACCAGGATCCCTTAGCCATAAGTCATAAGAACGACTCTAAATGCCCAAACCATTTAGTTCGGTATTTAAAATCAAGTTTAGCGTTTACCAAAAAGTTTAGTTAAGTTGCGGAAGCGTAAATCAAACATAATCGTTTAAGTTCATGCGCAAAACAACGCGCCCAAAATAAAACCATTGAATGTAAAGCAAAGTATAAGTTAAATAATGTTCACAGCCCATGACACAATGATGCATGTCCTATCATGCTCCGAACCTAGAGACCTGCAAAAGCATGCTATCGTGTGTCAACATAAAGTTGGTGAGTTCACAAAGTAAAGTAAGTAAAAGTGTAGGTGTCCCAAACCAAGAACAACAGTTAAGTTTCCTAAATCCAAAAGTAGTAATCAATAACCAAAACCAAGAACCAAGTACCACTAGTTCAGCGTATGCCAAGGGTAGCTAACCCATTCATGATAACTAAACAATGATATACCGAATTACTATTTGAACGATGCACTCGCCCCGCGAGCTGGTTTTTGCCTCCCATCATTGCCTATCAACAATGATAAAGTTTAAGGTCGTAGTTCACGCCCGGCTCCCAGCACGGTGTGAGGTTTGTCAAACCTAATAGCGCTATCAACTAGTAACCCGCTTGCCATAACCCGGCAACTCATTCGGTAAATAGTGAAGGACTTCCGTGATAGAATGCAGTTTAGTTCATCAAGGACACAGAGTGTGAATCTAGCAAAACCTGACCCACACAAGGAGTCATAGCATCCCAAAACCCGAGATGTGTAGTAGTCCCAAACCGGACTAGAAAATAGTAGTCCCAAACCGGACTAGAAAAGTTAAGTAAGTTGTCTCAAACCCGAGACGCATGCTTTTGAGAAAAAGTAGTGAAACTCACCTTAGGTTGCAAAGCTAAAATCCGAATCCGTAAGTAATAGGAACTCGCTACCGACTCCCTATTATACATGTCACTATGTGAGTACATGTGCATACACAATACACAACAAGACTCGTTTGTCCAAGACATCCAATGATGTGAAAAGTTGTTTAAGTGACACTAATGTTCTACGTGCACAAGTAACCCTACGAACCCGTTGGTAAACATTATGTTTAATATAAGTTATACACGTCATATACATCTCTTACAAGTGTACATGCAAGCTCAAGTCACAATTAAGTCATACAAGCCTTCAAACAAGCACTTATACACATATGTCATAATCTGGGTTTTTAGAACAGATTAAGCGCTGTGAAAACGATTTTATGAAAAATGCTTACACAACATATTAGAATCCCAAAATTTTACTGAATATTACTAAGAGTCCATTAGTCGTTTCACTATTTTTTTTTCATGACAAAACCTCTTTGAAAATTTATGAAAAATCATTTACTACAGCTAGGTTCTGAAAACATTCACATAAGGTCAGTTTACGAGAAGAATTCCCAAAAATCGTGTATTCATCCAAACGGGATGAATCCACTTGGAAAAGCCGAGTTATTCTTATATTAACCTACTGGTCAAATTTCGTGACCTAACTCTTTATGAAATTCGAGCTACAGCCGTTTAAAGTTGGCCCACGTTTTTAATCCGAAAATCAGTTTAGACCTTTATTCAAATAAAATTTCAAAAACACATCAAATGGTAACCAAATCGCACAAACTTATGCATTCTGAAAACCTAAGATCACGAGTTACATTCTAGAACCAAATAACAATTAAAAAAAACAAATTAAGATCGAGATATATCACATACGAGTCGACACTATGAATCTGTCCAGTTTTAATCATGCATGTAACTCAATATTAACGAACCCTATATCCATAATATCGGCTAATATCATCATAAACATGTATTACAATACTCCTAGCATGTAAATCAGATCTCACACGATAAGATTCATCATGAATATTATCTTTTATACACCCTACTTGTTTAATAATCATAACCATGCAATATACAACATAATATCACATTCTCTTGCTAACCTACCATGTTAATCTTTATAAAAACCCAAGTTTTGTGTTTTTAAAACTTCACATCAGATCTGGACAAACATGTTTTGTTGTTAAAACCATAATTAAAACATAGAAAAAGAGATTAAAACTCATGTAGGGTTTGATATATACCTTAAGCTTTTAATCTTCTTGATCCTAAACCTTCTTTAGCTTCTAGGATCTTTAAAATACGTTAATGGCAGAGGGTAGGGGTTTAATTTTCGCAATTATGCAGGTTGGGGCGATTAGGGTTGAGTTAGAATGATAAAAACTGATTAAAATACGTTTTTATAAAATTGCCAGCGAATTGGGCCTCTCAGAAGACCTGGGTCGCGTCCTGAACTGATCCCACTTAAGCCCAGCGAATTGGGCCTCTCAGACTCTGATCCACGAGCCTATTTCTTTTAAATTGAGACCATCGTTTATATAATATATTTTTTTTGTCGTACATACATAAGTGCACACAAGTTTTCAATTTCATTTGCAAAATGTTTTTCTTTTGTTTCATTTGACCAGCCATTTTACTTGAGGTGTTGACTTGGTCAACCAAGTTGACGCAAGTATAGTTTTTTTTTTACAATATATATATAATAATTAATCTATAAAATATTTAACCCAAATATTTTATAATTAGCTTACGACACCTGGTCCTACTAGAGTTGGTTATGGACCTGGTCTCGCATAGCGCGTAATAATTTCATTTTGCTTAGTTATGAAAATTCGCGGAACGATTTAAATTGACATAATAATAAATCAATAAAATATTTAACCCAAATATTTTATAACTTATCTACGATGCTCAGATCGTCCAGTGCCCGTTACGGACCCAATCGCATATTCACCCGATAACAATTAATTCAAACTAACTCCAAATAATTTCATGTATACACATAATTGCAAATAGTATTAAACGAGTTATTTTATGATTATTTGTTTTGATATTCACCAACGTTCGCGGTTCAGGACTCATGTATGCAGTTGTTCACCTATAACCGTGTATCGTGTGACTCACTTAACTAACTCTAGTCAAGTAAAGTCCTACAAATCTATATATAAGTTAACTAGAGTTTAGTTAAAGTGTTAACCTGAAATTGCGGGGTATCACATCAATGTGACACCCCAGGAACACACCTCATCAGGGACGATGAGACTCTAACAGAGGGTGAATGTGACACCCCAGGAAAATCCCACATCGGCCGTGGCCAGGAGAGATCCTTGGTTCATAAGTAATGTCTTCCCTCTTAAATCACCAACGCGTTTTGGGGCTTAATGTTAGTGGATGAGAGGAGAACTCCACAGTTAAGCGTGCTCAGGTGGGAGAAATTCCAGGATGGGTGACCTCCTGGGAAGTCTCCACTTGGGCAACCAAAAACAAATCCGTGAGCTCTGGATGGGAAAAGTGGACAATATTGGTGATGAGAGGGGCAGGGTGTTACAGATGGTATCAGAGCCACTCCTGTGCCGTTCGGGATGGTGGGTGCACACCTCATCAGGGACGATGAGACTCTAACAGGGGGTGAATGTGACACCCCAGGAACACACCTCATCAGGGACGATGAGACTCTAACAGAGGGTGAATGTGACACCCCAGGAAAATCCCACATCGGCCGTGGCCAGGAGAGATCCTTGGTTCATAAGTAATGTCTTGCCTCTTAAATCACCAACGCGTTTTGGGGCTTAATGTTAGTGGATGAGAGGAGAACTCCACAGTTAAGCGTGCTCAGGTGGGAGAAATTCCAGGATGGGTGACCTCCTGGGAAGTCTCCACTTGGGCAACCAAAAACAAATCCGTGAGCTCTGGATGGGCAAAGCGGACAATATTGGTGATGAGAGGGGCGGGGTGTTACATAAAGACAAGTTAGCATGATGTTTAGGTTTGAATATTCCATTTTTCGAGTCCTCATTGGATGAGATGGCATCGGCTCATTAGATGGTCCCGGGTGAGGTTCAGTTTGAGAGGTAGTGGTTGTGGGTGAAGGTGAAGGTGGAGTAGCGAGCAGAGGTGGTGATTGGTTTTGGGCCACGGATGAGGTAGATGGTGAGTGGGCCGAGGAGGTGTGAGGTTGGACCAGTGGAGAGGGAACCGTACAAAGGGAAGGAGTGTGGGCCGAGGCATGTAAATGAGGACATAAAGGACATATAGGAGTGGAGTTAAGAGGCTGGGTCGGTGGGTGGACAGATTGTTGGGCCGAGGAAGTGCTGGGCGATGGATCAACAGGAACGAATGGCTGGTCCGATAAGTTGACAGGAGGTAAGGATTCATCAAAGTTAGAGAACACCAAAGTAGCTTCATCAATAGGTTTCGTAATGCCACTAAAGGGGTATGTGTCCTCGTCAAATTGGGCATGTCGAGTGATGTAAATACGATGAGCGGTTGGATCTAGGCAACGATACCTTTTGTAATTGGCATCATAACCTATGAAGATGCATGCGGAGCTACGAGGTAAGAGTTTATGCTTCGCATAATCTCGTAAGTAGGGGAAAACTAGACAGCCAAACACACGAAGAATGGAATAAGTTGGAGGGGTGCCATACAAGATTTCATAAGGAGATTTAAAATCAAGTAATGGATTTGGTAGGCAATTGATGATGAACATGGCTGAAGCAAACGCATCTGTCCACAAGGTGGCAGGTGCATGGGAGTTGAATAACATGGCAAGTCCGGTTTCAGTGATGTGATGGTGTTTGCGTTCAGCACGGCCGTTTTGCTCAGGCGTGTGAGGACACGAGAGGCGATGATGGATACCGTTTTGTTGAAAAAGTTTTTGAACTTTATGATTTGTGAATTCGGTACCACCGTCGCTTTGGAAAATTTTTATTTTTCTGGATAATTGATTTTGAACAAAAGGAACAAAGGTTGATAACACTTCATAAAAATCAGATTTATGTTTAAGTGGATAAAACCACGTGAACCGTGAATGGTCATCAATAAAAATGGCATAAAAGTGATAGCCATTTGTGGATGTGACAGGTGAAGGGCCCCAAAGATCACAATGAATCATATCTAAAGCATGTAAAGAACGTTTTTCATTCAAATCAAAAGGCAAACGATGTGCTTTGGATAACTGACAAGGTGAACAAATATTAGGTTTAGGCAACAAGGAAGTAACAAATAATGAACCAAGTCTATGTAATTTAGAAATAATATCAAAAGACACATGACCCAAACAACTGTGCCAACGTTCAAAAGAAGCCTTGAGATGATGATTCGAGTAGGAAGCAATGAAAGCCTGATTGCCTTCACGCAGGATATAGAGCCCGTTTTCACATGTTCCCTTGGCCAGGATTTCCTTGGTCTTTCGATCCTGAATGTTAAAAAAATTATTAGAGAACAGAACAGCATCAGGTGAATCACGAGTAAGTTTACTAATGGATAGAAGACGTTTTGTGAGATGAGGCACAACTAAGACATTTTTTAAGGAGATGTTAGAAGCAAGAGATGCATTGCCGATTTTTGTAACCGGTAACATGTGGCCATTTCCAAAACGAACAAAGTCATTCCTGGAAGTACCCGAAATATGGGTAAGGTCTTTTTCAGAGGGTGTCATATGGGCAGACGCACCTGTGTCACCTGTCTAGTCGGGATATTCTTCAGTGAGGTTACATTGTGCATGGAAAGCTTGGGCCAGATTAGCATCAGTAGGTGCAGCACGTTGAGCATAAGAGGCGAGGTTGGGACACATTTTTGCATAGTGTCCATCCGTTCTGCACAACTGACAGTGAGGTGGTCGTTTACCTCTGCCAGGACCTGCACCACGGCCACGACCATGACTACGATTAGTATTGGATGAACCAGAAGAGTTACGAGAGGAGTTACCAGGGCGAGATTGTTGAGCAATGAAGGCTGCTTGTGGCGTGTTGTGACCGTGAAGGGCGGCCTGAGAAGCAAGCCAAGTCTCCTGATTTCCGGCCTTGCCGAGGAGTTCCCTGAAAGATGTCGTGCCTATGGCACGATGGGTCATGGAAAACTGCTCATAGGCATTGCCGAGTCCAGATAAAAACCAATGGCATTTGTCAGTTTCAGAAACTGGGTTGCCTATGGCTGCGAGTTGATCACAAATATTTTTGAATTTGCGGCCAAACTCGGTGACAGAGGAGGAGCCTTTCTGTAACATCCGTAGGGTGTCACGAAGCATGTGCATGCGATCAGTGGAGCGTTGACTGTAGGCAGTTTCTAACGCTAGCCAGATCTGACGAGCATTGGAGATACCAATGATTTCAGACATGGCTTCCTTAGAGAGGGATGATTGAAGGAGGAGGCAGACAGACCGGTCATTAGATAACTAGGCTGCATAAGCAGGGTTGGAAACCTGTTTTTCGGATTTAGTTATGGTTTCGGGTGGGATGATGGACGAGCCATCAATATGGCCAAGAAGATTCTGCATGGAAAGAGTAAGAGTAACTTGCTGTGTCCATGCTAGGTAGTTATTGGAAGTAAGCTTCAAAGGGATGAAGTGAAGGAGAGAATGGAGGGGAATAGGGATGGCAGCGGTGGTGGAGGAAGAAGCGGCCATGAGTAACAGTGGCGGCAGGAAAAAAAATTATTAGGGTTTGGAGATGGGTCGATGAAGAAGAAAGAGGGGGAGGGAGGGGATCGCCTAATTGGCTGATACCATGTAAGGACTCTCAATCACATCTTATTATTGAATAAATGAGTACATTATATAGAATACAAAGGAGGTCCTAAACTAAGAAACAAATAATACATAGTAATTACAATAAATACATAGGAGATCACTCCTTAATTTACGCAAGGTTGTTAATATGTATATATGAAACAATTATGAATCATTTTCATTACTACTGATATTTGAATTCTTCAAATGCTTTGTATAAAGTATAGGTTTACCGCGTCAAGACTACTTGGATTATTGTTAATGTTTTTGAAATTCAAATATGTTAAGCTTCAATGATATATTCATTGAATTTTTATTTAGATTTCACTATTTTGATTTCCATTACAGCCTACATCACCTATAAGATCTGAGCTTCATGTAAAGCTTGGTGACACCCAACGCAACTTATATATGGGATGTTGGAATAAATATACGTAACGTTTGTATATTTGTCGATAACCATTATAATCATTTATATTATGATGATCAATTATTAATATTATCCTAAGCCTAATAACAGATATGTCTTTGATGGGCGGACTATCATTAGATGAGCCTTATTAGGGTGTCCCCTGTGTATGTATAAATAGAGAGGTTATTATGAGATTAGGGTTGACACACAATCATAACAACATAACACCATTAGCAGCAGTGGCGAAGCTTGGTTTCGGAATCGGCGGGGGCCGAACTCAATTTTTTTCAATCGGTAGTGGAAAATCGGCGGGGCCGGACTAAACCCGGACTCAATTTACCTATGAAAATCGTAAACTTCCACTACTGTGCCAAAAACAGGGGGCCAGGGCCACCCCTGGCCCAAAGCATACTTCGCCCCTGATTAGCAGTCCCCTATCTCTCTCTCTCTTTCTCTCAATGTGTTCATAACTTAAGAACACATAAACTATCAGAACTGCATACCCTAAAGGGAACCCGAATCCACTGACAAGCATGTCAACCTCAAGTCTCTTGCGACATCAGTAGCAGGTCTCATGGATCTATCAGGTATTACTATTATTATTATGCTTTCCATTACATACAGTCAAAACTGATCAACATGTGGTATCAAAGCAATGTTGCTCAATCAGTTTTGATTGTTTTCCATTAAGATCTGGAATTAAAATCGGAAAACAATTATGTTAAAACCTGATAATGGTGTTTACGGGCTCCTATAATTTTCGGTTAATAATTAAAAAATTCTCGGTTAATAATTTTTCTATTTTAACCGAGTTCATGGTTTATGATTATTTTTTCGAAATCTGTAATAAGTTTTAATGTTATCAGATTTCGATTTCAGATAATATATTATGTTTTTGATGTTTAAGCTAATTTTTTCGGTTGATGTTCTTCAAAAACTTCATTAGAGAAACCGAAAAATCCTTATGTTTTGGTTAGTTTTAGGATTGATTTGTTGTTTCCTAAAATCAAGGGATGTAACAACCTTATGATTATCCCTTAAAATAAGGAAACACCTTTAATGATAATCCATAATTTTACTAATCAAATTTTAAAATTTAATGATAAGATTTCCGGATTAATAAACAAATAAGAGTTTCCTAACCCATAACTTATTTCCGGATTAAAAGAATCTTAATAAAATTAGAGATATAATCGGTTCCAAAAATAGCTCGTCAAGAAACTTGTTCACAAAGAAACATTAGAGTGTCTGACCCTTATAGCTGTGTCCGACCTCATAAAACTGTTTCCGAGCATTAGTGTGTTTCTGAACCCATGAGAGGGTTTCCGACCGATAATGATGTTTCCGACCATCACGGTTTTCGAACTTAAAAGGTCGTTTCTGGGTCATCAGGTTTTACCGAATAAATTAGTTCTCAGTTTAGGTTCAAATCAGGTTCACGAATCTAACTTGTTCTCGGGTATCTTACGAATAATTATTCCGAGAACACTTAAATATTTCAAGAACCATTATTTTTTTAGAACCTTCTAAAGTTTTGAGAACCTCATGATATTCGTAAAACATTATTTTTCGAAACCCATTATTTTCTCGTGGGATATCTCATTTAATTTTTTTAAAGGTTTTGACGAAACATAACGTATCAGTTTTATCAAAACATTACTTTAACCTTGCTTAACTTGCAATAACATTTGAGGTGTCACTTCTGCCCAAAGGTGATGTGTCACATTAGGTGGTTAAAAAGATCTCGTTAAGCATTGAAACTCGTTCACATAAGTGCCATAAGGTTTCACTTCTGCCCAAAGGTGACATGTAACAGATTATGTTGGTGAACTGAGCGTATTGCATTAGGACTTTGAATGTCTCACTTCTGCCCAAAGGTGATGGGTTACATTCACTGTCGGCAATTTAATACTTAAATGAACAGCGTATAGCCAAAGCTAGAGCATGTTATTTAAGTAGCTTATGTTGGTGTTATGATATTATCACGTCTTCATTACAAAATTGATCCTCACGATTAATGATCCTTCATTAATATAATGATCATAATCTAAGTCTGCCTTACATCAATACCCATAACTCAAAACTAATCTCACATTCTTCTATAAATTACTATCTCAACTAAGTAATCCACTCTAATTATCAAAACTAAGAAGAGTTTGCTTAAATTTTGTTCTTATTAAGTTACCTCTTAAGACATGACATTCCTACGCTTTATCTGATAAAGTATTACAGAATAACACATGAGCATAATAAGTGGAATAAAAATGTCTCTTATGGTAATTAAAAACTCCTTTTACTGATTCCTATCAGGTGAGCTATTAATGATTCTGAAATTCTTAAGACTAATGAATTATCTATGGAATGAAAGAATATAACGAATTCCTAAAAAGAATGAAATAAATAAGTCTAACTCTATGGTTAAATGGGATCTGTGAATACATCTTAATATTGAATAACATGACCCATAAAAGCTAAGGGTTACACATGAAAATCAATAAATTTCTAGTGCATAATAACTTTTCCATCGGTACGATTAGATGCATTATGAATCAACTAATAACACTCAGAAATATCGAAGTAAAATGAGTGGGTTGATAGCGAATTACGTACAGGAAAAAGAACCCATTAAACTAGAAAAGTTGATGTTATTCACCTTACTACCATTAAACCTAAAAGAGGAAGAATAATTACCATAGAGAGGATAATTATAAGGTCTGGAAACAAGATACAAGTACTACTTTCAACTATAAGTTTCTCCAAAGGGAAAGTCTTACTAAGCAAAACTGTGCCATTAAGCATAGGCATAAGCAAAAAGATTACCCATAAGAAAGGAGAATGGCTGGCTAAGATATGTAGTGCCTAATTAAGGATATTTAACTCCACAAATGCTAATGAATTCCAATTAACACATGATGGCTGAGTCTAGTTTTATACGTTTCCTTACTATAATTCAACAAATATTTAAGAAGAGAGTTGGTGGCTAAATTAAGGGTCTATTAACCATTAATAACTGATCTTAGTGTTGAAGCTTTATGATACCTTACGATATTCTTGAGATTACTCAGAATTTAGTATCAATACTAAAAGCTACAATTTTTTTTATAGTTACAAGGTTTTAATGACTAAACCAAAGCCACTATTAAGTTAAACTCTCATATTGTTTGTTGTCATTATCTGAATAGAAACCTTATGAAATAAAACTAGATGATCCAATACGTTTTCACAACTTTGTTATCATGAGAATGAAAATTTAACAAAGGAATATGAGACCCATGCCATTCATCCACTAAGACCAAAATTTCATGAGAAATTGTGATCAGGTCACTAAAGGATGCTTGGATATCAAATCTCATTCTCAGTGACTTTAAAGCTTGTGTTAAACGCCCTAAACATTAAATGTCGAAAGGAATAAATGGGCTTCCATCATAAGTCATAACTAATTGACATTAGTGGAGCTTAGACAAATATCTAACTGTATCTATTTCGTTTCCTACAGACCAAAGTATTAAAGAAATCAATTCATATATACTTAATAAGATTCCCTCTAAGTATGTCCTTAAAATACCTTATGAAATTTGGACAATAAGGGAAATCAAGTATAAAATATATGAAATATTCTCGTTCACACGCATCGTTAAAACTTATTATGTGGAGATACTATGACACCTAAAAGATTAGTGGGAGCATTAGATGTCCTACTTATGACTTGCAAAAGTTACAGAGGTGGGGGGAACAAAAATTTGATCTACCCTCAAATTACACCTCTTGCACCGGACAACGCTCTATCACAACTTGTCTCCTTAGCACTTAACGAACTCCTAACAAAGTTTTGTGGATGCTTAAATATGGGCGAACTTAGATTTCTTACTAAAGAAATCCTCATCAAGAGAAAGGACAATAAACATCATTAGGTTGTTTTCTCTATTAAAATCTATGGATCTTCCAAATGTTAGACCTTAAGCATGCTGGATTCATTAAGATCTCTAAGGTAAGTGGGAGCAGTAAAAGTCCTTATTATGACTTTTCGGAAGTACAAGATGCGGGGGAAAGACTCATTAAAATTCAAGACTCATTAAGTTTAACTCCGAATTTAACTTCGATTATTCCTCTTGTACACCTTACTGCACCAACTCTTACACACTTAGAAACTAATGTTGCTCCTTATATACCTGAAAATAAAAACACTTAACTAAAGTTAAGTTTGTATCATAATAAACCCAATGTTCAACTCAGGAGGTCATTTGGGTCTAAAAGCCCACTAACTTTGATGATTATGTAACCTACCTGACTAATACAAAATGGATGTTTAGAAAGTTTACCGATCCTACCTCTTCTAATTAAATCATTAGTATCAATCAATCTTCTAAATGGAATAAAGCTATTATTAGCAAAATTTAATTCCATAAATTAGAATAACGTTTAGGATTTGGTTGAATAACCTAAAGGTATTCATAATTGAACCAGATCCGAATGGGAACGTTGTAAGATAAGATTGATTGTAAAAGATTATACTCAAGAGGGATTAGATTATCAAAGAATCTTCTTATCTGTATTACAAAAGATTTCTTTGAGGATCATTATCGTCCTAGTAGCTCATAATAACTAAGAGCCACATTAGATGGACATTAAGACAACTTTCCACAACAATGACCTACATGTTCATTAAGCAACCTGAAAGTTCTAAACTGAAGGTTAAGAACACTTAGTCTATAAGTCAATAAGATCCATGTATGAGTTGATGCAAGCATAAAATGTGTTGGAATCATAATGAAATTACTCTTCATCAAGAAGTAAGTGGATTAAAGAACCTACCTCAAAATGAGTGGGAGCAACTAATGCAAACTTGTCCTTACATAAATGGCGTCTCTCTTGACAAGTATATGTTACCTAAGTCAAAGCATTTTTCATGCATGATTTTGACATGATGAATATCGGGGATTCTTCTTACATAATAGGAATCAAAATATACCGAGATAGACCCAACGGTATATTAGTTTCATCCCATAAGTTTTACTCTAAGCGGGTCCTTAAGTATGTAACATACAACATTGCTCTCTTTTAGAGGATAATGGGATAAATGAGATTATTACCTTATGCTTCATTAATTAGAAGACTTGTGTAAATTTAAGTCTATAATTGTTTATGATATTGTTTATATTGCTTAACACTAGACTTGTCTAGGTTATTGAAAAGCATCTAATGGAACATTACAATATCTTTAAGAAACAAGAGACTATAATCTAAAGAAGAAGTGAGAACCTAAAGTGATGTCAATTTGGGTATATCATAACGTTAGCAGACATAACTATCTTATGGAGGAGTCATAAGGAACTGTTAACAACAACCTAAGTTATCATGACATAATGTGTTGCTGATCACAACAGAATGGTCATTAAATGTTGTTGCTAAATTTATCAGTTGACTCATAACCTATTAATTCCATATAAATACTAAGTTGAAGACTTACTGTGATAAAGTCAGCTGCCCTAATTTCTTGAACAGTAAAAGTTTGAGAGGAGCTGCATTAGAGTTCGATACGAAATTGTTGTTCGCTTATGTTAAGAACAAATAGAGGAAATCAGAATTTCGTATCGAATGCATTCATGATATGCTTATGGATCCAATAACTAAAGGTCTATTACCCATAAAGTCTCACTAAGGGCCAACTAAGAGAAAAGGCTTTTACTAATGACCATGTACAACTGCATATCATACTATGAATGACTTATGACTAATGACTAATGATTAATGATTAATTTTCCTCATTATGATTTGTTTGTCTATTAGTATGCTAAGCTAGCGTAATGGCATAAAGACAATAATATAACAAATCTACTAAGGGCATAACGTTAATTGATCCTAATGTTAAGTCTTAAATTTGGGTGTAGTATGATTAATGAGGGTCCTAAGTCGAATAAAGACTTAACGGCTGTATTTCTCTACTACATTTTGGGTTTAGAACTAAAATGAGTATTAATCTCTGCAGACTTACGTAATACTCATAATAAATGATTACTTGGCTAAGTGGGAGAATGTTGGAATAAATATACGTAACGTTTGTATATTTATCGATAGCCATTATAATCATTAATATTATGATGATCAGTTATTAATATTATCCTAAGCCCAATAACAGATATGTCTTTGATGGGCGGACTATCATTATATGAGCCTTATTAGGGTGTCCCCTGGGTATGTATAAATAGAGAGGTTATTATGAGATTAGGGTTGACATACAATCATAACAATGTAACACCATTAGCAGTCCCCTATCTCTCTCTCTCTCTCTCTCTCTCTCTCTCTCTCTCTCTCTCTCTCTCTCTCTCAATGTGTTCATAACTTAAGAACACACAAACCATCAGAACTGCATACCCTAAAGGGAACCCGAATCCATTGACAAGCATGTCAACCTCAAGTCTCTTGCGACATCAGTAGCAGGTCTCATGGATCTATCAGGTATTACTATTATTATTATGGTTTCCATTACATACAGTCAAAACTGATCAACATGAGAATATTAGAGCCAGTGATGAAACTGAGCTCATCTAAGAAGAAAAAGATCGCGCTTCGAGATGAAAATGCTAACCCGACAATGGTCCAGTCAAGTGGTTCTAAAACCATGTGGACATGCACAGTTTCAGCTCTAGAGATAAGAATTGTGCCTTTTAATTTAAGTGGATCGTCGAGCTATCATCATAGTCCTATTTTTTAAAAATCTCATTGTCTTACAGGTCTACCTACAGATCTCTACAAAGGTTGCATGTAAAAGGTGTTTTACAAAGGAAAAGCTGATTGTTACAAGATTAGTTATGTCTGATGAATGTTCCTTCATGTAGACGTTGCAAATTGGATAGGTTGTGCTAGTTGGCTAACATGTATAATTTGGTGTGGTCTGAAACCGGCCGGTTATAAATTAGAGTATGTCGTAAATGAATAGAGATAATTATATTATACTTCATTTTTAGGAAGCTTTATGAATTAAAGATACACTTTGTGTTACTTTCAACCAGTTTGACCGGTTGCCTTTAACACTAATTTTAAACTTTAGTTGTGGTTAATAATATTGATTATTTGTTCAAATGTGGAAAACTAGCGCACTTAAAGCATTATGAGAGGCTTAACTCGGGTATTTCGGTAGTTTAACCATTTGAAGAGCTCTTCAGGAACAAGGTTATATGTTCCGTTTTCATACATTTATTTTATATTAATTATATATTAATCTTGAAAATATTTTCTTTGTTTTCGTTTTGAATACAAACGATTAGAAAGTTAACAAAGGTTTGAGTGGCGTGGAAGGTGAACGAACAGAGGAAACGGGTAAGTTTTTTTATTTGTATGTAAAAGTATTTGGGGTTATGTATCGAGATAGAAAAATACCACTTGAAGATAATGTTAGTGGTGGGTTTGAATCTGGGGCAAGTGTGTTTTTTAATGTGAAATCTTGCTTTTGATCTGACTTTTTTTTGTTCGTTTATTAGTTTTTTGCAATCAGATGGTTAGGAGTATCTGAAAGCCAATCATGTGGCATTGCAATAAGAGATTCTGAAGACTGTGGCTGGTTGTGAAGAAGGCTATAGCAATGGTGGTGTATGAGTCAAGTACCCTTCAATGCCATTGTTTTCTTAATAGTTACATTTACAAGATGTCACACCCCGCCTAGGCGGAAACACGGGATGTAACCACGAAAGGTTTTCAAACACAAGATTTGAGCAAACATTCATATTTATTCATTTATAAAAGTACCAAACGTGTTCGACAACAACAAACTTCACAAGATACATTTAAAACCCTTCACGGGGTCAAAAGTTTTGATGACACGATAGGTGATAGTAGTGAATGAATGCCCAATCATACCCCAAGTTCAATCCATAGCTTAGTTACCTGAAAAACATGCATAAAAACTTTGTCAACAAAATGTTGGTGAGTTCACGGGTTTTGTAAACAAAATGTAAAGTTTAATGAAATCCTGGAATGACCCATCATTGCCTAGCCAAGAGCAATGATGATAAACCATCATGAGTCCATAACCAATCCTTGACGAGTGGTGCCTCGCACATCGCACAATAAAGGAAATGTATCATCATAAAAGAAATGAAAGCACTCTCATATCGTATATATCCGGTTAGAGCGACTAACCAAGAGTGGGGGTGTCAACCCAATAGATCTATTCATGCGTTTCTAGGCTAAATCCAAAGCTAATGGTTATAATAAACTAATATACGAGGGCTTTAGTGAGTACTCTAAACATATCATCTCATGTACACCGATCGGCTAGGAATTCATTCTAAAACTAGTAAACAATGCATGCTTTTTCCCAAAATATAAAACAGTAAAAAGGGGCCGTGAGAACTCACCTCAAGTCCGCGTGTAGTCTAGCAAGAGTGTATGTCCGACAACTAGGTATCCCGACCTATACGTCCTATATACATACATGGGTACCTTAGATTTATACAAAAATAATCCATGGTACTCGTGGTTCACCTAATCTCTAGCGGTACGTTTGTTTAGTTTTTCTTGGTGACATCTATGTTGCTTAAAAATAGTGGTCTTAATAGGAAAATAGATTCTTTGTTCCTAACACATGTTATCCATTATAAAACATATGTTCTTTATTCGAAAATGAGTTATATTATGTACAACTACACATGATTCTTGTTGTGCATACACACAAGCATCTCTTATGTGTGTACTCGTGTATGTATATACATGCGCATATATGTATCCATGTACATGTATTTCAATACATGACCATAGATGTTCATGTCCATGAGGTGTACACTTATACACACATACCCATATATGTATGTACTTGAGTACATTCATACGCATCAATACCTATGTCCATGAGTTGGCTATACACGCGTATGCATGGTGGAGCACACACACATAGACCTTTCCTTATACATATACTTACATATCTTACTCATTCTTGTTAAAACATACCATCATTTTAACTCAAATCTCCTAAGCATCTATGCATATACCCACGCATACATACTTACTTGAAAGAAAATGACACTATATCCATGTTACATATACACACATACATATATCTTTGAGATAACACACTTACTTTCTTATATTAGGTTCATGATTCTGGTGTGGTTAACATGTTGGGTGAACACTAGTGTGTTGAAAGTTATAAGTTAAATATAAGAACAACAATGTGGGTAGGAGTTCATACCTCTTAAGAGTCTTGAACTTAGAGGATGGCTTGTAAACTAGAGTGTTATGTGAGGGTGTGTTGAGAGTGATGTTGAGATGGATGTGCAAGTATTGAGTGGTGATCTTGGGTCCTATTTATAGAGGGTGAGGGAGAGAGAGATGAGAGGGATAGAGGGGGCAGCCGAGAGAGAGAGAGAGAGGAAGGAAAAGGGAAGGAAGGTTGGTGCTTGCTATGTTGGGTAAGTCAACTTCTCTAAATCTTAGTGTTACATGGAATCTTACCTTGTTTGGTTAACAATCTCATTTGTCTCAAATCCTACTAGCATATCTCATGTCCAAATCATGTCTTAGATGGAGACTATTCTTCGTTGATACAGGTGAAATTATACTCGTTCGGACATTGCTAGACTTTCTCGGGGGAATTATGCATATAAAATGATATGAATTATGCATGGAAAATTAAATGTTGACTAGAAAGTGTACGGATTTTGACCTCGTAAAGTGGCGGGTGTCACACAAGAGTTTGCTAATTTGCTAATTTTTTATTGGATGAATCGTTTGTAAATTGAATTGGTTAGGCTTGTGAGGAAGTGTATAAGTGATTGGATCACAGTGTGGAGATCATTCCGATGCAGGGTTTGGAGCTACTGATTGGAAAGATTTATATGTTCCAGTGTTGTTTTTAAACGATATCCTTTCCCATGCCTAGGACTTGTTGTGAAAAATCCAGGTGATATAACTCAAGGAAACACGCTTGATAATCTTTGCTAGGTAGAGGATGAGACCCATTTGACATGGTTTGAAGTATATTTTTTATGTTTTTATCTTTTTGTAATTTTTATATTGTAAGCTCTTCTGCCAAACCCTGATCAATGAACCTACAAAATCCTTCAAATTGTATCTAGTTGAAAATATGAATATTTGGTGATACAACAGATGACTTACAAGCTTGACAAAAGGGAAATGGAAGGCAATCCTAACTGAGGACGGGTTTTTGGAGTTAGCTCACCCTCGCGGGATCGCGATCCGGTATTTTCTAAACCCTTACAAAAAAAATTCTTTTCGCAGGTCGATGAAATATTTATTTAGGCAATAAAGGATGTTGGGATGTATAATGACATATGGCATGCCTTTGCTATGTTTTACCGATAGAAATAATGGGTGTTCAAGGAGATTAGACGACTCATTATAATTTTGTTGCACTTCGAGTTGTCATTTGTCCAAGGGTCACTTTTCGCGCGTTTAACCTCCCAAATCAGATCCTAGACATGTAAAAACACCCAACATCAATCCAAATCATCAAGCAACCCATTCCAAGTGAAAACCCCAATATATCATCAGTCTAACAACCCTAATTGCAAGCATTTCCCAAAATAGCATAATATTATGAAAACATCACATCAAGGCATGCACAACTTACCCTAAATGACAATTATCCAAATTTCATCACATAACAACGTTGCAAATCATCATCCTACTGTTACTACACCATCCTAATACAAACCCTAACATCATACAATCAACAAATCATATCATAACAACCTAAATCCTTCTAAATCACTCAAACGGGTCAAAACGCATATTATCATCAAAACACGACAAACAACCTTCAAACTCCCAGATAAACATCCTAACAACATATCCATATCAGTGGAACATCAAACACATAAGAATCCCCATGTTTTAACCATAAAAATCATTTCTTGCATGAATACACCACATAGAACACATATTGAAGGATTAGACTTGTTTAATAACTGATTTCAAAGGTTTTCAAAGACACAAACATCACAAAACCAGGTCTGGACCTTTAGGGGTCAACATGATAAAGGTTTAGGATGGATAACACACCTTAGGTTTTGCTAAAGAATGATGTGTAAAGCTTAAAAGGATGGATTCTAGGGCAAAAACGTGTTCCAGAGGTTGATTATGGTGTGGGAGAGGTTTGGGGCGAGTTAGGGTTTCACAAATGATGTTTTACAACACAAGGGTGGTATTTATATGTGTTTCTAGTCGTCCCTGCTGCAACAGGCGAGTAGCCCTTGTTACAGGCGAGTAGCTCAGCTAGTCGCCCCTAATTACACACGAGTAGCTAGCTACTCGCCCCTATAACAGGCGATTAGCTAGCTACTCACCCCTATCATCAGGCAATTAGCTTAGCTACTCACCCCTATCATCAGGCAATTAGCTAGCTACTCACCCCTAACATCAGGCAATTAGATAGCTACTCACCCCTGCAGGTCCGTGCGGGTTTTCGGCGCGTTAAACACTATTTTAACACATAAAAACATGTATTCACATACCGAAAAGTTATATAATGATTATAAACACATAATACTTGAAAACTAACACGTTTACATTCGTTCACCAATCCCCGGGACTCGAGACTTGCGTGTGTGCGTTAAACCCGACGATTCTACAAATCACCAATCCTTGTACACATGGTTATGGACCGACTCCCAATGATCCCGTGGATCATTGTAACGATTTCCGATGATTCCCGGAACCATCATAATGACTCAATTGACCCGGTTAAGTGTAACGTATGCATGACTCGCTAAGGTAGACTTACTAGTTTGACAAAAGTTATTAACCTGATTTGTCGGGTGTCACATAAATAAATCCAACGAGTCATTAATAATCATGTTAGACATAAAAAAAAGTAGCTATCATTCCCTTTTCTAACGAATCATATGGTTTTATGATTTCATTGCCCAACAAGGTTATCAAATGAAGTGTAATTACAATTGAAACAATAAAAAAAGAAATATGAGTTAATATATGCTCTAAAGTTGAAAATATCATAAAAATAAAAAAAGGGAGGGAATCCCCTATATTAATTAAGAAATAGAAATGGGGAATTTACTTTATTTTTATTATAGGATCTATTGGATCTCTTTTATAGTTAAATTATATAACTACTTATTTTAAAAATGAACACACATAAATGAATAAAAAGGTTAAATGGCCTGTTTCAAATTTCAAACTGTCGGCTGGGCGTATAAACCATCAACTAGACTTTTGCTGACATGGCCACCTATCTTTGGTCTGGACAATTTCTACGGTTGGTGAATTTCTATGCAAATAGGGATATATACATGCTTTAAGATATGTTTTTGACTTTTTGAATCAAAATGACGGATGTTTATGATTATATATATATACATGCTTTAAGAATGTTTTCAAGTCTTTGACTAACGTTATGGATATATACATGAGTTAAGATATGTGTTTTTGGTTTTGACTTTTGACATACAATAAGGTTTTTTTACATTTTGAATTTTAAGGTGCTATTTAGAGCATAAGTTTTTGGATGATGTATCAACAAAGATCTGGAACAATGTTCGAGGGGGTGAACCAAGTTTGCCTGGACGTTACATCCAAAAGCCGCCATCGACAATTGATTGATGTGGTTGACCTTACACATAAGTCAACATCAAGGCAAAATCATAATCTTTCTTTTCTTGCTTTGCATATCAAGGCTTTAATACGTGCAGCTGGACACAATAAACGAGAAATTAGCGCAGTTACCAGTTGTAAATTATAAGGAAGTCACCCGTTATTATTATTATTATTATTATTATTATTATTATTATTATTATTATTATTATTATTATTATTATCTAAAATCCTCAAAAAAGTTTTTGGTGCTTCACCGTGTTAAAAAATTGAATTTCCACTTTTAAACAAGTTGGGTCCGGTTACTGCATAGGTCAGACATAGGTTACTGCATCGTTTGGTTATGACCTATGTCTGACCTATTTGTTAGAATATAATCTTGATTAGATAAACATGTGTTATTATTAGATTGTACATATGTTAGATATTATTATGTCAAAGTCCTAAGTCTAGAAAACAATATTTGTGAACCGGTGTGTCACAAGAAGTTAGGGACGGTTAAGTTAGTTATCAAGGGTCACGTCGGTTTAGTCATGTCGATTGGTTGTATATAAATAGGGTCGAACATCATCATTTGTAGTTTGTGTATGTTATGTTATAATAACTAACTTACAAATATTCCCTCTATCTTTCTTACTCTCAAAATTCCTTCCATAATCGATTACTTACAAACCTACAATCTCATACATACCAAATTCTATCATGGTATCAGAGCCAAGATCCAAAACATGTGGGATATTTGATGTTGATCGAAAATCAGAAGATGTTGATTCTATAGGGAAAGAAGACGAGTATCCGTTAATCCCTAGTAGTAGTATGTTCGATCGTGATGATCGTAAGAAGAGGCCATGATGGCAGTGGAAAGTAAGGATTGTGAGAATCCTCTCAACATTAAAATTTTGAAGTTCAACATCGGATCTTCATCCAAGATCCAAGAAAGCAAGTTGTCAAAGGCACAAGAAGAATTCAAGAGGCAAGTTAAGGCCGAAAAGGAAGTCCCCGAACATCCACCAACAATGTGTTGTAGCAAGTGCAAGGAACCGTTTAACTATAGAAGAGAGTGCCCAAAGAATATGGGAAAATGAAATTCATGGTTAAGGGAACCGATGAAAAAGGATGGGACGACATATGGTTTGCAAGTCTAACACGAAGAGAACATGGTTGTGGTGATAAAAATCAATACACGGTGTTTAGTAAATCATTTGGAATTGAGGGTTGCCCAAGCGGGTATAGAAAGGAGTATTTTCGAGGCAAAGGGTCGGTGGTTATCATGAGTGGAGGGCAGATTCACAAGATTAAATCGGTGTTCTATATACCCACTCTTCGAAGGAATGTTTTGAGTATTCAAAAACTCACATCCGAAGGCCTAGAAGTAGAATTTGAAGGCGATGTATGTTACATCCGTAGGTCGATTATTCAAAAGGTTAGGAAGATAATCACGTGTAGGATATGTGATGGTGATGATCATTTCACGTTCAAGTGCCTCGATAAAAATAATGTTTTTGTGAGAGATACCGAAGGCGCATCCAGAGGCGCACATGAAGCGCAGGACAAAAGTGAAGTGAAGCGAAATAGAATAGAAAGGTGAAAAGAGTATGTTTCGGACAAGGTATCGAGGAGGGACTCGCAGATTTAGAAAGAGAAAGGGCATCGGTGTTTAAAATTTTCGAAAGGTTCTCAATAGGAAAAGATGACGCCGAAGATTATATGGAAAGAGGACCCGTTATGTATCCAACCCAAGGCACAAGATTGAATGATTGTGTTGTATTTATGGATTTGATCCATATTACTACTATGGTTGAGAGATACAAGAGGAAATTCGAGTTGGAATTCGAAAGAACCATAAAGTGGTTTATGCAAGATTTCCTCAAGATAAAGATCAAGGCACCAATGCCTCCAAGGTATGGATCCAGATATCCAATTAACCTATTGGATCTTTAAACGAAAGTGCAAGTATTTGGAGGATATGATAAAGTGACGAATGACGACAATTGGGCGATAGTAGCCATGTCGATGGGATATGGAAGAGGACTACCGAGTTTAGTGACAAGAGATGAGATTGAAAGGACCCTAAGGCAAGTCTATGTCCGATATCTAGAAATTATGGAATGGTATCACTTAAAGTATAAAGGAAGAGAGATGGTAGTCAAAGTCAAGGAAGAAGACAACTTTGATCCGAAAAGAAGGAGTGCCGAGTATGATGATCAAGATCTCCCACCGAAGAAAAGGTCCCGTTCATCGTCAAGTGAAGAATGAAGATCAAGAAGCAAGATCATGCTAATCAAGATTAGGGGGGAAATGTTAGAATATAATCTTGATTAGATAAACATGTGTTATTTTTAGATTGTACATATGTTAGATATTATTATGTCAAAGTCCTAAGTCTAGAAAACAATATTTGTGAACCAGTGTGTCACAAGAAGTTAGGGACGGTTAAGTTAGTTATCAAGGGTCACATCGGTTTAGTCATGCCGATTGGTTGTATATAAATAGGGTCGAACATCATCATTTGTAGTGTGTGCATGTTATGTTATAATAACTAACTTACAAATATTCCCTCTATCTTTCTTACTCTCAAAATTCCCTCCATAACCGATTACTTACAAACCTACAATCGCATACATACCAAATTCTATCACTATTAGCATATTATCACAACTGATTGAGTCATCAATTGGTCCATTTTGCACAAAAATTACATATTTCCCAAAATGGCAAATTATGGAGATGTCAGGTCAATTGCATGAAAAACTTACCCTAAATGGCAAATACTGAAATTACACACATACAATGTTCATCTGATCATCAAACTCGCAAGTAATCATACTAATATGATTTCTAACACATTATTATCATCCAATAGCATAACAACCCCTAGATCTACACAAAACCCCAAAATGGGTCAAAACTCATAAACACTCGTAACACATCAAACATCATCTAAACCTTATTCTAACACCCATACAATCCTCACATCAGTAACATAGCATCATATAGCATACAAATAACACAAAGCCCCAATTTTCAGGTCACCAATCCAACACCCAAGTTTAAACTTTGTGAAAACCAACTTTTAATATTAGATCTAGTAAGGAAATGTTTAGAAAAGGGTTTTTATTTAGGAAAACACAATAATTTCAGATTTGGACACTTAGGGTTTATAAAACATCAATAAAATGGATCAAAAAGGGTTTAGATAGGTTACACACCTTAGATCTTCACTTGATATTGTTTCTAAACATGATTTGGCTCAAGGATCGAAGGATATGTTTGGTATGAGGTAATGAAATAGTCTAGGGAATGGAATGGATGAGGTAATGGAATGAACAAGAGAATGAAATGGATCATTACCATTCCACCGTCATGTTTGGTTATCCATGAAGGAAAGGAATGGATCAATAAATAACAAAAATACCCTTGCCTTATATACGTAATACATAAAGTATTTATATGATATTTCCAAAGTGTTGCGACTGTTTTACATTTTCAGCAATGTTGCAAAACTCAGTTTGGGCTTGTACTCGGCGACCGACCCTGGAGCGAGTACTCGGATTAATCGGGGGAGTACTCGGGGGTCAAATCGGCCTATGCGGGGAGTACTCGGAGTAATCGGCCAACTCAGCTATACTCAGTGACCTACCCTGGAGCGAGTACTCGGGGAGTAATCGGTCAACTCGGCCTTGTCTTGCAACATTGATTTTCAGAGATCTCAATCTTCTTATTTGTAATCATTATAAATTGACCGATTCAATAAATACAAGAGCAACTTTTGGAGTTGACATATGGTGGAAGAACAAATTCAACCAACAACATATAAACACAATTAATCAACATGAAAATTTATAAATTTTTCATTCTGAACAAAAGTTATAACACCCTAAACCGTTTTACAGAAAATATGCAGCGGAAAATACGGACTAGCAAATTTCTTACTTATAGAACATTCTCAAATGTTTGGAAAACATATCTAAGAGATATTTTTGGTGTTACATCTTTTATTGTTTCTTGTTACATTCAACATGACTCATCCTTATTAGGTTATGTGACCGTGACCACGTACAATCCGCTTCCTCGCTCGATCTCCATCCTTTCCTTACTCTATTAGGTAGACAAGACAACCTGCAATCACCAAATAACCATTTCGTTAGTTCATTTAGTGACTTAATGCACATTACTCATAATGCGGAAATAACATCCATCGATACTCCATGATCTCATTCAAACGCCTTTTTGCAAGTTCGAGTGTGGTACCCCGACTCGAACCCCCAAGTCCCATGCATTCATACTTACATACCTGCAATCTTCATTACCATTCTCATAATAAAAGGTTAATAACCCTACAATACATACATGCGTACAATTTCCCACACACAACTTACCTTGACGCGTCGTGTTACTCTTCCTTCATGAATTCTCTAGGACAACTATGACGTTTCCAATCCTATACTCGATCTACACGTAATGACCAACCTTTACATACATAAAACTCTTCTCAACCCGAGTATGAGTACCCATATATACATCATCTTTTCAATCTACAAAGGTATAACAATCTACTTACCGTATTTGCTACCATTATACAAACGTATCAATTTAATTACATACTCATGCAGCATTCCATACTTAAGTCATATTTGCAAATCCGACATTCCTATTACTTGCTACACTCATACCTAACATTCACAAGGTCCAACGATGTTATTTGATGCGTTAAACGCGAAAACGGGATGCGCACATAAGCGAAACATCAAAATACGATAAAAACTGACAAATAACCCCAACCTCCACCGTAACTTACGGTGGCCACCGTAAGTTATGGTGGACATCAGGAAGCTACAGTGCACCTCCACTGTGATACGGTGGAGGAGGGGTGCCCAGGGGCCACCGTAACTTACGGTGCCACCGTACCTTACGGTGGACCCCTGAATTTCTTCTTTTGTTTCTTCTTTCCATTCTTTCTTGGTCCATCCCACGCCGGTCCATCCCAAGCCACGTTTTACCCATTATAAGCTCCATAACATGCCTTGGCATCACTACTAACGTCCCATCCTTTCACGACTCCCATTCTTCTTACACACACACATGTATATGTATAAATTCATTTATCTAAACGGAACCGAAATCACTTACCTTAAGTCCTCCAAGTTGATGCTTGTTACTTGCCTCCTCTTGACCCATTAGCCACTCATGCTTGAGCCCATCTTGCCTACGCCTTCATGTCATCATTCCCACCATTCCGTTAGCATACATAACTATGCATATTATCTAGGGCTGTAAACGAACCAAACGAACACGAACAAGGCTTTGTTCGTGTTTGTTTGTTAAGGTTTCTTGGACAAACGAACCGTTCACGAACACACGAACGAACATAATTCTATGTTTGTGTTTGTTTGTTAAGAAATTCAGTTGTTTGCAAACTGTTCGTGAACACGGGTCTTGAACACAAACAAACAAAAACAAACATTTAATATGCAACTAACTAAAAAAACATTGTTAATATTAACCGTTAGACAAAGTACATCTACTAAACAATGTCGATAAGTCAAATTGTACTAACTTAGACATAATTATCTAAAATTACTTAGGCATAGGCATAAATACATGATATTCCTAATTCAAAAGTTCATAATTATCCTAAGTTTTAACTAGTGTTCGAACATAAACAAACATACACGAACGGATATAAATAAACGAACGTAAACAAACACATTGCCGAACGTTCACGAACGCAATCGAACAAACGAGACATTTGTTCGTGTTTGTTTGTTTAGTTAATCAAACGGAATTTTTTGTTCGTGTTTGTTCATTTATTAAACAAACGGACACAAACGAACTTCCCGCCAAACGGTTTACGAACTGTTCACCGAACGTTTGGTTTGTTTACAGCCCTAATATTATCAATCATATTACATTTACTTGTTCCCATGACTTTCATTGGTCAATTACTAATATGCACATCACATAATTAACTACCACATTGTTTATCAATCAAGCAACCCAACATACCATCATGTATGACACCTAGATAATCTAACATATATCACATGATCTCCTTAATAAACACAATCATGTTGGGTAGCCTAACCTTGTTAGTCATACATTGTTGACCTTTTCAGAAAGTCAACTACCAAGTATGCAACTTTCAATATTTAGATACATACATCCATATCGATATACTACTCCATATCAATTTTTACCCTAAACATTACATTAGCATATTATAGGACACATATCATCATATGACTACTTATGTGCACATAGAATTCATTCGACACATACTAGCGCTTTCATGATTCTCCAATTGGCAATTACAATCCAAGGTTAGCCAACATCACATAATACCAACATTGTATTTTCTTAATAAGTTCATACACTTCACAATTAGTACACATTCATTTCTTAATCACAAATAAGAAATAAATCCAATACTTGGTGTGCATCATACTATCCAAACATAGAGTACCACATCCTAACGCATACTTCTTACCAAATCATATAATTCGATAAACTCCCACATGAATACTCTATAATATAATCCTCATGTTAACCTACTATCAATTGTATCTATTATCACATTACTTTCATATTTGTCAAGTCTTGCATACAAATTCATACATCATACTAATCTAGAAATTTCATCAAACATATGGTGTGCGTACAACATTCTAAGCTCAATGTACAATTACTTCATGCTTAGCTTCTTACTTGATGTTATCAATTACCATGTTTCTTCCCTACATCAAGCACCATTCATTAAATAGACATCAACATAGCAAAACATCAAATTCATTCAATTTATATATCAACTTAATCCAAGAATGCTCATGGGTTACACCCAAAGTTCAACACCCACTTCCAAACTCCATGAAACCTCTTCAATTTACTAAATTTCCACAAAATTAACATACATACAAGTTTCAATCATAGCTTTCATCTAGTCTCCACATGAACTCACACATTAATTATGTATGAATCCTAGTATTTCATCATCAATTAAATTCTATCACTTACCTCATGTTTGTTAACACCAAATGACTAAGAATCTTCAAACATGCAGGTGTTTTAGCTTCAATCTAGCCATGGAATTCCATAATTTTAGTTTGTTCTTGGTCCTCCTTTCTTTCCTTCAAAAATGGCGACACCTTACAAGAGAAACCTGGAAGTTTCTCTTCCACCATCAAGTTTTAATAACTTTAATTAAAAGTTACATTTCCAGTCCCTCAACTTTGATAGCTGATCCATTGTCAATTACTTACTTTATTTTTTTTACTTAACAAGACACTTTAACTAGATAAACTAGCCTAGTTAATTATTTCATGCCATATTATATTAAAATCGCATTTTGGGGCGTTACAAAAGTAAAGGGAGTACTTATCAAATCAAATTAAGCTTCAATTAAACACATCAATTATCATAGTATGAACACATGATAGAGGATTTCAGTAAGAAAGGCACATAAGATCTCTCTGCTAGTATATCATAATTCCACCGGTTCATGTTGCTTCTAATTCGAATCGAGTCACAGTGAGAATAAATATTCATACAAATATGGATCTAACTTACCGACGTGTTGAGCATTGATTACAAAAAAAATTACTGTCTTTGATAATACCGCGGAACCGTTCTTCCGGCGCGACGCCGATTTCGTGGTACTTTTTGGCGACACCGCCGCTGGTGGAAGGGCCTTGATGAATGCGACGGAGGGTGTGGTCTTTCCGTGGTCCACGTGGCCGATAGTTCCGATGTTGACACCTAGTTTAGTTCGCTCAGATTTCCAAGAATAATTTGGGCGGTGTGAGCACGACGACAGTGGGAGGTGGTGGCAGAGTGCCAACCATAGTTAGAACCAAAGTTATGGAGGAAGAAGACGACTATGATGACTAGGAAGGAATGGAGTTTTACTAGAGGTTAGAAGATATGATTGGTGAGAGATGGCCATGGTAAGAAAAGGGGAGGGCAAAATCGATATTTAGGTCAAATATGGAACGGGATGAGAAAAAAACAAGGTAGGCCGCAGGAATAGTTTAGAAGGAATGGAATAAGTTACGTAATGCTTCATTCCATTACATCTAACAACCAAACAATCTTATTTCCATTACCCTTGAATGAGTTATTCCATTCCCTCCTCCATTACCTCATATCAAACACTACCTAAGAAGTGAGGGCAAAAACTTGTTTCTACGGGTTAAGGTTTGTAAGAGAGCACTTGAAGGCGAGTTATGATTTTGAGAATGATAAGAATGAGTGAAGGATATTTATTTATAACTTGCTCTAATTCGCTACTTCTTTATAGCGAATGAGCCTCATTCGCTATAGCATCCTAGCGAATGGGTCTATGGACCTCTCATTCGCCTGACATTTCAGACGAATGAGTGGTTTCTTAGGTCATTTGCCCAAACGACTCCAAATTGCACATGAAACACATAGTATTATATCAGTTCACATAAACACGTATTCACAAGTTATCAATTGATCACAAAACATATAATACTCGACAAGTTACCCTTGTTATGTTAATTCACCAACGACGGGATGCGAGACTCGTGTGTGTCGCTCGATGATTCCCTGAATCACTGAAACCTTGACCATAGTGTGTGTAGACCTACTTAACTAACCAAGTTAAGTTTGTTTTGTAATGTTTTGCTAAGGTAGAATTATATGTTGTTAGGAATATTAATTTGAGTTTGCCGCGTGTCACATCACCTAGCGTCATGTGGCATACCCTTTTCGTTTGTTATATATATAAACACACACTAGATGTCGTCCCCCGCTCGTTGCGACAGGGCGTAAAATTGTGTCAAGTAGCATCAATGTCACACCATTGCTAGCGACCACTAACACCGGAAAAGCTTGTAAACAAAGTAAATATAAAAAGGAAAAACGAACACCGAACGAAAAACAGATGTAAAATTGTTTAACTACGCATGCCCATTGCTACGTGTTAATGCGAATAAATTATACTGAAACGTAAAACATAGAATAATAACTAAGTCGATCTAGAACTCGCGTGTTGCGACGAATCTGTCAAACGGGTAAAAAAAACGCACTGGAACAGACCTGTCAAATGGAAAAATAAAGACGAAAAACCGTTGAGCCCCGCGTATATACTCTTAGCATTTAGGGGGTGTTTGGGATTGATTATTCAAAACAGATTATGCGTTTTGGAAAAGCAGAGGTGAAGCTGCTTATAGATTATTGCGTTTTGGTAGCCTAAAAAACTAATTATCAGCATTTTCAAAATGCAATCCAAACACTAAAAACGGATTATTTGCGTTTTTAAAACGCAATAATCTAAAAATCAGATTCAAAACGCAATCCCAAACACCCTCTTATTTTTTTACATTGTAAAAAGAAAACCTTCAAAAAAAAAAAAAAAAAAAAATCATTGAAAACGGTAGTTTTGTAGTTATGTATGGAGAAAGGGACAGGATAGGTAATAAGCAAGAACAATTGTGCCTAAAAATCGAAATATATATACATACAGAAGACGACGACGAGTGCTTGAGCTCCAATCGTCTCATCACCGAGCTTACATATTCGTTGCATAATCGATCTAGTATAATCTCCTATTTTCTCAATCATATTGTATGATGTTATGCTTTATCTATTGTTGATCCTTTACAATTTGAACCTTATGATGCCTTATTGTGCAAGTCTTTACTTAATTCTGTGTTTCGTTAGGGTTACAATAACAGATCGTGTGAAGTGCCTTTAATTGATTGAATATACAGTTGAAACAGATGATTGATAGAGATTTAGATCTCTGGATTTGTTACTGGATGATATATTTTGATTGGTTGATATCATCATGTGGCTCTATTTTGCAAATTTAGATTCTGTTTATTTATTTATTATGAACCTAACACATGCATATGTAGGTCTGTTCTTTTGTTGATTGATATTAGGTTTGATTTTATTTGTAATTTACACTTTTTGAAATTGAGAATAGCTTGTTGTATATGTAAAGACTGAGTTCGCTACTTATGTATTTGAAGCCTTCTCGTGTAAGTGTTTGATTAATTTTGTGTTTCGTAGGTTTACAATAATGGATCGTGTGAAGTGTGTTTAAATGTTTGAATTTGCAGTTGGATTAGATGATTAGTGGAGATTTAGATCTATGGTTCTGTTACTAGATGATATCCTTGATTGGATGATCATAATGTGGCTTTGTTTTGAAAATTTACATGCATATGTATGTTTGGAAATGAATTATGATTGAATTTGTAGGCATTATTGAGACTGCTGTTAGTTTCTGCTGTGGTTATTGAGAATTGAAACCCTAGGTTGTTTAATTGTAGCTGGAAATGTGTGTTATTACTTGTTAGAGTCGAGATTGAATTTGTGAATATAGACCAGAAAACTTGTGATCATGAAGTAATATAATTCAATTGACATTGTGGTAAATTGGTAAATAGTAATGGTAATTGATGCTTGATAGTTCTATGTTTGATTTGTTGGGCATGAGCTTATGGAACTGTAATTAGAAAGACAATGATTTGTTGTTTCATTTTGACGCCGTGCCTTCTCCTTTGTTATATAATGTTCTGTTTACCATGCAATGTTGATGCAGGTGCTGCTTTATATTTTTCAGATGCTGATACGAGGACTTTGAATTAGAAAAAGAGAATTCTGTTTCTCCTATTATAAGGTGGAGAAGAGCTAAGCACGAGAACAAAAAAAAAGATAAGAGATGTTTTCATTGTTTTATGGACTTTGGGAATATCTGGTCAGTAAGACAGAGTTTCATGTGCTAATTCTTGGAATTGACAAGGCTGGAAAAACAGTAATGTTTTCACTCTTCTCTTTCTACCTCCATGTTGATTTTTGGTTGTGTTTCAGTCCTGCATGTTGCTCTTCATACATATCCGAATTCATCAGTTCCCCGTAATCTTAAATCTGAACTACTAGATTCATATAAGTAAGCAACTTAGGAGTTCATGGAGACGTAGGATAAGGGTCAAGGACACTTAGGAGGATTGTACGGTTTTGTATTAGATTCTTGCCTAAGGAGCTTAGCTTTTCATTTTATTTGTGGCCTTTGCATATTATCGCTTACTTGTGTGTCTATATGGTATGTTATATGTTCTTGTTACTGGTTTTCACCAATAAGCGTTTGGTAGCTTACTAAGAATATTTTAGTACGCTATGTTTTTCTACTGGTTTATCGTAGCTATGCTATGTGCGTAGTTTATGGCTTTGGATCTAGAGGGGGTCTCATCGGAAGCAACCTCTTTATCCCCTAAGATAGAAGTAAGGCTTGCCTACAATCTACATCCCATCCTTCCCATACCCCACCAATTTTTATTTCAGGCTATGGGTGGGATTCCACTGGGTATGGTTGTTGTTGTTGTATAAGTAGGCAACTTGCATATCAATGTGTATGATTTTGCTCAATTAACTTCGTAGTCTTTACATCATGGCACTGCACTAAGGTTTGCTGTATACTTTAATTGTCTCTAATGATAAATCCATTCTCATTTCTGTGAAAACTTGAAATATGCTAATTTTGTATTTAATTTTCATGTGTAGACCTTACTGGAGAAATTGAAGGCACAATATTCAAGCGTAGAAGGTCTCCCCCCTGATCGAATTGTTCCTACTGTTGGGCTCAATATTGGTAGAATAGAAACTTCTAATTCAAAACTTGTGTTTTGGGACCTTGGTGGTCAGGTATTTAGGTTGAATCCTTACTTTAATGGATTGTATTAGTAGGTCGCTTTTAGTTTTTTACCTGTAAAATGTCTCCAGCTTTTCTTACCTTGCAAAGTTGCACAATGGTAACAAGCATCCCACAATCACAAGACATCCAGACACATGGCATGCATATAATTTTACTTAGTAAACTACAAATTGTTAATTCAACATAGGAATATCCATCCAACTGTACTTGGTACCCTGTTAACTGCTAGAACACGGGGGCATCATTTAGGCCTTTAGGGACTGTTGGGTATGTGTATTTATAGTGATTATTGTGACTTTAAGAATCAAAATCAGAAGATAATTTGATTAAAGTTACAGATATTTGGTATAGCCTGTCTTCGAGGCACCTAGACCTCACCTCAGCTTGCCCGGGCTGCTAGTTGTGCACCTTTGAGAACTCTGGTTTTACATTTATCTTAATATTTAATTTTCTTGCACCAACTCCTCACATTTTTTCCCAAACCTGACTATTTTACCCCTAAAATTTCAGAATATTTAAAAACAGTTTTGCTAGATTCAATAAACCAAGTATTGCACTTTCAGCTTTGCAACAAGGTTGTAGAAGGCGCTAGGCACTAGGCAGGCGGTGAGGTCTAGCCTAGGGACTAGTCGGGACTAGGCGGAATTAGGCGTTTTGGTATTTTTTATACATATTTTATATATACACACAAATTTAGGCGTTTTTTGAAAATATGTTAAGATATATACACATAATACTTGGAAATACTTAGATATATACACATAATACTAAGAAACACTTAGAAATTTGTGGAATTAAAAAATAAAATAAAATAAAAAAACCGCCGCCTAGGAACGCCTAATGCCCAAAACGCCTAGGATTCTGACTAGGTCCTTATTAGACTATTTACCTCCGCCGATTTTTACAACACTGCTTTGCAATAATCACTTTTATTAGCTGATCTAAGCGCCCTATTGGCTCTTTTTTAACAAGCATGCGTGTGCTAGCATAAAGTTTTATGTTCTATTAAAAACCTTTATTTGCAATATCCCTTAACATTTAAAACACAAGATATGCAGCTCTTTCAAATAAAACCCTGCTCTGTTACCATGTAATCAGAGATGGAAAGACTTCTACATTATCTGAGTTACTATTTACTAACAGAAGAATATATAAGGACTATGTAGGAGAGGGATCCTAAACATAACAAAACCTTGGGCACATTAGACAATGTTTTGGACTAACTATTTACAATCTAACAGTTTCATAGGCTTCTTTAACATAATAAACACAGAAATAATGTACGTTACTTTACAAAGTGCAATTACATGCTTGTGAATCATGATTTTGTTTTATATTTTTTATTTTGTCACCGATGCCTGTGCTTTTATGCTATCAGCCTGGTCTTCGCTCCATTTGGGAGAAATATTATGAAGAGGCACATGCTGTTATTTTTGTTGTTGATGCTTCTTGTCCATCACGTTTTGAAGATTCTAAATCTGCCCTTGGTAAATAATCTATTTTTGTAAATGATGTTATTTTTATGTATTATATATATAGTATGCTACCTGTAACTTCATATATGTGGCTGCCAGAAAAGGCGCTTAGGCATGAAGATCTGCAAGGTGCCCCTCTTCTAGTGCTAGCTAACAAGCAGGTAACCCCCCTCCCTCACCCAGTGTACCTTTGCTAATTTATCTGTATTTTGGAGACTGTTAAGAGAGATGTTGGTTCTTAATAAGGCAATAAGTTTTTGTACTAATATTGTAATATTTGATGCTAGGATTTCATTACTTTGAAATGTGTGTTATTGCAGTTTATGTCCTTTTTCTGTCATTCTGTTGCAATTAAGTAGATGTGTCAAGTGTAACCCGTATACAAACACACATGACACATATGCATACATCCATAGTTCCATACGCACACACATAATATATGAATGTGCACGTGTGTGTGGAAATGGGTTAATTCTGTCGTGCTTTCTCTGTCACATGTTGCAATTAAGAAATTAGGAAAATATATAGTTAAGGAGGATATGAAAGAGGGTATCAAGAGATATTTTGTTAGAGAGAGTGTTGCCTTTAGCTTGCAATCGACTCTGTTGAGCTTGGACAGGGATGTCAAAAGAATGCTACCCCGATCAGAATACCTGAAACATTTGCCATTTGGGATAGGTATTCAGGATTTCAGGTATGGGTTTGGTTTTGGAAATTATAACGGTTTGGGACGAATATGGGATATGGTGATACCCACCCGATTAGCCTACTATATTAACATCTAATTTAATCTTAAAATATGCTAAAAGTATTATGTTGCAAGTCTTGAAAACTTGAAATTATTAAAGTTATAGAAGCGTAGTTGAGTATTTGGTATTTCAAGTAAGTTTTTGAGGTGAGTTTAAGATCGGTTTTAGGTAATGGGCATCGCGACAGGTATTTTGTAACCACATGAGATGATAAACGGGTATAGAACCATGACTCTGATGGGTAATTGGCTATTGACTAACAGCCAACAGATATGGGAGTTGGGACAATGTTTATAATTGGGTATGAGACTTAGCTTATCAGAACGCGTCCCATTGTCATACCTAGGATAGGGGGACACATGATACCTTATGAATGGGATCTTCATCTGATTTGTTCTTTTTTTATTGTTTTTTCTTTCTAATTCAATATCAATCATCATTTCTATTTCAGTTCCGTTTAAATTATTTAGTTTCTATCACCATTCTTCGATTTTCGCATGAGTTATTTATATGCATGATTCCAATTGCAGGATCTTGGTGATGCTGTTACAGCAGAAGAACTTGCTCGGTATTTGGACCTCAAGAAATTAGACGAAAGAGCTTATACATTTGAAGGTGTTTCAGGCTATGACGGGTAAATCTACAATATGTCACCTAGTAAATATTATGCCACTCAAGACGACTTTCGAGTTTTGACCCATTGACTTGTTTTAATTTACACTTTTGACCTTTTAAAGATAAAACATAGCCCAAACTGACCCATTTTTTTCACCTTTGCTAGTATCGTTGACTTATATCAAATTTGTGAGCTTAGTAATATAACGGTTTTGAGTTTTTGGATTTTAATTGCAGGACCGGAATAAAGGAAATTGTCAACTGGCTAGTAGATGTCATGGAGAGAAGCAAGCGGACTGAAATGTTGAGAGTTCGTGCAGGTGTTGCAAACAGCAGCGGTGCGTAGGAGAGATTATACCTCCAAACAAGAGTCCACGGTTGACTTTTGAGTGTCAGATGAGTCGCTTTCGCCTTCAACTTTGATGAAAATTATTTATTTTGGGTAGAAAGAATTAATAACTGTGTTTACTATATATATATATATATATAAAGTTTTAGCGTAGAGTGATTTTGGAAGATTAAAAAAATTGTCAGATTTAAATCTCAAAGATACTAGGTTTGAATCTTTGATCGAAGTACTCTGGTTCAACTGGACTTGAAATGATTGATTGTATATCCGTTCGGTAACAAAACTAGGGCTTGAAATTTGTATAACAAACAGGTGAGAAACGAGCGATTTTGTATTGAACTTAATGGATGTTGATAATGTTACATTTTGGTTTCCCTTATTTGCTATCTTGCTAGTAGACCTTTACAAACTGTTGCAATGAGGTTGACCTTTTGATCCAGTAATCATGCGGTCGTACACCATAGACGTGGATAAATTAGGTCCAGTCGCGGCGAAGGGGTTGACATAAACCATCTAAACACGTAATGCTTCTCTTAAAAGTCGGATATTGTAGTGAGTGTAACATCTATAATTTTCGGTCTAATGTTTTAGGAATGTATAATTATTGTAGAAGTTGCAGAAAAATGTCATAAAATGACAGATTAGGGATGGAAAGTATAAATAGTAAATACCGACTATTAGAGTAATAGAGTGCAGTATAAGTTAACCAAATATGTATGTTAAACTAGCTGTGGTGGCCAATTCTTCGGTCTGTTGGTATGGACATCAATTGAAAAAATAGACAAAATCTTGAATAGTTTTTTAGGAATATTATATAAATTTTGTAAAAAAAATGTTTTTTTTTTATAACAAATCTAACATTATCTTATTTGCCACTTGTCAATAGTCTGTTGGTTTGTTCAATTCTTTTTATAACTTTTATTATCTGAAAAAATCTAACTTCATCTAATTTAAATAACTTTTACAAAAATACCAAAATTCGTAAGATTTTTTCTCTATAAGTATGGTGGTATACATTCATATCCACTTATGATTTCCAAATATTCTACCATGAATCATTTCATTACAAAAATAGTCAATACTATGGAGATACTATAAATCGTGGGAGGATGTTGAAGATGTCACTTTAATGTCATCATGGTGTATTGCTAGTGAAAATAGCATTAGTAGCTTTTGGTTTTTGCCACAAATGCTATTTTCACTAGCAGACTAGCAGTACAGATGATGACATTAAAGTGACATCTTCAGCAGCATCCCACATTGGTGCTTTTCAGTATTTTGGGATGTTTAAAGATTTTTGGTGATAGAAACTTAACTTGGACTTGAAAAATCGAATTGTTTTCATAGTTCTGTTTTTATGGTAGAAAATACAAAATCGAAGGAGATTATAGATAGAATCAGAAGTGGATATGATACTATTGCACAATATTTATAGAAAAAAGTCACAATTTTTTTATTTATTTTTTAATCTTTTTCTTAAACCAGATAATGTTTGATTTTTTGGATGATAATTTTTATAAAAAAAAATCTACCGGATAAATAGAATGTGGACAAGTGACAAGTACGACCATGTTAGATTTTTATAGGTAAATATATCAGTTATAATTGAGGAGTTGTATTAAAAAAAACATTTTTCTAAACTCTGTATTTATATATTTTATATCAAAATGTTTATAAATAAACTAAACAAAGACTGTGTTTATACATTTCCAAAAAAAGTTAAAACATTATATGTTATTACAAGCAATCAAATTAGTATATATATATTAAAGCATAACTGACGGTGCAATAGTGTGTGAATGGATGGCACACATGTAATTTCAAGTGTGAATAGGGGGCAAAACGATAGCTTTGCCTCTACCTACTAGTTACAAATAATAAATAAATAAATAAACAACTACCCACTCATGGAGTGACAAACAACCCTTTGCGACCGAAGATTCTCTCACCACCCCGCCGTGAGTTTAAATTAACTAATTAAGTTTTCCTTGTTTTTCATCGCAAGCAACCAAGGAGTTGGTCATCATAGTGGGCTAAGAATAAAAAGTATAAATATTGAATATTTTGTTCAATTGACAACTACCCACTCATGGAGTGACATACAACCCTTTGCGATCGAAGATTATCTCACCACCCCGCCGTGAGTTTAAATTAACTAATTAAGTTTCCTTTGTTTTTCATCGCAAGCGACCAAAGAGTTGGTCATCATAGTGGGCTAAGAATGAAAAGTATAAATATTGAATATTTTGTTCAATTGACCATACTCTAGGGTCTCTTCTTGCCAATTGACCAAAATTTTATCTCTGGATTTAAATTCTACATTATCACCCTTGAATTAAATTTGAACCAATTTGATGTGGAATAAGAAGTAGTAAATAAAACCGCACTACGTGACGGGAATTCGGTCGATATCAGTTAAGGCTACATTGAATTAGGAAGTAGGAACATAAAACTAAAGGGTTGAGTTATTCTACAAATGCTACAACAAATGAGAAGAGTGAGAAGGATACAAAAAACACAATAAATCATGAAATATGACACAATGAGCCACAAAATATAACACAGTGCCAAAAAATATAACACATAGCTCAAAAAAAAAAGACACAATGATGAAAATAAGAAAAAGACACAATGGTACATAAAATACACAATGATATAACACATATTCTAAAAACTACAAGCTAAAACCCCAAAAAAACGAAGACCTAAAAACTAACGTAGTAGGGTTCGATAAGACGATTCTAATGCCGCTTGAATAGGTTCAATCAGAGTCCGTTTGATACCATTCCTACGTCTTCCTATTTTTCTTTCACTGTGTATTTGATCCTAACCCTAAAACGAAAAATGTATAGTAACAAAAAAGACAATTAATAAAAATTACTGTATTAATCGATAAATATAATAAATTTTGTCCGCAGGGGTTGCCCTGCAAGCCTGCAGCGTATCAAGTTGATATAAATACCAACGCGATTGACTGTACATTAGTGTTACGCAAAACTTATAATCGCTAATTTGAATTAACATAATTTGAAAAAAAAAAAAGTTAAACCTTATGGGCACGTTGCGATGTGTTAAATTACAAAATATGAAAAGCTTTGGATTAAAAGTAAAAAAAAAACAAAGGACTTAAATTGTAAAAGATGAAAACTTTTAAGTTAGAAGTAGAAAATTAAATTAAAGGGATTAGAAAGATGGAAACTTTTGAATGGTAATTGAAAAACCTATATATGGTTAGATTTGCAAAAGATTAAAACTTTTGAATGATAAGTGAAAATTCATTAAAAAAAAACCCAAAGCTATATGTATGGATTAATGCAAAAGATTACATTTTTGAATGACAAGTGAAAGTTTATTTTAAAAAAACTCCTAAAGCCATATGTACAAATCAATAAAGCTTCAAAAGTTGCTAATTATATGCATGATTGTTTTTTTTTATAATTTTAATAATATATAATGTATTGACTTATATAACTTTTAGTTTTGACTAGTGTTAAGCCCCCGCATTGCGAGGCAGGGGGCGTTATACCGTGATACCTTTGTTGCGGGAAGGGACAGAGGGATAAAACCGTGTTAAGTAGCAAACGAACGATGACAAAAACCAGGAAAAGGCGTAAAAACAAAAACACGATTTTGTAACACCAATTGAGTCACAAGAAGTGATGTAGTTGAATTTATACCAACGCATATTAGATAGTTAAGGGGGTAAAAAAAACCGAGGAACCAAATATGACCACCATATACTGTGTTAAATAGCAACCGATCAACTTATATATCCAGAAAAAAACGTAAAACAATAACTAATAAAAAGTTACACTCACTTGAATTTTATGGTAAAATTATAAAAACTACTATGCAAAAAAAAAAAACAAAAAACAAAAAACAAAAATTTTGTGGTAAAGTTATAAAAAAGTTACTATGAAAAAACCACTAAAAACAAAAATGTTACCTAAAAAAAATAATCACAAAGAACAAAATATTATATATATATATATATATATATATATATAGTGTGAGTATTCTTAGAAAACACATCTTATATAGTAAACTCTAGAAACCCAATTTGTGGCCATGATCTAGCCACATCATCACCACCAAAAATCAATTTAATATTATGGAAAGGGCAATGAGGTCATTTCACACTCAATAACTTTTTCTTCTTTTTGCACACTTCCCCATGATAGTTGGCAAACCATATCAAGACACACATTTCCAAGATGGTTCACTGAACATCTTTTTTTACCAACCCACCCACACCCACACCCAATCCCACCATGAAGTTCTAAAAAAGAAGTCACTTGTTCTTCATCTCTTCTTATCATCTCCTTTTTCCAACATGGATTTTAACATTGCAGATCCCCATTCAAACACTAGTCCGCCATGTTTATCTCCTCCTCGTGGTCTGATCATGAACAACTTTGCAGCAGATGTTACGGTTGCAGGTTTGTGTACACGCGATCCACTAATTTGTGTATTTGACCTGTTTTGGTTTTCATGGTTCCCGCCCTTTATTTTTAATACGTAAGACTCTGTTTTTACTGATGTGTACACGTTTGTCTGCATATTCAGAGTTCGGAGATGGAGAGCCTTCGTCCCTTGCTTGCGGTAATAGGTCTTCAAACGTTGAAGTTGGAGGTAATAGTTTTTATTTCTTTATTTCATACGTAAACAGGTTCTTCTATCATATGTTTTTATTTGCATGTTGTTTTCTTTACACTTTATTCAATAACACACATATGATGTTGTAAAAATTATTAAGCGTGCAACTCCCACATTTTTATAAAAAAGGAACTTGTGTTGTTTTTGTATGTTTTTAATTTATGTTTATAAAAATTTCTTATAGGTTATGTTTTTGTTAAAGTATAGTGTTTTTGTTATCAATGTGTTGGTAACACGTGTTAACACCTGACATTTAGACTGACATGTGATACATTTTTTATTTACATAACGCGTGTTACCGTACCTACACCTCGGACATTTAGACTGACATGTGATACATTTTTTTTACATAAAACGTAAACCATGGTTTACATATAAATTGGGTAACACCTGTTAGTACGCTACGTGATGGCTCTTCGACACCCGTTTAAGAGCATTTTTTTTACTAGGTGTTACCCATGGTTTAAAAAATATTTCGTACTAACACGTGTTACAATACTTACAATTTTTGTGGGTGAAATTAATGGCACGCGATACATTATTTTACATTAAAAGTAAACCATGGTTTAATTATAAATTGGTTAACACCTGTTAGTAGGATACGTTTTTGTAAAAAGGAACTTGTGTTGTTTTTGTATGTTTTTAATTTATGTTTCTTATAGGTTATGTTTTTATTAACAAAAGTGTTTATGTTCTGAATGGGTTGGTAACACGTGTTAACACTTGGAAAAAATGTGTTGGCAAACACAGTGTTAACACGAGTTATCAACTGTTAGTTAAAAAAAAAAATCTTACTAACACATGTTACAGTACTTACATCTCGGAGTTTTTAGACTGACATGTGATACATTTTTTACATTAAACGTAAACCATGGTTTACATATAAATTGGGTAACACCTGTTAGTATACTACGTGATGGTTTGTCAACACCCGTCTGAGGGCATCTTTTTTACTAGGTGTAAACAATGGTTTAATTACATATTGGTTAACACCTGTTAGTAGGATACATGATTTTTTGTTTAACACCTGTTAATTCAATTTTTTTTATAGATGTTACTGACGATCCCCTTCCGCATTACATGATTGAAACCCCCAACGGAACCCGGTTTTGGATTCCAAACGTTGTCCAGAAATATATCCCTGTTGTCGGCCAGTTGTTTGATAGCTATGACGCAGCTTTTGCGATGTACAAAGATTATGCTGACCAGGCCGGTTTCTCGGTCAAAAAGGGCCAGACGAAGGTATGGAAGGGTATCGCCACACACAAATACCTTCGGTGTAACAAGGCTGGGAAACCGCAGAAGGGTAGGATGTTTGACACACTATCTGAGCAGGCACTGATTCACAGGAACACAACTTTCATTCAGTGTGATTGTAAAGCTCATATGTTAGTGACACTTTGTACTCAAACCTCAAAATTCCTGGTTCACACATTCAATGACGTGCACAATCATGAGTTGGTTGACAACGTGAATCGTGACCTAACAAAGATTTCAAGGAAGCTTACATTTGCTACTAAACAGTTTATTCACCAGATGAGTCTGAATCGAATTGGGCCTGTTAAGGCGCACAGGTGTCTTGTTTCCATCAAGGGGGGCACCACAATGTAAATGGTACCCCCGTTGACTTCAAACACTTCAGTAAGAGTCTGCGAATTTTCATTGGTGACCGTGACGCACAATTAGTTCTTGATCGCTTGCGTGACCATTTTCAAAACTTGCCAGATTTCTATTTCGACTTCACCGTGGCTGATGGCCAATTGCGGTCCGTATTCTGGGTAGACGAGATTTCGAAGTTGAATTATAAAGCTTTTGGTGATGTAGTTGCTTTTGACGCGACATATCATACCAACAGGTAATTCAACGGGATAACACATGTTATTGACATAACACATGTTACCTATTTTTGGCCATGTGGAATCTAACTTGTTTTTACTAACTGTATTTTTCTGTTATGTCATACATAGGTACAATCTTATTTTTGTGCCATTCACTGGTGTTGACCACAACAAGCAATGTGTCACGTTTGGCGCTGGATTGCTATTTAATGAAACCATTGAGTCATACAAATGGTTGCTTCAAGGATTTCTCAAAGCGCACAATAGTCAACCAAGCTTGGTTTTGACTGACCAGGACCCAGCTATGAGGCAAGCGGTCATGCAGGTTTTCCCTGATTCACGCCATAGGTTATGTATGTGGCATATTATGAAGAAGTTACCATCAAAGGTTTGTGGTTTTTTTCGCCGTCTGTTAACATTGTTACCCAGGAAACAGAATGGGGGGTTTGTGCCCATACATATCGTATTAATTTTATAATTTTTTTGCCATACAGATATCAGCTGAAAAGCTACAGAATACAGAGCTAAGGGCGTGCATTCATCGACTTGTGTGGAATGTGTACATTAAGCCATCAACTTTTGAGAGTCGTTGGCAAGAATTGTGTGACATCCGTCACCCTCGTCTTTCGTCCAATTGACAACAATAGATTTTCAAATATTTCCACTATGGTCTCTATAAGTTTCGTCGTTTTCAAAATTAATTTTAGAGCGAACTAAAAAAAAATTTATCATCTACATTTATTATGGACCGTGTCTACGTTTTTGTTGAAACGTAATTCGTAAGGGATATTATAATTTCCAAGCGATAATAGAGTTTAAAAAAAAAACAAACACATTTTAGTTTAAATTAGTTAACTTGGTTAGTGTTAATAAAAGAAAAAAACTAACTAAATTAGAATATAATTAACCCAGTTAAAGTTGAGGGGCCTAGGTTGTCAAGTTGTGAAAGTTTTAAAAAACAAAAACTCAATCCCTGTTGTCCCACCCGTTTTTTTTCCGATCGATCAGATTTCCGGCGGCCGGATCTTAGCTCCGGCGACTCTTTTTTTTGTGGTTCCTTGGCGTTTTAACATCAAATTAATGTGGGTTTACGTTTCTTCATTGAGAACCTTTGATTTCCCCCACTTAAATGGCAAAAACTTGCGTTTAATTGCTCCAATGAAATAGAGGCGGGTATGTAACCGCCGGAATTATTAATTTCTTGCAAAACGTCATTTCTCACGATCACTATATAAATCAAACATGGGGTTAGCTTCCTATGCTCATTCACTTCAAAACCCACGAAAAATACCATTCAAATCGTGTCCAGAACGCCTTTAATCGGTTGCACGACATCGGCCCTTTTCCTCTCAATTTCGACCATTAAAACACATTGTAAGTATCAAATTTTGATGTCGTTTTAATCCTTATGTTGTGTTCATTGAAAGCCCTTTGCTTTGGTTCGGTAATCGTTGTTAATTCAGGCTATTAGTTTTGAGGGTTAGGGTTAGGGTTTGAAAGTTAAGATTGGGGAAAAAGATGAATAAGGGGTTAAAATATAAATAACATCCTTTTTGAGATAAATCAACAAAATGAGGTTTAGTCTAGTGGATGTATGTGTTTATGGACAACAAAAGTGTCCAGGTTCAACTCCTATTCCAAACGAGCTGGCCCTTGTTGTTTTGTTATTTTTTTTTCTTCTTCTTTTTTTTTTGTTTTATTTATATTTATATATATGTCTTAAACTTAAAATATTCGTATTAAATTCATTTTTGCTCCAAAAATTATAAAAATTTAGGTGTAGCATCTTGACACCCTAAAGAAAATTTCCACACTTTTATTTTCTGAAAAATATATTATTTTTATATTTTTATTGAATTAAATTGTTTTAATCATATTTAATTGATTAAAAATTCATTCTTAATGATTTTAATCTCAAATTTTTTTGAGAAATTATTTCTCAACATTATGAACTGAAATAAAAATTATTAATCCAGAAAACACTTATTTTTATTAATTTTCCTATTTTTAATCATTTAAACATGATTTAATCTCATTAAATCAGTTTTAAATATAAAGAAGTTTATAAGGGTTATGGGAAAATTATTTCAATTTGTTTACATCAAAAAGCATCCATTTTCTATAAAAATAACATTTTTGAATCATGTCTGGTATTATTAGTCTTATTACGTTTAAATAGACATAATTAGACGTTTATTTATTTATCTTATTTAGACATCTATTTTATAAATACTTTTCCTATAAAATAGAATATATTCTTATGATTGAAAGTATTTATTATCATTGTTGGATCTTTGTATAACTCATAATTAATTATTTCAATATTGATGATTATTGTATTTATTTACAATAATTAGTTAAAGTAATTAACAAAATTATTTTGTCTTAATTATTTAAATACATTTTGAACTAAATATTCATTTGATAATGATTATATTACTTAAACCACATTTACAAACTTTGGCATAATATTATTTGGATATACAACTATTATATTAAAAAAACTCTACTTCCCCAAATCGACTTAGCGAACCCTAATGCCTTAGACCCTAGATACCTTAGACTTTTTAGACATTTCCTTATTAGTACTCTCATACATTATAGGTTGGATTCTTCGGAATTTCCATTACTTAGCTCACGACCGCGTAAGTGGATTTTGATCGCTTTCGCAAACTGTGAGTATATCTTTCCCCTTTTTACTGTCTTACTATTTTGGGGTGACTCATGTACTTACTATCAAGTTTCAATTTCTTATACTTAATGCAATTCTCATGTGTGTTTGCTTTATGTTAATTGGTGTGTCTATGACTTGTCAAAATCATTAACCGCTGGGCGGCCTAGCTTTTCAATGAATAGTACTATGGTATACCCCCTTGAGACTCTGTTGAGAATCTTGGTCATTGTCTTGTTAATTCATTATTCAGTTGGTTAGTCATGTGTTAGTCATTATTCTCAGGTTTGGTTTTGAACGGATATTACTTATTACATAATTGCAAATGGTACCGCACATGAATTGCTAAACACTTTTCCACTATATTTATTTAGACAGGGTATGCTCACCAATACATTTTTGTATTGACCAAATTATTTTTGTACATGTTTCAGGTTGTTTTGAGATGCATCCTTTAAGCTTTCGGATTTATATTTAGATTTTGATTCGTTGTATTTCAATTTAGTTGACAGTTAGTATCGTTGTATTTCGTTTCAATGTAATAAATTATTTAATCAATGTATTCAAATTTACACTTTAGTCCATGAGCTATTGAACAATCGTCACTACGTGACACCTCGATGTTTCCGCCATCGGTTGGGGTGTTACAAATTGCTTGCAACGTTTGGTCTTGAAGACCATGAATGGTTTGAATGAGATGTATGCGATAAGGGAACGTTGGGTCCCGGCATATTTCCGCGACATCCCTATGTGTTGCCTGATGAAGACAACATCGCGATGTGAAAATTCATAGACATTATAGTAAAAAACTAACAGTTGTTAATATATGACAAACGTTAAAATCAAAATCCCTAACCTCTGTCCTTCTTTGTCTTTAGGGAGGTGTTTTCGCTAACAATTGTCTTCTTCACTATTATAGTCAACCAAAAATACACAATTACGGTTCATAGAGTATTAATAACACACGTTAGGAAATAAATAACACGCGGTACGTACGTTTTTTTCCTTTAATCAGCGTTGCAATTGGGGTACTCCAGTCAGAATCATCATAATCTGTGAAAATTGAAACAATTATACGACTTTATAAAAAATGCGACCTAGATGCACACTACAAAAGGGTAACATTATTATTCTTACCTAACACTCTTTGGGTCTGTCCATATCCATACCGCTGAGATTCCTCATCCGTAACTACAATTGGGTCTTCATTTGCCTTTTCCACCTTGTTGCTACTATCGTTTATAACTATAACACTCGCGCTTCGAGATGTCGAACCGCCTGACCACGAAACAGAATATTATATCATAATGACATACTCAACAACAACATTCACACTAAAATAATTAGATCATAAACATATACCTGTAAGCCGATCAACTGCGTTACGAGACCTCCTGTTTTGGACACCACACACCACAAACCTTATTAATCTTCATTAAAACAACTTTTTTTAACAATAATGTACTACATACAGGATCAACAAACCCGTTTCAACTTTATTTAAACTTCCTTAACATGGATCATGAAACCTGTAACACCCTGAAATGTTCTAGCAGAAAATACGCAGCGAAAAAATGAACTAGAAAATTTCTTGCTTTATAAAAACATTTTGAATGTTTTAAAAACCATATCCACAAGATATTATAGGTGTTACACATTTATTGTTTCTTATCACATTCAATACAACTCATCTTTATTAGATTACGTGACCGCAACTCCGTACAATCCGCATCCTCGCTCGATCTCCAACCTTTCCTGACTTTGTGAGGTAGACAACCTGCAATCACTACATAACCATTTTGTTAGTTCGTTAAGTGACTTCATGAAATTACTCATAAGTGGAAATAACATCCAACAATACTCAATGATCATGTTCGAACGCCTTTTGCAACTTCGGTTTGATATCTGGATCTTAACCTCCAATTTCCATGCACTCATTCTTACATATCTGCATCTTTATTATCATTCTAATAACAAAAGGTTAATAACACTACAACACATACCTGCGTATAAATCCCATACACAAGTTATCTTGATCCATCATACTATTCTTCATTCATGTATTCTCTAGGACAAACATGACGTTTCCGATCCTATACTAAGTCTACATATAACGACCAACCTTTACATACATAAGACTCTCACGCATACCCGGGTATAAGTACCTATGCATACATCACATTACTCAATCACAAAAGCGTAACAGATCTACTTACCGTACTTGTTACCATATATATACACACATATCAATCAAATTAAATGCACACACATCATTCCGTATTTGTGTCATATTTGCAAATCCCGGGTTCGTTTCATGTTTAAACTACCTTCACTTTCATTTTCATCTTTGTTGACCCATTTATCCTAACTAACTTCTTTGTTATGTGGTGAACTTTACTTGTTCACTAACATCATCTATTCACTTGTCTTACTATAAATTATCATTTCATTCTTGTTTCCCATTCCACATCTATACGTAAATATACAATTGCTAATCTAAGAATTTAGTTCATAAGCCACTTACCTTTGCCCCTATGAGTGTTGTCATCCATTCCATCCACATGACTCGTTGTCTTCCAATCCATGCCATTCCTACTTTAACAAGTAAAACTTGCAAACTATTAGAACACATAACGGGTCATTCACTTCTTTTAATACCCAATTATTACTCACCCATCTCATTATATGTGTGCTTAATCATCCTACCATTCATTCTAGTAATTGGGTTAACTCCTCCCGTTTGACCCGTAATCACCCATTTGTGTCTAATGAAAACATATGGGTCATTTTCACCATAAATCCATAACATTTACTTTTAATTTACCAATTTAACCAATATATATATATATATATATATATATATATATATATAAGTTTCAGTTATAATCCAACCCATTTAATCAATTCACCCAAGTGACCGTTTGGTGATTCTCCCATTTTTGACATAACCAACTATTTCATGACATTATGATAACACACAACAATTTAATCCAACGAATGAGCTCATCAAAGTTTATACCCACTTATCTATCCTTGCATGATTATCATTCTTCATACACATGTGAATTTAGTTACATAAACGGAAGTTAAGTTTATGAATCACTTACAAATGCGAGTAGAGGTCAAAACCATATCAAACGAACTCCGATTGAGGTGATTTAGGAGTCCATGGAACCGTCCAGGAGAGATCTACAACCCCTACTAGTATTCGCCACCTGAAACCGTCACTGCCGTCGTCAAAACAGCAAAACAGTGGCTGGAAAACACTTTTTTGAGCTGCGGTCTTCTAGCCTGTAAAAACCCCCTTTCCAGGAGTCCAATTGAAAAACCCACCGTTGGATTTGATCGTCTATATGCTTTAAAGCTTCTGTCAAAATTTGAGAACGATCCAACGGTCCAATCTCCGGAAAATGTCACTTTAAGACAGCTAGAAAACCCTAAAACGGGATTTTTGGACTTGGATGAAGCATTCTCCCTCTCACACACACTTTTTCTTTCTTAAACTTGGGGGAGGGGCATGAATGAACCAAAACCCTTATCCCCATCCTTTTATTCAACAAGGTTTGTCAATTGACACAACCTACCCCTTAAACTTTTAAAAGATTATAAACAAGTCCACATACTTTGTTAATATTCAAAATGTGTCAATATAACATAATTCGCACATTAGCTCTTACTAGTGAATTTATATGCTCATATTTAGTACACAAGTCGCTTCTAGTTCACAATTAATTAACTTATCCAACACATGGTAGGCATCATGCCAATCAAGTATAGAGTAAAATCTTAATTCTACCAAATCATACCTTCAAACTACATTCCCACATGGATTCTGTCTAAAACATATTCCTTATGTTAGTTTACTAACAATTACATCAAGTCTCACATCCCATTCACATTTGTTAAGTTCTTGCATATAATTTCACACATCACCATCATCACCTAAGCATTTCATCAAAAACTTGGTTTGCGTACAACATTCTAAGCATGTTATACAAGCTCTTAATTAATACATGCATTCAACCAAACACATCGTCACCTTCAATCATGACCACTTTCAACATGAATTTCATCCAACATACATTTCTACATGTTAATTAGAGATCATTTAACAACATCGAATCATTAACTACACTTTATTTCTTCCATTACATGGATTCTAACATTCATTCGTCAAGCCTTCACAATAAGCTAAACATTCAATTTTTTAACTAGGTTAATCATTCTATCTAATTATTTCATGCAATAGTACAAAATAAACATACTTATAAATTAGAATTCGATTTTTGGGGCGTTACAAAACCCTACTTTTTCTAAAAATATAAAAGTTAATAATAATGAAAACCAGCAGCGAAGGTTAGTCTACGGCCACCCACATCCTTAAAAAAGATGTTTCATTGAACACTAAATCTACTACCGAGGAAACCCCCAAAAAAAATCTAACATGCATATCGACGGTACGGACTTTTTGTAAAAAAAACATAGTAAAACATGACCTACTCATGCCTTTTAGATCTCCGCCGCCGCCGCCGCCCAGACGCCATTGCGTTGAACGCCAACCTCATAATTCGGGTTTCTTTTTACTCCGGTGATAATGGACGGTCGTAATGGAGGATGGATCGTGATAGTACTGTTTTTATAGCGAGACACAATGGGGTGATAATGGAAGGTTTTGTGAAGAAGATATCAGAGAGATAAGGAGAAGAGGATGATCATTGTGGGTTTAGGCGGGATAAATGGAGAGGTGTGGAGTGTTATAGACGTTTGACTGATGGAGAGAGATACTTTTGTTATCTACCCAAACTACCCCTTGAAGTCCTTTTGCCTAATAAAAAAACGTTTTCCATTAATAAAGTACATGGGATCAATCTCAACCCTTGATCAATTGAGATGGATGGTCCAGATAGGGTTTCCAAGGTTTTCTCTCTAAGGAAGGGTTTCCACATTATCACTTCCCTATATATATATATATATATATATATATATATATATATATATATATATATATATATATATAGTGTAGGTGAACAGTAAATGCACCTTGGTTTTCGTGTATTTCTTTTTTTTATTCTTTATATATATTAATTAATATATAAAAATAATAATAATAATCACAAAGGATAAAATGTTACTATTTCTAATCATGTTATGAATTAATATATATAATATATAATACTAATGTGCTTACATTAGGACAAAATTTCATAATGTTTAATATATAATGTATTGTATTATATAAGTTTTAGTTTTTGTATACTTTCATTTTGACAAAAAAAAACATATAAAAAATCATGTCATATACTTTTAATGTACATAATAGAGTTAATTACAAAAACTGTCCATGTGGTTTGGGCTAATATGCCACTTCAGTTCAAACTTTTAAAAATTGCTTGAATAGTCCCTGACTTTTGAAGAAATAGGCCAAAACAGTCCAAAGACTTAACCCATTTAACTTTCTATCGTTAAGTCAGGGGCGAAATGGTCAACTCACATGTAAAAATTTAACCAAACGTTTTGTGCTCTCCTTTCTTCTTTATAAACCTGATTTTCCCCCAAATCACTATAAACCCTAAATTTCAAATCAAATCCTTCCAATTGAAGACCCAGCAACTCGTTCCCCTCCACAACAGCTCGTTTCTGCACGTCGTCTTCTGCAGTTGATCTTCTTCTTCTTCTTCTGATTTACGGTTTAGGTATGTATGTATGTATTTATTGCTTTAATTAATGTAATTATTTAGGGTTTAGGTATGTATGTATGTATGTATGTATGTATGTATGTATGTATGTATGTATGTATGTATGTATGTATGTATGTATGTATGTATGTATGTATGTATGTATGTATGTATGTATGTATGTATGTATGTATGTACTGATTTACAGCTTAATTAACTTTGTATGCCCCAATAATGATGAAAATCTTATGCACTGATAATGTTGCAGGTGCAAACATCCAATTCTTATGATGACTGATAAAGCTTCCAGTTCCAGTTATGATGTTGATGACTCTAAGAGTTTGACTGATTATGATCAAATTGGAGATCAACCTTTTATCTTGGTCAACCCTTTAGATGTAAAGATGATATCAAGACAGTTGTTAAAAACCATACTGTGTTTGACAGCGGGCAATTTGTGATTGATATGAGTGATAATGTCACCTTTCGTGTGGTGTGTAAGGGTATCAGTCCCCCAAATGGGTAGATATGACTGGATTTTAAACATTGAAAACAACAAATCTCAAGGTGCATGGATTGTGAAATCATTAAACATGGACCACAAATGTCTGTTAATGAGGGTTGTTAGGTTATGGTATGGTCAGTGGAAGAAGAGAAAGAGAACTTGCAACAAGAAGAGGAAGAAAGACAATGAAACACATGTTTCCAGTTAGCAGGTTATGTTAATGGTATGTTCTAGTTTATGTAGTTATGGAATGACAATGTCACCTTTATGTACTCTTTTGTTAGAATATTTTGTATTTGGATATGTTGACTTTTGAATGTTATGGATATGTTGGGTGCATATGCACTTTTGTATGTTGTCTTATGTTGTTTTATGTTGGAAATATATTTGTGCATATTTACCATGTTGTATGCTATCTAGCATTTGTGCAGGTCCAGCCCATATATGCAAGTCAATTGCTGACCCATTTGGAAGTCAACTGCACATTTTTCATGGGTTGATCAAGTCAACTACACATTTGTCATGGGTCATGGGTCTTCAGCAAGTTCAAATGGGCCATGGGTCAACTCCACATATATGCACACATATATGCAGTAATACATGATCAAGTTAAATGTCTGCTTTGTGCAAGTTCAAAACTGCATATGCATACAAATGGAGCAACTGCACATAAGCATATGCACACACACACACAAACACACACACATATATATATATATGCAATTATATATAATCAAGTTAAATGTCTGCTTTGTGCAAGTTCAAAACTGCATATGCATACATACAAATGGGTCATGGGTCATATGGACACATTGCATATATATATGCACAAAACTAAATGGGTCAACAACTGCACTAATATAGCCAATCCATATTTTACATACCAAAACACTGAAGCTCAAGACATCAGTGTACATACCACATCATTTTACCATTATTTATCATACCAAAAGACTAAAGTACATACGATCTTAACCTACTAACACACCTACACTACTTCCAATTACAATCATCATCCAAATAGTAGGGTGAATATAATGGATCATACTCCGCTTCATATGGATCATGGTACCACTCATCATAATTTGTCTTTGCGCAGCGATAATCAAATGCCCGCTTCAACACATCTGGATCAATATCTGGAATTGGGTCATTATGCTCAACCTCCTTCTTAACCTGATCAAAAGGATCATTCTCAACCTGTTCAAAAGGATCATCCTCAAGCTGCTACCAAACCTGCTCATGCCAAAGCTGTTGAATGACAAGTCTGTTTTTTAATGCATCATAGTCAGGATCAATATGCTCAACATATATATCAATTGATTTCTCAGTTTCAGCAATCTTGTTCAACATGCGTACATCACTATCATTTGACAGTTGTGTTAAACCCAGTCCCAAGCCTTCCTATGGCAGCCTATAGTGAAACCTAAACTCGTCATCCTGATAATAACCAAGTTCCACCATCATGTCATACAAGGTGATTATAAAGAAATAATCAGAGTTCACCTCATCGATGTAGTTAACCTTCCCGTTAAGGTACATCAGATTTACTTCCGTTGCATTAGTAAACTCCCCGCCATGATGAATTTTAAGTGAAAATTTTTCGGTAGAGTGACCAGCATTATTGATTGTTAACCAAATTTTCAGCTTGCATATTATGATCATTGCGGGTATAATACACATGGGGTTTCAATGTAAGAATGTGGATCGATTGCCTTACCGTAGTGTTCTTCAAGATTGACTTCCTCTTCCCCAGTTCGCACAACCCATTGTGTCATCTTTCTCTTCGTTCGATCATGAATTTCCATTTGTGAGCTGTGTGAAGGGGTTTGGAGGGAAACCAGAGGTGTGGAAGGAAGAAATGGAGGGAATCTGTACTAGAGGGAAATCAGGTTTATAAAGGGACACAAACAAGGGAAAAACTCAAGTCTACATGTAAGTTGATCATTTTGCCCCTGACTTAACGACAGAAAGTTAACTGGGTTAAGTCTTTGGACTGTTTTGGCCTATTTCTTCAAAAGTCAGAGAATGTTCAAGCAATTTTTAAAAGTTTGGACTGGAGTGGCATATTGGCCCAAACCACAGGGACGGTTTTGATAATTAACTTGTTTTTATTATAAAATTTACACGACGTAGTTTTATTATAAAACAAATTAAATTATAGATAGAAGTAAATACATCATAACATCATATGTAAATTTATATAAAATATGTATGTTAAAAGTTCATTAAAAACAAGTTTTTAGTTAAAAAACCTAAAGAATAGTTAAAATGTTAAAATTGTCACATCAAATGGCAATTTAGATGCTAATAATTTAACCCCCCCTTAATTTACTCCCGTGTCATTGAGGTCCACTTTTGCTAATAAACAAAAAAAAAATCACGTGTTTTTAAGTTTAAACAACTACTTAAGTAAGAACTAAGCCGAGTGTAACCAAAGGATTACAAATTTATTACTCTTTTAGCATCGCATGTTTTTTTTTTTTTTTTTTTTTTTTATAGAACGGCCAACACAACGACCGCGAGACTCCCACAATGGGGCTCGGGCAAATTTGCTTCCCTTGCTGGGAGCCCCGCCCGATAGTGGTTCCCGGACCGGGGAAAACCCAATTCCCCACCCATCCGAAGACCCGCTGTGAAGAACCGGTAAAATCCGGGCGAGATCAGGACTCGAACTCCTGACCATATGCCAAGAGTCATCCCTCATTTCTCATTATGTCCTCCAAATGTAGCTAGTGGAAATCGAACCCAAACCTCTCAAAGAAAACTTAGATCAACAAATCAGTAGAAAGTTTTATAGCTCGAATCATGGTGTATATCTAGCAAGTTCCTTTAGATTATGCTTTGGTTTCAACTTAAAACACATTTTACCCACATTCCAAAATTTTATTTGAACGAATATGTAATCTCTTTCAAGTCTGTTGCTAATTGGAGAGCATCTTAAAGGTTTAAGGATGAGTCGGTCTAAGATTGAGTACCTTTACTGTAATTTCAGTAGTGCAGGCGACGAGGACGCTCAGATCACCATCGAAGGACAGGTAATCCCAGAGACAACTAAATTCAAGCATTTAGGATCATTTGTACAAAGGGATGAGGAGTTGGATAGTGACGTAGCCCACCGCGTCCAAGTTGAGCGGTGTAGGTGGAGAGCAGCCACTGGGGTATTGAGTGACCAGAGGTTCCCAACTAAATTAAAGGGGAAATTTTATAGGGTTGCAGTTAAACATGTCATGTTATATGGAGCAGAGTGTTGGGCCATCAAGAAGTCCTAGGCGTGTAAGTTGGAGGTAGCAAAGATGAGGATGTTGAGGTGGACGTGTGAGAACACTAGGTTGGATAGGATAAGAAATGAGGTTTTTAGGGAGAGGTAAGGAGTAGCTAGTATTTCGGATAAGATAAGGGAGAGGAGATTGAGATGGTTTGGGCATGTAAGGAGGAGACAAACGACATCCACAATTAGGACAATAGAAAGTCTCATTGTGGAGGGAAGGAGAAGTATAGGCATACCGAAATTAACTTGGGAGGAGCAAATTAGAAAGGATTTGTTAGACTTGCACCTTTCTAAGTACATGGTCAAGGATATATGGAAACGTCGTTCAAACCGAGGGTCTTACATGAAGCAACATCTCTATCTCTTAGGATAGAGGTAATATGTGCCTACTTCACACCCTCTTCAAACCCTACCGATACTTTTGGCTATAAATGAGATTATACCGGGTTCAATTGCTTGATTGATTTCAAGTCTTTTGCTAAGTGTTTAAATTTTCTAATTTTTTAGACTTCGTAAAATATAATATATAAATTAAATAACACAAAGAAAATAAAAAGGATTTGCTATAATATGGGCGGGTCGATGTATTTTTGCAACAAAGTGCATCTCAAAAAACAATTGCTGATAAAAGAAGTTTCTCTCTGGCTTGCAGTTTCCTTACTTTTTGGACTTAAAACTTCTCTGAGATGGTCTTGGTCGGCCTTGCCAATTGAGCTCTCGTTTTGGTTATTTCCTAGCATGGTCAATTCAAGCATGGACCGCGAGTCTGTCTTCGTACTTGAGCGTAGCTCAGTATCTTGGACAATCAATTCACACTCAAACTGTGCAATCGCCCAGTGACCACCTCTGTATTTTGCAATGCTGTCTTGAATAGTCTGATTGATTAAACATAAAGAGAAGAGAATACCATTTAACTTGTATGTTCATCACCAACAATATATATATACATACATACACACAGGTATCTGTATTTTCTTTATTAGAATTACAACAATTACATGTGTATACTGTAACCTGTTATGTATATACACGCATATAAACAGGCCTCGCAAGCTTACTCAAGCTCAACTAAAAACTTCAATTAGGGTCAAAAACGGCTTTGATTACGAGCCAAATTCAAATAACCCACAAACCGTTCTCTGGGCTGTAAATGAAAGCTCCAAAATTAGGGTTGAGATCGGCTTTGATTACGAGCCAATTTTGAATAACTCATGATCCCCTCGACTAGTTTATAGCCCTGGATCTGACAACCAGCAAAAGAGTACACTTGCTTATATTGCTAATAAAGCAAAACGGCCATGACTTAAGAGACTAAGGGGTTGTTTGGTTGATTAAGTGCTGAATTATTAATTGGTCTGAATAGCTAAGAGACTCTGAATGATTAAGTGCTGAATAGTTCAGCTATACACCAAGTCTGAATGGTTCAGCTCTTAACCATTCCATTCAGAGTCTTCTTTAGGTTGAAACAAGCAGTCTAAATGCTAAACCATTCAGAGCTGAATGGTTCAGAGCCTCATTAAGAGGCTACCAAACAGGCCCTAAGATTATGATTGTGGATCTGTAGATTACTAGATGTAACTTTAACAAAAAAAAATTATAATGGAAACCAAAATGGGGGTAAAATGTTGACATTGTACACTCATGAGACAAAGTTTCAGTGTAACTCTCTTAGTAAGGGATATTCTCAATAACATCCCTTAATTTTCCCAAAAAGAAATCCCAGAATAAGGGATGAAAAATTCAAAGTAATTGAATAATTTTAATATCAAAGTTTAACTCACATTTCTTTATAGAACAAAATGTAGGCCTCACACCCAAGAACTTCTTCCAAAGAAGCCTCACGGACGTACGCATCACTTGCATGGTACCATAAGGAATTGTCCAGATTACCCTTTGCAACGCCTTTCACATAAGCCACATAATGCCCTCCCCTCATTGTCCCTGAATGCTCCACCACTCCTACCAACTCGTATTTGTATGCCTCCTTATCTCTGCAGCAGCTGTATCACCCAAACACATCTTATCAAATCACACAACTTGAAAAAAAAAAAAAAAAAAAAAAAAAAAAAAAAAAAAAAAAAAACTTGTAGATTTTTGTCAGGACAGTTAATGGGTTGTGATGGTAAACGAGTGGGTGGGTAACGACTCAAGGTAGGATCTTTTTAGCAAGCGGTACTAAGGCTCGAGCTGACCCACAAACCAATTTTGTTATTTTTTTAGAAAAGTTAATTGTTAAATATAATTATAAAAACGATATCTTTACAGTAATAAGCTAAAGGTTTTTCTTGATAAGGAAATTAGTAACCTTTATCCTTTTGAATATAATTTGGTTTTATTTGGAAGCCATGTGACACACTAAACCTGTTTCATTTCATTATTAATAAAATCAGCTTTAACCTGTGTTTGAGACCTGTCAAAGATCAAGCATGACCAAAATTGCAACCTCTAAATTTAGAATATAAAATAGTCAGGTTTTACAATGGAGCAATAGGCATTTGCACATTGCACATAACAACTCTTGAAACATAGAACTCCAAAAACATGTGAGCAAAAAGGCAATAATAATGAAAAATCTGTCTTCTATAATCTCGGACAACTCTTTAAAGAGATAACAAAACAGAAAAACAAAAGGTACCTGGGGTCCATGTAGGATTTAAGATCAATCGTTTCTCCAAAGTTGACGTGGCCATTTAACTTACTTAATCGCCCTCGAGCATCTTGGCTAAATCTTTTCAAATGAATGGTCAAAACTGGTGGGGCTCTGCTGATCAGAATCCTCTTTGACGCATCTCTTGCCACCATAACACACTTAGAATCCACCTCTTCATCCTCGCTGCCATCTAGTTCATGTTGCTTTTCAGGGACCCCGTTGACACTTGATGATTCAGTATCTTGACCGTCCTCGCTCTTTCCATTATCCAACGGCAAGTCAACACTTTCTGTACCTTGATCACTAATGTCTCTGAACCCATTAGAATGCACGTGTGCGATGCATGAATCAGAAGAAACACTTGATATTCCATTTTCGCCCCCGTTCGGAACGGATTTTTGCAGATTGTTTTTTAATCTCGTCTTTTGCTCTAACAAAGATTTTGAACATTTTTCGCACTGCCATGCGTGTTCAGTTTTGGTTAACAGCTCAGGGGTAGTGAAATAAGCCAAACATTTCTCCACAGAAACTGGAGAATCAGTATCAACTTCATCAGGATCAGATTCACTTTCTTCAATTCCGTTTGATAATGTGTTCACGGTGGGCCCATCAGCAACCTCAGGCTCGTCAAACATACCACCAAATCCATCAAAATCCAACGGTTCTTGTTCACTAGTCGAGGTGACTTCCTTGTAAGGAAGTAGCAATACTTCAGATTCTTGAACCTGTAGCAGAGGCTCTTCTTCCCAAACGACATCATTACCATTTCCATAATCTTGAACTACATCATTACCATTTCCCGAATCTTGAATTACATCATTACTATTCCCAGAATCTCGAATTACATCATTACTATTTCCAGTATCTTGAATTGCCTCATTACTATTTCCATGATCTTGAATTACAGATGAATCTCTATCATGTGATGCCATATCATCATCAACCATTGCGTTACCCGGTTCAAGAAAATCCAACCATGATAGCGTTTCCTCTGCACCAATGGAGTCAATGTAATCAACAGTTGTATCATGACCATTAGATACCATATTGGGCTCACTATGATCCAACGAGGAAACATTTGAAGAATTCACAGTACCACTATCATTATTTTTCAACAAAGTGATTGGCTCAACAGAGTCCAGTTGAACCAAATTGTCTGATGAAATGGCAGTGCAGTCGCTGACCTGTTTGATTCCATTCGCTTGCAGTTCCGATTGCTCTAAATTACCTGAAGCGATGTTTTTGTCGATTCCATTTTCAATTGGCTTAGTGGGTCCAAATGACTCATTGCTGGTTGAAACATTTGTAACTTTTTTACTTTTTGGTCGAAACTTTCCCTGCCGTTTTGGAGGGAGCTTCGGTTTCTTGGATCGAGAAACTGAGGTGGCCCGTTTAGATTGAGAACTTTTGGTTGGTAATGGTAGTGAAAGATCTAAACAAGGTTCATATACTACAGAGGCATGCCCACATTCCAAACAACTAACCGTGCTAGATATTTGTCCCCCAAATATTTGATCTACAAAAGTAGGAGCATGTTTTGGTGAACTTTTACCATCTTGAGAATGTTTTTGTACACGAGATTCCTCAGTGCACAATCCATCAAGCAAACAACGAAGCAATTCATGACTATCATGCTGTTGAAATCCCTTAAATTGGGGAGCCTTTGCGCAAACACAACTGAAAAATGATCTCGGGTTAATGACATTCCGCACACCTGTTGATGGGACCGTTTCAATAAAAAGCTTCTTTAAAGAAGATGTAAGAGGTCCAACAGTCTTTTCTAGTTTCATGAAGTAATCCCGTAATATGTCCATCGCCAAAAGATTTTGCAATACTGAGTTGAAGAAACAAGTGTTCCCTAGATTTACCAAACCTCTTATCATATATCCATCTCCATTTTCTAAAGAACTTGTAAGAGTGCTTACTGATTTTATCTCACTTGTAACACTACCACTCCCGAACCAAATATCCTCAACATCTGCACGGGTTTCTGATGATGATTGAGTTTTGATTAATTTAACAAACTCAGATAAAGCGTCCTTTTGTTCTTCATTCTCAAAGCGTTGAACTGGAATGATTGTGTTGCAAGGAAAACACCATCTGAGATTAGGGTTTGCATATTGCATAACTAATGGATGGCGGTTTTGTTTTGAATGTCGAACTGCATGACTCTGTGGTGTTGTAGGAAACCCCACACCTCCACATGAAAAATGCCCGCATTCCAAACACACCCAAATGGAACTGGATTCAGTTTTCGAACCATTTCCTTTAGCTTTTCCCTTATTGGATTTTCCCTTCCTTGTCCTTCTATTAGCCGCACCATCCCTACAATCATCACATTTAAGAGACTCCAATGATGATATTTTTAAAGAAAACTTTTCCAAATTGATGCCTTCCTCAAGATGACGACATGTGTGTGTCTCTTTAATTACTGAAACGTCATCAACCACTGTGTCGGTAGCTGGTACAATTTCTGGTGAAACTGTTTTGGGAGAAGCAGTTGCAAACCGTTTTTCCTTTTCAGCATTACGAGCTGCCCTTTTTTTGACCTTTTTCCCCATCACAACCTGAAAGCCATCAAGTAAAATGAATTGTTTCAACTAGAAAAGCATTGTCTTACTCCTACACTTTATGTTATCACCCATAACACTAACTGCAACAAGCCCCATCACTTCTTTTTCTCAAAACACATCATATATATATCTTGAGCAATACTAACTATTAAGTGTTAACACACACACGCCGAACAGATGTAATATTGGAGACACGCAAGACCGCAAGTCATGTTGTTCTTATAAATCAAGCATAGAGCAAATATGAATCTTCTGGAATAGGAGGATCCCTAGGGTAACTTTTCTTTCTAACTGTTTGCATATTTATATCCTAGCTCCTTGTCCATCTGTTCTTATATACGTCCAGTGTTGTAAGAATTGCTAGGCGCCAGTCGGCCAGTGAGGTACCAACCAGTGCTTAATCGGGATTAGTAGGGATTAATCGTGATCAATCGGATTGAGATTTTATATGTAATTTTTGGTCTTATATATATACACACACGTTTTAATATGTAGTTTTTTTAAGTGGCATGTTTTTAACCCTTCCTCATGTTTTAACCCCTTCCTTGACTCATATCTTTAAGTATACAGGATTAATCACCAAAAATAACTAGTTTTGGTCGGAATCTGACCGAAACTTACGGATTTTAGCCGGAATTCGGCTGGAATGTTAGACAGCCACCGACTGTACGATTGACCTACAAAACCCTATCATCCAAGAAACTTAAAACACTTGTTAATTCATCAAAAGTTCCAACACATCATAAACTCCAAATCTTCAACAATTTCCACCATCATCGTCTCGAACAATTAACTCTTACCGAATACTTGAAGTAATCCTCACCGCAACAAACTCAAAACAATAACTTATACTTCACCACAACCAAATATAAAACACAAACCATGAGCTGAAATTCCAGTTCTAGCACTAAGATGCAATAAATAAACCATATATCAACAACAAACAAGTCATGCTTACATAATCAAAACCCTAACTTACAAATTATCACCACATAACATCACAAATCACAACATCTTACTAACTTAGGGTTTCAAATCAATCAATCAATCAGTTACTAAATTCTAAACACAACAAATCAAATCAAAACAATCAGTAAGTCATAAATCGTAAACTTAAACTAGCTAGAAATAGGTTAGAATAATTGCAGATTATGTATGTATAAAATAAGATATAAATAATAAGAGCTTACTTAGTAGGTTGTGGATGAAGGGGGATAACGGTAGGTTAACGGCGGTTAACGGCCGCCGGAGGTGTGACGTTAAAGACTACGTCTTGACTGGTGGAGTAAGGTTCAGGCCTCCGGGGCTGGTGGTGGGGGCGAGGGTTTGTCGGTCTGCTTTTTTTTAAATCTGTTGTATTAAGTTTTCATGTTTATAAAACGACCCCTAAACTTAAATTATTATTATATTATTATTATTTCCACACAATGCATGATTATTATTATTTCCACACAATGCATGAATAATGTTTTTTTATTTGATAGTGGACAATATTTTCTTTTCTTCATAAATTGTGGATAATGAATATCCTCCGGTAGGTATGTCCGTGCGTTGTCACGGGTATTTATGTTTTTTTATCGCAAGTTGCGCAACGGCTTTAATGTATTTTTAGTTATAATTTTTATCGCAAGTCCTTCACGGGTAACTCAGTTGGTGAATAGACCTGGGATCCCTCTTGAGGGTCCCGGGTTCGATTCCCACGGGGACATAATGAGAAATGATGGATGAATCCTGGCCTATGGTCACGAGTTCGAGTCCTGATCTCGCCCGGGTTTTACCAATCCTTCACCGTCGTGCCTACGGGCAGGTGAGGGGTTGGGTTTTCCCCGGTTTCGGAAACTGCATGGGCGAGCCTGACTACGCCAGCTGTCCGAGGTACGTATAGGCTCTCCATTGGGTTGGTCGTGGGGGTCTGTCCATAGTGTGGGGACTCCCCTGAGTAGTCGGGCAGAAATGTTTGTTAGCCGTTCAAAAAAAAATCACAAAAATCAATTGAGTATAATCCAAAGAATTTACATAAAAAAAAAACAATGTAATAGATGGTTGACGACATTATGCATATGTAAATCATTATCAAACTACACATCATGTTTTAACTATTTTAAATTACTTAAATTACATAGGTTCACTCACGAAATACAATTTATATCTTCTTTTAATGCATACCTTTACAAAAATATGTCCAGTTTTTAAAAAAACAAAAAAAAAAAAGAAAAGAAAAGAATTCATAATAACACAAGAAAAAAAGTAACAAGTGCAAGTGGTATAGCAGAATCGAAATCGTGGCTAGTCCTATACCTCTTATCATCTTCATCTTCTTGTAATCTATATGTAGAAGAAAAAGTTAAGTGTTAATTTTAAGTACCACTTACCAATAATCGCATAAGGTAATATCCTCTATATTATGTCGGATTGCTTAACATGCATGCATCTAATGTGAGAATGTCATGATACATAATTAAATTAAAAGTGTGAGCCAACCCTGAAGCACTGTAATCAACATAAATTAACCTTAATATGTTTTTTTTCCTTTTCAAAAGGTATCTAATTTTAAAAATAATTACCTACAAACCACCACAGCTTCCATACCCATCATTCACTGGTAAGTCATTTCTCATTTTCCTGTACAATTATCATGTGATATATTTTTGCAGCCCATTAATGGACTCAAAGAGTCTTCAAATACTACAAAATATATTAACATAATAAAGGAGATTAACAAACTCACATTGAACTTTAATTTATCAATTGCCCTAATGTAATGTACAATTTCATGACTCGTGTAAGCCTGTTAACAATATGGAGAGAAGAATGAGAGAGTGAGGGAATGCTTTTTATTAATGTATCGTATGAAATACAAATGCCTCTTTATATATGCCTTTACATAAATACAAAAGCAATAAAAATATAGGAGTTAAACATATAAAAAGTCATAAGCCCTTACGTAAATACAAGAGCAATACAAATATAGGCATTAAACATACGGAGAGTCGTCATATAAATGCATGTATGTGAAAAGTCACTTTGTATTACTTATTTGTATAATTGTCATCAAAAGTTATACTATAGGGGCATAAAAGAAAAAAAAAGGGTAAAATATAGAGATGTATACTTATGCCTCTTGATATGCAATCTTAAAAATCTGACAAAATTACAATCATATCCATCGAGTTTCTTTAATAATGTATATAGATATAGATATAGATTTTCTCAAAATATTTCCACCTTTTAAACTAAATATATTAGGGGAATTTCTCATACTACACAGCAGGAATTTGATTAGTGTTCGTTTGGTAACAAGTTTGTCAATAGTGGGTTGTTCAGATTCTTGTCATGGTGATGCAAAGCGTAAGCACTAAATAAGATAAAATCTTGATAAGGATATTTGATATATTACTCACATGAAACTAGTACATCAAATTTTGTTTTATTAGAAAATTAAAATTTGTTAGGTATCGACTAATCTTTGATATTAAAAATGATGTTTTATGAATGAAACTAGTTGCTTAACAACATTTCCCATTCTTATCATTAGAATATAGGAAAATTGCCTAAATACGTCATTCTATCACATCCCCATTCAAGGGCAGAGCTATTTGTTTTTCAATGAGGTCAGAGGACAACAATGTGTAACACCCCATTTTTGTGATAAAATAAAATAGAAATATTTATGAAATTTATGTCATGAGTATTATATGATCTAGTCATGAATAGTACGATTATTTGATATATAAGAATCTAGTCGAGCCAGTAGTAGTATAAGAGACCGTTTAGTTAGATTAACAAAAGATATTATATTTGACCCTACTCTATTTTAATTAAACTTATATCAAAATATAGAGAAAAATGAAGTTCGTTTCAACACTGTATTCATGCCTTTATAAAATATTATATACTTATATATATAAAGATAAGCTTTGAGATAAAATAAATATATTAAATAATATAATAAATATTTACTAGGCAATCTAAAGGTGCACGTGGTGTGCATCTGTGTATGATGTGCCATGAATACATGTTTTAAGACATACACATAGTGTGTCAATTACTTCTACGTGTAGTAAAATACGTGAACTTCCTTATGAAGTATCCGTATGAAGATTAGCATCAAGAAGCATATTTCTTTCCTTCTATCTATAAATAGCCGAGCCTCAATATTACTCTCAAAAGCAAAAATCACTAAGAGCACTTTAGTTAAAAAGGAACCCGATTCATTTGGGTATTTCCAGTAGTTGTCTTTGGAGTAAGAATAAGGGACTCTATCTCAACTTGTTAGAGATAGTTATCACTTATCAGGTATAATCTCATATATTAATTTAGTTCATTTATTATTTATTATTATTATTATTATTATTATTATTATTATTAGTAGTAGTAGTAGTAATAGCGTTAAGAGTTATTGACAAGGGTGGGTATTGGATAGTCTAGCCTTAGTTAGGCATGGACTGATCACCCATGCTTAAACAAGGCAGTGTTAACCAATATCCAACCATGATAATACCTAGTTAGGTGTACCATTACCTAACCTAGGATGATGTAATTGTATCAGGACCTGAGGTAGGACCTGATTGGAATAGCAAGTGTTAAACAGGTGAGTTCTATGAATGTTTTTCAAATGTGAGCATGCTTGTCTAAACTGGTAATTGTTAATATTACACTCATGACTGTTAGTACGCATGTATATAATCTGAATTTGAGCATTCATACACATGATATTTGTGGAACCCTTATACGTGCCACTACGGTGGGATTTGTCGGTATTACACCTGTGTGTAATGGGCATTTACTTGTATGAGATGTTAGTCACAAGCCCGGTGAGGGAAGCACCCAGTGAGTGTGGAGTGACTGTCATAAGCCCGGTGAGGGAGGCAACCAGTGAGGTGTGGAGTGACTGTTACAGGCCCGGTGAGGGAGGCACTCAGTGTGGGTGTGGAGTGACTGTCACAGGCCCGGTGAGGGAGACACCCAGTGAGGGTGTGGAGTGACATTGGGTTATGACATGGTCGGGTACAAGTCATGAATGATAAATGAATGTGTTTTGTAAATTGTGTATATTCATGAACTCACCAGCATTGTCTGACGTTATTTTAAGCATGTGTCACATGTAGTAATGACTAGTTCTTGGGCATGTTTAACTCAAAGCTATATGACCAGTGGAATAGGATGTGCTAGTTCGTATGATTTAATGGGAAAGTATATCTCCGGCTAAGAATAGTTGATCAAGCTTTGTGCTTTTTAAGTTTCCAACCTTTGTACCCTACAGTCTATATTAATAAAATAAGTATTTTCTTTGTAAGTTGGTATCAATTGTGTATAGTGCATCCTTATCTGGGTGTAGGCGTCACACAATACTTTTGAAATTTATAAACAACACATAGTATAAACTAGTAAAAATCCCCGCCGCTTCGCGGCGGTGGCGTTGCCGGTGCCATCGCACAAATGGCGCCGGTACGCGCCGCGCTAAGCGCGACGTAGAAACATAACCGACGCTGATTCGTGAGAAGCTATAGATTTTTCCGACGAATAGCGGAGTTACACCAAGGGTTTTGCGAAGGTCTGCTAATCGGATAACACAACGTAGAGAGGCGTATTGTTTCGTGGGTACGCCGGTTCGCGTTGCACTGAGCAAAACGCCTAAACCGCTTGAAAAAGAGGAGTTACTAATAAAAGTAAAGCGATGGTATTTTCGTAATTACCTGGAAATTAAAGGCTTTTTATTTTGGTTTTAATAATAAAAAATTACTACGATGGCATTTTCGTAGTTAATTCAAAACAGAAGGCCTTTTATCTCGCGTCTTACGATGTTACTATTGCTAAGGATGATAATTGTTATATATATAATTTTTTGATTCCCTAACGTTTATTAAACAGTGGCATCATAAGAATTATTTGTTTGAGAAAGTAATAAATGAAACAAAACTAGAGTGGTTAGTCCTTCTTATCCAAAAGCAATCCAGGTTGGTTCGAAACTGGTTTGTCATCTTTTTGTATCACTTGAAATCTATGAAACATGTTTATTACGGAGTAAATTATTACGATTTTAGTGATATTTTGATTGGGTAATATATTGCATCTTATTCGGTTTCATAGATTTCAAATTTAGTATAATTTCTTCTTTGGAGTTTAGGATATTAAACATAAAACTTGGATGCTTTAATCTTTTTTTGTCTAGAAAGTTTGTTCAGATTTATGGATTAAGTTTTGAGAATAACTTTTTATGCAGGTCTATCTTGATAAATTTGTGAAATATAGATTTGTTTTATTTATTGAGTATGGGTTGTTCGATATTTTTAGATGGGAATTGTTGTTTTTGATTAGAACATTATGATAAAAACCCGATCCGACTCGAAAATTTTAACTTGAAGTTGATAACACTCGATCACCTAAAAAAGGTGACATCAGTAGAAAAAAATCCTGTCTCCGCCACTATCCTCATTTTTATACCCCATTTCTATTGTTTGAGGGTACACTAAAAAAAATCCTATAAACTTAAGTGTATCCCCATACTTTTAGGGATGGGGGAATAGGATATGAGATGTTTTAAGACTATAAGACTATAAGGAGTGGTGGGGGGGAAGAGGTGGGGGGAAGCGCCATGTGGCACTTGTGGGGCCCTTGTGGGGGGGAAAATAATTGTGGGGAGTGAAAGGGGGGGAAGAGGTGGGGGGAAGTGTCATGTGGCATTTTATTTTTCTTTTTTTTTTTTAACTTTGTTATATAAAACAATAATAATAATAAATATTTTTTATTAATAACAAACCTAGAAAAATACAAAAAAAAACCTAGAAAATTAAAAAAAAATACAATAAAACCGAAAAAAATTAAAAACTAACAAATCAGTTCAGATTATATTTTTTGATAATATCACGCTTCATTTGAAGCGTCATCTCTAACTCCGGCCCTTGCATATGGTCGGTGTTCATGGCGAGAAATTTCAAATCCTCGCGTTTTTCGCGCTGCTCTCTGATAGACAATTTGCGCTCTTTCATAGTCAACTTCTTTTCAAACGCTTCGCAAATATTTTTTTTCTCCTCGAGCATTTTTTCTTGAATCGTATTGAACTGAATCATGGTGGCATTTAAATCTTGCAAGTCAGCGCTGTAAGCGCCGGTTGATCCAGAACCCGAACCCGAGGCAGTAGATTTTTGCGCCCTCTTTTTTGACTTATCTCTACCGGGTGGGCGACTCAATTCCTCTTCAAACTCGTCATCATCCAAATTAACGGCTTCTACGTTTTCAGGATCAGTTTGACGGTTTCTTGACGATCCTGTTTTCGACCTTTTTGCGGAGTTGCTTGCAGTGGGGACGAACGCCCATCTTGAATGGTTCTTGGCGACTTCCCAACAATGAAGAAACTTGAATTCGAGCCCGGTTTCGAGACGATACGCTTGTAGCGACCGGCTCAGGCTGTCAGTGTCCGTTTCACCGCTTCTTGGATTGTTTCTTGCGTGATAATAATGCGGGTGAAACGCGTTCATTGCCCTGTTTATCTCTGTCCACTTGGACGAGAGACTATCGTTTGCTCGATAGAAGTCTTTTTCCATCAACACATGGAACACTTTGTTGATGTCGTCCCAGAAGTCGTTTTTGTGGCGACTTGTTCCTACAAAAAAAAAATATTAGTAATATTATAAAAAAAAATTCATGTTAAAAAATTTATTACAAATACCTTGCTCTTTTTCGGACTCGCTAATCCACGCTTTGGTTAATGCAAGCTCTTCTTGGGGTGTCCACTTAAGTGGTTGGCGGTTAGCGGCGGCTAATGCTTTCTCTTCCGCCGTCTTCCTCCTGTGACTTCTTTTTGGAGGGGGGTTTTTACCCGAAGATGATCCCGCGACATTTTGGGGTTGTGTTTCGGGTACGGTTTGGGTTAAAGGAAGTTGTGAAGGAACGAGAGAATCATTGAATGGGAAATTCGGATAAATTTGGCCACTAATAAAACCGGCATAACGGCGTAGTCGGGACAAGGTGAAGGATGGGGTGGACGGTTTGGGATCGGGTGAACCGGTGGTGTATTCGGGTTTGGGACAAACGCGTATGGGTTGTTCGGGTCGAAGCCTCGGTTGTATGGGTTCATTGTTGGTTGAGGAAGTGTATAAAATTTGGATGAAAAGTGTATAAAATTTGGTTGAAAATTGTATAAAATTTGCTTAAAGTGGGTGTTTTGTAGTGAAATGGGGGTAATTTATAAATTTTTTTTTTTTTGACCGTTGCATTTCATACCGTTGGAATTTTAAATTTTTTTTTTTTTTAAGTGACCGTTGCAATGCATAGATGGTCCAATAGCATGATGCCACGTGGGATCACTCCCCCCCCCCCACGCCGGTGAGATCACTCCCGCCCCCCCCCCTCCACGCCACTTCCACGCCTATATTGCGGCGGTATTCCCCCCCTTCCCGCCCCCTCTCCCGCCCCACTCCGCTTAGTCTAAGGAGTGGTAGTGGGGGAAAGAGGGGGATGAAGCGCCATGTGGCACTTGTGGGATCCTTGTGGGGGGAAAATAATTGTGGGGAGTGGAAGGGGGGGGAGAGGGGGGCATCTCGCTGCCCTCCCTATGCCGCCCCCCACACCCTCTAGTCTAATCGCCACATGAAGAAGTTAGGACTTGAAAGTCAGCCAAACTGCTTATGGCATTTGTCCAAACGTCCGGGCTTTTGATAAGTTTTTGTCCCATTACTTTCGTGTTTGTAACTCCAAACTAAACAAAATCTATGTCCGTTTTACGTTAGTCATTTCTAGCTCATTTTTTTCTTACGAGGTCAAAATATGAGTCTCCCAAGATCAGAAATATCAATTGGCTTAGTTCTATTCTTAAAAAAGAACATTGGATAATCACATTCAAATAAAGGTGTGCCTGTCCACAAGGTTCCTTATTTTCTTATGATTTGGATTCACAAGATTCTCTATACTATGATGTTATATGAATTCGTATCATGAGTAAAATAATAAATCTATCATAACTAGTTATCCTTTAGATATCATCTTTTCTAAAAATGAGAAAATTATCCAGTTATGAAGTGCAGAAAAAATATATTCAGATAACATGATCAGAACTCAAAAACAATAAAAAAAATTAAAAAAATCCGACCTGCCGGATTCGAACCAGCGACCTAAGGATTGGCTGTTAGACTTTGCCTACTACAGTCCCATTACTTTCGTGTTTGTAACTCCAAACTAAACAAAATCTATGTCCGTTTTACGTTAGTCATTTCTAGCTCATTTTTTTCTTACGAGGTCAAAATATGAGTCTCCCAAGATCAGAAATATCAATTGGCTTAGTTCTATTCTTAAAAAAGAACATTGGATAATCACATTCAAATAAAGGTGTGCCTGTCCACAAGGTTCCTTATTTTCTTATGATTTGGATTCACAAGATTCTCTATACTATGATGTTATATGAATTCGTATCATGAGTAAAATAATAAATCTATCATAACTAGTTATCCTTTAGATATCATCTTTTCTAAAAATGAGAAAATTATCCAGTTATGAAGTGCAGAAAAAATATATTCAGATAACATGATCAGAACTCAAAAACAATAAAAAAAATTAAAAAAATCCGACCTGCCGGATTCGAACCAGCGACCTAAGGATTGGCTGTTAGACTTTGCCTACTACAGTCCCATTACTTTCGTGTTTGTAACTCCAAACTAAACAAAATCTATGTCCGTTTTACGTTAGTCATTTCTAGCTCATTTTTTTCTTACGAGGTCAAAATATGAGTCTCCCAAGATCAGAAATATCAATTGGCTTAGTTCTATTCTTAAAAAAGAACATTGGATAATCACATTCAAATAAAGGTGTGCCTGTCCACAAGGTTCCTTATTTTCTTATGATTTGGATTCACAAGATTCTCTATACTATGATGTTATATGAATTCGTATCATGAGTAAAATAATAAATCTATCATAACTAGTTATCCTTTAGATATCATCTTTTCTAAAAATGAGAAAATTATCCAGTTATGAAGTGCAGAAAAAATATATTCAGATAACATGATCAGAACTCAAAAACAATAAAAAAAATTAAAAAAATCCGACCTGCCGGATTCGAACCAGCGACCTAAGGATTGGCTGTTAGACTTTGCCTACTACAGTCCCATTACTTTCGTGTTTGTAACTCCAAACTAAACAAAATCTATGTCCGTTTTACGTTAGTCATTTCTAGCTCATTTTTTTCTTACGAGGTCAAAATATGAGTCTCCCAAGATCAGAAATATCAATTGGCTTAGTTCTATTCTTAAAAAAGAACATTGGATAATCACATTCAAATAAAGGTGTGCCTGTCCACAAGGTTCCTTATTTTCTTATGATTTGGATTCACAAGATTCTCTATACTATGATGTTATATGAATTCGTATCATGAGTAAAATAATAAATCTATCATAACTAGTTATCCTTTAGATATCATCTTTTCTAAAAATGAGAAAATTATCCAGTTATGAAGTGCAGAAAAAATATATTCAGATAACATGATCAGAACTCAAAAACAATAAAAAAAATTAAAAAAATCCGACCTGCCGGATTCGAACCAGCGACCTAAGGATTGGCTGTTAGACTTTGCCTACTACAGTCCTCCGCTCTACCAACTGAGCTAAGGTCGGTCTTGTATAATGTTTCCAATGTGGGATATAATATAACAAAATTACTCATGTCATATACCAAAAGACCTCAAGCAATCGAGCCGTATCAGAAGGTTTTGATCTTAAAACCGTTTTTTTTCTTTTTTTCACGTTTTAAATAAAAATAATATATATATTTGAAGATTAAAAAAAATATACTTGACCGTGAAACCGAACCGTTTTAATTAGTTTGGTTGATCCAACCAATTTGGTATACCGTTTCCCGAAACGGTACTTGATGTTCATCCCAAATTTTAAAAAAAGAACGGCTGAACTTCAACATGATACACATTAGGGATGAGCTCGGGATGGTATCGGTACCAACCGATACCGATCCCGAAAAAACCGATACCGAAAACACCCTAAACCCAATACCGATACCAAACACATACGGTATCGGTATTTTACCTTAAAATACCGATACCATACCGATCCCGTACTGATACCGATAATACCGAAACCAAAAACCTCTAATTGTGGGTACCGATACCGAACACCCTCGATTCGGTATTGGTTAGGTATGGGATCAGGACGGGACGGTATCGGTATTCAGCTCTATGTGCTCATCGCTAATACACACCTTTGTGGCTTTGTAACATTATTTTTCTTCAATGATTGTATTGTACTCTAGTTTTTTGTAGTGCAAAAACAGTTTAGTATGTGTTATATATTGGTTTAGCATATGTACCAGATAATGTTTCAATTTTCCCAAAATGACCCTGAAATGAAACATAATACACCCACACAGATTAAAATATAGCATATATATATCTAACAATCATAATACACCTCAAATCTGTTAAAAGGATAGATTATTGAATAAAATACATATTAGAGTTCATATGAATTGCTTCAGAAATTCTGTTGCCACTAATCTTCCCCTAGTGTTCATGGACAATTTCAGTTCACTTATCTCTTTATCAATATCCTGCAAATCAAGTGTGTCAAATCGATATAAGTTGGGCCGCAACATGAAAATTATCCATATGTGTATACTTATGAACAAGGGTGTTTATAAAACGTTTAATCTGCCCGAACTGCTCAGATTGAAGCAAGTCGGTCTGTTCAGCTGGGATTTGGAAACAGCCATTTAACATTTAACTGAATTAGCATTGTAATCATATATTTTGTAACCGATACTAACACAAATTATTATATGAAAATGAGTCTAAACACTTGGGTAATTAAAAAGCATTTCTGGTCAAACAGACCTGACCCATTTTTTACTGAACCTGTGTTCAGTTCATGGTTACCTTTTGCGGTCAGTTTATAAAAAAAATAAAAAATAAAAAAAAAATCAGCCAAAAGGCAATAATAACTAAAGTAAACTGTAATCTTACTTCCATGAATTGTACAATGAAGTCAATAAGCTTATGCTTCTGCATCTCTTCACAATGGTAATTAGTGATAAGAAAACTAATGTCGTAACCCTGAAAAAAGGAGAATTAGGTTCATAAAACACCGCCACCTTGGCACATATTATCCACAAAAAATCGTATGTAAAGTCAAATGACGGTCATATAAATGTGGATTTTGGTAGCTTTTACACACCTGAACTGGTTTTCTCCTCAAGACTTGAAAAGCTTCTGCCCTCATAGACAAAAATCTAAGGAACTTTTTGGTTAGAATGTTTTCAAGCTCGTCTGCCTGCTTTACCTATAAACAAATCATAAAAGAAAAAAAAAATGAAAAAATACTGGTTTAATACGAATAAACTAATAACCAAATAAACATGGAAGCAAATGTTGGCTTTCTAAAACGACAACAAACGGTGTTAGAATCATGAAGATCTCCGTTCTTTTGTTCTAACTGTACTTAAAATTTTCCAAAATCAGAATCAACTCAGTAATTCAAAGCCGCCTAAGCTGATCCTGACTGATTTCTGTAACCAAAGTCAGATACTTGGAAACAAAAATATGTTGGGTATGTCTAATCTTAAATATGACAATTAAGACAAGTAGGATGTTGATTTATACCCTAATCCATTTTCTACTAACTTTGTAAATTATAAATGATGTCAACCTATTGACTATTAACAGAATTCACAAGATAATATAAGAATTTGGTAATCACTGTGGATGCAAGCAAATGATTGAACCAGCAAACGCTATGTGTTTGATTTTTTTTCCTGCCACTATTGTTGTCTGGGTATGACTAGAAATCCACATAACTTTATGTCCACCAGAGAGATATGTTATGTGCTTGATTTGCATGTGCATATGTGGCTATGTTGGATCCAATTATCATGCACGTTTACACATCTTTGTTTACTTTCAATTATTTGTTTAATTGTCTCCTTCTGTTAACTTGTTTTCCATGTGTGGTAGTGTAGGAGTGTTCCTAGATAAAGGAGTGGTGGATCCATGATCCGTCCATGTGAAGAGTAGTGATTGTAACGCCTTTAAAATAATGTTATTTGGATGTTAATGAAAGGTATGAATGAAAAATGGGCCTGAATATCCTTTCTAAATTTCTCCCAAGTTCCTCTCTATTTTATTTGGCCAACATTTGATTGTTGGAACCACATCAAGGTACTGAGACATAAGGTATGTCAGACCTCATACACCACCAACACGTATTGGACGCATTGGATGCCGATGAGAGAAGTCCACAACTAAGTGTGTTTGGAAGGGGGAATAAATGGACCATTCCAAGATGGGTGACCTCCTGAGAAGTCTCCACTCGGGCAACCGAAAAAGAAAAAAAAAGAAAAAAAGAAGCCATGAGCTCTTTGGGGGCAAAGCGGACAATATTGGTGAAATGCAAATACTGAGTAATTTCCAATATTGGTGGGTATGAGGTTGCTTTTAAAGTCGACAATTAGTTACAAACCCTTTAAAAACTGGTGGCAATTTCAATGGAAAAGACTGTATCTTTGTGAAATCCTGTTTAGAACATAATAATCTTTTTCACCGGAAGAACTATAGGTAACACATCAGAAGCTCAGTGTTCTCATAACTATGCAAGCAATAATAGTTTAATAGGCATGCCACGTAAAAGAGATAAATGATTAAAGCATTTACTGTAATTACCTTGAGGCTTATGCGCAGTGAATTAATAGAAGTTTCAATCAAGCATTTTTCAGCTTCATTTCGACAAATCACAACCTGAATCGAAAGTACCAACATTAAAACGATGATAGAAACATGGTTATTAATAAATGATGATAAATTACTACTATCTCCTATAAAGTATCATCTTCCATCAAGCTGAGATTAATTTTCTACTTTTCTTGTTTGGACATTTGCTATGAAAACCAAATACAACGCTTTGAAGTCATGGCTTTAAGACGTACTCAGGGTATCAATTTTATCAAAAATCTCAGTTCTAAGTGTAAAACAAGTACACCCCTTTATAATCTTTTTGTGGGTCAGTATCACAGACTAAGTAGAGAAACATGGCCAAATACATCAAGTACCAAGAATCTGTTCTTACTGAATTAAGCAGAAGTTCCGGGCTGGTCCTGCAAATAGAAAGGAAAACATTAAAAGTTTGAGCAAAAATTCAGGGCATATGTGATATGTAATAAACATTACAAAAGCAGCATAAAAAAGATGGCTGATTCAAGTCTCATCTACATACTTCATCTCAACTTCGGGTTTGTTATGTCTTTCAACTTCTTGACAAGGAAAGTTCTGCAAGGAGAATACAAATTGGTGAAATGTTCACATTCAGACCTAAATCTAGTAGTTAAGCAAGCGTGCTAAGACCAAATGTTACTACACAACACCCAGCCTAAGAATATGTGTACATGACACACAAACACCATAATTTGCTGAATAATAAAAAAAAAGATATAGGATGTGTATTAATCATATAGACTATAGTTGTTAAAAGCCATTGCCTCTTGCGCCTAGGCCCATTTTTTAGGCGAGGCGAGGCAATTGCGCTCTAAGTCAAGGCAATTGTGTACCTGTAAACACATGGCAGCCTCTAGAGTGTTCCGTATGCAAGTCAAATACAACCTCACTGAACTTGCCTGTAAAATCATGAAGAATTAATTTATAATCACTACAAACACACATAAATTAATCCCAACTGTGACACTAAACATCTTAAAACAACAGCAAAACACAAATGTTCCAGCTTAGCTGATAACTGATAAACCTAAATCAAGTCACTTATGCCATAATTTTTCACCTACTATCAAACAAAAGCATATAAAGTCTCATTAGTTCCCAAACCAGGTTCATATCACAATTCACAGCCACAGAAAAATATCCTAAGATCGCCGATAACTATTTATCGACTGCCATAAATTCAATACAGTAACCGTTTCGGTGAAGTCATTCAAGTTACACACTCCAAAAGAGAACACCTCAACACGGTGTTCATCCTTTCGAGCAACTAGAGCTGATCGGAAGCTCAACGTTAGTGAAACAATCTCTAAGCTAGATAAAATAACACATATAAACACCGCAATTCAAAATATACACAGACCAACACGCTACATTTTGTTCAATTAAACAGTCTCCTACGCTAGATAAAATTACACATATAAACACTTCAATTCAAAATATACACTGATCAATACACTACATATTGTTCAAATTAAACAGTCTCTATGTTAACATGAAATAAGGCATATAATTATATAAACACTTCAATTCCAAATATACACTTATCAATAAACTACATTTTCTTCAAATTCATTATCCTTAATAATAATAATAATAATAATAATAATAATAATAATAATAATAATAATAATCTAAATGCTTATAAAATCACTAAGTTCATCATCATAGGGTTATATCTGCATATAAAATCACTAACTTAACCATCGGAGGGTTATATCTGCAAACGATAATAAAATATCGAAAAAAACATTTCAGATCTAAAGGAAACAAAATAAAAAAAAAATGGAATGATACGGATTGAATAAACCTAGGGTTTGAAGCGAGTAATATTAGACTTACCATAGATGATATTATTATTATTATTATTATGAAATGTGTAGAAGATTATGGATTGAGACGAAGCCAATTCTTCAATTGATCTGAATAACACAAAATATTATTAAGAATTAAAAGGTTAAAAAAGTTGGATTAAATAGGAGTTTAAAAACGAATCATCATCATCATACTCAGTTAATCCTATCTATAGCAAAGCTAAGGTAGGGTCTGAGGAGGGTAAGATGTAGACAGCCTTACCTCTACCCCTAAGAATAGAGAGGCTGCTTTCAGTGAGACCCCCGGCTCGATGTGGTTTGGTATAAAGCCTTGGACATAAGGCACAAAGCACTTAGCAATCGGGACAAACCCGATCAATGCATGTACCCCTTTGTCTTTTGGCTATCAACGCCACCACATGATGCATGATTAACCGTCCGTCGTTTTTAACGTTATTTTCACGAAATTAGTAAAATAACGTTAAAACTAGTGCAACTATACTTTTGCCCCATGAGGGCCACACATATATACATTATATGCGCACACCGTAAGTGGGGCGTAGGAGTTTAAAAACGAATAAAAAGTAAAAATCCGACCTGCCGGATTCGAACCAGCGACCTAAGGATTGGCTGTTAGGTTGTGCCTACTACAGTCCTCCGCTCTACCAACTGAGCTAAGGTCGGTTTGTTATTATATTTAGTTATCTATCTATATCTATCTATACATATAATAAACCAAGGGTTAGGATCAAATACACAAGATACTTTTTCTAGGAAGGGTGAGAAGGATTGTGATCCATTGATCATATATTTGAAGGGTTGAGATTAGTTTGTTTGAAAAAAATAAATAATAAATTAGAGAAAGGGTATAAAAGGAAAACAACATTTGTTGACTTTCTCTCTCCACATGCAATGCACATGTCAATTCCCCCATCATTTTAAAACGTCTATAACTTTTTCATACGACATTTTTTTTTCAAAAAAATTTCACCATATTAACGAGCGTTTTTTTATCTTTAATATGAGTACCACATTGCTACATTAAAATTGAAAAAAAAAAATTGTGCTAAATGGGTTTTTTTTCTCCGTTGTGTCTTCTGCACGTTCATTGTGTTATAGTATGCATGTGTGCTTTATAAATATGTTATTTATGTTTTTTTAGTCTACACATGATTTAACTTTGTCCATTGTGTTTTTAGTATGATTTTAATTGTGTTTTACGCAAATGAGTTTTGTATTTAGGTGTACATTGTGTTTTATTATGTTGTTCATTGTGTTTAAGTCTATTATTCATTGTGTTTTAGTCTTCTGTTCATTGTGTCTTTAGAATGTCATCCATTGTGTTTTATTAGACTGTTCATTGTGTTTTATACCCTATTGTTCATTGCATATTTAATTGGTACTCATTGTGTTTTACATTATCTCCATTGTGTCTTACGCAACTGGGTTTTCAACTTTTTTTTACAAAAGTATTCATTGTGTTTTAATCTTCTGTTCATTGTGTCTTTATTATGTCGTCCATTGGGTTTTACACAAATGGGTTTTTAACTTTTTTTTCAAAAGTATTCATTGTATTTTAGTCTTTTGTTCATTGTGTCTTTCGTATGTCATCCATTGTGTCTTATGCAACTGGTTTTCAACTTTTTTTTCAAAAGTATTCATTGTGTTTTAGTCTTCTATTCATTGTATCTTTAGTATATCGTCCATTGTGTTTTACTAGACTCTTGATTGTGTTTTATACCCTATATTTAATTGGTGTTCATTGTGTTTTACATTCCATTGTGTCTTACGCAAGTGGGTTTTGAATTTGTTTTTCAAAAGTATAGCAATATGGTACTCATATTAAAGATAAAAAGACGTTCAATTTTATGGTATAATTTTTTTTAAAAACGGATGACGTATAAAAAAGTTATGGGCATTTAAAAATGAAGGTGGAAATGGCATGTGACTTGCATGTGCATATGTTTTTGACAAAATTACCCCTCCCACTTGTTAATCCTTTGGACACATGTCATTTTCTAGTGGCTTCTCACCCTTCTCATTTTTTGTAGTCTTTGTAGAATAACCCAACCCATATTATTATGCAATCTTTCTTTTGAGAGATGCCACATAGGATGTGATGTGGCAACTCTAAACCAATTAAAAAGAAGGAATAAATATGGTTTAAATATGATTTAACATAATCTATTAAATTTAAATATTAAAACTTTATTATTTTCTCTCTCATGTTTCCTCTCATAAATTTTAAAATTTAATATCTTTTATATACGAGATTTTTTAAAGAAAAAAATTACACCAAATTAACGAGCGTTTTATTATCTTTCCAACGAGTATCATAGTGCTATATAAAAAACGGAGAAAAAAAACGACTATTTTTTGTAACCCGACAGGTATTGTGTCAGGTTTAGAATTGGTTTAAAAAAAATTGTGGGTTTGGGTCAGGCCTGGGATTAGGTGATATCCGACCCAATTACCCTTTTTTATATTAGAATATGATAACTTATGGCAGAGATTTGTTTAAAATAATAATAATAATAATAATAATAATAATAATAATAATAATAATATTCATTAATCATATATTTGCAAGTCATTAATTATGTTGTCATATTAGATATTTTATTATGTCATATTAGATATTTCAACTCGGGACGCTTTCCAACAGGTAATTGCTATATAGATGCCATTTTTATAGTTTAGATACTTCTAATTTTATTCACTTTACTTAGATTTCTCAACCCGGGACGCTCCCGGGGTATAAGCTAGTTCCTGAATAATTATTAGTAAAAAGTCATATTAGTATATTAGAGGTGTTCACGATTCACTTTCGAATCGTCTAAACACTTTGTGACTAATATAACTCCATTTTCAATGGAATTTGTATTGTTACGTTGAATAAACTATAAAAACAAATATAGTATCAGTATCATTACTAAGATATTATTGGTTCGGTTCTTCACGATAAAGAAAAATCTCATTATAATAGTATGGCAGTACCAAAAGTACTTTATACTGTCACGTTGATAAGAACTATAAAAATGAATATGGTATTGGTATTGATACTTCGATAGTACTGATTCGACTTTTCACAATAAAGAAAAATATCACTATTCCTATACTGAAAGTACCAGTGTACAAGTACCCGGTACCAAATGCCCATCCCTATAAAAAAAATAAAATAAAACTAGTACATGGTACCAAATAAAAAGGGTTTTACCAAAAACAAAAATAAATCAAAATATTGGTGCATGTTAACATTAAAGGGACTGCATGCTAGTACCAAAAGGTAGTGCATATTAGCAACAAAGGGTGGTGTACATTAGCATTTTGACACACTAATAAGAAAAACTTCTTTTAAGTCGTAGTTACTCGTGCGTTGCCGCAGGACGCAGTTTAAACTCGTGCATTTCCGCGAGAAGCTCTTTAAAGTCCGTACGTATCGAAACAGAAAGGCTCGATACTTAATAAATGTTGTATTGCTAATGTAACACCGTTTCTAATGGATTTTATACTGTCATGTTGAGAAACTAAAAAAACAGGAATACAGTATTGGTACCGATATGACAATATAGCTTCGGTTCTCCGGGATGAAGAAAAGTATCACTAAATTGGTACCGAATCGGTACTTTCTAATTTATTTCCATTTTCAGTGGATTTTATACTGTCACGTTTAGAAAACTATAAACACGAATAGGGTATCGATATCGGAAAAAATAGTACCCAGTACAAGGGTCGTTCACGAGCCGAGCGGGCATTTGCTCGTGCTTTGCTTGTTTACAAACCGAACCGAGCTAAGCGACTCATTCACAACCGAGCCAAAAACCGATCGAGCATTTTTTAGCGCGATTTTTTTCGAGCGAGAATCAAGCAGAGAGTAATTTGGACGACCATAAAATTGAGATGTTTCCTTCAATATTTCCATTGTCGGGTGACAACTAAGGTCGAATTGTCCGACGATAACACTACTTTTGAGGTCCGAGTTTCCGAGGATGAGGCATAGGTTGAGGCCGGTGAGGCGATGAAGATATTGCAGTGAACAATTATCGCATTATGGCGTATAGTGATATTAAGCAACGATTAGCGATAGAGGACTAATAACATAAAGAAGTCAAGACTATCACTTTACGACTTATGATTTTACTAATAAACTTAGTGTTAAATTTTTATTGGGTTAAGTGGGCTAGTTACATTTTATTTGCGTATATTGGGCAAAGTCCAATAGAATGTTATGTATAAAGTTACAAATATAACTGTAATTTGTCTGTGTGTGTGTATATATATATTTATGTATTTATATAATAAATAATTAAAAATTATTCGAGCGAGCTGAGCGGACCTTTGCTTGTGCTTGGCTTGTTTACAAAACAAACCAAGTCAATCGGTTCATTTATAACTGAGCAGAAGATTGAGCAAGTATTTTTTAGTATTTTCCGAGCGAGCGGCAAGCGATTTGAACAGTCCTACCCGGTACCAAATAAGGAGTTATACAAAAAATAAAACTTTTTAAATGTTGGTGCACATTAGCAAAACAGAGGCAGCTAGTGAAAAGATGCTATTAAACTGTCCCCTTTTTAATAATAATAATAATAATTTTTAAAATTGATAGGGTATATCCTACAATTTGATTTTCAATATAACAAAACCAAAATGACATGAAAAGAGGCCTAAAAGCGAGGTTTCAAACCTACGTCCCTTTTGTTATCGTAATGACACAAAACCCATTAGGCCAAGAATGCACTATTGTTAACTCACGGTTCTAAAAACTATACATTCACAAAAGCATTTTTAATGGTTAATAGTGGATGCCACTTGGCATCCACTTAGTGGCCAGTGCATATTAGTGTATAGACACTGTTAAAGTATGTTTGTTTTAATATATTGTTATTATTATTGTTGTTGTTGTTGTTGTTGTCGTTGTTTTTAGACAAAATTACATAAATCAACCTTTTTTTATGGTAAAAAATTGTAGGTTTCAACCTTTAATACAAACTCAAGCAAGTTTTCTTGTTAAGTTCACTCAAATGCAAGTCATGTGTTAAGTTACCTCACATGCAAGACGATAGAGGGCAAAGCCACTGCCGTGGGAGCCTATACCGCTGCCATGACTTGAGACGATAGTCATATGAGCCTATACCACGGCCACGACTTGAGAAGATAGGGGATGAGATATGAATGCTCTCAGAAGTTGGTCATTGATGTATAGTTATATATAAAAAAAATGTATTGGATTTGGATTATTCACCACATAATTTGTTGTAGGTTAATTGTAACGAGTGGATTATGCTAGCGTGTTATGTGACTCGGTTTTAAATTTCATTTAACATTAGTAGTTTCATTATTATTGTTGTTGTTGTTGTTGTTATCAGAACCCACTTGAATAATAGTTTCTTTTGTTTGGTTCTAGTTTTTATCTACGTTTCGATATAAGTTTCGTTTTAAAACGGAATTGTGTATGATAATATATAAGTTATCTAAGCATAGGCAAACGACAACTCGTTAGATTTTTTAGTTTTTTATTTCCCTTTTACATGGTTTTGTTACCGTTTCGACTTGGTTATTATTTTTTTTATACAATAATGTTTTACGTTTCGATTTGAATTTGACGAGTTAACAACTGCAAATTATGTGCATGGTTTATCGCTTTGACGTTTATTTTTTTTGTATGGTTTAACAGTCCTATCATAAATACTAGTAAATACCAATTCAAAAGAAAATAAAAGTATACTTGAAACTCATATGTATTTAGAAAAGGAAAGATTTGTTTGTCCTCGATATTTTTGTGTTTTTTTTTCTTTTTAAAAGATCATACATATCGTTATCCAATTTACCAGATTCGTTTTATATGTTTTATTCAACATGTTTCAACCATTGCTTTCAGGATTGTTTTACTGGTGGTGGAAGAATTTTGTGATCAATGATTCAATATCAAAGCCTGGTGACACCTTGAATTGTTGTAACGTTGATATTGACTTTTTGGATATGCTTATCGGACCATGTGTAATAGACATTATGTGGGCATGAATGAGTTTGATAACACCCTTAACACCGTCCTCCTGGGTATTTTTAGGGCATGAAGAAGGAGGGACATTTCTAGTATAATGCCCAAAAAGGAGAAAAATAAGGAAACTAATGATTAGAGAAAATTACCCAGTTAGTCCCTGTGGTTTCCGTCTAGTTTCACCTTCAAGTACTAAGGTTTCAAAGTTTCAGGTTGGGGGTTTAACTTAATCTTTTGTAACATAGTTGGGGTTTAGCACTAACCCACGTTAAAACTTAACAGATTTAATATTCACGTGACAAACATGTGAGGGGCAATTATGTCTTTTCAAATTTTGTGATATTTTATTCGATTTAAACCCTTTAAAAACCCCAATCCTCATCGTTCATCATCATCACCCTCAAAACCACGTTGAACGACTCGAAGAACATTCATCAACATCAACAATGGATCATCAATGCTTCTGTGGAATGGTGGCTAATGTTCAAACCTTGTGGACAGACCTCAACCCTGGATGCCGGTTCAAGTGTTGTCCCCAAATGGTATGATTTGAAACCCTAAAATCCACCCCCTTTGTAATTTTCTGACATTTAAGTGATTGTGATTTCAGGCAGGAGTTAGGTGCCAATACTTTGTTTGGGTCGATCCCCCAATGTGTCGCAGGTCTGTGGAAAATATACCGGGGCTTTTGAGGGGTAGAAACATGCTTGAAAGACATGCAATGAACATACAAGAAGAACTTCAAAGGAAGAAAAAGCAGCTGTTGATGACTAGGCTTATTGTTGCGGTTGTGTTGGTTATGTATTTCCTGTATTAGATGGTTTATAAGTGGGGAATGTCTTTTGGTCTTTTGGTTGGTTTAGTTGTATTTGGTATTTTGGTTGGTTTAGGGGTAATGCAGAATTAGATGGTGTTGATGATGTCTTTTGGTCTTTTGTTAGTGTTGTATTTGGTATTTTGGTTGGTTTAGGGGTACATGATGATGATGATGTAAATCAGTATAAATGTAATCCAGTTTCAAATGAATGAAAACTGAAATTTTGGTATGGATGTTGCTTGGTTTATATAATGATGATGATGTAAATGCAGTATAAATGTTTAAATGTAATTTTATTTCAAATGGGTCATTGACAGGATTTTTCATTCCAAACAATGGGTAAACATAGAATGAGTCAATACATAAGGGTCAAACACACATATGGGTCAAACATAGACTGTTGCAACATATTAACATTCCAAATGGGTCAATACACAAATGGGTCAAACATAGACTGTTGCAGCAGATTAACATTCCAAATGGGTCAATACACAAATGGGTCAAACATAGACTGTTGCAACAGATTAACATTCCAAATGGGTCAAAACAGGATTTATCATTCCAAACCATACCAAAGTCAAAAGATAGTCTAGACAAAAGATACCAAATTCATAACATTCCAAAATGATAACATACCATAGTCTAGACATAACAAATCTAAAAACTACAATATGTCAAAACATTTTTGCTGCAAACTGTGATCAACCTTGAGTCTTGCAAGTTTTTTTGTTGTGGCCTTTTTGTTTACACTTCCCACATGTCACAGTTCTTAGGGCCCTAGGTTTTTGCTGATCCATTTTGGTTGCCTCAGTTCCTTTTCCTTTGTTTAATGTAGATGCACCTTGACCCTTGCATGATCTGCTATTGTGACCTTTGTTTTTGCACTTCTTACAAGTTGCAGTCTTCCCTTTCCTACTCAGCTTTCCACCAGCCACCATTTTCTCATCCTTCTCCAATGCTGATTTCTTCCTTTGCTTTTTTTTGGCCTCCCAATTGGAACATGGTGATATGGTTGTCTTAACTTCAAAGGACAATCTGATTTTGGCCACATGTTTCTACCATTAATGGGTCCTACTTTGTGTGAGTACACCTCTTTCCAAGTATCAAGTCTATAACAAGGATGGACCCATGTTTCTGGTATTTCAACCTGTTTTATACAGCAACCTTAATAAACACTCTCTATATAATAAAAACAATATGAAAGCATAATAAAAACACTATATATATACCTGCTGTCCATTCATAGCCATGTTCCAGTTTGTTGCAACAACATGTTTACATGGTATTCCTGTTAACTCCCAGTATCTGCATGAGCAAGTTTGGTCAATCACATCTACAACATATTGTTCCCCCAAAAAACCAACAGACACTTCATAGAGTCTTCAACCATTCCAGTGAACACTTAGTTGAGCTGTTTCTTTTTTAATCTCTTCAAACTTTATTGCTATTTTAGGAGCCAATAAACCATCTGTTTTGTTAATCACCAACATCACATTAACTATTCTCCTCATTAAATACTCCCTAACATACTCCAAGGCAGTTATAATAGGCTTATCTCTACCATCAAGTAATTGTGACATCCGTCACTTTTATCTTTATTATATATATATATATATATTTTATTTCGTACCTCCTATCTTGTACGTCGCATTTTATCCTTATCTATAATAATAATAATAATAATAATAATAATAATAATAATAATAATAGGGGAAAGTGAATATGGTGCTGTTACACACCTAAGCTTAGATGCGAAACCCTCAAAACTACGTCGTTTTAATTAAAATCCTTAAAAATTTAAACTTAAACACACCATTTATATCTTTGTTTTTATTTATTGGCATCTTCATTTTTTCCCTAGTGATCACGAAGGTCTACAAAGCCGTATATCTAATTTCTAAGAACATACGAAGTAGCTTTAATCCCTGTATCATTTTTAGATCAAGTTTTGATTTAATCAAAATAGGAAACGAAAAGTAAAACAAATAGAAGATAAAATCTTGACTTATTAGCTAAATCTAAAATTAAATGGTAAAAAAAAAACTAAAAATCATTTTTATTTGTTGGCTCGAATTAATCATTTTTCCCAGAAACACAAATGTTTCTTCTTGGTTCTTCGAATTGCGAAATAGGTTTCAGTTACCATACCATCTGGTAAATTTTATAGAATCCTTGAATCAATAATAAGAATCATGGTGTTCATGTAATTGTGAAATATGTAGTTTTGTATGTTCTTAGAAATAGAAATATGTAGAACCGCATCATCATAGGCAAAAAGAAATATATGAAACGGTGCTTTATTGTTTAAATTTTTAGGGATTTTAATCAAAACGACATAGTTTTGAAGGTTTCGCATCTAAGCTTAGGTGTGTAACAGCACCATATTCACTTTCCCCATAATAATAATAATAATAATAATAATAATAATAATAATAATAATAATAATAATAATAATAATAATCAAACACTAAATCTCCAAACCATCTATCCTAACCCAAACAAATACAAGACCCAAAAGAAACCCAACCATTTCTTCTTCTTTTGCATGTTTTACTGAAGCCCAATTGCTGAGCCCATCAAAACCGGCCCAGAACCAAAAACCCGGCCCAACAACACAAACACCCTCCTTGTCTCGTCCCTGTTACCCGGTTACCCACCCGGATCCGACCCGAAGCCTTGGTCAACACCCAGTCCACCTTCCTTGATTATTGGCCCCATTTTTTGTAGCAAATTCATCCTCTTTGACCGACTAACATACCCCCATAATTATAATCCGTGATTTCAGCTCCTAAAGAGTATCAATGACTCGGTTTTGACCGGCCTTGGTCAAAACTTCAAGACCTTCCATTTCTACGATTTACCTATAAATTGAACCCTTGTATTGTGACTATGAACGCCGAAACACAAACCCCCACTATCAATTTCTGTTAAAATCGTCTGAACAAGAATAATCGTTCGAAGTTTGACTTTTCTGTTGACTTGGCGATTATCACGAAACCGTGCATTGTAAGTTCAATTTCTTGTATAGGTTTTGTTTATCGGCCCCTGATAACCATTAACCCCATGGTTAATCAGCCATTGAATCCGTTATTAATCGGATTGGAAAGCTAGGGCTCGACTTAGACATTTTGGGGAAGATGACTAATAACTGAACCTGTTTAAATAAAACACGAAACAAAAGAAAACACAAACTGATGGTTAGAGCAGTTGGTTGTGAGTGTATGGGTTAAGGCTTTGGACCGGATCTGATACCCGGTTCGATCCTCACAACCTACACTTCTTTTTTTGTTCCATTTTTCATATATATATTGTTGTTATATTCTTTTAAAATGATTTTTAAATACTAAAAGTGCTTATTAAATTCTACAAAAAATTATCTTTAGTTATTCTTATGATAAAGTTCATTATCCAATTTTTAGATTTTCAAAAATCTTTTATTAATTATATAAAATAAATATTACAAGTTTATTCTATTATAATTATAAAATTCTATAAAAATATCAAAACGATTATATAAATTCCCACAAAAATTATTCCGAGTTTATATAACATTAAACTTTTCTGAAATGATTTTTACTTCTGAAAAATCATTTATTTAATATTTTTAATCAATTTTTGTTAGTTTTAATCATAAATAAATCATAATAAATTCATTTTTCAATATTTTTGCACCAAAATTTTATATAAATTATTTCTATCCATTTAGAACAGAAATACAATTTTTAATATAAAAATTATTTAATTTTAATATTTTTAAATATTAAAGTTATATTTTGACAATTTGAAATAAATGTATTTAATATTCTATTTATAAGAAAATAATTTTATAAAAATTATTTTCACACGTAAAACTTTATATTGTGACCATCCTTGATTTAAAATTTACAAAAAGACTTTTGTTTATTTATTTATCAAACGAATACTTATCCCCAATTCGAAACCCTAGATAATACTCATAGACTAGATAGACTTAGACTTATTTGTTACCTTATACATAGGGTGATACTTGGCAACGTTGGATTACACTTATTCAATTCCACAAGACTTACCACCTTGCTAAGGTGAGTATTACTTATCCCCTTTTTCGTTTTTACACTTTTGGGGTGATTCATGCACAAGTATACAAAACTTTCACATTCAGTTACACATACATTTTCTTCATTTACAATTCATATACGTGTCTTGTTTATCATTGTGCCTTATGTTTGAACATGAATGTAGCTTACGTACAAAATCATACATCTAGACATAACTTATGTTATGGTGCTCTTCACATATAGACGTAACTTATGTTATGGTGCTCATTTAGACATAACTTATGTTATGGTGCTCTTTTAGACTTGACACGTGTTAGGGAGCTCATTATCAATTTCATTTTACCAACTTTACATTTGATCTTTGCCTTGTTTGGTTACTTATGTGTTCACATAATGCCTTGGTGATGCTAGACACATGAATTGTACCACTTTTCAAACTTATACTATATGTACAAAGCTAGGTTCTAACACCCCAACCGATGGCGGAAACATCGAGGTGTCACGTAGTGACGATTGCTCAATAGCTCATGGACTAAAGTGTAAATTTAAATACATTGATTTAATAATTTATTACATTGAAATGAAATACAACGATTCTAACTGCCAACTATATTTAAATACAATGAATCAAAATCTAAATATAAATCCGAAAGCTTAAAGAATGCATCTCAAAACAACCTGAAACATGTACAAAAATAGTATATGTCAATACAAAATGTATTGGTGAGCATACCCTGTTTAAATAAATATAGTAGAAAAGTGTTTAGCAATTCATGTGCGGTACCATTTGCAATTATGTAATAAGTAATATCCGTTCAAAACCAAACCTGAGAATAATGACTAACACATGACTAACCAACTGAATAATGAATTAACAAGACAATGACCAAGATTCTCTTAACAGAGGCTCAAGGGGGTATACCATAGTACTATTCATTGAAAAGCTAGGCCGCCCAGCGGTTAATGATTGTGACAAGTCATAGACACACCAATTAGCATAAAGCAAACACAATGAGAATTGCATTAAGTATAAGAAATTGAAACTTGGTTAATATATAGGTACATGAGTCACCCTAAAGTAGTAAAACAGTAAAAAAGGGAAAGATATACTCACAGTTTGCGAAAGCGATTAAGATCCAACTTAAGCGGTCGTGAGCTAAGTAATGGAAATTCCGAAGAATCCAACCTATAATGTATAAGAATACTAATAAGGAAAAGTCTAAGAGTCTAAGGTAACTAAGGTCTAAGGCATTAGGGTTTGCTAAGTCGATTTGGGGAATTAGAGTTTTTACGATAAGTCGAATTAATATAAAAGTTGTATATTAAAATAATATATCAAAGTTTTTAGATATGATTTAGGTAATATAATTATGACCAAGTGAATAATTAGGTTAAAATATGTTTAAATAATTAATACAAAATAATTAAAACGGCATCAAAAGTTGATACTTACAATGTGTTTAAGGGTCGAAATTGAGAGTACAAGGGGCGATGACATGCAAACGACTAAAGGTGTTCTGAACATGATTTGAATAGTATTTTTTTTGTGGGTTTACAACGCGTAAAGGTGCAGAAAAAAAAATGGGACGATTCGTTATATAAATGTCGTTTATAAGCGACATTAATGGTGGTTGAAGTTTCCGGCAGTTACATACCAAAAACCCGGATTAAAACTCACTAAAGACCGCGTTAAAACTCAATTAAATGACTTAAACTCTTTAGTAATGATGGAGAAACGTTCAGGTAACAATTATAGATCATGAAACGCCTTTAATGGGCCGATTATACCTTGCCGGAAAAGAGCTCCGGCCGCCGGACATGGCCGGAAAAAACGAGCAGCATCACAGGAGGGAAAAGAATGTTTTAAAACTTTTATGTATTGTCAGCTTTAGTCCCTCCTATATAACCTAGTTTGTTTGTTTTTTTTATGATGTTTAGTTAATAGTTAATTTTTTTCCTATGTGATAACTTAACCAAGTTAAGTTAGTTTAACCAAAAAGTTGCAAAACTTTATAAAACTAATTTTTTTTTTATAAAATCTTTTATGAATATGTTACGCATTTGATTAAAACTTATACCCGATCCAAAATAAATATAACTGATATATTTCAGTTCGCTCTAAAATTAAATTTAAAAAACGATGAATTTATAGGGACTATAATGGAAATATTTGAAGGGCTATTATTGTCAATGAGATGAAAGACGAGGGTGACGGATGTCACATAGGTAGTACTTACCAACATCATATGTTGACAAAATTTATTTTCGTGCATGTTTCAGGATAAGCTGCTTGACGCTTCACATAGAACTTTGGACTTAGAATAAATCAATCAACTATCTCTATTTTTGTTGTCATGTATTTTTTTTCACATGTTGTAAAACAATATTCAATAATCAAATATTTACATTTTAGTACCATGAGCTTTTGAACAATCGTCATTACGTGACACCTCGATGATTCCGCCATCGGTTGGGGTGTTACAGTAATCTTGCATTGAACACTTCACATAGATTGTTCAGTAAAATATCAGTATTAGCCCTACCTGTTGAAAATTGAAAACCAGTTTAAACATGTCAAACATATGAACAACACCAGTTATAAACATAATACATCATCAGACATATAAACACAAACCTGAAAAATGACTTCTAGCCCAATGTTGTGGTGGAATCTGTTGTAACCATTGGAAAACATCATCATTCATTGTTCTTAATTCTCCCATTAATCTTTCAAAGTCTGGTCTTGTGGTGGCAGATGCTATATTCCAGAGCATGGCTTTGAAAGCCTTGCCCCTCCATTGCAATTTCATGTTTTGGTGGATATGCCTAAGGCAATATCTGTGTTCAGCACAAGGAAATACCTTTTGCAAGGTAGGGATAAGTCCCTTTTGTCTGTCAGATATGAATGTGAAATTGGAGTTCACATTTAGGTCCAAGTCATCTCATAGAATCTCCAAAAACCATTCCCAAGAATTTAAACATTCTGATTCTACTATGGCATAAGCTACTGGATAGATGTCATTGTTTGGATCCACACCTACAGCTGTGAGCAGTTGACCAGGGAATGGTCCCTTCATAAAAGCCCCATCCAACCCAATAAAGTCCCTTCTACAAGCTTTAAACCCCTCTTTAAGTGGACCAAGGCAAACATAAAATCTTTTAAACACTCTGAAATCAGAATCAGGATTGTTTTCAACTTCCACATCAAGTTTGACAATTGACTCAGGGTTAGTTCTAAGCAACTCCAATCCATAGTCTCTCAACATACCATATTGAAGAGTTCTAAGCAAATCTGTAACACCCCAACCGATGGCGGAATCATCGAGGTGCCACGTAGTGACGATTGTTCAAAAGCTCATGGTACTAAAATGTAAATGGAAAATACATTGTCTAAATGAAATGTAAATATTGAAATAACTGAATTAAAATAAAGCACTAAATGTTCCTTGCTAAAGCACTAGATCAAACTGCACCTGAAACATGTACAAATAGATTTGGTCAACATATGAAATGTTGGTGAGCATTCCTAGTTTTGATATATATATAGTAGGTTTAAAAAGTTATACAATTCAAGTGCAAGCTACTGTGCAAATATGTAAACTATGTATCATACAAATGAGCGAAATCAACCCTGTGACTGTATAATGTACTGTATGAACTGTAGTGTACTCAACCAATAAATGGATGATAACTTAACAATGGCAACGGATTCTCCGATGAAAAAGGGGGAGAATCAATCTAGGCGGGTTGTCAATCCAAATAGCGCTATCCAATGTTAAGGTCGGCTTGTACCATGTTAATGATTTCACTAAGTACAAATGTAATCCACATGTATTGTCTAAGCATAAAGCACGTTGTAAGCAATGCACATAGTACTAGAATTGTATTTGTGAAAATGTAAAATTGTATTTGAAATTTGTAATAGTGTACATGTAACACCCCAAAAATGTATAAAAGCAAAAAGGGGATAGGAATACTCACAGTTCACGTAATAACTTGAAATTGGACTTGGACAACGAAATATGAATTGAGATTACTCCCAAATGATCAACCTAAAGTATTCGATAATGTGTAAGGGAAATAACTCTAGGATATATGTATTTCTAGGGCTTCGAATTGGAGATAAACGTTTATTTGATTAATAACAATTTGTTTATTAAATATAAGAAATTTAATGAATAAATAAATAAAAGTCTCTTGGCAAAATTTTAAGTTGAATGTGGTCACAACATAAGATTTTGATTATGAAAATAATTTTTATAAAATTATTTTCTTGAAAATAGAATATTTAATTTAATTATTTCAATTTGTCAAAATATGACTTTAATATCTAAAAATACTAAAATCAAAGAATTCTTGAATTAAAAATTGTATTTCTGTTCCAAATGAATAGAAATAATTTATGTAAAATTTTGGTACAAAAATATTGAAAAATGAATTTATTATGATTTAATTATGATTAAAACTTACAAAAATTGATTAATAATACTAAATAAATGATTTTTCAGAAATAAAAATCATTTCTGAAAAGCTTAATGTTATAAGAACTCAGGATAATTTTTGTAGAATTTAATAAAATTGTTTTGATATTTTGATGGATTTTTATAAATATAATAACATAAAATTGATTTAATTATTATAAATATTAAATAAATGAATTTCAGAAAACTAAAAATTGTAAACAAATCTTTTACATCAGATTTGATAAATATAATTTTTTTAGAATTTATAAAAAGGTTTTAATATTTAAAAATGAATTTACAAGATTTAATGTATAATATATATATAAAATGGTTTGTTTTAAAATGTAAAATAAATGGAAAAAGGGGTGTCCAAGCTGGGACTCGAACCCGGCTGGCATTAGTTATAAGCACCTGTCACAACCACTTGGCCTAGGCCTGTGGTTGTGATAAGTCCCGTTTTAATAAAAATAAATACATTATGCGAAAACAATTTCATCCCCAAATCAAAGAGCCACGAACCCTAGTTTTCCAATCAATAGAATTACACAATATTAACCCAATTAATCATGGGGTTAATGTTGTGTAGGTTCCGATTAATAAAACCCACTACAATAATCATACTTACAAATACGTTTAGATACAGAATTGCTCGGTCAAGCTTGGAAACTAATTCGCGATCGTTTATTAAGAACAGGGGATTTTTAGGAGGAATTGAGGATTGGGAAAGGTTATTCGGCGATGTGAGAATGTGATGTGATGCCCAATTTATAATGCTAATGTCCAGATCGTATAATTGGTAGGTTTTTTTAATTGTTTGACTTAGGAATAGTCAACACGCGATTGATGGCCCAAATTATGGAATATGGAACAATTATAATTGCAGAATTAAAGGTTTGATTGTGTCGGTCACCAATCAACCCAAATTGTTCCAAAATTTGAGATTAAATGTGTCAATTAAGGAAGGTAAGGTAGGTTGACCAAATGGGGTTTGCGTGACTGTTGCAGCGAACATAGATGGAAAGAAAGGAATAATTTAAGTGGGTTCTTATACAAGATGGACTAGGAATAAAACAAAACATCATTGTGGCTCAGCTGGTTTGGCGTGTGGGTTGTGTCTGTCGGTGAGTCGGGTTCGATACCCGGCTTAGACATTTATTTTGTTTTTGATTAATTCAGACAAGGGAAGGGGTTGGGCCAGTGTGGGCTGGGCACTGATGTTGGGCCAGGCTGGGATGGGCTCAAGAGGTAGATGGTTGGTGGGTTTGGGTTGTAGAGATGGTAAGAAAATAAAAATAAAAAATGTATCTATATAAAATCTGATTTTTATTATTATTATTATTATTATTATTATTATTATTATTATTATTATTATATATAAAAAGTGACGGATGTCACAGCATCCCCTACTTTTAGAAACTTCGTCCCGAAGTTATTAGAAACATAGGGTTGTGGATGTTTGAGTAAAAATTGAGATAACCGTGGTTTGGAAAATTCGAATGATTTATATAAGAAGTTTGATAGGTGTGAGTCAAAGATTGGATAAGAATATAGTAAATCATTTAAATTTCAAGTTTTATGAATCCTAAAATAAGTGCATGAGTTGATTGATTATAGAAAAAAAAAACTAATGAACTACCAAGTAACTAGAGTTTGTTCCTGGTCCGACTTCCGGTCTCACTTTCAATGCATCATTAGTGTTTGTATACAGGGTGTACCGCGGCTAACCCACCACACCTTTGATACCTCGAAAACGTACTGGATGCCTACCAAAAACTCTAATAGAATTTCACACTACCCTAAGCACCTGTAAATTCATGATTACGTTCCGGACCGGAATCATCAATTTACCTTACATTAGGGTTTTATGTCCTTCTATGATCCCACCGATTGTTGAGCAGGTTCGATAGCCTCCACCAGCCGTGGAGTAGGTTGTAGGGCCTCTCCCGACTGTTTGAAAGGCATAGTGACCTCTACCAATCGTTGAGTATGTTCGATAGCCTCCACCAGTCGTGGAGCAGGTTGTAGGGCCTCCCGACTGTTGAAAAAGGCATGATGACCTCTATTAAGTGCAACAATTATTATTCACATAGATTGCAAATTGATAGCATGTTTATGCAAGCAAGTTTGTAAGTACTACAACCATTAAGTGTAAGTGTTATCATGAATAATTAAATGTTTACGAGTATCATGAATAATTAGATGTTCAATGAATAGTCAAGTTAAAGGAAAAATCAAGTTTCATATAATAAGCAATGATGTTTTCTTAGAAAAGCTCTGTAAGATCAAGTATCAAGTCTAAACGTTTCAAATAAATGTAAGTGTACGATTAAAATAAACGTAACTAATATGATAGATCACCAATTTGTGTGTTCGTACATAATAGTATGCAAGGAAATCTCTAGATGTTATATGCCTATGAGTATGTCATAATTGGGTACAATAAGATCAAGAAAATGAAAACACGAGTATCATGAATAATTAAATGTCCAGTGAATAGTCAAATTAAGGGAAAATCAAGTTTCATAAACAATGATGTTTTGGAAAAATCCTGTAGAATCAAGTATCAGGTTTTTAGTAGTTTGATTATCATGGGTAACTAGTTCATGTGTGGGAAGGTGAAGGATATAAATTTAGTTCTTGAGAGGATGATGAAAAATCTTGAAGCAGAATCAAGGTTGTGAGCGATATTGAATGTGAAGATAGTTGATAAAGAGTTTATTTTATAGTAAGGAGATTATATAGCAGTGTAAATTTTGGGGTTTGAATCAAAGGTTATAATCAAGTGTATAAGAAAACATGATTGTGGTATATGCAAAATATTGTAAAAATTTGAACAAGTTGAAAATGAGTGAGTGTTGATGGAGAATCTAGAGACTAGATATTATTCCAAAAAATAATATAATAAATATTTTCAAAATTGGTTTTGTACATAAGGCAAAAGTCGTTAAATAGTACAAGCTAAGTAGGCTTTGTAATAGTTTAAAACATTATAGAAAATCGTTTGTTACGTCAATAAATAATCAATTGAATTTAAGTTCGAGGAAAATATGTACTTTGTAAAGTTACTAGGTAATACAACAAGTTTTAGAAATCTTTAGTTTGTGCTAAAGTATGAGGTTATAACATGTGGAGAAATGAAATAATATGATTTGGATAGGGTGTTGAATAAAAAAAATGGCTAAGATGGTAAGGTGAAGTGCGATTGTGAAATCCATAGATGGTTATGAAAGTATGAACTTGTAAGCAATATATGAAAATCGTGAAATACAAAATATTGTATATGAACCGAGAGAGTATTATTGAAAAAGCTTGCATAAAATGCTTGGAGTGCCCTTGTCTAGCTGTAAAGCCCAACAAGAACGTTGACTTTTCAAAGGAATTGAACCCAATGGTGATCAAAGAAGACGTGCTTTAGCCTATAAGTGGACACTCACTCCAGGAATCCCCAGGTAAGCATAACAGGTCCGTAAATGGATTTATGCGCTATGCTTGCCTATGCCAGAAAACCCAGTGTACAGGCGTCCACCCTTCCAGATTGCACGTGTCCTTATCACACTCATTAAAGTTCAACAACTTTGAAGGAACAAAAGTAAGAGTAGGCATTATGCCTAAGAGTGTCTTCATGAAAGGTACTGTCCCTGTTCCATGATGATGTAGACTTTCCACTCCCTGTAGGACACCATCTCTATGCACCATGATGAAGGATGAAAAGAATGGAGAGAGAGAAAAAGGGAAAGATAGAAGAAGGAAAGTAGAGGGAAATGAGGGTAAGGCAATTCAGAAAATATTATGCATGAAAGTTGAAGTTCGGTTATAGTCTAGGCCTATTTCATCTAGTAACCTAGTTCCCTATAACCATGGCTCTGATACCAATCTGTAACACCCCAACCGATGGCGGAATCATCGAGGTGCCACGTAGTGACGATTGTTCAAAAGCTCATGGTACTAAAATGTAAATATTATTGAATAATCAAAATTGTCTTACATGGAAATGGAAAATACATTGTCTAAATGAAATGTAAATATTGAAATAACTGAATTAAAATAAAGCACTAAATGTTCCTTGCTAAAGCACTAGATCAAACTGCACCTGAAACATGTACAAATAGATTTGGTCAACATATGAAATGTTGGTGAGCATTCCTAGTTTTGATATATATATAGTAGGTTTAAAAAGTTATACAATTCAAGTGCAAGCTACTGTGCAAATATGTAAACTATGTATCATACAAATGAGCGAAATCAACCCTGTGACTGTATAATGTACTGTATGAACTGTAGTGTACTCAACCAATAAATGGATGATAACTTAACAATGGCCACGGATTCTCCGATGAAAAAGGGGGAGAATCAATCTAGGCGGGTTGTCAATCCAAATAGCGCTATCCAATGTTAAGGTCGGCTTGTACCATGTTAATGATTTCACTAAGTACAAATGTAATCCACATGTATTGTCTAAGCATAAAGCACGTTGTAAGCAATGCACATAGTACTAGAATTGTATTTGTGAAAATGTAAAATTGTATTTGAAATTTGTAATAGTGTACATGTAACACCCCAAAAATGTATAAAAGCAAAAAGGGGATAGGAATACTCACAGTTCACGTAATAACTTGAAATTGGACTTGGACAACGAAATATGAATTGAGATTACTCCCAAATGATCAACCTAAAGTATTCGATAATGTGTAAGGGAAATAACTCTAGGATATATGTATTTCTAGGGCTTCGAATTGGGGATTAACGTTTATTTGATTAATAACAATTTGTTTATTAAATATAAGAAATTTAATGAATAAATAAATAAAAGTCTCTTGGCAAAAATTTTAAGTTGAATGTGGTCACAACATAAGATTTTGATTATGAAAATAATTTTATAAAATTATTTTCTTGAAAATAGAATATTTAATTTAATTATTTCAATTTGTCAAAATATGACTTTAATATCTAAAAATACTAAAATCAAAGAATTCTTGAATTAAAAATTGTATTTCTGTTCCAAATGAATAGAAATAATTTATGTAAAATTTTGGTACAAAAATATTGAAAATGAATTTATTATGATTTAATTATGATAAAACTTACAAAAATTGATTAATAATACTAAATAAATGATTTTTCAGAAATAAAAATCATTTCTGAAAAGCTTAATGTTATAAGAACTCAGGATAATTTTTGTAGAATTTAATAAAATTGTTTTGATATTTTGATGGATTTTTATAAATATAATAGCATAAAATTGATTTAATTATTATAAATATTAAATAAATGAATTTCAGAAAACTAAAAATTGTAAACAAATCTTTTACATCAGATTTGATAAATATAATTTTTTTAGAATTTATAAAAAGGTTTTAATATTTAAAAATGAATTTACAAGATTTAATGTATAATATATATATAAAATGGTTTGTTTTAAAATGTAAAATAAATGGAAAAAGGGGTGTCCAAGCTGGGACTCGAACCCGGCTGGCATTAGTTATAAGCACCTGTCACAACCACTTGGCCTAGGCCTGTGGTTGTGATAAGTCCCGTTTTAATAAAAATAAATACATTATGCGAAAACAATTTCATCCCCAAATCAAAGAGCCACGAACCCTAGTTTTCCAATCAATAGAATTACACAATATTAACCCAATTAATCATGGGGTTAATGTTGTGTAGGTTCCGATTAATAAAACCCACTACAATAATCATACTTACAAATACGTTTAGATACAGAATTGCTCGGTCAAGCTTGGAAACTAATTCGCGATCGTTTATTAAGAACAGGGGATTTTTAGGAGGAATTGAGGATTGGGAAAGGTTATTCGGCGATGTGAGAATGTGATGTGATGCCCAATTTATAATGCTAATGTCCAGATCGTATAATTGGTAGGTTTTTTTAATTGTTTGACTTAGGAATAGTCAACACGCGATTGATGGCCCAAATTATGGAATATGGAACAATTATAATTGCAGAATTAAAGGTTTGATTGTGTCGGTCACCAATCAACCCAAATTGTTCCAAAATTTGAGATTAAATGTGTCAATTAAGGAAGGTATGGTAGGTTGACCAAATGGGGTTTGCGTGACTGTTGCAGCGAACATAGAGGGAAAGAAAGGAATAATTTAAGTGGGTTCTTATACAAGATGGACTAGGAATAAAACAAAACATCATTGTGGCTCAGCTGGTTTGGCGTGTGGGTTGTGTCTGTCGGTGAGTCGGGTTCGATACCCGGCTTAGACATTTATTTTGTTTTTGATTAATTCAGACAAGGGAAGGGGTTGGGCCAGTGTGGGCTGGGCACTGATGTTGGGCCAGGCTGGGATGGGCTCAAGAGGTAGATGGTTGGTGGGTTTGGGTTGTAGAGATGGTAAGAAAATAAAATAAAAAATGTATCTATATAAAATCTGATTTTTTTATTATTATTATTATTATTATATATAAAAAGTGACGGATGTCACGAAATCCAATACATAGTCTCTCAACATACCATATTGAAGAGTAAAATCACCCATTACCTGTTGTGTGGCAGCAGCCTTTGCCCTGTATGCCTTCATTTTTGAGACTCCCATTTCATACTTTCTTTGCATTTGTTCTTGAATTGACTTAATGGGAATAGTTGGATTTGTCTCTATCTGCTGCACTATCTCTTTTGAAAGCCACTCAGAAGTGAATGCCTTAATAGATCTACTTTGAAGACATTTGTGTTCAGGGTTATAGGTTTGTACTTCCATGTAGGCTCCTTTTCTAACTTTGAAACATATAAGACCCAAGGGCATTTGTCTGCTTTTTCAATTGTTTTTCTACCCCCATCCTTTTGACTTGGGCCCAGAACTGGTTCTTCACTTGGGCCTTTACATGGGCCTTTCATTGGGCCTTTACTTGGACCCTCACCTGTTGTAACTTGACTTTTAGTTATAACTTTAATTGTGCCTTTACTTGGAACCTGATTAACATCACTTAATTTTTTAAACCTTGGAACAAAACCATTACAATTAACCCTGATGTGACATCCGTCACCCTCGTCTTTTATCTAAGTGACAATAATAGCCCTTCAAATATTTCTATTTTAGTTCCTTTAAGTTTAGTCGTTTTTCAAATTAGTAAAAGAACGAACTCAATGGATCGTGTCTATGTTTTAATCAAATACATATTTTGAAACGTTATTCGGAACGGATTTTTTTAAGTTTTATGAAGTTAAAAAAAATGTTTAAGTTAAGTTTGGCTAACTTAGTTACTTTTTATTAAGAAAAGTATAACCAAAACATTAATAAATTTGTGAGCGTTGGATTTTATCTAAAACAGGATTACACGATCATACAAGTCACAAATCTAGGTGCGGAAACCCTAGATCTGAACAAATTGATAAGATGCTAATCACGACACAATCAAGATCATTTTCAATATCATTTTCATAGATTAACTTTCAATCAATAAGCATTTACAATGTTTATGTTAATCTAGAATCACAAAGACACTTTCACAAAAACACTCCTAAACCTGCACTGAACCTGGACACAAAATGATAACTCTCTTACATAATCAAAAACTCAAAAACCTTATATAGACACTGCACATTCGCCCCTTTCAATAGGTCGAATGTGAGCAAAATCCACATTCGCCCACTAAGAGTGGTCGAATGTGGTCTTCTGTCCATGTCCTGTCTTCCTTCGCCCGTTTTATCTTCACCTTCGCCCACATTATCTACCTTCGTCCATATCCATACACCTTCGGCTATCTACTAACGTATGTTAATTATGTATATCCAATCATTAGTCGCAAAATGCATCAACAAACTCCCCCTCGACTATTGATTGGATAGTTTTCTTTGATAATCCATCGTCCTGTTCATCAGCTTGATTCTGAGCTGCTTCTTCTGCTCATCAGTCATTGGCGGCTCGAATGTTTTCTTCACAGGCTTTGAAACATTGGCGATCTTCACATTTTTGCCAAGTTTACCCTCCAAGTTGCTTCCTGCATTGATGTCGTATGCAAAACAAACTCCCACAACTTGAGTGTACTTCCTCGCTTGAGCAAAGTCATTCGGTTCATAATAGATCGGATTAAAGAACAACATGATGATGTCTTCGAATGTGCAGTTTATCAGCCACATAGGATCAAATACATGAACATGCTTGTATTTGTCCTTTCCATCCCTCAACACAATCACTGCTTCTGCCTTCCTCCAATCGTAATACCAGAATATGAAATCAGCACTGAAATGCTGTGGCATTGGCATCAATGGTATCTTTCTCATCACATTTGGTGCTTTGTAGATTAAAGTCACACGCTTCAAGTTGGTTTGAAGATCAATATCCCTATGCTGTTTTCTTCTGGGATATTGAGGCTTAAACCTGTTCCATCTTGTGCGACTTTCCCAAACTAATTTGTCTGCACACCAACCTACATGCGATCCATTTACCTCGGCTCCTGACATCGGGAATCTGCATAAATCTCTCACCGCCCAATACGGTAGAGTAAGCAAATCACAGAATCTGTTAAAATACAAAATTCCGGTTTCCCATTTCGCTGCAATACACTTCAGTCTGCCAAGATAAGTCCACCCAAGAGCTCTGCCTTTGAACTTGGCATTATGAAATCGATAAAAGTTACCTTGAGCTTCAGGTTTAGGTCGGTTCTCATCCATCTCCTTCAACTTCTTCAGATAATTTTTCAACTCATCAGACTGGTTGGAAGAATCTTTCTTTTCATCTCCAAACACCTTATCAACAAACTCTTCGCTTCTTCTCTTCGCTTTCTGTTTCGCTGACTTGTTTGGTATCTCTGTGAAGTCAGGAAATACTTCATTTTCATCTTCTTTTCTAAAATATTGGGGAAACTCCTCATGAGAAATGTCTTCAATCTCAACTTCATTGTTTTCTGGAGTCTGTACATCATCTGAATGACTTCCCATATCCTTTTCAGGAATATCAGGAATCGATTCATCCATCATGAACTCCTCAAACGTCTTACCTACCCTCTGTGCGAGACCATCTAGTATTTCTTTCGCCACAGATGCAGGTAGTTCCCCTTCCTCAAGATCTGGATCTTCATATTCCAGCTCGTATCTCAGATCATCAGTCTGGAATATTTCAGCGAAGCATCCAGTGAACTCAATGGTCCACTCCCTCTTCTCCAACATGTTCTTATATATCTGTTTAGCATCATCCGATAGTGATCTCACCTTCTCGTTCCAAAAGATACTTTCATCCGAATCTACATTCCCACTTTTTCTTCTTAGAACTAGATTCTCCAGTATCTTTCTTCTTCTGTGATGTTCTCTTCTCATAACTAAACTTAGAAGTATCATCTCCTCCTTCATGATCACTTCCACTACTAAGCTCATCACCTTTCTTCTTCCCTGTATCCTCAGCATCATCATCATCATCATTGTTGTCATCATCATCATTGTTGTCATCATCATCATTGTTGTTGTCATCATCACTTTTATCCGAACCATCATCATCCTCATCTTCATCATCTTCTTTCTCAGAATCAGATTCATCATAATCAACTTTCTGTTCATCATCTTCTTCATCATCATCTTCACCTCTTTCAACTGGGGTGCTCTGCTATACAGCTCATCAATCAAACCACAAAGACGTTTATTTTCTTTCTTTAACTCTTTGTTATCAGCCTTGATCAGTTTGATCTTGTTCTTGTTTCTATCACATCTCCTCTCAAGCTTCTCATTCTTAGCTTCTAACATCTGAATCTTTTCATTTATCTCATCCTGATTCGATTTCGAAGCAACTACAATCTGGAGCATCTTCTCCTCATTCTGCTTGAACTTAGTGATTTCAGCTTGTTGAGCAATCAGCATTTTCATCATATCCTCCATCTTCTTATTGACTTGTTTCATAACATCAACATCAACAGTCATTTTCTTTGACTTTGATCTGGAGGGCTCAACTTCAACAGCTTTCTCCTTTTGAGGCTTCCTAAACATATCGAGCACTTTATCCATATCGATATTAAACTGATCGATTGGTAAAGTCTCTGCCTCCTTTCCTTTCTTCTGCTTCTTTGCAACTGGTGAAGATAACTTGGAAGGTGTACCAGCATCAGGCAATCTCTTACCCTTCAACAACTGAGCCAACTCCTTCTCTCTCAGTTCTTTCACACTAGACTTCTTTGCCATCGTCTTTTGTTTCTTTGTCTTCTTTGGCAAATTCACAACTACTGTATCTCCAACACTCAATTCAGCTAGATCAACTCCCAAACCTTCATCTTCAACTGATTTCCTTCTTCTCTCAGACTCTTCAATTGACTGGTTCAATAATTCAGACTCACCAACCATAGTGGCCTTACGTTTGGTGGTCCTCACGTTCTCGTCATCAGAATCCCACTGTTCATCAACCTCAGTTTCTTCCGAATCAACAGACTCTTCATCCACCAAACTCGAACCTTTCTTTGCAGTCGATTTCTTTCTAGCATCCTGTTGCTTTGTGCTCCCCTGATCAATAGCCTTTCCTTTGCCCTTCCCTTTGGCTCCAGGATTGACTACTTGACGCTTCCGCTTAGTGCTTGAATCAACATACACTAAGGGATCGTCGTTGTCTGAGTCACTATCATCATGTCTAGCTTTGTTCTTGCCTGGATCAGTGTAATCCGGACGAGCCAAAGCCCCAAACAATCTCCTGTTGGGTGGTTTCTCATTGTCAGCTACACCCTTATAACCTTTCATCCTCATCAAGGTTCTAATATTCATGTGATCTTGCCCTAGAATCATTGTTGGATCCTTTTTCAGCATTGGATACTTGTAATCAAAGATCATCATTAGAAACCTTGGATACAACATGAACTTCTTAAACTTTATCCCCTTCAGCATCTCCAACATGTGGTCAAGTATCATCCCTGACACATTAAATGGTTTGTTGAGTGTCAACGCAACCATTAATGAGCTCAAACTCTTCCTCATCACGTCATAACCACCACTAACACATCCAAAGACATGGATCAGAACATGCGCAAAGTACTTGTACTGCACTCCCAGCTTCCCTTTATACATCGATCCGTCAGTGATAGGACCTTTGTATTTCATCCTTAAGAAGCACGCCTTCTGTTCTGTCCACGACAATTCCCTGGGATCTTCTCTATCTTCGAACTTAATCTGTAAAGCTTCCCGGATGTCGGCTTCAGTCAAGAACATATCTATCTCCTGAATCTTGCTCTTGATGATAGTTTGATTATCCCAGTAATCATACTTAGCGTTCTGGTAGAAATCTTCTATTATGTCTTTGTAGATGATGGTTGGTGTAGCTAGAGCATGTACAATCCTGCTCCTCTTCAGAAATTCAATAATGCCAGTGAATTCCGTGTTCTTCTCCACGTCTCCTAGATACGCGCAACAGTTGTGCGATCTTTCGAAAGACCAACTGCTCGGTGTAGATGTTTCAGCTACAGGACTGGATCTTGAACAGTTATCTCTGCTGGAGTCTCACTTCACTGCTGGAGCTTCAATATTCTCTGGTTGTTCAGCCATCTGCACATAAAAATCAATAAAACGCGTCAAAACACAAAAACGACAAAAAATATAAAAATTTTGGTCAAAACTGATCTCCCATTCGCCCCTTTTGGATTGGCCGAATGTGAGATTTTGTGGTCGAGGGTGAAAATATATGGACGAATGTGAATATGATCTTGATAAAATGTCATATTCGTCCGTTTTTGAGTACATTCGCCCAAACACTCTCACCTTCGCCCGGTTTTACCAACCGAAGGTGAAATCTGTTTTACCCCAAAATTTAAAAAATTGCCATTGTTGATTTTAACATGTATTTTTGATTCTAAAGTATCCTAATATGTCCGACTATCACTTGTTTATAACCAATTTTATCAAAACATCATTTTACATCGGTTTTCAATTAGAATTAGGGTTCATCGTGTTCAATCGATCAAATCTGTTATCTAAACACGTTATAATCCTAATTCCTTCATACTCTCCCCCTAAAACCTATGTATAATGATCGGCAATCAAAATCAAACAACATTGAACATCAAAAATTCCCAGTTATGAAACCCTAGGTCGTGTATAAAACCGACGATTAAAGACTGAAACCATGTCCAATACCTGCAACAGTTGTGTGAAAATGATGAGCAAAGTTCAGGGAACAAATCAGTGAAGTATTAGAACAAAAACAACAAGGTCTTGTTATGACAGAAAATATGAAAAAAAATTTGAATGATGAACTCGAAAGTGACAGGTGGTTATATAAAGGGCCACGTTCGACCGGTTTGGATGGGCGAATGTGGGTAAAAATCACATTCGCCCCAACTTAATGACACGAATGTAAATTTGGTCCATCTTCGCCCCTAATGAAAGACCCGAAGGTGAAACCTGGTACCCGGAAGTGGAAATCACACCCGGAAGTGAAAATCCACCTTCGCCCAAAATAAAAACGGCCGAAAGAGATAGTTTTTCCACATTCGACCCAATTAAGGGGCGAATGTGAAATGGAAAAACTGAAAATTTGCCAAATCACGAATTCGAATCCCGTTCAACATTTTTCAATCCGTTAAGCTTCCAAAACTCAAATTTTCACATTTTGAATGTCACAAAGTCCAGATGGTGTTATCAAATCTCAGAAATTGACCATCAAGCATCCCCGGATATCAAAAATAAAACAGAAATGCAAATCTTTTGGATTTTGTAACTTTTTGACAATAAAAGTAAAATGCGACAAAGTAAAATGCATTAAAGTAAATGAAAACAGTAAACATTTTGTGATTTCCGGTAAGAGGATCATATCAGTTTTCTGAGAAATCTGAACACAGCGTTGATCTATTTATTATTATCATTAGAAACAATATGTGACACGGCAATTGCTGATATTGTTGTCCACATAAGCTCACATGCAGACAATTACGCAATGCTTTAAAATGATACGAATTAGATGTATTAGACTAACACATTGTGGTTCCCACACACACGACATACTCCCGTATCAAGAAGTAATCTGCACAAAGACTCATTGTAAAGCGTGATTATGCTTTCGTCGTCTGTAATTGTACAAGATATAATGCATAGAGGTATACAGGTCAGCAAATTAATGCAGCAAAGTAACATATGCACCATACCAGGTTGAGGACTGATATTAATCATGATTTGCATCAATGATCAATACGATATTATAGATAATCTTTGATCATCAAATAACATGGAAAGTTCCTCAATTCGGTAACTTTAGGTTTTGGCATAAAGCTCTTTTATAAAGACACCCTGTCTGATCTAGGTCCGTAATGACTTACAGCAGAAGATCAGATAGGCTATCCCCAGACAACTAATAACATAACGACCCTAAACCTCCGAGTTTTGTACAAACACCCTATCAAACGAAATTACGGTACTAAGACCATATGCCCATGAGGTGTTCATCCACAAACACGTAGTTTGTTATGTTTGTATCACTAATGCACGCAATATAAAGTCTACGAAGCCTATCAGCATATCACACGTAATCAACATACGTCGCATTAAACTATACAATTCTTTAGCCTGTGTCAGATCCCCACTGATGTACTATCATTTCCTCTTTTTATCCAGGAAATCATTTTGGGTTTTTCTAATTTTTAGGTATTTTGAAAATTTTTCAATGTTTTTGGCTTTTCTGATAAAATGACTCCCCCTAAAATAAAGAACATATTTTTGGGTTTTTAATTTTTCTGAAAAACAAAACAAAATTTGAAAGAAACAATCCACTTGAAAGCATCAACTTCTTTGAGGATTAAACAACCCCCTCGAAAGCATCAACTTCTTTGAGGATTATGATAGTAAAGAGAAATTCCCAATTAGCAAAGAGAAATTCCCAATTAGCAAAAATTTAAAACTAAAACTAAAAACGAAAAATGATATACCGAGGAGCCGATTAGTCCTGTTTTTCCTTTATATTGTTTACTTTCAAAAGATATTCAAAGCGGGATCTGTCAAAAGCTTTTGTAAACAAATCTGCACGTTGGTAGTCAGTATGGATTTTGACCATGTCAATCAACTCCTTAGCATAACAATCACGGATAAAATGATATTTAATCCGGATATGTTTAGCTTTAGAATGATTTTCAGTATTTTTAGTTAAAGCAATTGCGGCTTCGTTGTCACAGTGTATAGGGGTTTTAAGAAACTGCAAACCGTAATCGACCATCTGTTGTTGGATCCAGAGCACTTGCGAACAGCAACTCGAGGCTGAAATGTACTCGGCTTCACATGTAGACAGAGCGACGGAAGTCTGTTTCTTGCATTGCCAGGTAATTAACCTGCTCCCTAAAAACTGGCAACCGGCTGTTGTTGATTTGCTGTCTTTGTCACAGCCGCCCCAATCTGCATCACTAAAAGCAATAAAATCAAAATCATCATCATTAGGGTACCAAAGTCCTTTTGATGGACAACCCTTCAGATATCGAAGGATACGCTTGACCGCCGTCAGATGACTTTGTTTCGGCTTCGATTGATATCGCGCACAGAGACACGTTGCATACATAATATCTGGTCGAGACGCTGTCAAATACATCAGAGATCCGATGATTGCTCTGTATGTAAATGGGTCTGTCAGCTCCCCCTTAGCGTCGACTCCAATCCCGTGATTGGGTTGTATCGGGGTATCCATCGGCTTAGAATCCTCCATCTGGAATCGGTTCAAGATGTCGGCAACATATTTTGTCTGGTGAATGAAGATCCCGTCGGGTCTTTGATCCACCTGTAAGCCGAGGAAAAACTGCATTTCTCCCATAGCGCTCATTTCGAACTTCTCCTGCATAACAGTTTCAAATTCCCTGCACAAGAGTTCGTTAGTTGAACCAAAAATAATATCATCAACGTAAATCTGTACTAGAAGCAAGTCATCTCCCGTCTTCTTCGTAAAGAGGGTGCAATCGACGAGGCCGCGCTTGAATCCTTTGGAGATGAGGTATGTACTTAGCTCCTCGTACCACTGTCTTGGAGCCTGGTGCAAACCATATAAAGCTTTGTTCAGCAATAGACCTTGTCCCGGTGGATTGGGTCCTCAAAGCCTGGTGGTTGCCCGACATAAACCTCCTCCTTGACTTTACCATACAGAAATGCGCTCTTGACGTCCATTTGATAGACTTTAAATTTCTTGTACGAAGCAAACGCAAGGAACATCCGAATAGCTTCCATTCGTGCTACTGGTGCATAGATTTCGTTGTAGTCAATTCCTTCAATCTGATGGAAACCCTGCACAACCAATCTGGCTTTGTTCCTTACAATAACTCCACGATCATCTTTCTTGCACTTAAACACCCACTTAGTGCCAATTTTCTTTCGTCCCGGCGGCAAATCTGTGAGCGTCCAGACTCCCAATTTCTGGAATTGCAATAACTCTTCCTGCATTGCCTCAACCCAGGCATCTTCTTGCAAAGCATCTTTGTATGTCCTTGGCTCTACCTGCGACACATAACATGCAAACGACCAATCATTTTGGTCACCAGATTTCTGAATTTTGGCATACAATGCTAAAGCACCAAAACTCTCTGGCGTATTAACGCTTTTAAGCTGCCCTCTGGTCATCACTCCACTACCAGGATCACCGATTACTTGCTCCAGCGGGTGAATACGATGAATCCGAGATTTCGGATTAACAGGTACAATCACTCCCGTCTGAGCAGTCAAGTTCTCTGTAGCATCCTGATCATTACCCGTGTTAGACGATGAAGCAACATCTGGATTTGGAGTTGGGTTCACAGTTTGCTCTTCTAAGTCTTCTGCATTTTCAAGAACAGCTTCTTCAAATTGTTCATCTTCAGATTCTGAAGTGTCTAATGAAGTTGAAGCTTCTTGAAACAACTCTTCTTCTTGTGTAGGAACACTGGTATCACTAGAAGCTGGTGGGGGGTTTACGGTAATTGGACGCATCAACGGTGAAGTTGCCGCGTTTTCACATTCGTAAAGTAATCTGATCACAGCTTCTTCAACCAGGCTATCTAGATTGAATGATTCAAAGAAATCTTTGTAATCAAACATCCAATCAGGGCCCGTGCCTTGCAAATTTTGTGTGTATCGTTGAACTTCCACGTTTGCCCAATCCTCCACTTGACGAGTTCGCTTGTTGAATACCCGTTTGAGCGGGGTTGCATATCCAACAAAATATCCCTCTTCAGCTTTCGGACTAAACTTCTCGCTTGGATTCAACATCGTACATGGCGCCCCAAATGGTTCTAGATACTCTAAATTGGGCTTTCGTCGTGTGTAACAGCTCATAAGATGTTTGTCCAAACTTCTTCACTGTCAAAACCCGATTTAATGTGTAATTAGCTGCATAAATCGCCTCATTCCAGAACATTACTGGAAGATTTGAGTCAGCGAGCATTGTTCTTGCAGCCTCAATCAGAGTCCTATTCTTTCTTTCAGCAACACCGTTCTGTTGCGGGGTATACGGAGCTGAATATTCATGATGGATTCCCTTTGCTTTCACAAAGTTCATCCATCTTTGCATTTTTAAACTCCGTCCCGTTGTCTCTCCTGATTCTTTTGATCTTCAAATTGTAGATATTCTCCAGCCGAGTGAACAGAACTTGTAAGTTGGTAAAAGTGTCGCTTTTGTTCTTCAAACACATCACCCATGAGAATCGTGAATAGTCATCAGTGACGACTAAACAATAAAGCTCTCCAAGATGACTTTTGCGCTTGACCGGTCCAAAAGGTCCATGTGCAATCGCTCAAGCGGCATCTCAACAGAGTTAACCTTCTTCACTTTATGGGATTGTCTGTGTTGTTTTCCTTTCATACAGCTCACACACTTGTCGTTCAGATGGAAATGTTTCACGTTAACTCCATCGACAAGTCCATTTCTCACTAACTGATTCATTTTCCTCAAATGAATGTGCCCCATCCTGCGGTGCCACATTATTGATTCTTTTTCGGTCGCCTTGGATAGAAAGCATGTTATCTGCCCCTGTGGTGTCATTGCCTTGGACATATCAAGAATGTAAAGATTGTTGACTCGAGGTGCCATCAACATAACCCACTCCTTTGGAATCTTGAAGCCGGTTTAAGTATATAGCATGATTTGTCATCAAAAATGCACAGAGAAAATTGTTTGTCGCATATTTGACTGACGCTCAACAGATTATAATCTATCTGCTTGACATAAGATATCCGCTCGAAAGTCACAATCCGTTACTCACGCTTCCTTCCATCGTGATATAACCTCCTTTATTTCCCGCGAACGCAACATATCCTCCATTAATATTCTTCACATCAAACAGCAACGCCAAATCCCCCGTCATGTGGCCTGAAGCTCCACTATCAACAATCCAAAGACTGCTAATAGGGCCAACTGAAGCTCCCTGCACACAAAAAGTAAACAATTAGTTCTTTCGGGGGACCCAAGCCTGAGTCTTGGGCCTTTGAACTTTGGCTTTCAAAGAATCATTCTCAATGACTTTCTCAACAACTTTCTGTTTGAATCAACCGTTTTCTGATTTTTCAAAACAATTCATTTCTTATCACTCACCTTTGATGTAGAGGCTCCTGGAGAACCATTAGGTGTCCAAGATTGTTCAGACCTTTTGAGAATACGGATTTGAGTTTTGGTTTCTCAATAGGTTTCTGAACATTGTTACTGAAAGTAACTTTCTTAGCAACCTTATCTGAATTAACAGACTTAGGTCCAACATTAGACTTGACAATTGGTTTTTGTGGAACCTTTTGTCTATCAGTTGTTGTGTTCACCACTGGTTTTCTCCAAGATTGTTCCATTGCAATCCGATTCCTTCGATCATAATGAGATGGACGGTTGTTTCTCATTTGAAAATTGTTTTGATTATGAAAATGTTGTTGTTGAGGAACATTCCGTCTATGCGGTGGAATATAATGATCAGTCGGCTTTTTCATGGAATTCTAAACCTCACTTCATGTCTCTTGTGCCTTACATATGGACACTGAGCAAGTAAATGCCCGCGTTCTCCACATTTAAAGCATTTTCTATATTCCTCAAAACACATAATGAGCATTTGGTGAAGCAAATGTTTTAACAGGAAATTGATCATTATACTGTTGTTTTCTTAAACTCTCAGGAAGTGGTCCTTTCGAGTAAGAAGGTTCATGAAAACCATTTGCTTTATCATCAGGTCGAATGAACTCAGTGACATGTATTTTTGGCTCTTGAGGAACTTCTGAAACAGTTTCTTTAAGATTTCTGGTGGAATTTCATTGGTTCTTTCATGTTTTGGAAACCAAATTGTGCTTTCTTGCCAGATTTTATCAAGTTTAGAATAGTTAACGTTTTTAATCGGAAATTCCTCATCAGCAATGATTTTATCGGATCCTTCCATCCGATAAAATACCTTTACAGGTTTGTCACTTGGTTCATTCAGCTCATTCTTTTCAATCACATTCTTAACAACATTCTTTTTCTTAAACTCACTCTTTTCAGACTTTTTATCATGAATAGCTTTGCCATTGGATGAACATGATCAGATGGTGATACTGGTTCGGTAGTAATAATGTGATTTTCTTTTGGAATCTCACATTCATTAACAGATTTATCACTACCAGTATCATCATCTTCTGAGTCAGAACTATCACTCTCAGCATAAACACCCTCATTGTTTAAGCCCAAAATCGGTCTCACATCTTCAGGATATGGCTTACCAATACTCGAGGTATTAGATTCCATATCTGATGATGAGTCTGATTTCACCGAACTCTCCGGTATAATTGATGATAGTTATGGTTCTCAAAAAGAACCGGAGATGGTACAGACTTGTAGTTGGTGGTGTTATCATCAATGATATGATCCACGACATAAGCAACATTTTATAGCTTTCTAACTTCTTGTTAACTTTTCAGCAAAGCATTTAATGGCAGCCATTTCTAACTTGGTGTTTTCAATTTCATTGATGTAGTTATTTATGGCCAATTGTTTCAATGACAAAGTGTTTTTCAAGTCAGAAATGTCCTTTTTATAGCCATCTAATACTTTGTTAAAAGCATTTAACTCCTTGCGAGTAGATTGATAGTTTTGAATAGCACTATCACGTGAAATTCGGAGTTGTTTATTCTCCTCTGTCAATCTATCACAAGTTCCACAGTATTTATCACTCATAAATCAGTGCTAGATTCAGAACTTACAGGTTTTGGCGGTTCGGTCATGGCCATCAAAGCAAAATGAGCTTCCTTTCCAGTGAAAAACTTTGAGTAGTCGATCTTGGTGAAAGCATCATCAGCTATGCACGACTTCTCGTCATCAAGAAATCAGCTTCTGCCAGCAACTGGTCAATATCATCATCCAAGAATCAACACTTCCCTCTGTGTCTGATTCGCTTTCACAATCTGAATAGACTGATTTACACTCTCGGGAACATCAGAAACTGAATCAATCACCATCCCAGACTCTTTCTCTCAGCCTTAAACTCAACAGGTTCACTTTCCACTTCCATCTCAGTCTCAGAATCATCACTCTCACTCTCCTCAGTTTCTTTCTTCTCATCAACTACCACTGATTCTTCCAAATCAACCTGATAGGCAACACAAGCCACATTCCCACCAGTAGTTACTTCTTCAACCCCTATTTGCATACCGACCAGTCAAACCTCTCATCCTGCTGAGTAACCAAAGCTTGGTTTTGACTCGCATTCTGTTGAGTCTCAGTAGGTGTAGTGATCGGTACAACTGTTCGGTTTGGGTGATTAGGAGATTGGTTTTGAATCTGGTTTTTGAGTGTTTGGTTGTCTGTTTTGGTTGTAAAGTTTCGGTTTGGTAGTTGTTGTTGGTTTGGTAAGAAACTTGGTTTTGTTGACGGTTCTGGTAGTTTGCATTGAAAGGGTTTCGGTTACCTTGTTTAGGTGGCTGGGTGCATTCCCGTTTGAAGTGTCCTTTTTCTCCACAATTGAAACATGTAACCTTCTCCTTATTGAAACCATAGGTTGTGTTGGGAGAAGTTGCCAAATCAGTTCTTCCAGTTTTCTCTATGAACTCTGTTGCTCTCCTCATTATACTAGCAAAAGCCCATTGAATGTCAATGAGTTCCATCTCTTCTTTATCGATCTGTGCGTTAGTCTTCGTTGGTCAAGTTGTTGTTCCCAATCTGACTAGCAACCAATCCATTGTAGGATGAAACCATTGCTGAGACTAATGCAATGTGTTGCTGAGCAACCTCCACAGTCACGTTTCCTAAGTTGGATGTATCCAAAACCACCGGTTGTTTATGTTGAGTAACTTGGTTTGATGGTTGTTGTGTTTGGTTAGCAGTGTAAAAACTAGCTGTTTGCATTGGAGAGACTGGTGAAATGTAGGAAGTATATTGTGGTGGTGGTGTGTATGATGGTTGTTGTGAGTAGGAATTGTATTGTGGTGGTGGTAGTTGGTGGTTGGTTTTGAT